>OY796855.1:19315531-20515531 GCA_963680765.1 Agrochola lychnidis
ATTATCATACAATATAGACTACAGTTAGAAGATTTGTTTAAACTGTCTTCTCATCCTCTTTCTTATCGACACAAAATCTCTGCCTAGCCTTGTCCTAACTATGTTGGGGTCGGCTTCCAGTCTAACCGGATGCAGCTGAATACCAATATTTTACATGGAGCGAATGCCTATCTGACCTCCACAGCCCAGGGTAACACGATACCCCTTATGTAAGACTAGTTGTCAGACTTTTGGACTTCTGACTACCCGTAACGACTGTCAAAGATATACGAATGACAGCCGGGACCAATGGCTTAACGTGTTTTCCGAGGCACAGAGGAGTCTCGGTATGTAATGGATGATCACCCAACCATGAACCGACCGCGGCAAGCGTAGCTTAACCTTCGATCGACCGGTGCGGCTGTTATCATTCAACCGAAACTGGAAATAAAAAGGTTCATGCAGTTATTGTATAAATATTAGGCAAGTATCAAAGTGGTAACGTTGCAGACTATCCAGGGCGGGGTCTGTCCAGGGTGAGCCAGACACACGTTTAAATATCGCCACTTGTAGAGGGCTATTTGTGGCTCTACCAGTGTCTCTGTAGTGTGAATGTGGATGGATATAAGCGTAGGGAAAGATCAAAGAAACGATGGATGGCCTGTGCGTAAGATGATATTATTATTTATTATTATTATGTCTTTGACATTTCTCGGGACCCTAGGGTCCCGGACCTTTGGAAGGCGTACGAGGGGCCGAAGCCAACTCGCAGAGGCCCCTTAGACGTTTTTAATGAAATGAAGTACCAACCGACGATTATCCCTGTTCGTACTATGCAAGTGCAGCCAAGGACAACCCCCGGTTGGTGTAGGACTATTGTAATTAAGGAAACAAAGATATTGGACTATGGGTTTGGGTGGCTAAAGTGGACTGGTCACCTGAAACTATGGAAGGACTATGGCCCCTGCCTGATCAATGTTTTATATGCACACGGATAAAATGGCAGGGGGTGACTTGCACACTCATTAATGGGCCCCCGAAAAACGGTCGCTAGCACAAAGTGTCGTAGCAACAAGGGGGCAACATGTCTTGAGGTGCTTGAGGAGTGGAGAGGTATTCCACGGCTTTCAGAACAATCCCAGAGCCCGGAAGATGGTCAAGATCCCTACGAGCACTTACTGAAATACCTCCTTCCTCCGAGCACGTTTGCTCTTGCCAATCTCCACTCAAGCCGGCCAATAAAGGCAAGAATGAGGTGGGAGCTCTGTCCCTCGTCAGTGCTCACTCCAACCGGCCAATTAAGGCAAGCCAGAGGTGAGGAACAAGATTTCTCCGGGGAGATAGGGTCCGTGGGGTCGCTACTGCCCAACAGCTCGCCACATGCTGGTCTGCGGGTTTTTGTATCTCTCTTGGTCTGGCTCCTCATCCTAGACCTGTTCCGGCAAAATAAACTACCGGCATAGACCCAGAATTCGGAGCGCGCAAGCCCCACCACGACGTCAACGTAGAAATACGGCGGTAGGGTTATTATTTATTATTATTAACACTTACTTTTGCTTTACAGGTTCAACCCAATACAGCAATGTAGTCACAATATCCACTGTGTGGCACAAGTCATACAGAGGACAATATGTTAAGTGTTACCCTCTGGAATTCCGCCAATGAGCATGTAAAGATATCCACTTGCAGAGAGACGCTGTTGTGTATCTTTACTGCCCGCCCCACTGGTGCAAACTTTAACAGGTTTGTACGGACCACCGGGACTTAAACTGCCTCTCTCTCGGCCCTTGCCGTAGCCTACTGTTTGGAACGAGCAATCCCTAAGATTCTAGTATTTGAGGATTATTCAGCATACCACGAAAAACCATAAAAACATTTTTAATTTGATATAGCTAGAAACCGAGATGACGGTTAATAGAGAATTAATGAAAAAAAGACATTACGCCGACCTCAAATAAATTAGGACAAGCGATCTTAATTTATTTGGGGTCTTTGCAACATACCTTTTTCAAGAGCATGATGATGATACCAGTGTCTCTGTATGTGACTCTATAGACTAAATTCAGGGCTAAAACATTTATTATTCATAAAACAAAAGATTAAATAACATCAATGATGAATCTGGGAAATACTTCAATAAACAAGCAGAATAAATTCCAACTAACAACCTTCAGCTGACAGTTACATCATGATGTTGCACAATAGCCGTTTTCATTCGATTAGATTAAGTCCCTCGTTGGATGCGTCATGGCATGGCGACAATTAAGTATTCACGTGATGGACGGTACATGTGTCGGTGGATTGTTATTGTTTTGCATTTTAAGGCAGTCTATACGGCTAGACTTGGCTTGAGTTAAGGCAGTCTGGTCGGCGGCGCAGAGTCGTGGGACGCGGTGATCTCCTGCTGCGAAAATGTTCACGTTGCAGAAGGACGCAGCGGAAAGGGAGTGGGAGATATCTAGGTCTCTCCCGGCCCGCAGGTGGCGCACCAGGCGTCGGCAGAGGGCAGATAATGCCCTTTTCCAGCCTCCCTAAATGGGTCCTGGGACGGTGAAATTGGGGACGTCCGTCACCCCCTATTATATAAGACCCGAGGTGGTGGCGCGTAATGTTCTACGCGTGCTCCTCTTAGACGTCGCGGGGGGAGTCAAACACCTCACTCCCCCCGCTTGACCAGACGGAGCCCGCACAACACGGGGTGGTTTTAGTCAGTAGAAGTCTGACAAACCCCTCCGTCCGCCCCCGGATGGAAGACACCCAAGAGGATATACGTTGCGAGTTGAAGTCGAGTCTTTGTTACCATTTTGCCATCTGTAAATAGTGCCTCCTAGTTCCTGAGGTATGATGGGATCAGTTTCCAGACCAATCCTATAGATAGTGTAACTTAATCTAAACTCGATAACCCAGCTACTTTTTATTCTGTGGATGCGGCCGGCTGTCATAATTTAAGTTTTGGTAAGACCACAATATCCGAAACACAGTGGGTCTTGGTACTTTGGTAGTTGGTACCGAATGATCATTCATCTATAATTTGTTGCTCACCTTGTGACTTGGATCTTTTGTCAACTTTTCTGTATTTCTTCAATAGTTTGCGCCTTGCAGAATACCTTATTTCAAAAACGCATTAATAACCGTCTCGGGACATCCCGAAGTTTACTTAACGCTAATAAAATGTTCCAGTCCCAATAAATTAAAACGCAAAAACGTTCACCACCAATATAATTCTAGTATCAGTTACAATCTAAAGATTAACTCGGTTAATTATTGTGTTCATCGTCGTAGATTTTCATGATTCGTGTACCTCTGATAAACAGTTGACGTCAGTCTGAAAAACCTTTCTTTTATTGTATTGTAATGACATAATAGTAGATTATTATACGAGGGGCTAAAATAACCCATTCTATCGAGGTAGTTTTACTCCCGAGGTTTAGCGAGCGAGGGAGTACTTACATAGAAACCGAGTTAGAATGGGTTTTAGCGCCGTGTGTAAAAATAATCCAATACAATATTAAATAGTTTTATTAAAAAAATATACAATTTATTCAATCTGAATTTTTAAGGAGACTTTTTATCCCAGTATGCGGTAGTAAAAAGCTAGTTTTACATAAGAATAAAGACGTTTTCATTTTTGTAGGCTCGTCGTTACAGATAAAAATTACTTTTTCCCCTAGAACAAGATATGCTATTTTCTCCCTCTTTGGTACGCTAGAATAACGGACTTTTTGAGCAAGAGGAGTGAAAAAATAATTAATGTATTCGAAATAAAAACCATCGTTTGTAGGAAAAAAGCGAAAAACCCCGAGATTTCTTTCAAAGTTATTCCTTTGTTTGTTAAAGTCACGCGATTACTTTACATTACGTTTTCCTGAAGTCTTGTGCACGTGATGAAACCTTGTCAAACGTGTTCTTTTTTACTGAAACGGATACTATCAAAGACTGTACTACATAACATAACATCACGCCAGTATTTCTCAAAGGGATGGGCAGAGAGGTATAAGTATTGTACAACCACTTAAATCTTTAAAGTTATTAGTTATGAGTTGGCGGTTTTAAACTATTTCTTTTTCACATTTTGGCGACAGCAATGTGGAGGTAAACTTCGATGTCTAAATGCATTTTGTATCTAGTTTATCCTTTTGTTGTAGAGTCCTCTCATGACCATTATCATTGTAGACACCCAGTGCTACATGACTTATTCACCATACTTAAAACTAACCTAATTAGTGACATGAAATGAAATGAAATTGTTTATTCTGTAAATAGGATATCGGAATCACATTTACACGTCATATAAAAAAAATATTAAAAATAAGCTAAATGAATTCAGCGTTTCCTATCTGACTACTCTGAGAAGAAAGGCCGAAACAAACTCAGAGGTCGCAGTCTCTTTTAAAGTCCAGACATAATCTTGGTCAGGCCATATGAGGACCATGTAGATTAGTGTCTGAAAAGGTATTTTGAGGAAAGAACCACACGGATTTGAATGGACCTGTTTACTGTCCAGTCAGTGCAAGCATTTGTCGTAATCGTGGAGCTCAACTCAGAACTTAAGGAGCTCAACTCGATGAACAATAAATACCAAAGAAAGGACATTTGGGTAGGCCGCATAAACTACTCAAACTGCCAGATCATCACTAAAACTAGCAGAGAAATAAAAATAATATCCACATAGTCCTCATATTCACAATTATTAAAATAATATAATACTTTACAAAGTAATCATGTCATTTTGAATATAATTTTCAACAATGCCAATGTGTAAATAAAACTGGTATATGTTGATTTTACATAATAATTAAATTGTCTAGATTTATGGTTTTATCACGAGGCTTAGCAGAGCGATAGCAGTAGGTTCTTTAGTAGATCACAGAAGGTAGACTAGCTGCTTACTTCTTCCGATTTTTTTGGAACAAATTAGTAATTTATTTTTGTCAAGTCATGTTATAATTGTATTGTATTATATTGTTTGGCTATGAATAGGCCCCATTGCAGATCGGGGCCTATTTATAGAAAAACAATTCGAAGAGGTTAAACAGCTGTGCGGTTTTTCCCAAGAATAACTTGGTTTTGTATTGTACTAATGAAAATTATCCTACAAATTGAACAATAGCACCTAATGAGTAGATGTTTTATATATAGTCCATTGTTGTTGTTATTGTTGGAAACAATGCAATTTAGGAGTTGCAGCAGCAGCAGTTTATAAGCAGTGATAGCCTAGTGGTGTGACCGTCGGACTGCCAAGTCATAGGTCTCGAGTTCGAACCCAAGGCACGCACCTATGACTTTTCGGATTTATGTGCGTATTGTATAATTATCACTTGCTTCAAAAACGGTGAAGGAAAACATCGTGAGGAAACTGCCTGAGAGATATTTCTCGACGGCATGTGAAACCAAGTGAGAGGACTATGGGTGGCTTTAAAACCCTGGCATTAGGTTAGTCACTAACCACACGAAAAAGAAGAGAAAAGATTAATAGTTTAATACTATTTCGACATTGTACGATTGTATTAAATAAAAAGCTCTTATAACATAATCGTTGCCTATTCATAATTATAACATAACATCACGCCTGTAATTCCCGAAGGGCTTGGCAGAGGCGTACCTATAGCACACCCACATTTCGCCAGTTATGTTTAAGTCCCATGTAATAGGGGGCGAGCCTATTGCTATCAACCGGGCACAAATCCAGACTGATCCGGTTTGCTACTGAGAAATTCCAGATTGAAAAACCCAATAACACTGGCGACCCGAGTATCGAAACCAGGACGAAATTGAACGTAATACGGTCATCGGCAAGCTGTTGGTTATACATTTGACTACCCCTTCAAGATCTCACAATGTAAGTAGGTCATCATCTGCCTAGCCTTTTCCCAGCTATGTTGGGGTCAGCTTCCAGTCTAACCGGATGCAGCTGAATACCAGTATTTTACATGGAGCGACTGCCTATCTGACCTCCACAACCCAGGGTAACACGATACCCCTTGGTAAGACTGGTTGTCAGACATTCGGGCGTCTGACGACCCGTAACAACTGTCAAAGATCTACAAATGACAGCCGAGATCAACGGCTTAACGTGCTTTCCGAGGCACGGAGGAGTCTCGGCATGTAACGATGGTCACCCATCCACGGACTAACCCCGGCAAGCGTAGCTTAACCTGTTGGATCGACCCGTGCGGCTGTTATTACTTAGCCACGAGCTCCAATTTAAGTAGGTAAGCTAATTAAAATTAGGCCCAAAAATGACTAAATAGTTGGCATTGCTAAACACATTTGGTTCTGGTTTTTATATCATTGCCAATTTTCGAAAATCGAAGTCGCCAATAAAGAAACAACTCAGTCTTAAAGTAAGATACCTTCAATACACTGTATATTTAGAAATAAAATTCCTTAAGTTACAATAACACCAAAAAATTCTACAGATATTTTTAATTAACTGTCACTTATAAACACAGTAAACAAAATACAAATCATTGCAAAAACATTCATCCCGTGACCAAAATATCTCGACACTTCAGGGTGGCGCTAGTTGTAAGGGCGAAATGGAAAATTCTGTACATTTTTCATGTTAGTTCCATATTTTGCCACCAACTAAGTTAAAATGGCCACTCCGTCAACAAAATAATTTCAGACAGTCACGAGCCGCCTTTCAAAGTGCAAAGCTAAACTAAAAAAAATACATTTCAAAACCAATTAGAGTGCAATAATCGCCCTTATTGAAATAACATTAAGTATTATGTTATTGTTAGTCAGCGGTAAATTGATGTTTGGTCAGGAAATGCTGCCAATTTTCTGTCAAAACATTCAACTCATCTCGGAGCCTTGGCCTGAAGTTTCGCAGAAATAGTAATTATAAATCTGAAAAACTATTTAATTTCAAGTTTTAAAATGTTTGATGTCGGTCAAGCACTAGGTATAACTTCCAGTTCCTTTAGTCAGAAAAGAAAAAAAAAATGTCTACAATAATAATATTTATGCAACTCTTTTTGACGTCATAACGTTTTATAAATCGATAAAGCGCCGGCTGCACGCACGAAAGTGTCACGTTCCGCCTGAGCTGAGAGTGCAAGCGAGAGCGCGGAACAGACGAAAGAGAGGCACGATCGGCTTAAGACGCAGATATATGACAGTGACCTTGAATGGTTAGCTTGCGTGTTCTGTACTGAGCTCAAGCAACGCGTCGTACGTCCAGCCAGTAATAGGACTCGCCCATCAAGGAGCGCTGTCCCAAATTAGACGCATTATTAATTTATTACACGTAAAACAAAAAGTATTTTAATAAAACAAGTATACGAAAATAATTAAATAACGATCAATAATTTAATTATCTTTAAAATGGTGAAGTTTTCAGAAAAATACGCTCGACAGATTTTGCGTCATTCTCAGTTTTTTATCCGCGTTAGACATAACTTTACAAATTAATTTCACTATGTAATACAAACATAATCAAAAATATGCCTATATTAAAATATTAGGAAAATGCTCTAATTTAACATTTTTTTTTTTTCAAATCACTAACACTACTCGTTTAGACGTCATTTTCAGTATAAAATCATTAAAAGTCGGTTATCGTCCCCTGTGACGTTATCACGTAAAATTATCGTCCGTAAACCGACTTTACAGACAATCAATTTTTCTTAATTTTTTTTTTAGTACATTGTTAAACAACAATTTCTTTACATTGTTTTATTTCATCTTAATTCTTCGATATTATTAAAAAGGAAATGAATATTATTGCAACAGTCTATTTAGTTCTTATTATCTGACCTTTTTACTACATACATACCAAGGTAACATTCTAATTAAAAATCACAGCTTGAATCTAATTAGAAAAACCCTTTGTCTAGACGTCTAGACTAGTACAACACAACCATAATCTCTGCTTAGTCACACATTAATACACAACATGCCTCATTGATCCTCGTTCGTCTAGTGGAAACATTCGCGATTTCTAACGTTACGTTGTTCCAGAATTAACATAACTGATGAAGTGTGGGTGTACTGTAGGTACACCTCTGCATAGCCCTTTGGGGATTACAAGCGTTATGTTGATAAGCTGAGGAATGATGTGATAAGATAGCGGCGTGATACAAAAGAAGATGTAGTGACTAAAATTGAAAAAGGTATGCTGAGATGATTTGGGCATGTTGGGAGGATGAATGAACCAAATGAAATTGGCACGAAATGTTGCCATTTTAAATATTATATTTGTATAAACATTTAGGACTAGTATTGTATTTATCTTATTTTTGATTTGTTATTTCACTATATGCTGCACCGGTTGACGTCATCACGTTAGCGCCGGCTATCGCTGAAAACCAGCGCTGGGGCTCTGTCTTGCATGGGGTCGCAGCTTTATGCTGAGCGATGGCCGTTTTGCGTGGATGTGACGCAAATTTTCCCCCAATTTGTTATTTACGTGTTTTTTATCTTTCTTTGCGTCATGTTTACCGCAAATAAACGAATTTTCTTTCTTTCTTTCTTTCTAATGAAAGGCGACTAACAAAATGTATTTACAAGGCAGAGGTGTCAAACTCACAGACCACATTTAGAACTCTATACTTCGTTCCAAAACACAAATAGCGGCCGCTGACATCACAATTGCTGGACTAAAGTGGAACTGGGCTGGCCACATCTGTCGCATGTCGAAGCAGCAATACGCAAAAATCACCACTCAGTGGATCCAAATAGCAGGAAACGACTACGCGGCAAGCCCAGAAAGAGATAGCGGGATGAGCTGGACTCCTTCTTAAAGAATTGGTCCGCAATTGCAGTAGACCGGGAAAAGTGGATAGAGGGAAGGGAAGCTTTTGCCCTGCAGTGGGACAACACAGGCTTATAATACGGTACATATGAATGGAAAGGTCAGGCGGGGACGCCCTAGGAGGTCATATACTAACCTTATTTGTGATATTCTTCAGAAAGGCCAGGTGTGTAGTACTCGCAACCGGCGTGCGTGTATGACCAGATGTTTGAACGTAAACGAAGCAAAAGGAGTATATAAGGATCGTAGCAGGTGACGTTCTATAGTTTCTGCGAACTCCCATGGGAAGAAGGCGTGAGATTATATGTGTGTATGTATGTTGTTACCAAAGTGGGATAAAGTATTGTTGGGACTCATAATCCTCCTGCCCTTATTCATTATGCCTGTTATCCCTAAAGGTTTATGCAGAGGTGTATATGTGCACGGTGAGCAATGGATAGCTTACCGTCCGATAAGGACCAGGCCCGGGTCGACGGCACATTGTGTTCCATGCGCGCCTCAAAGAGATGTTAGCACAACTGACGGGGTCCGCTAAGGCTGATGCCTACCAGGGTCGCGGGAAAGTCCGAAAGGGTCACCGTGGCCCTTGGCAACACACAGGCAACTGAACGAATACGGGTGGGTTATAGTCAGTAAGAGCCTGAGTGAAAACTTGAACAAGATCGCCTTGGTGGAAGTAAAATATTTGTATACAACATTGTTCCGTAACCTTATCTAAATAAAGAGCACAATCGCGCTTACAAAAAATAATAATTCCGAAACCTTTAAAGTAAAAATACTTCCATAGAACATTGTTCCGTAACGTAATGTAAATAAAGAGCATAATCGCGTTTACAAAACCTTTTCAAGTAAAAATACTTGCATACAAAATAGATCCATAGCGTAATATAAATAAAGAGCACAATCGCGTTTACAAAAATGAGGTGTCGTCATGGTGTTGCGAAATCAATGGTTTGATCCCATTTCAAAAATGCTCGACGCGCCTATATAAGTTTTCACTTCAAAAAAAGGTACACTTCTACTTACCTCTTGGAGGATTAAAGGCGATATGTTATGAAAACATCTGACTACTGTTACACGTCACCCATTATTTGGGCAGCTGCTGCTACACAATAGGTCTGGCCTGATAACCCCGCACAAAGGTATGAACGTAAAAAAAACATGTCATCTATTAAACAAGATGGTCGTCTGTTGTTAAAGATTAAAAAAATAATAAAAAACGTGTGGCACTCGGGGACTGCCGCGGTAAAGCTATTGCATAGCATTTGTAACCTCCATACTTCCTATTTGTCAACGCTACACTTGAGATGATGACGTGATGACATAAAACAAAAATTACGTTCCCATGACAACATCACGTTGTCATGGGAACCGTCATTACATGGTAGGCGGAGTGGGGAGTGTTAGGTTTTTTCGTTACGGAATTTCTTGATTCGATCGCCGCGCTCAAAGCCCGCGATAAAAACTATGCAATAGCTTAATAAAAGGAAGATTTGCTTTTACATTAATGTAAAGCTACGCAATCGTGCCTCGGAAAGCGTTGGTCCCGGCTATTATTCGTAGATCTTTGACAGTCGTTACAGGTAGTCAGAAGTTCGAAAAACTGACAACCAATCTTACCAAGGGTTATCGTATTATCCAGTAACTGGGTTGTGGAGGTCAGATAGGCAGTCGCTCCATGTAAAATACTGGTATTCAGCTGCATCCGGATAGGATGGAAGCCAACCCCAACATAGTTGGGAAAAGGCTAGACAGATGTTGAATAAAAGATTTGCCTTTAAAGTTATGTAAAGGAACAAAGCTACTCAATCATTCATTTATAATTATCATTACCTAATGTACTACTTAGTTCTTTTGTTTGATCTATTGTTCTATTGTGCACAAAGCGTTTCATTTGCAGGTAAATCATTTCTTGACATTCGATTGTCAATCTACAACTTACGATTGCATCAAGAGGATGCACAGCAGTATATGGGGTTATATTAAGATAACTAGGACGCACAATACACCGTGAAATTTGAATCACAGTTTTGCTAGAACAAACGTTGTTCAGACCATGGTCTACTACCATTCTACAGCAACCAATAATAAAAAAATAAATAATTGTTTTTTGAAAAAACACAAAAAAGACAAAGTTTAAAATGTCAAGATTATCGTTACTCCCTACAACACAGACAGCACGCACGGGACACAGCATTGTCTACAGGAAAATGTACCTCCATAAACAAAATTTAGTAAGCATTTTAAACTTAGTCTTTTTTGTGTTTTTTTCAAAAACCAATTATGTTTTTTTTTTTTTTTATTGGGTGCTGTAGAATGGTAGTAGACCATGGTCTGAATAACGTTCGTTCTAGCAAAACTGTGATTCAAATTTATATAATAAACGTGTATAATAAAAAACTAAAACAGTTTTTTTTACTCGTACGTCGCATTTCAAATTTAATTTGACCATAAATATTTCTTTTACTACCAGCCACGAGTGGCATGACCATTTTGTCTATTCTTCCGTTGACAAAACCCGTTTCTACGGTGGTCATGTTACGCGTGCTGTAGCGTTTTAAGAATCCCCTTTTACCAATTTTAAGTATAATTTCAAGAGATTACTGACAATGTGGATCTACTAATCTAAACAAAATACGTATGTCCTAGGAGTTTGGTTACGTTATTATAACTGTTGGTCTGTTGAGTGTTGACATCATCATCATCATTCTCCTCCTGCCCTATTCCCAATTTATTTGTGGTCGGCACAACATGAGAAAGAAAAGAAAGAAAAAAAATAGGTTTATTTGTCACAGAAACACTTGCATATAAAAAAAAAAAAACAAGAGTAATCAGAAAACAACAAAAAGTACATTATAAATTACGAACATAAAAGAGAAATTAGTCGGCAGCTGCACGACATGACTGTGACAAGAAAGCTTCCACTCAGCATGATGCAGTGCTATGGGGGACCCACAGCACAACGCTGATTGTCAGTGGTCACCCGAAAAAGAAGTACGGAAATCAAGTCAGGTTCCGTGATTTGTCTATTAAATAGGTAGGTAACAAAATAAAATAAACAGTGCTTAGAATAAAAGACAACTATACAACGAATACACACACATACACACGCACACATGTGCATGTGGCCATGTCGTCATGTCCGTAGTCATCCCCTTTCTGGCCATATCATCTGTTGACATCTTTTACAAGAATTTCAAGCATTTTCTCGGCAATTAAGTGTTTGATAAACAACGTGCGAAATGCTCTCCGCGTGCTCTAAATAGCCACGCCATCCGACGCCTAAAACAACGCCACCGATGGCCATGTTTGTCGATGGACCGATGCGATGGCCGGTGGAGCAGACGAGTGCTGGAGTGGAGACCGCGTATTGGCTAACGTAGTGTGGGACGCCCTCTAGCTAGATGGACCGTCGACCTTAAAGACGGTGGTTGGATCAGACTGGATGTGGAAGACGGACGACAGGGTGTGTTGATCTTTTTTTACGTGTCTTTCCTCTCGTTTTCCAAGCAAATCTTCCCACTCGCTTTCCTGCAATCTGTGGGAATGATTCCGTGAAAAGGAACAGAAACGACAGAATACCGGGGAAGCGCTCGCTATTTGATTTGACCAATGAGCGCGTACAGTGCTAGAGTTGGCCGTCAGAAACGACTTTGACGAGGCCCCGCCCCTTTAATGTTGCTTATTACCAAGGTGGGATGTCAGATTTTACACGTCATAAGCGAGGCTCGCTCGTTTTTTTTTTTCACTAGAATTTCAGGTATTTTTTCGGCAATTATATGTGGTTGATAAACAATATGTGAAATGCTCACCGCGCGCTCTAAATAGACGTACCATCCCACGCCTATTGTGTAGTAAGTAGTGTTTGTAAACGTTTTGTTGACAGTCCATCACTCACTCACTCACTCACTAGCAGCTGATATCTGTGCACCTGACACATCACTGTCCTAATTATAGGCATGGCAGCCATGTTGTTTTTAGTAACGAATCTTTTATTTACCTATTTGAGTAACCATAGTATATACAGATTTTTTTTTAAACCATGCGCAAACTTAAACACGTGACTTCGACAGAGTGAAATTTCTTGTTTTAACTTCAGACCAAATAAAAAACCAAGACATGGCGCTATCAACAGTGACGTGAAGCCGGTTTACGTAAACGTGTGCACTTTGTGAGGTGTAGTTTGATTGTAAATGTGTGCATGTGAGCGCGTATGCAGATGCATAGAGCGAAGGTGAGGTGTAGTTTTGACATGCTTCATTGTATTGTTCGCAGCACTATGTCTTGGTTTTTTATTTGGACTGAGGTTTTAACATGAAAAAAATATGTCCTTTGACACTCGGCAATACTATACATTAGTGAAAGAATTTTCGGAATCAGCTCAGTAGTACCGAAGATTACCCCTACATACAAACTCACAGATACCTCTTTAAAATAAGTAGTATAGATTTTCTAACAACTTAACATGCATTACATCACTTGACATCTTTTTCCAAGGTGGCAGTAAGAACTATAAAACGCCACGAACTACGAAAGGTTATTTTATTATTTTTGCTTTTTCTTACTTAAGTATTTAACATTGACTCTTTTTAAACACTTTATTAATTTAGCTACCTACCTATTTTGGAGTAATTACACTTTTTGTTCTGGAAAAACCAAGATTCTCATTCCCACACAGTATGAGGTAATTCAACCTCAGAATAAGTTATTTAGTAACTAAACAAATACCTATATTCATGAAATGAATAGAATTTAAAACAATAGAATGGTGACACCAGTTGAATGTCATCTGTCGACATTATAAAATGACATTCAGAGGTCGGATTAAATGTTAAAGTCGATTTAAAGTCGACATTTTTGTCTGAAAGAAGATTAATAGCGGTAATCCGTAGTCTCAAATTTGTCGGTTTTGTTCGGTAATTAAGTATGTATATGTGTTAGATAATGAACCACCGACCTACGGGAGCAGCTCGTCAAGCATACGATGACGCTATGTTACCTGGAGCGGCGACACTTCCTCGCACGAGATTTCGGATAGGTAAGGCCTTCCAATCCAATGGGATGGCCACACTACCTGCACTCGTCGGGTCAAACCTCTTAAACCCGAAACAAACAACGCATTGCCTGCACGCTTGTCGGACCTAACCTCCAATCTCCCAGAACTCGGGACTCGGGTCTCGCTTCTATTTCGCCAGACCACGGGACAACACCAGGGCGTCACGTTTTTACTTGATCGTACTAGTTCAGGCCAGTAAAGGTTAGGATGTAAAAGCATCTTTTAAGAAAAATAACTGTTAATTACGCAGGAGCTCGTTGCTAAGTAATAACAGGCGCACGGCTTGCCGGGGTTGGTCCGTGGATGGGTCCACCTTTATATATCGAGACTCCTCCGTGCCTCGGAAAGCTCACTAAGTCGTTGGTCTCGGCTGTTATTCTTGGATTTTTGTCAGTCGCTACAGGTCGTCAGAAGCCCGAAAGTCTGACAACCAGTCTTACCAAGGGGTATCGTATTACCCAGTTACTGGGTTGTGGAGGTCAAATAGGCAGTCCCATATAAGCTGCAACCGGTTAGACTGGAAGCCGACCCCAACATAGCCAACTATGTCAAGCTATACGATACTCATGCAGCACACGTAGCATGACCACCGTAGAAACGGATTTGTCGACGGAAGAATAGACAAAATGACAGATAAACAATCACAATCTGTCATTTTGTCTATTTTTCCGTCGACAAAACCCATTTCTAAGGTGGTCATGCTTCGCGTGCAGATATCACGAGCTATAGGTACGAGCAGTGAGAAAATACATACATAAACTGACACCTTCTTCCCATGGGGGGTAGGCAGAAACTACAGAACGCCTCCTGCTACGATTCTTACATACTCCTTTCATTGGTTACTCTGCGTTCAGCGCTCGGTGTGGCAACACGCCGTGTTCGGGTTCGCGACAAGTCAATCGTCATCCCGAGGATGCCTCGTTGAGAGGTGAAACACGTGTCGATTTCTTTCAGGGTTTTTTATGGCTCTTTAGAAATAGTTAAGCGGAACAGATTACTAAATATATCCACGTCTATTGTATTTTCTACTCCTTTTGCTTCGTTTACGTTCATACATCTGTTCATACACGCACGCCAGTTGCGAGTACTACGCACCTGACCTTTCTGAAGAACATCACCAATAAGGTCAGTATATGTCCTTCTAGAGAAGTGAGAATTAAGAAGAAAACTGAGAGAAGAGTAAGTGCAATCTATGTATTTGGTTTCAAATAAACCAAATAAGTAATACAACCGCCTGAATTTTTAAAAATGTGGTTCAAAAAGACAGATTTAATATTTTATAACACTCAGATGGATATATTTACCGAAGTAAAATAAAAGAAAAAAAAAAACTATAAATTAAAAAGTCAAAACAAGTTATTTTTATACCACTTTGACTTTGGAAATGCATTTGCGTCTTACAAATACAAACCTCTTCACATATAAACATTCCATCTAAAAATATATCTTCTACGTCTTACGTGTTCCAGCATCCTGGGTTTCATCCTCTCGTCATAACTCATCGTGACACACCCTCGGACCTCGAGACCGTTGGGTCAAAGTCACGCTGGAAATAGAAGCAGGATGTGGACAGACCCTGATAGCTGGCTAGGGCTGCCAGATGCTGAATCTCTAGGTTTATTTTAGAAAATTTAAACGGAAGACCGAAATTTAAAAAAAGCCGATCAATTGCGAGTCGTACTCGTACTCGATGGGTAGATAGGTATTAAAATCGACCAAAAAACGCCGTTTTTTTAATCCTTCCCTCCGTTTTTTGTTTTCCTATTTAATTTTTTGTTGTTATAGCGGCAATAAAAATACACAATCTGTGAAAATTTCAACTGTCTACCTATTACGCTTCATGAGATACAGCCCGCTGACAGACAGACGGACGAGCGGACGGGCGGACGGACGGACAGCGGAGGCTTAATTATAGGGTTTTGACTGGCATGTTTCGGGTACAAAACCCAAAAAATTGTATTTTGCTGAATAACCTGAGGCTTGTGACAAAAGAAAAACCAAAAAATACTGCTTATGGTTCTGAGAAACACTTGAATTAATCTTCAAAAGACTTCAACAAAATCTACAGGATATTTGGCTCGTTCTTCTGAGATGCAGCTTTCCACGGCCAGTCTACATAACCTCATAAAGGTCACAGACGGTAAGTCCACAACTTGATAGTAAATATTTAGTAAAAACGCAGCGGATGAGAACGAAATCCAATCATTTACATTTGCATTACAAAATATATCTTATCACAAACTGTAAACTCTCAGGTGTTTCAATGTCACTCCAAAAATAGAACACAAAGTTATTCCTAAACATTTTCAGCGAATATTTCAGGTTATTATTCAGTAATTTCGTCACCGTAAGTAGTTACCTTAATGCTAATAAAAAAACGGGTCTGTACCCTAGTTAGTGGGTGTGAATAACGGACACTTAAGAACGCGGCGACGCATGAATTGTCCATACAAACGTAATACCTAAATCATTTGCAATTTGGGCATATTTCCACCATATTATGTTGTTATTCGGATTTAGACAGTGTTTATCTAGGCTCCTACATTTTTTCTTTCCAAAAAGCTTTTCTAAAATGAAGTTTAAATGAATTTAATTTCGCACATTATTACAGCGTAAATGACATGTCTTCATATTGTTTTCTCTGTATTATAAACAACAATATTTATAACAAATTATCGAAAAAAAATGGAAATCTCTAATGTGCTATCGCGTCCAGCAATAATTGTCAATGTGTGCGTGGTAGTATTGCTCACTGTAGGTGTATATCGCTCCGACAGGCACTCACACTAGCGCAAGGTGCTTGGAATTGAATTTTGCAAACATTTGTAATTGCAAGCCGTGTTCGCAGGCCTCTTAAGTAATAATTCATGAAAACACTCCCGTAAAGCTCTAAATACATGAATTCGAAAATGTATCAATTATAGATGAAAACATATTTAATATACGGTGCGTCAGAATTCGGTTATTTTTTCTGAAAGAATGTTTATGCACTTTATCGGCGATTAGGGATATCGCTACAATGCTGATTTTTTCCATCTTAAGTGATTACAGTCAGCGACTTAAACCGATGATTATTTTGTGATTTTTAGTATTGAATATTATACAACTAGTTTTTAAGTATTCGTTACTCTTCAATAAGTTGTTACAAATACGTCATGATTAGCCAGTGATTAGCAATAATTCGTCCAGTAATGTGTAGGTGCACATTACTGGTTTATAATGTTTTCACCTCAAAGGGATTGGACTCACTAATGGGACATAAGTCTCCTCTTCTGCACCCTTAGCATGACTACAATAGAAACGGGTTTTGTCGACGGAAGAATAGACAAAATCTGTCATTTTGTCTATTCTTCCGTCTACAAAACCCGAAGAAAACCCTCTTCTATGATTGTTGTCATACTACGTGTGGTGTAAGAGGATGTGGGACAAACATGAGTCGAAGCTACCTGAATCTTTTCCCTAAGTAAGTCCTTAAGCAATACAATGTATACCTTTGGTATTTTAACATCCATAAATATTCAAAATCCAAAAAACAACACCTAGGTTTTTGGAAATATTTAGTTACTCACAGTACCTAAGTAATTAGGTATTTCCTAGAACTGCATAAGCATCAAGCTATATTTATGCAGTTAATGTAGAATTTATCATAAATCCATCGGATTTTACATAAAGACCAGTAGCTACCATATTGAGAGCCAAGTAATCCGCGTTTACCTCGATCTCAAATACTAACTATTATCTTTAATCTATGCAGCTGATTAATTCCACGTTTTTCTGTTACCAAGTCATTAAATTGCGTTGCAAAATGTAAAAACGGATTCAAATATTATGTTTATTTTATTGTTATTTTATTTTACTACCACGTCGTTATATAAACGGATCACATACAACGCAGTATATGTTTTACCTAATATTGTATGTATTTGTTTTTGTGAAAGGTCGTGGCACACCTACTTATAAAAGGTCGTAAACATGACACAACCAGTTTTAGAAAAAGTTTGGCTTTGAATACTGTCATTTCTGTCACCCATACCTGTTTGACAGTCTCTTTCTATTAGATTATATTTATATTTTAAACCGTCGTTCAGCTGTTTTACATAACGGAACTGTTTTGTAAAACAGCTAGCGGTTATGTAAAACAGCGGATTCGACAATCCATCTGCGGCATATATATATGTCTGAGACGGGTATGTGACTCTTTCGTTATTATCAGCGATATTTTATCTACTGTGGGCGTAGTGTTGATTAATGCGCAATAGAAAAACCGTTTGCAGTTCAAATCACATTATAATTTACTTTCAAATTAATCACACTAGCTAAATTATACACGTGCGACGGCGTTTATTACAATCACAAATTAACACAATGATCACAAATTACAATTAACACAATAACTGAGATCAATGAATCGAGAACAGTTCCGCGACGTCTTAACTCCGATGCGATCCGAGGCTGAATCCCTCCTCGTCGTGGCCTTAAAACATCACGACTCTGTAGAAGCGCGTTTTCTGGTGTGAGTAGAGTGTCGCCAATGGCGCGCTTGCGATTCGTTTCGTGTCCGTACTAATGACCGGATCCGACATATATTTATAATATAATAAAACTAAAGCGTTTGTTTGTTTAAACGCTCTAATCTCTGGATCTACCAATCGGATTTGAAAAAATATTTTTGCATTTGATAGCCCAATTCTTTAGAAAGGATATAATAGGCTATTTATCATCACGCTACGACTCGGAGGCGGGTGAAACCGCTGGGCGTAGCTTGTGTTTCATAATATATATATATATATATATATAATATTATAAAGAGGAAAACTTTGTTTGTTTGGTTGTAATGAATAGGCTCAAAAACTACTGGACCGATTTTAAAAATTCTTTCACCATTCGAAAGCTACATTATCCACAAGTAACATAGGCTATATTTTATTTTGGAAAAAAATAGGGTTCCGTAAGATATTTGGGTTTTTCGGACACAAGGTGTAAAAAATCAACCAGAAAAGTTACTTATTTTGCGTACGCTGCCTAAACTATAAAAGACAGAACCATAAAATGTTCTAATTAATTGTAGATCTTATAAATATCTACAAAAAAGTCCGCGACACACCATACCTATCTATGTCGAGTGAGGCACAACAACCGTTTTTTTATTTAAAAATCTTGAATTTTTTTTGGACTACATTTAAACGCGTTTATTTTACTCATGCTATTAATCCTTATCAAAATAAATTATTTCACCCTTAAGTACAGTTTATGTAGATAATATTTGGTCTTAATGGCGAAATTAAAATATTACGATTTCTGCTGCACGGCCCGTTGCGAAGTGGGCGTCACCAAGGCGGGGGTGCGCGTGCGGGAGGGGAGTTTAGATCTATGAGTAAGGTACCCACGCGGCTCAGTCGCGAGGTCGGCTCACTACATAAAAATAAAACAAAGTCGCTTTTTCTGTCCCTATGTATGCTTAAATCTTTAAAACTACGCAACGGATTTTGATGCGGTTTTTTTTAATAGATAGAGTAATTGAAGAGGAAGGTTTATATATATAATAACCAGGTTTATACCCGTGCGAAGCCGGGGCGGGTTGCTAGTGTTTCATATTTTCGGCCGAGTGTTGTACATTACGTCATCAGATAGTGTAGTGTAGGCTATGTCTGTTCACGTGACATAAAACGTTGAATTATGTACGGAACATTGAGATCTGGCGATTAATATTGTATTGATTACATGTTTTTCTATCGTTTTCCATACATTTTACTTATGTTAAATATACGATTATTTAAATGATTGTCATTGAATCATTATTAAAATTCATGACTTTCGACATTAGTCTCTTTAAAAAATAGAAAACTATTAACCATGTTTGGAAAACCAAATATTTTCCAATAAAGTTTCAGGTCCTAGAGTCCGTCATGAAGTCCAAAGATTTACTCCTAAATTGATTATTAAATTTATTTTCGAAAAAATATTTATTTATAAAAGAAAAACCATCAACATTAACTTATTGGATTGATCTCAAATAAACCAGACTAAAACATTAGAAACCAAATCCAGGCTAAAGGCTGCCGGAGGTGCGAAGAAAACCGATAGGAAGATCGTGGCCCCCGGCAACAGGGCAACTGAAGGAACACGGGTGGGTTTTAGTCAGTAAGAGTCTGACACGCCCTCCCGCTCCGCCCAGAGCGGGAGAAGTTGTTTGATAATTTCCCAACCAAAAAAAATAAACATAAATGGGTTAATGCTCCTGCAGATAGACGCGAAGTGACGGTGCGACACAATCGTGGTTGAACAATTTCCATTAATTTTTCACAGAAATCCTTTATAGATCATATCAATACATGTTCCCAAATGAATCCGAAAGAAAAACAAATAAAATGGGTCATAGCTCTATAGAAACATCTCGAAGGTCGAATTTAGGACAATTCTGAAGTCACGAGACATATCGAGACAATGAGACAGACAATTTTGTCATTCAAGTCAATGGCCTGCCTATTGTTCTGTTTTGGGAGGCGTTATACTTAGATGACTTACTTTTGATAGTAAAATGATAAGCATCAAAAAAATTCGGTCGAAGTACCTACGCACGATAGTTAACTACATAAGCAGTTACTGCGTAGTTTAAAAGTTTATGAAAGTCAAATGTAGTGGACATTAAAACTCGTTGTAATCAAATCAAATTGCAAATTAACACAATTTTGCCAATTCAATTCAAAATATTTTGTTTCACATAAACCTACATGGGCACTTATGTAACGTCAGAAGCTAGGTGCACGGTTCCAATTGGTCGTTTCCTATGGAGAAGAGCCGGCAAGAAACTTTACGGTTACTTTTTTTTTATAATTTTATTTGACAATATTTTCAAATAACAATGATAGTAGGTATGGGAGGACAGTGTAGGTCTTTCAAGAGGTACCAGGTACTTAATAAAATAGAAAATGGTCAACAAATCTACAGTCCACTAAGCCTACAGCGTTTTCACATTCACAAAATAGAAAAGAATCTACACAAAAGATAAATGCCCACGGTATGCAACATGTATGTGATTCTAATAACATGCTTATGCGATTAATACGTTGTTAATTTGAGGACTAATTACAATAAGAGTTTAATCTCTCCCCTCTCTTACTCTATTATTAAATATTTCGTTATTGAATTCAACATTGAACAAGTTTCCATTTTCGAGTTCAAGAAACATACTTCCAAAATATCTTTTAAAAGAAACAGTGGCATTCCGAGAGTGCCAACAGAAGTGAAATCTGAAAACTTGAACAATTTAAAAAATACTTCCAAAACCTTCAAAGTAAAAATGCTTGCATAGAACATTGATCCGTAACGTAATATAAATAAAGAGCACAATCGCGTTTACAAAAATGAGGTGTCGGTAACGGTGTCGCGAGTTCATTTGTTTTCAAAAAAATCTCCCGAACCACAATTGGTTTTACTAGCTTTATTAGACAGTACTTACCTACATATACAGTACATTCAGCGTTAAGTTGCAGTAAGCAGGATACAAATTAAAACAATTTATAACAAGGAAACCTCGGGTAAAACCCAAAAATACCCATGTCCGATTACCATAACCGATATCTGCACCACAGCGACAGCATCAGAAACAGGAAATACGTAACCGCTGTGTTTTTGATAAGTTTTTCCTCGAACAATGGGAATGTCATATCAAGTACTGGTGATAACGGGCCCCCCTATGACCCTCGGTATGAAGGATAACAACGGGAAAACCCTGGTAACCAGCATCCCAATTGCGAAACATAATCACATTCCGAAAGATTTTGAAGGAAATTCCTAAACCATTGCGTCATAAGTTTGAAAAGTTCGTCTGCTTAACAACGTAGATAACGCAATGAATGCTGTTGAATTGTCAAAATACATTGCCATTGTAAGTGTATACGCAATTGCCCCGTAAGCCAAGCTGGGAAGACGGTTCGGTGACCTGATCCTATCTACTTAAATATTACCAGGAGATTGTCTGCAACACCAACTGGTTTGCCAAGCGTGGATCAGCTGGCATTCCATTGAGACATTCACCAATCAGAAGTTACTTTTGTGGAAGTTACAGGCATAATATGTATTTACGACTTAATAAGTTTTAGTACCGGAGGAAACCGGCATATCCTAGAATCAAACATTCTAAGACATGTGACATCCACCAACCCACACTGGGCCCGCGTGGTGGATTACGGCCCACTCCCTCTCACCAGAGGGGGCCTGTGTCCCAACAGTGGGAACATTATAGGCTGATTATGCTTATGCTAAGTGTTAGTAGCTAAGTGATGTTGTATTTATCAAAATACTTCTTATTAACAGTGCTTAGTAGAGGATTACAGCTTCCCCGAGTGAAGGTGGATTGGTCCAGGATCTTATACGGTGCATTGCGTGGTTAAAACATAACTTGATATAGTACACGAGGAAGTTATATGCATTTGAAAGTTTAACTATACATTCAAGGAAGTTGTGTTGATAACGTTAATTGAATTTTAATTAGTTACAATAATTCTCTTTGGCCTCGACCACTCCATTAATGCGTCCGGCTAATAATTGTAACTGGTGAAGCGGATCCTGACTAACACTAACCTGTTGGATGGTGGTAGATTTGATTAAGCAGGGTTTTTCGAAAAAATATTTCAGTTTGAAAGTCATCTTTTGTCGTGTCAACTACAGAACTGCTTAATCAGTGATAATAAGATGAGAGTAACTTACAAGATTTGTCTCCTTCACCAACCTTTAAAGCTAGCTGATGGCCCCTTTTTCGCTTCGTCAAGTTACAACGCCGTTTGCAATATTTTTCCGCAGATAAAAGGTCATAAGACATATCGCCGTCTCCAGAGAATAAAATGATAACAACAAAAACGCAACTTTTCAGGAAAAATAAAAAACCTGTTTTCGTCGATTGCTCCAGAAATAATGGACGTAGAGAGATGATTGTCAGCTTTGGAAAAAAATATTTTTTGTCACGAGAACATAATTCTATGACTGTTTGTCATACTAACAAGTGGGAATACATTTTGATAATGTTACCTATATTAACACTTTAGTCTCGTGTTAAATTTTCGAATATTATTGTAATATTTTGTAACTTCGTAGTTAGCTGTAAAAAAATTACGAAAAAAATTGAGCTGATGTATTAGCACACACAGATTCTAAAAATGACATAACACTAAAACTAAGATAATGGCAGTTATCATTTTATTCTCCGGGGATAGCGAATATCAACTCTGAAACGGATCGTCACTGTATCGCCGCGGTTCGTGAGCTTGTCCCGAGGCAAGGCGATTACGTTACGATTCTGATTAGTGTGCGTTGCAGTAGGGAGTTTCATACAAAGAATACTGAATGGCTCGAGTTGATACGGTGACGATCCCTTTCCGAGTTGATACGTGTGCTATTTCTTAAAACCAGCACCAGTAGCCTAGACAAGTGACGATCGCTTTTAAAGCATTTTGTATTTCTACAACGACTTCCAACAGGTTTGACATAAGCTTTTCGGTAGCTTGTGCCCGTCCTATAAATATTTGACATTTCCATCACCGTCATCGCTGATAGAATGTCGCTTCGTCTATGTTTTCTGTCCATAAAAAAATCAGATGATGCAGAAAGTTCAAGACACATCCCTAAACGACTGATTGACACTTTCCGTGACCCAAAGGCTGGCTTTTACCTTGACCAGAGGCTAAGCATTACCATACAACGTGGCAATGCTGCCAGTCTCTTGGGTACATTACCAGTCGACAGCGATGCGGAGGAATTTTCCGACGCCATATTTTAGTTCGATGTATGTCATAGCAAAATAAAAGTAAAAACCGGCCAAGTGCATGTCGGACCACGCACAATGAAGGATTCCGTAGTTGGGATAAATTAATCCCAAATACAAACTTAACATTGTATTTGAAAAACATGTTCTCCCATACATTCCAACTGCAAATGTAAGTTTGTGCGCACTATATTGAGAGATTTACTATGTTATTTTAAGACCATAGACTTCTTATAAGTTTCCCTGTAATCTATGGGTAAAGAACCGTTATCTGTGTTTTTTTCAAAATTTTTGGCTCAATAGTTTTGGAGATAACGGGGGAAATGGTGACCAATCATATATTTTCTATAATATCTTTAAATGTATTTATTTTAAAATTATGATAAAATAAAAAAATTTAATCCTCGCAACAAGGCCTTTCATTTGATATGACACGCGTATAGTTTGCTAAACATTTTTCTTAATTTTCTTATTTGCCCCCCAAAAGTGACCCCCATATTCAAAATTAATTTATTTACGTTACACATCCATGTTAGGGTCACAGAAACACATGTGTACCAAATTTCAACTTAATCGTTCCATAAGATTCGGAGCAAATTGACTGTGATAGACGGACAGACAGACACGAGTAATCCTATAAGGGTTCCGTTTTTTCCTTTTGAGGTACGGAACCCTAAAAATGCAGGAAGACATCTCCTGCATTGTTGACTAGATAAGGACCAGACGATGCAGGAAGATAATAACTCTTGTACGCAGCAACGACCAGTAATGCTATTCTGTAAAAATCTCACCGTGATAACTTAGGTGAAGTGAGTTGCCAATGGTGTCAACCCTTAGCAACTGACAGCTCACTCCACGCTCACTTCACCTAAGATAACACGGTGAGATGGTTACAGAATAGCACTACAGATAAATACCACTTTTCACCCACACGACATCGTTCTTCATCTCAGCCCTATCCAAGAACAATCTTGGTTTATAGTTAGCACATCCTATTTTAGTAACAATTGAATGATTATTCTTTTATTTCTGGACCGGCACATCTCCTTCCTGTGTTAACAATAAGATTTTTGGCGGTTCTTTTGACGTCAAGACAAGATGGCGTATCCTGTTGCGTGTGCGCAGTTTTGTGAATGGTTGCCGGTAAAGTAGGATGTATTGTGAAATACATAAATACGTTACGAGAATTGTAAAGGATAAAATCGTTTTGTCAATTCGTAAGAGTATGTGTGTGGTAGGGTACCATCTATGTAAGGAAGGATGCCTGTCTAGGATGTTCAAAATGCCTTTTTTTTTTCAGAATAATGCCTGTCTATTAAATATAGTTACAAACTGTACTTAAGTCTTTTAAAAAAATACGCAACAGATAGTTTTAAAGACTGACATTTTTTCAAAATGAAAAGTATGAACAATTTACGACCCCTAAACTTATTTAGAAAAAACAACCTTACTACACTGAGTGATGTTTTTCCAAAGACATTTTTTTTTTTAATTCTTTTTTTCTAAATTTAAAAAAACACGAAACGTTTTTAAAGTTTTCTTGAGTTAAGTAAATAACGCTTTTACCGACTCATTTTCAGGCGATTCCTTTCTTTACTCAACTGTATATTTATTAGGAAAATTCAAAAATGCCTGTCTCAGCTTAGCGCTAGCCGCACGCCTGTTTTAACCGTAAAATGCCTGTCAAATGCGGCGAATGCCTGTCAGATGGTAACCCTATGTGTGTGTGAATAGAAAGATACGGACTTTCATATAAATGTAGGTACTTACATCATGCATGAAACTTATCTAAGCGGCTTGTTCTAAGTCCACCTGGCTAGCCACCACCATCTTATCTAAGTCTGTCGCCATAACAACAATGTTAACAGCATTGTTGTGTTTCGGCAGTTAGAGGTAAGATAGCCAGTTCCTCTGTGTTTGAGGATGCCGGGTGAAGCTGCCTTCCACCTTTGGCCAGCAATGCAATGCAGGCCAAAGCAACCCCAAAGTGGTTAAAAAAAAAACAATCTATGCTGCCTAATTTCTAAAGCACACCCAGTTTTTAACTTTCCAACTAATACTTTTAGCCTTCACTAGGTACAAATCCCTTTCCCAACTATGGCCATGTTTTCAAAACAATTTTCCTTAAACGTGTTCGACTCGTGTCCTCTTTACGAGTGAACGCACCTTCGATCTCGTTAACAGCCTCGTTCTGTACAACGTGCAGCCTGTTACCAAACGTGCTGCTGCCTCAATCATACCAGGGGACATAAATTATAAATCTGTAATTATCACATTAATGTCAGTTACCTATAAATCTTTAAACGGGGTGTACAAACTTGAGAATTTCCGTGGTATGTATGGCATTCGCGTGAAATGATAGAATAAGAGCTACTACATAATTATTTGTTCGAGCCCTTTGGGGTTTTTTTTTTTTGGGTGGGAAATTATCAAATAACTTTTCCCGCTCTGGGCGGAGCGGGAGGGCGTGTCAGACTCTTACTGACTAAAACCCACCCGTGTTCCTTCTGTTGCCGTGTTGCCAGGGGGCCCACGATGTCCCTATCGGTTTTCTTCGAACCCCCGGTAGGCATTGGCCCTAGCGGACCCCGTCAGTTCTGCTGACGTCTCTTTGAGGCGCGCGTGGAACATAACGCGCTGTCGACCCGGGCTTGGTCCTTATAGGACGGCGAGCTGCCCATTGCTCACCGTCCGCAAGCCCGCGCCTACGGTGGCCGGAAATCTGCCTGTGATTCCCGACGCCCAGGGCGTCTCCTCCTGCGGCGGTAAGGGGCGCGAGGGCGCGAAATTTGCCTCTCCCTAACGCGCTCCGTCTCCTCGTTCGCGAGCATTACTGCTTCGCAGAAGGTGGTGACGGCCTCCCATTTCCTCTCGCTCCGTAGCATGGCCCGAATCAGGGCCGGAAGCGTGAGATCACCGCCGCCGATTGCCTCCACGAGGACACGGGCACTAGGGCCATGTGGTCAGAGTACCCACTTGAAGACCACTTTTCAAGACATCGCCAAGCAGTTGGCCGACTCTTCACGTGGCCAGAGGGCTGGTCAATTTTTTGGCCAACGAATCAGGTCGCTGGTCCTCTGTCAATTTTACCTTTAAAGAATGCAGGCGTATAGCAGCTACCATGGACATGCTCTTTTTTCAAAATCAAGTTAAAACATCAACCGTCTTATTCCAACAAACTTTATACTCGATCATCAGTTATGATTATGAGTCAATTACTCTAGTTTGCACTAACCTTTACGCGGACGAATTTGAACCTCCACGTAACGTCACGATCTTACTAAATTAGCAGCATGTGCTATTAGGAGAGTAGTTACTATGGAGTGACGTCACTCGTTTATTTGAGGAGTGCGTGTACGTAGACACGGTCTATAACACGATCTCTAACGTGTTTGATAAAGATTATAAATGGCGCCGGTGGTTCGGACAAAAAATATTTGTAGAGGTTCTTTTATTATTCGTGATTGGACACGGGTTCCGAATATCAATATTTGGACTGTGTTTTGCTCGTCATGCAGACTTGTATGAACTATTTTTTTGGAGTTTACTCCTTAAGAAACGATTTTCATATTTAGCCCGCGGCATGAAAATTTTATGAGGAGTGAAATCGAGCGTTAACTATAAAAAATAAAGTTTAATAAAAAACTGTAACCCGACCACGGGAAAATAAAAATGATCTAAAAAGTACGAAACAAGCAAATATTTCAGACAGAAATCAAGACATAGGTACAAAAATGTTCAAGGTAAAGCCGTGGTCGCATGCCTGTATACCATGTGGGTGTCAGGAACACCTACAAAATTATAATGCCATGCGACGACGGCTTTACCTTGACCATTTTTGTACCTATGTCTTGATTTCTGTCTGAAATATTTGCTTGTTTCGTACTTTTTAGATCATTTTTATTTTCCCGTGGTCGGGTTACAGTTTTTTATTAAACTTTATTTTTTATTTTATACTTTTCCGTTTTTACACTTGCTAAACGTTACAAGAACGCCGCGCGCAACGTCTCACTGAAAATTGAATTTACAACGAGAACATTTTCGCGCAATGATTTTGTACGATTTCAAATGTCGACTAAAACCAAAAGAATCATTTGAAAGACTTCGAATGATGTTCATAGACAAAAGCCCTTCTAAAGCGACTGTTTTCCGCTGGTTCAACGAATTTAAGCATGGTCAAGTACAAGTTTTTAGCGTTGTAACTTTGGCGGACGAAGAAAGAAGTGGCCGTCATAGGGCTATGACGGCTGTTACATAAGAAAACGTGCTGGCTGTGAAAAATTAAATTTAAGTGAATAGGCGAATTACATATGAAGAGATTCAGCATATACTGCAGATTGGATCGGGAAGTGTACATGAAATTCTACATGGGCATCTTCAGGTAAAGAAGATAGTTTCACGCTGATTACCACACAATCTAACGCAGAAGGAGGTTCGGGTAGAATGGTGCCGAGACATGATAGCAAAATTTGAAGCAGGCTCGTCTCGGCGCGTTTACGATTTCATTACGGGTGATTACGGGTGATGAATCACGGATTTGTCATTTTTGTTCCCCAAAATAAAAAATCAACTCAAGGGAAAACAGGGATTAAAGAGGTGTCTGATGTGGACTGGAAAATGTGTAATGAAAATTGGTTAAGATGCATGAAACTGTGTATAGACGCCAATGGAGAGTTATTTGAAAAGATTTAATAAATAAAATATAACCTGCAGTATATTTTTTTTTATTACCTATTGCAAAATTTTCTGAGTGCCCCGTGTATAAATATTAATATTTCGTTGTACACAGTGCTACACATCAAGCTATAAATTTCCAGTATTAGCTGACCTCGCATTGTACGGAAATCCTTTACAATGCCAGATCAGCTTAAACTGGAAATGTATAGCTTGATGTGTAGCCGTGTGTACTTGTTTTTCTTCATAGAGGAATTGAGGATGGAATTACAAACCGTTTTTATTTATTAAGATTTGATTAACTGCACGTTGGTATCATCTTGCGATACAACGTAGCACAGTCTCACTTTTGCTTGTTTTTAACAATTTAAACATATTTAATTACTTTGAAAGTATAACATTATTTACATATTTGTAATGTGCTCGTCAAGACCTTTCTTTTGGTACCAAACATGTCATGATCATATCATTTTAATTTTTTTCGAGGTTAGAAATTTACGTGTAAAATCCACCATATTAAATTTAGGGAAAATTTATATAGCCTATGTCACCCGGACTATTATTACGAATCTATTGATACCACATTCATCAAAATCGGTTCAGTAGTTTAGGCGCTATGGTGGAACACACGTAAAAGCAAACATACATACATACATACAAACATACAAACATATAAACATACATACATAGACTGCTAAAATCATAACCCTTCTTTTGGCTTTGCCGTAGTCGGGTAAAAAGTGAGGCGTTACGTTCCTTTGAATGTCCGTATCTTTTTGTTCCGCGGGTCAATTTTCACTAATATAATGAACTAAACGTGTAGGTAGTTAAAGCAATGGCACGTAAAATTTAATCGGAGAGGCAACCGGATTGTGATTAATCTGGGTATTGAAGTGATACCGGAGCCCCCCGTACCGTCCGAATGGACCCCAAATGGTCGGGGGGATGGGGCAAACGCGGGCAAAAATTTATACAAAGTTGGGCCCAACGTTACAGTAACGATTACTGCATTATTTTATTTAGATATTAATAAATAAATTTAGAATGAAAAGTAAAAAAAAAAAAAAACGGCTCCCATCTCCCATATCTCCGTCCCCGTCCATTTGGGATCCATTCTTCTCTAGAGGACGTCATATTTAATATGACGTTATATAACCAAGCAACAGCGGACAATCAAGACGCTTCCAACGATACGATATTTGTCAAATTATGATGAGCAGTTTAGAAGTTATGAGGTAACAGATGAACATACATACATACCGGTCAAAATCGACCGAATTTCGTTAACTATTTAGATTTGATCAGGGGTATACAATTCCAGACAAATTATTATTCTTGTAACGTAAACCTAAATACAATTTACTACATATAAATATGCTAATAAATTATGCATTTAGCAATTGTAGGCACGTAGGCAAGCTAATAAAATATGATCGCATTGCTTCTCATGTGCATTATATTTACATATTTATTCTTAAGTACATATGACTAGTTAAATAGAAGCACGTTGATGCTGCACGTTGCCACAGACGTGGATAGATACCTACTAGTTTTTAAGATGAATATCAATAAGATAGGTATTTGTAATTACCTACTTAGAGACGTTGATTAAATCTCGTCAGCTGATTTGCCTGGAATAATATTTGATTGTTAATCTGTTCATATTGGATAAGCTCTGGCGTTGACGTCTTTTGATCTTCCCTTCGTATGGTTAGTGTTGAGACCTCCGCTCTCAACATCGCCGCGCGCTGGCGGCAGTGAACGAGGGGCGTTTTTGGGGGACTGTCTTATTTAATTTTGACGTTCGAAAAGTGCTGATTTTCAGCCTAATTTGAATAAATGACTTTTGAATTTTGAATTTGTGCGCGGCAGCGGCGAGTTAGCTGGCCTCACAACCAAGCGCGGGCCTCCGCGCCTCGGCAGTCAGCTGTTGCACGCCTTCAAGCACGGCTGCGCTTACGCGTCTTATTAACGTACCTCTTTAATTCTTGTTTACTTTCTTATTCCGTGTTGCATTTTCTTTATGTTCTTAAATCTACATATTATACAGTCCACTCAATCAATCATCTTTAATTTCTCTCCACCACGACCTATCGTCGCGATCAGTTAGTTAGTGACTATATAACCTGTACCCTAATTGCATAACTTATTTTCGTAAACAATTATGCCTAATTTGTTTCATTTTGACAGTTCAACAACATTCATTGCGTTATTTACGTTGTCGAGCACATTTTTTTTTTCAACTTTTGTAGCTATGGATTAGCAATTTGTTTCAAATCGAAACAGATTGTGATTGTATTGTATTACGAAATTAGGGGTACTGGTATCAGAGTTTTGTTGTGTCTGACTTGGTTTCAAGAAATATCTCTCAGGCATGCCGGTTTCCTCACGATGTTTTCCTTCACCGTTTTTGAAGCAAGTGTTGCATGTCTTGGGTTCGAACTCGAGACCTATGACTTGGCAGTCTGACGATCACAGCACTAAGCTATCACTGCTGTCTTTTGGTCTAAAATTGAGAATTGCAAGGGACTGATTTGATTAATTTGGGCAAGCAAAACAAGGTGAGTTGTAGCGTCAAATGATACGTGGAAGCCAAATGACGGACGAGAGATTATATAAATATGAAATGATCTTGAATAATTAATATACAAGAATTAGAAAGAAGAAAGAAAATACGTTTATTTGCGGTGAACATGACGCAAAGAAAGAACGTAAAACAAAAAAAGAACAAGTTGGGGGAAAATATGCGTCACATCCACGCAAAACGGCCATCGCTTAGCATAATGCTGCGACCCTATGCGAGACAGAGCCCCAGCACTGGTTTTCAACGATACGGGGCGTTGACGTAATGCCGTCGACCAATGCAGCATACAATAAGAATTTAAAAAAAGTATTGATTGAATTGCTTTGAGAAAACATTTTTCATTAAATTTTTTAATAACTGGAAGATAATTTCGTGCAACACTGCTGAAGTAAACTAAGTATTTCAAGCAATAAATAATTCCTCAAAATTTTAATGAAACCTGACTCGTAACAGCAGTGCTATTCTGTAAAAATCTCACCGTGAACGCTTAGGTGAAGTGAGCTTAAGGTGAGCTGTCATTCCACCATAATGCTAGGCATTGACACTATTGATACCTCACTCTCAAGCTCACTTCACCTAAGCGTTCACGGTGAGATTTTTACAGAATAGCATTGCTGGTCAAAACGGAAACACCACCAGCAGCTTCTAAACAAAAAGGTTTTTCTAACAGTTCCACGGTACCCTAACCCTATCCAAATAGAACCCAAGAACCGTCACAGACGTGACGTAGGTTACTGTATAAACGAATTAACTATGACGGCATTACCCAAAAAAAATATTGACGCAGATCTATATTACATTTGCCGGCAACTATAGTGAATAGAAATCGTGATGATTGATTTTTTTGCGCTGGTACGCACGACGAAATATCAATCTATTCATTTGCAGTATTCAATAAGCTGACCTCTCATTGTGCGGAAAACTTAATAGCTTTCACCTGGGCACACGTTGCCGTGGCCGAGTTGGAAAACTTTAAACATACTCCGTACTCAGGTCGGCCGCAGTAATAGACAATCTCCACAGGTGGAGTATCTCGAATGGTCCCGATCGGTCGGTCTTCCCGTAAACCATGGCCCACCTTTTATCTAGCGCCGTATGCGCTGTCACCTGTATAAATGAGGTATAGTCTGTGTGTGTTTGTGTGTGGGGGTGTGTGTTCGTGTGTGGGGGGGTGTGTTCGTGTGTGGGGGTGTTTGTGTGTGAGTGTGTTAGCGTTACTGAGTTCTGGACCAAACAGAAAAATTTACCTATATTCGAGCGATATTTGCCACCAACACCGAAAAACTCTGAATATAATGTGAGGTCAGCTTATACTTGAAAATGTATGTATAGCTTGATAATAATTATGTCGTCGTGTGGTACCAATATGGATGGTTACTATGGCAGTTTTGGTTGGGTACTTATTTACAGATCCGGTTCCGCGGGATATCCGTTGAATAATGGTCAACAATGTCGTAGTGGGACATAGTTGTTTTAATGACGATTATTTTTATATGGTTTAAAATATAATTTAAATTCGACTCAATTGGACAAACAGAAAATCTGTTTGACGGAAAATCTTTCAAAAGTGAGATGTTCTTTAGGTAAACGATATGCACGTTTTGAATCGACTAAATCCAATCTTTAGACTGGGACTATCGTTTATCTTACGAACTTTAAAAACCAGGCAATTTTTTTTTTCAAAGCACTTGTTAGTCCAGTGAAATCACTTAAAATAAACGTAGGAAAAATTGCGTAAAAATCGGTGTTCCCGATTTTACCGCGAATTTTCACGAATTAGTTGCGCGTTTTTACGCTATATTCAGTACTTGCTTAAATTATTCACACAAAATATGATAAACAGACAATTTGTGTTTCTAGGGAGCGACTGCTAATTCGCACATTCGCATAAATAACTTAACATACTTAATTGGCATAATTACGCCACATTACCTATTTCACATGCTTATTATCTACTAGGTAATCAAGTGCTACTCTGTAAAAAACTTACCGCGAAAACTTGTAAAGTGAGCAACCGGTGAAGTGAACTTGAAGTGAGCGGCTCCGGACGCGGACACTTCCAGACGGATAGGTACGTACTTAGAATCTGTCAGTGTCCGGTGTCCACGGCTCGTCCGCAATCTGTCCGTTCTGGTGTGATTGATCCTTGACTGAAATTGGTGCATAGTTGATAGTTTTAACCGCTCAGGCGCGGTGGGTGGTCTGCGCCGTGACAGATTTACGACCGCACTTGAATAAACAAAAGCATCGGGTTTCATAATAACGTCTAAAGTGTTTTGTTTATGTTTTTTGCTACTCGAATAGATTAGAGATACATTGTAAATGGTTACAGTCTTTGTTATCAACGTTTACTAATCTTTATTATCCGTTTTTTTTGTGTTTTCTATGTTCTAATGTTTTTACGATTTCTAATAAAACTACCGTACCAATTCACACGAAATTTTTCAGGGTACATTATGGATAGATAAGTTATCTAATAAAAGCGTTTTCAGAGACAAAATATTTTTCAAAAAAATTCAAAAAATCTAGGTTTTTGCTGATCTAGAATTTCTAGTGCTTTCATAACTTTCTCCGTACCAAAAAAATATTTTTTATTTGTATTTTTTTGAATTTTTTTTTTAAAACTCTGAAAAATTTAGTATACAAAATAAATAAAATACTTACCGATCAGATCCATACAGAAAACTCAAAAAATATATCAACTTTCACTTTCACGAGAACTTTCTCCTTCACGTTTGTTTACACTTTTTTTGGTTGGGTCAAAATAGGTATAATCTAATGTTATTTAGTGCGAATATTATCTAAAACGATGTAATATTTACTTCAAAATGAAAATATCACCACTTTCCGACGATTTACACACTAAAACCATTAAAAAACGAATTATTACTGCGAACGCGCGCATCCCGGGAGTGACTTTTTACTGTCATTTTGACCGCGCGGGAATGTAATTTTCAACATTTTTTTATAGTGTTGCCCATTTATATTTTTGCTTTTAGTCGATTTATTTGACAAGAATATCTATCTGACCATAGACTGCAAAAAATTTCAAACAAAAATATTGATTACAGCGAATACAAATGGAGTTGTAAGTCGTGTGGTGACTTTGTAGCGTATTGGATACAATGGTCCCCGAACGGTGTTAACTTTGCTAGATTTTGTGTACCTGTAAACAAGCGCTTCTCGCCATTAAACTGGAAAATTTGGCGATTAAAACTGTAGAAACAACAAATAATGTGCCTATGTTTGAGAATAATAAAAAATTAAATAATTAAAAAAGCAGTAGCACTCCGGGAGTGCCCACAGAAGTGAAAAGTTGAAAATTTTGATTGTGCAGAAAATAATGTATCGCGCATTGATGTTTTTGAATGGTCAAAAGCTGGTGTCGGTAACAGTGTCGCGAGTTCAATTGTTTTGTCCCATCTCAAAAATGCCCAACGTGCCTAAAGAAGTTTTCACTTCAAAAACAATAATGTCAATTCCTAGAATCAGATAAAATGACAGTTCACCTTAAGACGGAACTAGCCGATACTTTTTCCATACAAATTTCGGGGGGGGGTTTACTCCACTGTTACACATTGTACATCCAAAGTAAAACATGAAATCGTACTGTCTTATTATTAATTTTGTCTGTACAGAAGCAGAATAGTAAAAAAAAAGCAATTAAAAAGTTATGAGCCAACAAAGATTCGTTTTTCCTGCTAATTTTAACGCAACTTTGGGAGTAAATAAGTAATAAAAGAAGTATAAAATCTCCAAAACAAAGCTCGTTCCGACAAAGCTCAATTGTTGAAGATTATAATAAACTTTATTCGTAATTGATTTATGCGGTAGTTTTTTCATAAAACTCCACCTTCCAAAGGACTTTTCGTAATTTTTACGCGCTCGTTTTACTAAAATCGTTCTGAACGGTGTTTGTGTGCGTGCTAACTAGAGTTTGTGCATGTAGACCAGCGTCTAACTGCTCATCACTGATACTATCTCTGTCGGACACGATGCCAGGTGAGATAGCGTGCTTTTTGACCAAGCCTACCAATGAGTTCGAGCCCGCGACTAGTTCAACCTTAAGCTCATTTCACCCACATTTTTAACGGTCAGATTTTTATGGAATAGACCGGCTGTCATATGTAATGCCACGTGTCCTACCCATTGTCATGGCCCACCTGGCACTAAAGAAACTCTCTCAGTGACCGTTGCTAATCTTTTGTGCAAAATACCTTTATATAATTCTTACTTTTATATTTTTTTCGTTGGTTGGTCTTAAAGGGATGGCCAGTATTATAAAACCGTTGATGTTTGGCAGTTGCGGCACCCCATTTTTATAAATGTTTTTATGAATGAATTGTTCCCTATGTTCAATGTGAAGTTCATACTTATGTATGATCATATTTCACAGCCAAAGCAACCGTTAACTTTAAGTTTTTTTGCATCTCAGGCAAGCTTATAATTATTGTTTATTTATTTAACCATTTATGTGTACATAAATAATACACAGACAAGACAAAAGGAACAGAAAAATACGTACAAAGGTGATGCTTATTTGTAATGAAATCTCTTCTAGCATACCTGCGATAGGACAGAGGATAAAAAAGAGATGTAGACACCGTGTGTAAGAGTAAAGAGAAAGTAAAATATATAAAATCAAAACAATTCACTTAATGAAATAAAACTAATAATGTGAAAATATACTTACTTACATACATAAACATACATACTTCTAAAATAAATAACAAAGATTATTAATTATTGCATCTCAGGCAAGCTTATAATATAATTGATAATAATTATAAGTTTGCCTGAGATGCAAAAAAACTGTTACCTGCCCTCTCAAATAACCAATTAACTTTCTTTTTTGCGATATTCCGACGGATGGCTCCCAAGCCTAAAAGAGTGGTAAAAATCTATAATTGGTATGTATCTTCTGTATTTTATTTTTCTGAAAACAAATTGATAATAAAAACAAACCTCTAATTCGATAAAGCCAATATCAGGATACTACTAAAGTCTAGAGAGAGATAATGATGATGAGAGATATTTCTCGACGGCATGTGAAGCTAAGTCAGAAGCCTATGGGCGGCTTTATAACTTTGTCACCAGGTTAGTCGCTAACCACACAAAAAGAAGAAGACTAAAGCCTCAAGTTTTTGAGCTGTATGCTTAACAACAGCCTCTCCGAAGGCCATCAGTCCATTCGAATATTTTTCCACTATGTGTAAGCACGTGAAAAACTGTCGTCGAAAGCTCTATGTAATCATATTACTGACGTCATAATATCAAAGAAAACAGACTTCAAAAATATAATTATATCAAATCAAACACTTATTATCAGACATTTAATATTTGCGTTTAAATTAGTCATTTAAATGAAATTAACTTTATCAATGACCGAGTCTTATTTTTAGGCGACTGACTAAGCTGCTACTGAGCTGTTTGTCACGAGATTTTTACAATTTATTTGTTTTACGTATTTAGTTGAAATAATAAAACAGCTGCGTACAAATTAGCATTATCTAAGAAAGCATATGACTAAGAGAAAGGTAATAAATTATGCTCCGTTTAGGGCGTAGCTCAGTGAACGCAAATAAAATTGCGTTCACTGGTGTGGCTATATCAAAGCAAAATGCAACTCTGGATACCTATCCAGAGTTGCATTTTACTTTGTACGTATATTCCGTAAGACCCTTCTTACCTGACAAGTGATGCGGAGGTTGGAACGTCACGTCGGGCATGCGTCGATTCTTCAATGGTTTTGATTTTTATTATTTGTTTATATGTATTATAATTTTTTATTGTTTTATTTATTTTGTAATCCCTTAGAGGGATTTATATGTGTCTGTGGCATCACAGCGGCCCTATCAGAATACCAGCGCTGCGGTATTTATTAAAATATCGCAGCATTATGCTGAGATATGGGCCTTTTTGGCCTCGCACAGGTCGTTACTATTTTTTGTTAGTTTAAAATGCTCTTTTCTTATTTTAATTTAATTTTATTTTTTATTTCTGTCTGTGTTTCCTGTGCGTGTCCCAAATAAAATATTTTTCTTTCTTTCTTTCTTTCTTACGGAATATACAGGATGTAATGTAACTGTAATAATTGTAAACTTCTGCAGGGGTCATTGTCATTGCTATAAAATATTGACATTGGCATCTCTTTATATTCTGGAATCAGTAATGTTTATTAGATATAATAGTCATTAATTTTCGCGTATGGCAGATAAATTTCCCAGAAACAGGCATGATCAAAGTCAGCTCTGTCTGCATAGTAGTAGGACTGCACTTATGCGCAAGAGTGTTTTTTGCATGGCCCCCATAATTTATAAAAAGTTACCTAAACGTTGGAGGGAGCTTAATAATATACAATTGAAGAAACAATTAAAGGTATTTCTAACCGCCAAAGCATATTATAATATTAAGGAATTAAATAGATCTTTCGTCGGTTATTTTAAAAAATCTGCTGTTTCATACCTACGCGGTCAAAATGTATGGAACAGCAGATTTTTTTAAAATAATCGACGATGAATTTCAACGCAGGGCGTTCAGAATCATGTACTGAATCCATGGTAACAGTTTTCGCGTCGATGTCCCTACCACCCTGTATATAGTACGTCGAACGGATAGGCGAGAGCTCAAGGGACCGCAATCTCAATTTCGCTTATGGAGGTTTCTCAGTAACTCGATTTTCTAGCTTATAGAGGTACAGGAGCGGCCTTTCTCACTTATAGAAGTTGAGGCTGGGGGAAAGGTAGAGAGGAAAAAACAATGTTATTTCCACGAAATTTAAGAAAGAGTCATAAATAGCAGACGTTAAATTAAACTCGACTATCGCTTATAGAGCTACCGGAGTGGCCTTTCTCACTTATAGAGGTCCATAAGTGTAAAACGACTTTTTCTTATAGGAGTTTCTATTTCTCACTTATAGAGGTCCAAAAGAGTAAAACGACTTTCTCTTATAGAGGCTTCTATTTCTCACTTATAGAAGTACAGACAAACCTGGATAACTGAGAACTGGGTAAGCGAGAAAACTCTATAAATAAGAGTAATTGCCTGGTCGCGTCTGTTTAACCATCTAATACTTCCATAAGTGAGAAACAGAAACCTCTATAAGAGAAAGTCGTTTTACACCCGTGGACCTCTATAATTGAGACTGCTACTTGCTTGTACCTCTATAAGCGACAGTCGAGTGTAATTTAACATCTGCAATTTATGACAATTATGACGCATTCTTAAATTTTGTGGAAATAATATTGTTTTTTTTTCTCTCTATTTTCTCAACCAGCCTCAACCTCTATAAGTGAGGAAGGCCACTCTTGTACCTCTATAAGCGACAGTCGAGTGTAATTTATGTAACATCTGTGATGTATCATTCTTAAACTCATTCTTAAATTTCGTGGAATTAACATTGTTTTTTTTCCCTCTACCTTTCACAACCAGCATCAATCTCTATAAGTGATAAAAGGCGCTGCTGTACCTCTATAAGCTAGAAACTCGAGTTACTGAGAAACCTCCATAAGCGAAAAAGAGATAGCAATCCCTTGAACTCTCGCTTATCCAGGTTCAACTGTATTAGATGGTTAAAATGGCGGGACCCAGCAAATACTCTCATTTATAAAGAAAGAAAGAAAAATATTTTATTTGGGACACGCACAGGAAATACAGACGGAAATAAAAAATTTAATTAAATTAAAAAATAAGAAAAGAGCATTTTAAACTAACAAACTAACAAAAAATAGTAACGACCTGTGCGAGGCCAAAAAGGCCCATATCTCAGCATAATGCTGCGATATTTTAATAAATACCGCGGCGCTGGTATTCTGATATGCCCCGCTGTGATGCCACGGACACACCTACGTACACATATAAATCCCTCTAAGGGATTACAAAATAAATAAAACAATAAAAAATAATAATATAAACAAATAATAAAAATCAAAATCGACGCATGCACAACGTGACGTTCCAACCTCAGCATCACTTGTCAGGTATGGACTATTACAATCTATGACAAGTGAAGGGACGCGGCGCGGGAGTGTATTATCTATGGCGCGATTCTACGATGCAATCGGCTGTCAATTTAGCTGTGCAGAGTTTTCTCGTTTATCCAGTTCTCACTTTTGGGTGGGTTGAGTTTTCTCGTCAACCCAGGTTTGACTGAATATGACACCGTAATCTTATGTCTTTTTCCTCCATTCATCTCTATCAGTCATCATCTCACTGTTCACTTCCATCCTAGCCATTCATCTTTTACACAATCCATTCATAATAATTATTTCTTTAGTGGAAATAAAACAAGATAAGACACTTCCGACCTTAACCCTAACGACTTTGACTACGCAAAATCGGATTGATCTTGTTCACTGTATGATGAAACGTATTACGCAAAGACCTCAGACTAAATAAAAAACCAAGACATAGCGTTGCGAACAATACACTGAAGCATGCCAAAACTACACCTCCGCACACGCATACACGCTCACACGCACACATTTGCAATAAAACTACACCACACTAAGTGCACACATGTTTACGAAACCGGCCTCACATCACTGTTGTTTTATTTGGTCTGAGGCAAACACACATTATTTCTGGATCATTATGATCTACTTCTACTTAATCATCATCTGCCTAGCCTATTCCCAACTATGTTGGGGTCGGCTTCCAGTCTAACCGGATGCAGCTGAATACCAGTATTTTACATGGAGCGACTGCCTATCTGACCTCCACAACCTAGTGACTAGGTAACACGATAACCCCTTGGCAAGACTGGTTGTCAGACTTTTTGGGCTTCTAACTACCCGTAACGACTGTCAAAGATCTACAAATGACAGCCGGGACCAACGGCTTAACGTGCTTTGCGAGGCACGGAGGTCTTGGTATGTAAAGATGGTCACCCATCCACGGACCAACCGCGGCAAGCGTAGCTTAACCTGATCGATCGACCCGTGCAGCTGTTATTACTTAGCCACAAGCACTTCTACTTAATAAAAATCTTAAATTCATTATTGTCGGATGTCGCTGAAAACCAGCGCTAGGGCTGTCTCGCATGGGGTTGCATCATTATGCTGAGCGATGGCCGTTTTGCGTGGATGTGACGGATATTTTCCCTCGAATTGTTACTTAAGTGTTTTTTTTTGCGTCATGTTTAAATAAACGTATTTTCATTCTTTCTTTTCTTTCACTGATAGACAATGAACAGCCTAAACCGCTGGGTCTAAAAGCTTGAAATTTTACACAATAGTTCTTCATACAAAGAAGGTAAGCTTTGAGGACATAGGTGGAAGGTATTCCACCTATCTCCTTTTACGCGTATTGGAGGTGAAACAGAGTCAAGGAGCGGAAGAGAAACTACAACTTGCAGAAATAATCATATAATTGTCACACGTATGAAGGTCTAACGTTAGGTACACTATTAGTACTTATAACTAATTAGAATCGTAGGGACAAAATGCTAATGACGTAATATCTCTGTGGTTAACAAGCAAGCGAGCGACGCTACTAAAAAAAGGCCCGCTGTAGGTAACGCCCCGAACCATGGCTTTGTGTTGCCACTTCCAAGGGTGCATTCCTGACTACTTATAATTAGCTAAACATAATACAGGCGACGCCACGTATACTAATGTGCGTTCACAAATTCACAATACGTGACGCCACAAAGCAAGGAAGAAATTTTGAAGATTCACCCCCTTATAAAGGTTAAATAGAGGATGAAAGATGGCGATAGGAAAACCCATCGGGCACACAGCTTGTCAAATTATAATCCAATTATTTATGAACGAGAACGAAGCAACTACAGCTGTCATTGTCAACATTGTTGTGTCATATTGACACTGATAGTTCTTGAACGCGGTTAGATGAATATTTTGTAACAACATTTTGATTTAAAAGAGTATCCATGGAATTTCTTACCCATTTTTCTCCATAGGAACCTACTACGCTTTGGAATGGGCAACTAGCTTCATCTTTCTGACTGACCCCTTGACAATTCAAAAGTACCTGTAATTGGTTTATTTGAAATAAATGAGTTTGAGTTTGAGATGAGCTGATCGCGTTCACTTTTATTGGTGAAATTCGCCTTAAAGAACGTAGCAACTAACGTTCTTTAAGTTCTGCTTAACCCCAAGAGAGAAAGGCGTGAGGTTATAACTTTAGAACACAAACACTTATAAAAAAGCTGACTATAACAAATACATTGCTATACCTTATATAGGCATGTTATATTCAAAATCGAGATCAATCAAAGTAAAAGTGCGCAGGCGCAGACTCTGCTTATAAGGTAAGGTCAGCTTACTGCGGAGTACTGAGGTGTTTATATAACCTTACATGGGTGTAATACTGTAGGCATGAGAATAACAACGAGACTGTTGTTTATTAATGATGTAAGGAGAATATACAGGGTTAAGATTGTTTTATGGCAGCAAAAAGTAAGGGCAGGGTTATATTAAAATGGCTGCTAAAACTGAGACTATTCAGGAAGCTATGTCGTGTTTAGAGTTGCCATCTGTCCGGATAAAGCCGGACAGTGTTAGGCTTTTTGACCTCTTGTCCGGGCCAATTTCACTGCGTCCGGCCCGTCCGGCTTTTGTTAGGCTTTTTAATCTCTTTAATAAGCCAGCAATGGACGAAACAAAAAAACAGGTTAAAATCGGAAGCTATTGCAAAAATGTTAATTGTGGAATTTAATTTAACACATAAAACTTGCAAAATGTTTTATGATAAAATTATTAAGGAGGTTGAGCTTTTAAAGCAGGTTTCTACCAAAGAAAATTATGCAAACGAAAATGTACATAGCGATTAATACTTTTATAAAAATATGTGTTTTATTTGAACTTTTAATCAACATCCTTTTTTTTTCGTCCTTCCGGCCGGCCATGGGACCCAAAAGTCCGGCTTTTTTGCGGGTAAGTCCGGATTTCTGATTTTTTGAGATGACAACACTATCGTGTTGATATGGAACGCTGTTACATGGATGGACTGTGTGTGAAAGGTGAATATGGATAAAAAGGGGATGACCCTCGACATAATGACTAATTGAGAAGTATGGAAGGAAAAGACATGTTGACATCACAAATAAATTGGGAGAAGGGCAGAAAAATAATGATAATGGAAAGCTCTTCAAATTTGTAACAGTTACATGTTTTAGTTCTCGGTATTTAGGTTGGATTTTCTAATGAGACAAAAGGGATTTTTTCATATATGGTACCTATGATAATAATTTATACAGGGTGGCAGGGACATCGACGCGAAAACTGTTACCATAGATTTAGTACATGATTCTGAACCACTTTGCGTTGAAATTTTTCGTCGGTTATTAAAAACAAAAAATCTGCTGTTACATAGAAAAGTGCAATACCTACGCGGTCAAAATGTATGGAAAAGCTGATTTAAAAAAAAATAACCGACGATAAATTTCAACGCAGAGGGGTTCAGAATCATGTACTGAATCCATGGTAACAGTTTTCGCGTCGATATCCCTGCCACAATGTATATTATAAAGTGATATAGTTTAAAAAACATGAAGCATTAAAATTAGACACAAAAAACTTACTTGGTTACATTTTACATGAGTTACATAATTCTTCATTCAAAGTTACTTTCAATAAAATAAAAAAAAATCATGCTATCTGCAAGGAAAAACAAAATCTCCATATTGAATTATCCAAATTACGAACTAGCATAATCGTTTAAAAATCGACTAGACCGGAAAAAACAGAATAGAACATTAAAATTAAACATAAAATACATTTGAAATTAGAACATTATCAATATTATATTTAACTGTATGAATAAATCAATTGGATCGAATTGACAATCGGATCACGCGCACGTTTGCCGTGAACAGTTAGCATCTTTTATTCATTCAACGATCGTCCCACGGTTCCTAACACCTGGGCAAAGTATCGCTGATTTTTTTTATCACTCTTTGTCACTTTTGTTGCCGGTTTTGGGGTCGAAACTGCTGGACCGATTTTGATTGTATTTATTGTTCGCTGGGGACAAAGGGATGAATTGTGCAAAGATCAGATGACTGATTTGTGCAATGCGATGAGATGACGTATATTCACAAAAAATAGAATGCACATAACATAACAATAGAATGCACATAACATAACAATACGCCTGTTTTACACGAAGGGTTCTGCAGAGGTGATGTACCTATGGTACACCCACATTTCACCAGTTATGTTTAAGTCCCATGTAATAGGTGGCGAGCCTATTGCCATCAACCGGGTACAAATCCAGACTCCGAGCTGCTACTGAGAAATTCTTGATAGAAAACCCTATAACACTTTGCCTGACCTGGTAACCAAACCCAGCACCTGATACTCAGCAGTAGAATTCAACAATTATTTTTGTAAATATTAAGGAAAAACCGAACAAGTGCGTGTCGGACCACGCACAATGAATGGTTCCGTAGTTAGGATGAATTTGTCCCAAGAACACAATATTGAGAGATTTACCATGTTATTTTAAGACCATAGATTTCTTAAAAGTTTTTCTGCAATATATGAGTAAAGTACCATTCTGTGAATTTTTTTCAAAATTTTGGGCTCGGTAGTTTCGAAGATAAGGTCAATGGTGCCGATTCCCTTGTTCACAAACTAAACTAAATTTAAGTTCAGTCCATCTTTTTCTTTATATTTTATTAAGAAAAACACAGAAGATAAATTTTAGTTTAGTCCTGTCAAATTAATCATCGTCTGCCATGGTGACACAGCGTGCTTTTTGACCAAGCCCACCAATGAGTTCGAGCCCGCGACTAGTTCAACCTTAACAGGACAAATGCTAAATATTACTATGAAAGATGATGTTTAATTTCAATTCGGTGATTTCAAATTGATGATGTAAGCATAAACAAATATACTAATAAGATACATAATATTATTGTTACCATAGGGACTATGGATGACACATTCGATGTATCAAATATGGCATGACAACTATGAATGGTGTTGCAATATAATTTAAATACATAGTGGTGAGTAGTTATTGTTAGTATTTACATTTTATAGCTCATGAGCATGTTCGCAATGGTTTGAATTGCAAGTTAAACTGCATTGTGTCGTCAGGTCTACAATTTATATTGTTGTATAGTTCTCGATATTTTTGGTTGGTATATTGGCGTGTGCTAGCTGACATATGGCCAATAATTTATCATTTAAATTATGTTTTGTGTTGCATAATGTAAGTTATTTTGCATACTATTGTATGGAATCATTTTTTTTCTAACTTGAACAGACAGCTGTGCTGCTGGGGAGTTTGTGGCGCCACTTCTTCCCAGCTAAAGCACTAGGAAGTGGTGAAGGGTGGGCGTTTTTGGGGGACTGTCTTATGTAATTTTGACGTTTGAAAAGTGCTGATTCTTAGCCTAGTTTGAATAAATGACTTTTGAATTTGAATATGAGTGGTAGTGTCCATGTGGCATGAGGTCCTGGGTTCGATTCTCAGGTCAGGTTTCCAGAGTTATTGGTTTTTTCATTAGGAATTTCTCAGTAGGAGTCCGTCGTTGTCTGGATTTCGGGATTCTGTGATCTCGCGCACTAAGCGGCTACGACTCCGGCCAATTCTGGCCGTCTAGTGGTTTTATCAGCCCCAGATCTAGTTTGTTTTTGAGGCAGGCCAAATACTGCCGTCTGCCACCCCCCGCCAATCTTTTATAGGGATGCGATAAGTTAACCCGCGAAATAAAAAATTTCTCAAAATGAAAATTTTAGCAGAAACATATTAATCAAATTGTATCGATCAATAATGCGCCAGTCCAACAGGGGCGCCAAAACTGTAGTAAAAAAGAAAAAAATAGAAAGATTATAATGTGCTGCGCGTCTCGTTTATTACAAAGTTCCGGTGTGTTGTGTGGTGCACTTGTCTGCTACTCTTAATTAGGTCGCTCCATGAAGTTGGGCACGTGCCCCGGTTTGCTCCCCCATAGATCCTGGGCAATGGTGGCCCAGTGGTAACGGCCGCGACTTACGAGTACAGGCGCTTTACTTTGTGTAAATTATTTCATCACCACTGCTCTCAAAACGGTGAAGGAAAACATCGTGAGGAAACCGGCATGTCCTAGAACCGAAAATTCAAAGACATGTGACATCTACCAACCCGCACTGGGCCCGCGTGGTGGATTACGGCCCACTCCCTCTCACTGAGAGGAGGCCTGTGTCCCAGCAGGTGGGAACATTTATAGGCTGATGATGATGATGATGATGAGATCCTGGGCTGGGTATTGTACCTTTTTTTTTTTTGTGGGAAGTTATCAAATAACTTCTCCGAGGGCGTGTCAGACTCTTACTGACTAAAACTCACCTGTGTTCCTTCAATTGCCATGTTGCCGGGGGGCCACGATTTCCCTTTCGGCCTTATTCGCAACCCTGGGTATTGTATCTATGGTCTGTGACCAAGTGTGCGATTCGTATCGGTTTCTTTAGTTTACCTGGTCGCTGCGACCACTGGTTGTGGTCGTGGCCGTCTGTACGCGAGATCCCTTAATGGTAATAGGCTCTCCTATTACATGGGACTTAAACATAACTGGCGAAGGATGTACACCTATAACCCTTCGGGTATTACAAGTGTGATGTTATGTTATGAGTTATTCTAGATAAGAATGCTTGGAAGCATGCTGGTCTAGCTCCATAGGACAATTTAGAGTCTAGACAAAATCAAACTGGTTGCTAATTTAATTGTGTAATTAAATATTATAACATTATTATTATTTTTTTTACATTCTGTGATTACTCACACACTGACTAATTAGTATCACTTGTAATTTTTTTAGGAATATCGTATAGGTACCTACTTTTACAATGCTTGTAAATATGTGAACACCATGTATCCATTACATAATTATTATTTTTGCTGTCATTGCTTCATTTTTAATTACCTATTGTAGTATAGTAATATTATTCCAGGTGCATCGTCTTCACATATAATTATATAAATAAATAATAAATAATTTATTTTTCCAAAAGTAAATTACAAAGTAGCATGCGCAGCATTTACATCTTAGGACTTACAAGTGCACAGAAATTTGATCAATGACCCCCATGCTAGGTGGAACCTGTGTTACAGGGGTCATCCATCCGTCCATTATACAAAAATTACAGGTAAGTAAATAGTACTTATTTTTAGGGGTACAATTATGTAATTTAATTCTAGTGTAAAAAAAAATATGTGGTACGTGCGTGTGTGAGTGTGTATGGGGGTGTGTTTGTGTGTATGAGTAAGTGTACGTGAGTGTGAGGGTGTGTGTGTTTAGAGTGGTTGGTCATGTATATTGCGATTTTAATAGGTCTTCTGTTTTATTGTAGTCAAGAGTTAAAAGATATTCTTTAATTTTAGATTTACAATGAAATGTGTTAAGGGAATGTATATTCAAAATCTGGTTCAATTTATTATAGGTGAGGGCACTTAGAAATGGGTAGTGTCGTTTAGCAAAAGTCGTGTTCGTACTTTTTGTAGGACATGGGGGTACTGGTCTTCTTCTTGCTATGGAAGGATTACTGATGTTTAATGGTGAGTTTGAGTGTTTGCGGATTAGTGTACGGTAGATGAAAAGTTGTCGGACCGTTAAAACCTTGTACTCCATATAAAGTAGTTGCGTGGGAAATCTAAAAGGCCTACTAAGAAGCACTTTAATTACTGCTCTTTGCGCCCGCTCCACCTGTATAAACGCTGTCTTCGCTGCTCCTCCCCACGCTGTAATGCAATACGTTAAAATAGACTCACAAAGAGCACAGTAGGCCATATTTAGAACTTCCTTATGGGCGGACAGTCTAAGTTTTTTGAAGACATAAATAAGTTTTCTAACCCGTGCGGACAGAGTCTCAAGGTGATAGTGCCAAGATAGGCAGGCGTCAACCTGTAGGCCTAGATATTTGACGACAGGGGCTCGGGACACGGATGGGCATGCGCATTGTGGAACATTGGGAGCGCATATATGCGCTTTGAGTACCATTGAGTTTACTGGTGGCAGAAGGGAAAGTCTGAGGCCGAAAGTGACAAAGTGAGTTTTGCTAATATTTAATGTAAGACTGTTATTAGCCAACCAGAACATTGTCTCACGCAGTGCCTTTTCAGCAGTCCTCTTTGCCGACGCCCAATCATTTCCATAAGTTAGAATGACCGTATCGTCTGCGTATGCAAGGATTTGTGTGGAGGCCAGAGAGAGGGTGCAGAGGTCATTCACGTATATCTGAAAAAGGAGAGGACTAAGGAGGCTTCCTTGTGGGACACCGTAATTTAAAGATTCTTCGCTACTAATGTTGTCCCCTATCTTCACACATTGCGTGTGGTTCAGTAAAAAGTCTTTAAATATTTTGTGGGCATCACCGCGCACCCCAATCGACTCCAGCTTGGCGAGAAGGATGGGAACAGAGACGGTATCAAATGCCTTAGAGAGGTCCAGGAAGATGCCTAGGCATTTCTGTTTACTGTCAAGTTTATCCACCACAATATCCAGCAACGCGGACACTGCATCCTCCGTAGATATACCTTTTCTAAAACCAAATTGGTTATTGGATATTATTTGGTATTTGACGAGAAACCTGCTGAGATTTTTGTAGAGAACTTTTTCCAGTATTTTAGAGATGACTGGTAGGACTGAAATAGGGCGGTAATTGGTGACACCGTCTCTGTCTCCTGACTTGAAAATTGGATGTACGATTGCTTTTTTCAGCGCCTTTGGAAATGTTCCTGTAGACAGAGCTAGGTTGCAGATATGCGTAATGGGTTTAACTAAAGCATGACTGGCAGCTTTGACCAAGTTTGGGGGTATACTGTCCCATCCAGGCGTACTATCCGCACGGAGATCCTTAATAATGCAATCTACTTCATCCTCGTCTGTCGTGAGAAGACCCAACGAGTTGACCATGGATTGTTTATTGTTTATAGTTGGTTGGAAAGACCTTGCACTTTGTGGTATTTTACTGGCCAGAGTTTGACCCACGTTTGCAAAGAATGCATTCACAGAGTTGACAGACTTTAAGGGGGAATGTTCTATTTTCAGGAGTTCAATGGGTGTAGCCGATGAGCGGTGCGAGTCAGTCACAGTCCGGATAGCATTCCACATTTTTTTTGGGTTGTTTTTAGCTTTAAGAAATAGTTGTTTCTCGTGGTCGATTTTTAGTTTTTTTTAATAAATTGTTGCAGAAATTCCTATATCGGATATAATCAATGTATACAAAATATTTTAAAACATTTTAAAAGAGTAACGGTGGAGTTTCTTGCCCATTCTTCTCCATACGAAAACTACCTTTTGGAAGGGGCGACTAGAATCAATTCTATTTTTTGTTTTTGACGTTCAAAAGTGCCTTTTTGTGCCTAATTGAAATAAATAAGTGGTGACTCATAATATTAATTATTTCAGTTTATGTCTGTTTGCCTGCTTACTATATATTTTCACTTTCAATTGATGGCCATCGATGTATGATGAAATGAAACAGAATTATGCATTAACATTTTTATGTGTTGTTGTACACTTGCCCTTTTAAATGTCGAAATGGAGTGTACATTTATAATCAAATGATTAGCCTACAATGAAAAACTTACATAAATGAATATTTATACCCAATTAAAACTTTTACTTACAATCATTTCCAACTACATTTATTGTTATGTTTTCCGTTAACTTTCAATTACCTACTAACATTATTAACTATATATTTACCTTTTTACCTTATACCTTTTTACCTTGTCCCTGCTACACAAGGTTATTACGATTTGACAAAGCATCGAGTATTAATATTATATGTAATTGTTACATTAACATCATCGGAAAATAACATTACATAACATAACACAAGCTCATTTATCTATCGCGTTTTATTGCAATCGACCACATGTACATCAGTATTGTCTATACTCTATTTGAAATAAGATTACACATTTAAACAAACCTTTTTTTCAGTCCGTTCAACCGATTTTGACTTCTATACCGTAGACATAAGGATGACATTAAAGCAAAAAAGTGGATACAATACAAACTGTTTACTGCAGCCATCATTTGTCATGCAACCAACGTAATAGAAGTCAAAATCGGTTGAACGGACTGTAAAAAAGGTTTATTTAAATGTCTAATCTTATTTCAAATGGAGTAAAGGTAGGGCAATATCTTTTCGTCCCACATACCACAGTGTCTCAAGACGAAAGTCTTTGACCAGTGCGTGTTGCCAGTGATGACCTATGGTACTGAAACGTGGTCGCTCACAATGGGCCTTATCAGAAGGCTAAAAGTCACCCAAAGGGCAATGGAGAGGGCTATGCTTGGAGTTTCCCTACGTGATCGAATCAGGAATGAAGAGATCCGCAGGAGAACCAAGGTAACCGACATAGCCCGAAGAATTGCCAAACTTAAGTGGCAATGGGCAGGGCACATTGCTCGCAGAACGGATGGCCGATGGGGTCGAAAGGTTCTGGAGTGGCGACCACGTACCGGAAGACGTAGCGTTGGAAGGCCTCCCACAAGATGGACCGATGACCTTGTGAAGGCCGCAGGAATCCGCTGGATGCGGAAAGCACAGAATCGGTCGAAGTGGCGGTGCTTGGGGGAGGCCTATGTCCAGCAGTGGACGTCTTTCGGCTGAAATGATGATGATGATGAAAGGTAGGGCTGCTCCATCATCGAAGCCGAATAACTTGGCTATTGGTTAAATTTATGCCTTGTGCCGCGAATGCACAATTGGACATGCTAGTGGCACGGATTATTGAGATCATGATTCTTGACATTGTAATATTAATGTATTTACTCGTATTATACACATAAACCTTCCGGAATAAATTCTCTAAATGTTGGTGAAAACCGCATCAAAATCCAATGCGTAGTTTAGAAGAACAACGCGATCACACAAGCAGACACGAAAAGTGATTTTATTTTATAATAATACTAGCGACCCGCCCCGGCTTCGCACGGGTATAAACCGGGTTATTATACATATAAACCTTCCTCTTCAATCACTCTATCTATTAAAAAAAACCGCATCAAAATCTGTTGCGTAGTTTTAAAGATTTAAGCATACATAGGGATTTAGGGACAGAGAAAGCGACTTTGTTTTATACTATGTAGTGAAGTAAATAAGTACTTATATATTTCTTTCTTTTTCGTGTGGTTAGTGACTAACCTGTACCCTAATTGCGTAATACACGATCAATCACAATCTGTTTTGATTTGATACAGATTGCTAATCCATTGCTTCATAAGTTGGAAAAAAAATCTGCTCAACAACGTAAATAACGCAATGAATGTTATTGAACTGTCAAAATGAAATAAATTTCTCATAATCGTTTACGGAAATAAGTTACGCAATTAGGGTACTGGTGTCAGAGTTTTTATGCTGTCCATGGGCCTCTGACTTAGCTTCACATGTCGGTCGAGAAATATCTCTCAGGCAGGTTTCCTCACCGTTTTTGCAGCAAGGGATAATACTATACAATACGCACATGAATCCGAAAAGTCAGAGGTGCGTTCCTCGTGCGTGCGGAGCATAATTATACAGTGTGATTCTTCATAATGTGCACATATCGAAATGAGAGAAACTATGCTTAATTTTAACGACAGAAGAAATATTTTAAAAAATCCTTTTTTTTTTTGAATATTTTTTTTTTATAAAACTGTGTAACTTTGAAACTAAATCATCTATCGCGATTAAATAAACTCCATAATGATTGGAAGTAATTAGGTGTCCACATAAAATGAAAATTGAGAAAAAAAACTACCCTCAATTAAAATAGACATGTTTTTTTAGCAAAAATCTGAATTCTTTTCATAAATTTTTACAATAATTGTAAATTTTATAAATAAGATGCAAAAGAGAGGAAAAAAAATTTTTTTATAAAAAAAAAATTAAAAAAAAATTGTTTAATATTTTTTCCGTCGATAAAATTAAGCATAGATTCCCTAATTTCGATATGTGCACATTATGAAGAATCACACTGTATGTATAGAAGATATAGTTAAAGAAGTAGATACATATTATGTGCCTGACATTCAGCCATATAATAACCGCTTTTCGCTCGACCTCCGGCGATCAGTAATTACGTAGGTATATATTATTTGCCTTGCGAGGCATGATCGGTCATTACATGGTCTAGTGGTCTATGTGAATGGTAGGAATATGGAACGATGTTTAGGATATACCTACTACACAAGGACTGGCTTGTTGGTCTGGTCAAAGAAAGAAAGAAAATAAATTTATTTGACACAATATTCTGTTTCAGCATTTCCAATAAAAGAGTTCTTACTGTCATTTCTATTCCAATTTTATTTAAACTATTTGCTCAATAATTAGAATTAAAAAAAACCGGCCAAGTGCGAGTCGGACTCGCGCACCGAGGCCGAGGGTCCCGTACAAACCGCGTTCATGAGGAAAGGGGTAGTAAGTTTAAAATTATTAAAAATATTTTTTTATTTTTTTATAAAACGTTGCCCCACACTAGGAATTTCTTCTGTAGTGTGGGTGCGTTTACAAACATTTAAACTCACATACACAAACAGCCAGACCCGGAACAACTACTTGTAGGTCATACAAATATTTGTTCCGTGCGGGAATCGAACCCGCGACACGCAGCGCAGCAGTCAATCGCTTAACCACTGCGCCAACCGTGCCGTTCGTTTTTATTATATGATGTAACTAAAAATGTTTGCTTTTCGCAATTTTTCCTTTATCTTTGCTATAAGACGTTGCTTCGTACCAAATTTCAAGATTCTGAGTTCACAGAAAGTACCCTGTAGGTTTTGATACCCTTGCGAGTGTCGAAAATTTGCAGCATAAACGGCTGTATCTTTTGATTGCATTGGCTTAGAAGTTTTTTTTTTTTTCAAAACTCCAAATGACAGTAGACCTGAGAATTTGATATATGTATATTTCAGCTTGATAGCTTCACGCGTTCCTGAGAAAAAGGGTCTTGACAGACAGACGGACAACAAAGTGACCTTATAAGGGATCCGTTTTTTCCTTTTCAGGTACGGAACCCTAAAAACAAAGTGTTCATCGTTTTTATCGCTGACATAAGAGACCATTACGAAAAACAAGAGAACAAATGGATAGCTTGCCAGTTCTTAGCTGGGGGCATGCTGGGGGAGTGTGGGCCATATGGCCAAAGTGTCGTAGATTCACAAAGTACTAATCAACGATGCTAAATATAGGAATCACATGCTCGATGTAAGCAATCTTAATCTTTTTATACACTTCATAAGTCCAACATTATTGGACCGAACTCATTTGAGTTCGGTCCAATAATTGGTTCGGTCAATAATTCAGTGTTGTCTATTTAGACAACACTGAATCATTTTTATACATATGCATGTTTAATAAATTATTTTTAGCTGACCACAAATTCTCTGGATCATTTGCAATTTCGACAAGATAAATTGGGTATTTCGTCAGCCAAACATTGTCTTACAAGGTTTGATCACACTTAATCCGTGATTTTTCTTACAGCTTTCGACTCTTATTTCGCTAATTCTTAATTAACAGTCAATCTGCCTAGACTTTTCCCAACTAGTTGGGATCGGCTTCCAGTCTAACCGGATGCAGCTGAATATCAGTATTTTACATGGAGCGACTGCCTATCTAACTGTATAATACAATACCCCTTGGTAAGACTGGTTGTCAGACTTTCGGGCTTCTGACGACCCGTAACGACTGTCAAAGAGCCACGAATGACAGCCGAGACCAACGGCTTAACGTGCTTTCCGAAGCAAGGAGTGTCGGTATAGCGTAGTTTTACTTGATGGATCGACACTTGCGGCTGTTATTACTCAGCCACGAACTCCTCCTGATTCTTAATAAATAAACTCAAGCCTCAAGCCTTGTTTCAAGGGGTAGGCAGAAACTACAGAACGCCACCTGCTACGATCCTTTTTTTTTTTTTTTTTTTGGGTGGGAAATTATCAAAAATAACTTCTCCCGCTCTGGGCGGAGCGGGAGGGCGTGTCAGACTCTTACTGACTAAAACCCACCCGTGTTCTTTCGGTTGCCCTGTTGCCGGGGGCCACGATTTCCCTATCGGTTTTCTTCGAACCCCCGGCAGGCATTGGCCCTAGCGGACCCCGTCAATTCTCCTGACATCTCTTTGAGGCGCGCGTGGAACACAACGCGCCGTCGACCCGGGCTTGGTCCTTATCGGACGGCGAGCTACCCATTGCTCACCGTCCGCAAGCCCGCGCCTACGGTGGCCGGAAATCGGCTCGCGATTCCCGCCCCGGGCGTCTCCTCCTGCGGTGGTTAGGGGCGTGAGGGCGCGAAGTTTGCCTCTCCCTCACGCGTTCCGCCTCCTCCTTCGCGAGCATTACCGCTTCGCAGAAGGAGGTGACGGCCTTTTTTTTTTTTTTTTTTTGGGTTTGAAATCAGCAAATAACTTCTCCCGCTCTGGGCGGAGCAGGAGGGCGTGTCAGACTCTTACTGACTAAAACCCACCCGTGTTCCTTCAGTTGCCGTGTTGCCAGGGGGCCACGATTTCCCTATCGGTTTTCTTTGAACCCCCGGCAGGCATTGGCCCTAGCGGACCCCGTCAATTCTGCTGACATCTCTTTGAGGCGCGCGTGGAACACAACGCGCCGTCGACCCGGGCTTGGTCCTTATCGGACGGCGAGCTACCCATTGCTCACCGTCCGCAAGCCCGCGCCTACGGTGGCCGGAAATCCTCTCGTGACTCCCGACGCCCAGGGCGTCTCCTGCTGCGGCGGCTAGGGGCGCGAGGGCGCGAGATTTGCCTTTCCCTCACGCGCTCCGTCTCGGCCTGCCATTTCCTCTCGCTCCGTACCATGGCCTGAACCAGGGCCGGACGCGAGAGATCACCGCCGCCGATCGCCTCTACGAGAACACGGCGTTGCTCCGCCCAAGCCGGGCAGACCTCCACCGTATGCTCCACCGTGTCCTCAGGCCGATCCACACAATGGTGACACCCGGGTGTTTCCTCCCGCCTTATCCTGAACAGGAACCTCCCGAAGCAGCCGTGTCCGGTGAAGACCTGCGTCAGGGGGAAGGTGAGAACGCCGTGGCGTCTCTCCAGCCACTCCTCAAAGACGGGTTTTATCGCCGCGATTGTGGCGTGCCCAGCGCGGGGTTGCGACAATCGCACCCTCCATGACGCCATGAGATCCCGCCGGAGCTCTGTCCGCTGTGCCGCAATTTCTTGCGGCATCGGAGTTAAGCCCCAGCGTTTCGCCTCCTCGCGACACTCCCAGACGTGCGCGAGGACCTTTGCCTCCAGATCCCATGGCGACCTGCTACGATCCTTACCTCCATCTATCTCCTTTATACCACAGTTACAACACCACCATATCTGTAATAACATAATCAGCCTCTAATGTTCCCACAGCTGGGTTTCAAGCCTCCTCTCTGTGACAATGGGACGGTTGGTAGATGTCACATAATTCTTCTTTTCATGTGGCTAATGACTGACCTTTTTTTTTTTGGGTGGGAAATTATCAAATAACTTCTCCCGCTCTGCGCGGAGCGGGAGGACGTGTCAGACTCTTACTGACTAAAACCCACCCGTGTTCCTTCAGTTGCCGTGTTGCCAGGGGGGCCACGATGTCCCTATCGGTTTTCTTCGAACCCCCGGCAGGCATTGGCCCTAGCGGACCCTGTCAATTCTGCTGACATCTCTTTGAGGCGCACGTGGAACACAACACGCCGTCGACCCGGGCCTGGTCCTTATCGGACGGCGAGCTACCCATTGCTCACCGTCCGCAAGCCCGCGCCTACGGTGGCCGGAAATCTGCCTGTGATTCCCGACGCCCAGGGCGTCTCCTCCTGCGGCGGCTAGTGACTGACCTGGTGTCAGAGTTATAAAGCCGCCCGTCTCTAACTTGGCTTCACATGCCGAGAAATATCTCTCAGGTTTCCTCACGATGTTTTCCTTCACCGTTTTTGAAGCAATTGATAATTATACAATACGCACATGAATCTGAAAAGTCAGAGGTGAGTGCCTTGGATTCAAACTCACAGTTTAGTTACGTAATTATATATTGGTGCCGATTCCCTTGTTCACAAATTAAACTAAATTTAAGTTCAGTGCATCTTTTTCTTTCTATTTCATTAAGAGCCCTTACTTCCCTTTTCTGAGGCACTATGTGGGGGGAATGGTCAGGTAGCATTCTTTGCTTTATCGTTCTCTGCACATCCTGCCGCAGTCACCAGCTAAACTTTTTCTTTTTCTTTTTTTTGTGTACTACTAACACTAGTGATAAGGTATTTTACCAACAAATTGGACCATGTTGTTGTCCGAACTAAATAAATAAATAAATTTTAAAAAAAATTAAGAAAAGGACAGAAGATAAATTTTAGTTTAGTCCTGTCAAATTAATCAGCACTTGACGTAAATTGATGTAATTTTAATCGGCAAGTTTTTAATCACGTCTAAACTTGTATGGAGAGTGACAGGCGCTGATTAATTTGACAGGACTAAACTAAAATTTATCTTCTGTCCTTTTCTTAATGAAATAGAAAGAAAAAGATGCACTGAACTTAAATTTAGTTTAGTTTGTGAACAAGGGAATCGGCACCAATATCTTCGAAATGTTGACTCTAGGATATGACGGTTTCTTTACGGTGATTTCTTTCACTCTTTTGAGAGCTAAAGCATGAGAATTCACATCATAATTATTGGCATTTTAATTAGCACATTCATTCATAATAATTAATTATGTTAATGTAGCATCATTTGGATACACTGGAACTTTGGAACCCCACATCAATTTGCATATGACAAGAATAAAATTATTCCCTCATCTTCATTCATAATTATGTAGATTGTGAATAAAAACTTTTGCATATTATTACATAATGTGATTCATAATCAGACTGACGGCTAACCTAAAAGTAATTTCGTGACTCTAGATCACAACTCTAGATAAACATTTTCTATGTTTCATTAACATTTTTCTTCTACAGGGTGAAATTGAATTCATGGGCTTCCTCTTAAGGGGTCATTGTACTCATCATTATGAACAACTTTCACTATGGGATCAACACCGAAATCGTGAAAAAATAAAATCTGCTGGTCCCTACATTTAGTATGTTCGCATAGCTCGTCAAATGTAGGGAACAGCAGATTTTTTTCACCTGTAGAGTCGAGACGTGCCTGTCTGCCTTTAGAATACTCTTTGGAACTTTGTCTGTGTCTATAAAAAAAACTACTCTTAGATTAGCTGTCGGAGATGAAGATAATAATTTTACGCGACTCTAGTAGAGCAATTTCTATATTTTAAGCTATTGCATAGCTTTTATCGCGGGCTTTGAGCGCAGCGACCGAATCAAGAAATTTCGTAACGTAACGAAAATAAAACCTAACACCCCCCACTCCACCTACCATGTAATGACGGTTTCACGTTGTCATGGGAAACGTAATGTTGTCATGGGAACGTAATTTTTGTTTTATGTCATCACGTCATCATCCCAAGTGTAGCGTTGACAAATAGGAAGTATGGAGGTTACAAATGCTATGCAATAGCTTTACCGCGGCAGTCCCCGAGTGCCACACGTTTTTTTTATAGAAATTGTTCAGCTAGAGTCGTATCACACGTGTCTGGAGCCTTATCGATTTACCAAACCTACTTGGAATCTCTCATGTGCCTGTAAATTCACCGATTCCCTAGAAACTCTACCTACTACTTTGAGAAATCGAGTTACCATTAAAATTATTACCCATGTGTGCAACACCACGTTACACAACCACCACAACGTTAAAAATACTCGTAAAACACGGCACGTTTACATAATTTCCTAAACTTTCCATAATAAATAAATTATTATAGCTAATAAATATTTATTGTATTACTACTCAGGTGTAATAAATAATGTTTATGTGTTCAAGAAGTCACTGCACTTAGCACGCGCAGTGTCTTATGTTACAGGTTGCCTTTAATTACTAATTTGAATGTGTATTATTTCTAGAGATGGGCCGAATGTGGTTTGAACCGAATCCGAACTTCGGCCGAACATTCGGTTCAATTTCGCGAGCTTTCTCGAGAGCGACACGTCGTGACTTGTTTACGCGTTTACTTCAATTATTGCTAGATGTACCCCGCCCGCACACCGGGCTTCCACCGCGTGGCCTAATAAGAAGAACAGATTTTCTAGACTAATCAGAAGAACTGATTTAATTTAAGGTTGACATTTACAATATTCCTAAATAAAATAAATGACCATGAGTGAGTAAAAGATGTAATTTTATTTTATAGTAATGCTATTGTAATTCTATAAAATTTCAGTCAAAATAGTGCAAGTAGGAATTATTTTTCTTGGGCCGAATGTTCGGCATCTGAACCGAATTTCGGCCCATCCCTAATTATTTCGCAAAGTAATGAACATTGATATACATTGCATAACGGTTGAATAATTAGTTGAGTTGCCATGTGGTGTTGGCTGAAATATCCAAGTTGGCAGTGTACGTCATAGAAACGAAGCTAAAAACGTCGATAAAATTAACAGTGGGAACGGAAATAACACCACAATCGCCGTTTGATAATTTGATAAGACCGAAGTGAACTAACTCATGCTTGCCCAGTTATCCTGAACTAGCCACTGGGTTCAAGTTCGCATTAATGAGGTTAAAACTGAAAACTCATAAAGTCAAAGTCGAAGTCAAATAATTTATTTCAATTAGGCACAAAAAGGCACTTATGAACGTCAAAAACAAAAAATAGAATTCGCCGCCCCCGCAGAATAATCGCGCAAGTGTAAAATTGAGGTGATGTATTTTGACCTATAATACATAATGAATATTGATTAATATCAAAACCGCCGCAATAGCACTTACGCGTTTATTCTGCGGGGCGGCGAATTGATTCTAGTCGCCCCTTCCAAAAGGTAGTTTTCGTATGGAGAAGAATGGGCAAGAAACTCCATCGTTACTCTTTTAAAATGTTTTACAATATATATGTTAATTATATAATTATTTTTGAAGACGATACACCTTTTTTTTTTTGGGTGGGAAATTATCAAATAACTTCTCCCGCTCTGGGCGGAGCGGGAGGGCGTGTCAGACTCTTACTGACTAAAACCCACCCGTGTTCCTTCAATTGCCATGTTGCCGGGGGGCCACGATGTCCCTATCGGTTTTCTTCGAACCCTCGGCAGGCACTGGCCCTAGCGGACCCCGTCAATTCTGCTGACATCTCTTTGAGGCGCGCGTGGAACACAACGCGCCGTCGACCCGGGCTTGGTCCTTATCGTACGGCGAGCTGAAGACGATGCACCTGGAATAAGACTACTTTACCGCAATAGGTAAAAATAATTAAAAATGAAGCAATGACAGAAAAAATAATTATGTAATGGATATATGGTGTTCACATATTTACAAGCATTGTAAAAGTAGGTACCTATACGATATTCCAAAAAATAAATAAATACAAGTGATACTAATTTGTCAAAAAAAAAAGTTATAATATTTAATTACGCAATTAAATTAGCAAGCAGTTTGATTTTGTCTAGACTCTAAATTGTCCTATGGAGCTAGACCAGCATGCTTCCAAGCATTCTTATCTAGGATATAATCCTCTAATTTGTAATATGCTTGATTACAAAGAGTACTTTTAATATGAGTTTTAAATTTTCTTTCAGTTAATCATAGTCTTAAGTCATAGTCTTTAAACTGCCGTTGTTGTGTTTATGTTTACTTTTTTGTCGATCACAAATTATACGAAAACTAGATAAATATGTATGAGACTTGGAGTGTAGCACTATTAAAAGACGAGCTAAGAACAGGGGAAACGTCTACCACTGGTAAAAAAGCAGCTTCAATGGAAAAGTCAATAAATTATGAACGTTTTATAATTTATAGGTTATTTTGTATTTGTTGACTTCAAGTTCGTTTTTTGTTCAAGACTGCAGGCGTACGGTATAAATAACCTGATTTAAATAAAAAGTGACTCTTGCTACGACAAAATAAAGTGCAATTCTGGTCGCATAGCGCTAATCACCTACAGTTATATTCACCTAGAAGTTGCCTCTCTTTCTATCGAGTGACTCTAATACCTTCTGACTACGTTACACTCACTGAATTGGCCCGACAAGACGGGCCCGCCGCGTAGCTTCACACCTGAACTGTGGAGTGTTCCATATGTATTCATCTGTACCTGACCAAAGGTAAAAGTATTGTAACCCCGAAGAATACTGACGTCGAAAAGCAGTTTTCGCGTAAACCTCGCTTATAAACAGACATGAACTCTTAAATCAGGTCATGAAAACTCTAGAATAAAGCTAAAACTATACTCAACAACACACTATTGTGGGAACCACGATATTTCTGTCAATAAACCAGAAATAAACCGGTGTTCGTAGTTGTTCAGTACAAGTACACACGACGAAATATCAAACTACACAGTTCCAGTATAAATTGACCTCGAGTGCTATAGATTTTTCATACAATGAGAGTTGAGCTTAAATAAAATTGGAATTTTTGCTTGATGTGTTGTACTATGTACGAGTTGTACAAAAACAAATTCTGTCTTCTATAAATACTTGTGTTTTTGTTAGTACTAAATTAACATTAAATAATGATGATATTTATAATATATTTTCTCACGCTGTTCATAGAAATAGTTTATAAAAAAAACCGGCCAAGTGCATGTCGGACCACGCACAATGAAGGGTTCCGTAGTTGGGATGAATTTATCCCAAAAACAATCTTAACTTTGTAGTTGAAAAATATGTTCTCCCATACGGAATGTATGGGAAAACATGTTTTTAAAACAGCAAAATTAGGTTGGTCGTTTATTACTCGTTAACTTGTAGAGCCTACTTAGCTGTGACAGTTTCCCTTTTAATTTCGTTATATAAACTACTGCTGTGATTTTTTTTCATATCCAAAATCAACCATTTAGCTGGCAGGGAGGGGGGGACATTTGACTCTAACAAAAATTAGTACTTTAAAGCTTAATATTTCGCAAACGGATCCCTGAATCCAAAAATGATTGTGACACTCTCAATATTTTTAAAGGACCTTTCCAATGATACCCCACACCATCCGATAAAAAAGAAAACATCACCACTGTTCGGGCGTCTCCGACCACCGTAGTATAGAAAATAATACTAACACTATTAACAATCAAGTAGAAAATAAACATAAATCATTAATAATAGCAACTAATCAGAGCGATCATTCTAATCAAAATTATAAAACAAAATGTCCCTTATGTAATCAAAATCATCTATTATACACTTGTGAAGGGTTCCGAAAATTAAACGTAGAACAACGGATATTAAAGGTTAAAGAATTTAAAGTTTGTTTCAATTGTTTACGTAGTGGTCATCTAACGAAACGATGTAGATTAGCTCCTTGTAAATATTGTAAAGGTAGACATAATACCCTTTTACATGTGGAACAGTCTACTCATTTCCAAGATCCTATGCCCAGTAGTGTAGCATTGCCCGCTGATGTTTCTGGGGATGCCGCTCCACATAATGGCACCTCAGAAAATATCTCCATGTCAAGTGACACTCAGTCGCAACAAACTACCTCTCATGTATTACTGTCCACAGCGTTGGTGAGAGTGGTGAACCACCGAGGCATCAAGTTCGACGCCAGGATCCTGCTCGATAATGGTAGCACAGCAAATTTTATTACGCAGAAACTAAGTGATAAGCTAGGACTTCCTCGACGTAGCACGAGCTCCACGGTGACAGGTATAAACACTCATACTACATTAAGTACACAGTCTTGCAAACTAACCATTGAATCGTGCAGCGGCAGCTATAAGATAGATATAAATTGTTTCATATTACCAACAATTACCAAATTACTGCCGGCTACTTTAGTCGACATACGTAGCATTCCCATACCACTAGATTTAAATCTGGCCGATCCGTCATTCAACGTTCCATCAGAGATTGACATACTAGTTGGTGCTGAAATATTTTGGAATATTCTAGGCAATACATCTATTAATTTAGGCAAAAATCAACCTAAGTTACAAGAGACAAAGCTAGGATGGATAGTATCAGGCTCTGTGGCTCTTCCAAAACATCCAACCAAAAATACATATTCTCATTTTTGTAATATCTCCATGAACGATTTAAATAACAACCTAAATAAATTTTGGGAACTCGATTCCGTTTCTTCTGAGCATTCCTTGTCACAGGAAGAACGAGCTTGTGAAGAAAATTTTCGTGTAAACACTGTGCGTGATCAAAACGGGCATTTCATAGTTACAATGCCTCTTAAAAATGATCCCAGTGAGTTAGGTGAATCTTATGAAATGGCTAAACGTCGATTTTTATCTTTGGAACGTCGTTTCCAACGTGATCCTGCATTTAAGGAAAAATATGTTGCATTCATCGAGGAGTACGTGAGCTTAGGTCATATGACTGTGAATAACTCAACAAGGAAACCTCATTCAGGTAACAAAATTGAGTATTTTTTGCCACATCATGGAGTCATCCGAGAATCCAGTACCACAACTAAGCTCAGGGTAGTCTTCGATGCATCAGCAGCGACTACTTCTGGAGTGTCGTTCAATGACATCCAAATGGTGGGGCCCACTGTCCAAGATGACCTCTTTTCTATATTGCTGCGTTTCCGTCAGCACAAGTTTGTCATTTCTGGTGACATAGAGAAGATGTATAGGGCCATTCATGTAACACCATCACAACGTAGCTTACAACAAATAATATTTCGTGCTGACCCCAAGCTACCACTTCAAACGTACAGTCTTAATACTGTTACTTATGGCACAGCTTCCGCCCCTTATTTAGCTACTAAGAGCTTAGTCAGTCTAGCAACAACCGCCTCTAATGGCATTGTAAAATCGTCCATTGAACGAGATTTTTACGTCGACGATTATCTTAGTGGTGGCGACTCGGTTTCCGAGGTGGTCCAGATGGGTAAAGAAGTCGCATCCATTTTAGCGTCAGCTAACTTTCATTTGAGAAAATGGCAATCTAATAGTTTAGATATTTTAACCGAAATAGCCGGTGTTTCAGGGCATTCTGGTAGGTTGAACTTGTCTGAGGATAGAAACGTGTCATCTAAAACGTTAGGCCTATATTGGCTATGTAAATCTGATTCTCTCGAGTTTTCAATATCAGTCGATACCAGCAAACCAATCACAAAGCGCCACATTTTATCTGTGATTAGTCAAATATTTGACCCATTAGGTCTGGTAGGTCCTTGCATTATCGAGGCTAAAATTATCATCCAAAGTCTATGGACGGCTAAGTGTGACTGGGACGAGCAAGTACCAGTTAATATACATACCTCTTGGTTAATGTTCGTGAATAGTCTACCATGTTTAAATACCCTTAAAATACCCCGGTGGATTTCATGTGACAATTCAACTATAAATGAGATCCATGTGTTTACAGATGCATCTGAAAAGGCCTACGGTGCATGTATTTACATAAAGTCTAGTACTAAAGATGGATTGGTAACAGTACAGCTGTTGGTCTCTAAAAATCGTGTTGCACCAATCAAACCAACAACCATCCCCAGACTTGAGTTATGTGGGGCTTTATTAGGAGCAAGACTGTGTGTTAATGTACGGAATTCCTTCACCAAACCCGTTAGTAAATGTTACTTTTGGTGCGATTCGACAATAGTGTTAAGTTGGCTTTCCATGACACCAAATTTATTAAAACCTTTTGTTCGTAATCGCATTAATGAAATACAAGAATGCACTATAGGGCACACGTGGAGCTACGTGCCGTCGAAGGAAAATCCGGCGGATCTTGTTTCTCGCGGGCTGAAGGCTGACCTTATCAGCGAGTCTTCCTTATGGTGGTCAGGTCCTCAGTTTTTGTTAAATGATGAAATATATTGGCCAAAAAATGCCCAATGAGAACTTGAAACAAGATCTACCTGAAGTTGTATCATCACACTTCACTGATCACACATCACATCATCAATCATACAACAATTTAACATCAAATCATTTGTCACATCATAATAATAATCATTTATTAATTAAATCACTTATTCACAAATATTCCAATTATAATCACTTACAGAGAGTCGTCGCTTATATACTAAGATTTATTTACAATTTAAAACATAAAAATGATAAAGTCCTTGGTTCCCTTTCCTGTGAAGAACTTACAAATTCTACAAATTTCATTTTACGTCACGCTCAAATGGACATGTTTCCTAATGAGCATAATTTATTGCAATCAGGAAAGCCTTTACCAAAAAAAAATAGGCTTATTTCTTTAAGTCCTTTTACAGATTCGAATGGTCTCATACGCGTAGGAGGGAGACTTGACAACTCGCCTTATGAATATAATGTCAAGCACCCCGTACTATTATGTGGTAAGCACCACATAACTAAAATAATATTTCAAAAATATCATCTCGACTGCTTACACGCTGGCCCTCAGCTGCTCTTGGCAAATATACGCCAAATGTATTGGCCTCTTGGTGGTAGGAATCTATCTAAAAATATTGTTAAAAAATGCGTCAAATGTTTTAAATATAAGTGTCAAACTGTGCAACCTACAATGGGTCAGTTACCCTCTTCAAGGACACATCTAGAACACCCATTTTTAAATTGTAGTGTGGATTATGCTGGGCCAGTGCTGATTGCTGATCGCAAAGGGCGAGGGTGTAGGCTTATAAAGGCGTACCTGTGCATTTTTGTTTGCCTTGCCGTGAAGGCTATTCACATCGAGCTTGTTACAGACCTCACGAAAGAAGCCTACATGGCTGCTTTGAATCGTTTCGTGGCTCGTCGTGGTAAACCCGAAAGCATCTTGTCCGATAATGGGACAAACTTCATAGGTACTTGCAATGAGCTACGTAAGTTTCTACAAGACTCGAATCTCGTGTCTGATGTTGCTCAACAAGGCATCAAATTTTCTTTTGCGCCTCCATACTCCCCTCACTTTAACGGCATTGCTGAAGCCGCCGTAAAATCCACTAAACATCACCTAAAGAGACTTTTAGGCTTAACGCACTTCACATACGAGGAGATGGCCACGTGTTTGACTCAAATAGAGGCCGTCTTAAACTCCCGTCCTCTCACCCCTCTTTCCACTGATCCTCTAGATTTTTTTAAACGGCTCACCAACTCTAATCGTTGAATGTCAGAAATAATTTTGCAACTAAGAAGCACATTCATATAATTTGTGAAATGTGTAAGTGTTCGGGCGTCTCCGACCACTCGGCGATCTTCGGCGGCCGTCGGGGACAGCGGAAGGTGGCGGGTGACGACATCTAACGAAACGATGTAGATTAGCTCCTTGTAAATATTGTAAAGGTAGACATAATACCCTTTTACATGTGGAACAGTCTACTCATTTCCAAGATCCTATGCCCAGTAGTGTAGCATTGCCCGCTGATGTTTCTGGGGATGCCGCTCCACATAATGGCACCTCAGAAAATATCTCCATGTCAAGTGACACTCAGTCGCAACAAACTACCTCTCATGTATTACTGTCCACAGCGTTGGTGAGAGTGGTGAACCACCGAGGCATCAAGTTCGACGCCAGGATCCTGCTCGATAATGGTAGCACAGCAAATTTTATTACGCAGAAACTAAGTGATAAGCTAGGACTTCCTCGACGTAGCACGAGCTCCACGGTGACAGGTATAAACACTCATACTACATTAAGTACACAGTCTTGCAAACTAACCATTGAATCGTGCAGCGGCAGCTATAAGATAGATATAAATTGTTTCATATTACCAACAATTACCAAATTACTGCCGGCTACTTTAGTCGACATACGTAGCATTCCCATACCACTAGATTTAAATCTGGCCGATCCGTCATTCAACGTTCCATCAGAGATTGACATACTAGTTGGTGCTGAAATATTTTGGAATATTCTAGGCAATACATCTATTAATTTAGGCAAAAATCAACCTAAGTTACAAGAGACAAAGCTAGGATGGATAGTATCAGGCTCTGTGGCTCTTCCAAAACATCCAACCAAAAATACATATTCTCATTTTTGTAATATCTCCATGAACGATTTAAATAACAACCTAAATAAATTTTGGGAACTCGATTCCGTTTCTTCTGAGCATTCCTTGTCACAGGAAGAACGAGCTTGTGAAGAAAATTTTCGTGTAAACACTGTGCGTGATCAAAACGGGCATTTCATAGTTACAATGCCTCTTAAAAATGATCCCAGTGAGTTAGGTGAATCTTATGAAATGGCTAAACGTCGATTTTTATCTTTGGAACGTCGTTTCCAACGTGATCCTGCATTTAAGGAAAAATATGTTGCATTCATCGAGGAGTACGTGAGCTTAGGTCATATGACTGTGAATAACTCAACAAGGAAACCTCATTCAGGTAACAAAATTGAGTATTTTTTGCCACATCATGGAGTCATCCGAGAATCCAGTACCACAACTAAGCTCAGGGTAGTCTTCGATGCATCAGCAGCGACTACTTCTGGAGTGTCGTTCAATGACATCCAAATGGTGGGGCCCACTGTCCAAGATGACCTCTTTTCTATATTGCTGCGTTTCCGTCAGCACAAGTTTGTCATTTCTGGTGACATAGAGAAGATGTATAGGGCCATTCATGTAACACCATCACAACGTAGCTTACAACAAATAATATTTCGTGCTGACCCCAAGCTACCACTTCAAACGTACAGTCTTAATACTGTTACTTATGGCACAGCTTCCGCCCCTTATTTAGCTACTAAGAGCTTAGTCAGTCTAGCAACAACCGCCTCTAATGGCATTGTAAAATCGTCCATTGAACGAGATTTTTACGTCGACGATTATCTTAGTGGTGGCGACTCGGTTTCCGAGGTGGTCCAGATGGGTAAAGAAGTCGCATCCATTTTAGCGTCAGCTAACTTTCATTTGAGAAAATGGCAATCTAATAGTTTAGATATTTTAACCGAAATAGCCGGTGTTTCAGGGCATTCTGGTAGGTTGAACTTGTCTGAGGATAGAAACGTGTCATCTAAAACGTTAGGCCTATATTGGCTATGTAAATCTGATTCTCTCGAGTTTTCAATATCAGTCGATACCAGCAAACCAATCACAAAGCGCCACATTTTATCTGTGATTAGTCAAATATTTGACCCATTAGGTCTGGTAGGTCCTTGCATTATCGAGGCTAAAATTATCATCCAAAGTCTATGGACGGCTAAGTGTGACTGGGACGAGCAAGTACCAGTTAATATACATACCTCTTGGTTAATGTTCGTGAATAGTCTACCATGTTTAAATACCCTTAAAATACCCCGGTGGATTTCATGTGACAATTCAACTATAAATGAGATCCATGTGTTTACAGATGCATCTGAAAAGGCCTACGGTGCATGTATTTACATAAAGTCTAGTACTAAAGATGGATTGGTAACAGTACAGCTGTTGGTCTCTAAAAATCGTGTTGCACCAATCAAACCAACAACCATCCCCAGACTTGAGTTATGTGGGGCTTTATTAGGAGCAAGACTGTGTGTTAATGTACGGAATTCCTTCACCAAACCCGTTAGTAAATGTTACTTTTGGTGCGATTCGACAATAGTGTTAAGTTGGCTTTCCATGACACCAAATTTATTAAAACCTTTTGTTCGTAATCGCATTAATGAAATACAAGAATGCACTATAGGGCACACGTGGAGCTACGTGCCGTCGAAGGAAAATCCGGCGGATCTTGTTTCTCGAATGGTCATTCGAGCCTCCTTACAGTCGCGTTTTGTTAACACAATTTTGTCGGCTACTGGCATTACGAGTCGACGTTGGTGAACATTGGACTCCTGCAATTCGCTGCGTCACCGGAGCAACGGTTTTTTCTAACGAAGTCCATCGAACACAAGAACAAGAACTGGACCATACTTTACATCACCAAGTCTTGATAACGACGCCGGCGCTTACTACATCGACTGCATTTTTCGATTTACGCCGAGTCATCGCTTGGAAGAATTTTTGGACAGGTTTCTTGTGGATAAAGGTTCGGTATTGGGTGAGTTCGTTCCAATTTTTTCCTTCTATATTTTTCAAACAAAATTTAAGTGTTTATTCCGTTAAATTCAAATTATTTTCCGTTTTCACGTTCATATTTGAGTCATTACGTGTTATCAGTATAGTCATCTCTTTCACTCTTATGCTTTGCTTACGCTTGTGCACTGCTAAATCCCCAGGCTATTTACCGTTAACTGGGTGCATGATCAGCTGTGTGCGTTAAATAATTGTAACAGCTGAGCGGTCATTGACCGGTGTAGCTCGCCGGCTCCCGTGACATTCATCAAGGTCACGCGGCTATTCATTCACATTTTTTATGCTTTGTTCATAATTTACTGCCAACTTCTTTACGAAACTTTGCTACGCATTATCAATTAGTATTAATATTACCTATTACCTTTCTTGCTGGTTTACGCTATGGCCTCTTTAGACTTATTGTTGAGAAAGCGAAGTGCCATTAAAGCAAAGCTTACACATTTCACAAATTATATGAATGTGCTTCTTAGTTGCAAAATTATTTCTGACATTCAACGATTAGAGTTGGTGAGCCGTTTAAAAAATTTGAGGGTACATACGACGATTTCGACAATTTACAGGTAGACATCGAGGTGCTTTCGGATGATCCTGACGAGGCGTATGCAGAGAGAGCAAAGTTCGAGGACCGTTACCACGCACTCGCAGCGCAGGCGCATGGCCTGCTTGCCAGTAACGAGAGCGGTGATGGTGGGTCTGTAACGGGCTCGGTGAACAAACACTCAGGTGAATCGTTCCAACAACGTAACTTTATACGCTTACCTAAAATTGATTTGCCTAATTTTGATGGTGGTTATCAGTACTGGCTTGAGTATAGAGATACATATTTGTCACTAATTCATAGTAGTAGTTGCATAGATGCTATTAGTAAGTTCCACTACCTCCGTGCGTCGCTTAAAGGCGATGCTTTAGAAATAATAAAAAATATTGATTTTAAAGGTGATAATTATCAAATGGCGTGGAAGTTACTATGCGACCGCTTTGATAATAGTAGGCTTTTAGTAGATACCCATGTTAAGGCTTTGTTCAATGTAGACTGTATTACACAAGAATCATCCATTTCTTTGCGTCGTTTAATTGATTTAATTAATAGAAATATCAGAGCCCTTCATACAATGAACGAGCCCACGGACAGTTGGGATACGTTGATTATTTATATGATGGCAATTAAATTAGATCCTATCACCAGCAGGGAATGGGAAGCTCATCGTAATACAATACCAACAAAACCAACAGTTTCTCAATTTTGTTCTTTTATTAGTAAAAAAGCTGATTTGTTGGAGACATTAGAACATAACAAAATCACACGTAGTATAGAAAATAATACTAAGACTATTAACAATCAAGTAGAAAATAAACATAAATCATTAATAATAGCAACTAATCAGAGCGATCATTCTAATCAAAATTATAAAACAAAATGTCCCTTATGTAATCAAAATCATCTATTATACACTTGTGAAGGGTTCCGAAAATTAAACGTAGAACAACGGATATTAAAGGTTAAAGAATTTAAAGTTTGTTTCAATTGTTTACGTAGTGGTCATCTAACGAAACGATGTAGATTAGCTCCTTGTAAATATTGTAAAGGTAGACATAATACCCTTTTACATGTGGAACAGTCTACTCATTTCCAAGATCCTATGCCCAGTAGTGTAGCATTGCCCGCTGATGTTTCTGGGGATGCCGCTCCACATAATGGCACCTCAGAAAATATCTCCATGTCAAGTGACACTCAGTCGCAACAAACTACCTCTCATGTATTACTGTCCACAGCGTTGGTGAGAGTGGTGAACCACCGAGGCATCAAGTTCGACGCCAGGATCCTGCTCGATAATGGTAGCACAGCAAATTTTATTACGCAGAAACTAAGTGATAAGCTAGGACTTCCTCGACGTAGCACGAGCTCCACGGTGACAGGTATAAACACTCGTACTACATTAAGTACACAGTCTTGCAAACTAACCATTGAATCGTGCAGCGGCAGCTATAAGATAGATATAAATTGTTTCATATTACCAACAATTACCAAATTACTGCCGGCTACTTTAGTCGACATACGTAGCATTCCCATACCACTAGATTTAAATCTGGCCGATCCGTCATTCAACGTTCCATCAGAGATTGACATACTAGTTGGTGCTGAAATATTTTGGAATATTCTAGGCAATACATCTATTAATTTAGGCAAAAATCAACCTAAGTTACAAGAGACAAAGCTAGGATGGATAGTATCAGGCTCTGTGGCTCTTCCAAAACATCCAACCAAAAATACATATTCTCATTTTTGTAATATCTCCATGAACGATTTAAATAACAACCTAAATAAATTTTGGGAACTCGATTCCGTTTCTTCTGAGCATTCCTTGTCACAGGAAGAACGAGCTTGTGAAGAAAATTTTCGTGTAAACACTGTGCGTGATCAAAACGGGCATTTCATAGTTACAATGCCTCTTAAAAATGATCCCAGTGAGTTAGGTGAATCTTATGAAATGGCTAAACGTCGATTTTTATCTTTGGAACGTCGTTTCCAACGTGATCCTGCATTTAAGGAAAGATATGTTGCATTCATCGAGGAGTACGTGAGCTTAGGTCATGTGACTGTGAATAACTCAACAAGGAAACCTCATTCAGGTAACAAAATTGAGTATTTTTTGCCACATCATGGAGTCATCCGAGAATCCAGTACCACAACTAAGCTCAGGGTAGTCTTCGATGCATCAGCAGCGACTACTTCTGGAGTGTCGTTCAATGACATCCAAATGGTGGGGCCCACTGTCCAAGATGACCTCTTTTCTATATTGCTGCGTTTCCGTCAGCACAAGTTTGTCATTTCTGGTGACATAGAGAAGATGTATAGGGCCATTCATGTAACACCATCACAACGTAGCTTACAACAAATAATATTTCGTGCTGACCCCAAGCTACCACTTCAAACGTACAGTCTTAATACTGTTACTTATGGCACAGCTTCCGCCCCTTATTTAGCTACTAAGAGCTTAGTCAGTCTAGCAACAACCGCCTCTAATGGCATTGTAAAATCGTCCATTGAACGAGATTTTTACGTCGACGATTATCTTAGTGGTGGCGACTCGGTTTCCGAGGTGGTCCAGATGGGTAAAGAAGTCGCATCCATTTTAGCGTCAGCTAACTTTCATTTGAGAAAATGGCAATCTAATAGTTTAGATATTTTAACCGAAATAGCCGGTGTTTCAGGGCATTCTGGAAGGTTGAACTTGTCTGAGGATAGCAACGTGTCATCTAAAACGTTAGGCCTATATTGGCTATGTAAATCTGATTCTCTCGAGTTTTCAATATCAGTCGATACCAGCAAACCAATCACAAAGCGCCACATTTTATCTGTGATTAGTCAAATATTTGACCCATTAGGTCTGGTAGGTCCTTGCATTATCGAGGCTAAAATTATCATCCAAAGTCTATGGACGGCTAAGTGTGACTGGGACGAGCAAGTACCAGTTAATATACATACCTCTTGGTTAATGTTCGTGAATAGTCTACCATGTTTAAATACCCTTAAAATACCCCGGTGGATTTCATGTGACAATTCAACTATAAATGAGATCCATGTGTTTACAGATGCATCTGAAAAGGCCTACGGTGCATGTATTTACATAAAGTCTAGTACTAAAGATGGATTGGTAACAGTACAGCTGTTGGTCTCTAAAAATCGTGTTGCACCAATCAAACCAACAACCATCCCCAGACTTGAGTTATGTGGGGCTTTATTAGGAGCAAGACTGTGTGTTAATGTACGGAATTCCTTCACCAAACCCGTTAGTAAATGTTACTTTTGGTGCGATTCGACAATAGTGTTAAGTTGGCTTTCCATGACACCAAATTTATTAAAACCTTTTGTTCGTAATCGCATTAATGAAATACAAGAATGCACTATAGGGCACACGTGGAGCTACGTGCCGTCGAAGGAAAATCCGGCGGATCTTGTTTCTCGCGGGCTGAAGGCTGACCTTATCAGCGAGTCTTCCTTATGGTGGTCAGGTCCTCAGTTTTTGTTAAATGATGAAATATATTGGCCAAAAATGCCCAATGAGAACTTGAAACAAGATCTACCTGAAGTTGTATCATCACACTTCACTGATCACACATCACATCATCAATCATACAACAATTTAACATCAAATCATTTGTCACATCATAATAATAATCATTTATTAATTAAATCACTTATTCAAAAATATTCCAATTATAATCACTTACAGAGAGTCGTCGCTTATATACTAAGATTTATTTACAATTTAAAACATAAAAATGATAAATTCCTTGGTTCCCTTTCCTGTGAAGAACTTACAAATTCTACAAATTTTATTTTACGTCACGCTCAAATGGACATGTTTCCTAATGAGCATAATTTATTGCAATCAGGAAAGCCTTTACCAAAAAAAAAATAGGCTTATTTCTTTGAGTCCTTTTACAGATTCGAATGGTCTCATACGCGTAGGAGGGAGACTTGACAACTCGCCTTATGAATATAATGTCAAGCACCCCGTACTATTATGCGGTAAGCACCACATAACTAAAATAATATTTCAAAAGTATCATCTCGACTGCTTACACGCTGGCCCTCAGCTGCTCTTGGCAAATATACGCCAAATGTATTGGCCTCTTGGTGGTAGGAATCTATCTAAAAATATTGTTAAAAAATGCGTCAAATGTTTTAAATATAAGTGTCAAACTGTGCAACCTACAATGGGTCAGTTACCCTCTTCAAGGACACATTTAGAACACCCATTTTTAAATTGTAGTGTGGATTATGCTGGGCCAGTGCTGATTGCTGATCGCAAAGGGCGAGGGTGTAGGCTTATAAAGGCGTACCTGTGCATTTTTGTTTGCCTTGCCGTGAAGGCTATTCACATCGAGCTTGTTACAGACCTCACGAAAGAAGCCTACATGGCTGCTTTGAATCGTTTCGTGGCTCGTCGTGGTAAACCCGAAAGCATCTTGTCCGATAATGGGACAAACTTCATAGGTACTTGCAATGAGCTACGTAAGTTTCTACAAGACTCGAATCTCGTGTCTGATGTTGCTCAACAAGGCATCAAATTTTCTTTTGCGCCTCCATACTCCCCCCACTTTAACGGCATTGCTGAAGCCGCCGTAAAATCCACTAAACATCACCTAAAGAGACTTTTAGGCTTAACGCACTTCACATACGAGGAGATGGCCACGTGTTTGACTCAAATAGAGGCCGTCTTAAATTCCCGTCCTCTCACCCCTCTTTCCACTGATCCTCTAGATTTTTCCGTTCTTACTCCTGGACATTTCATAATTGGGCGACCACTAATATCTGTTCCGCATCCACAGGTTACTGATCTCAACATCGGGCGACTGGAGCGCTATCAAAGAGTAGAGCACATTAAGCAACATTTTTGGAACCGTTTTCAATTAGAATATGTTTCTCTGCTCCAGAAAAAGACTAAGTGGACAGCGTCAACAGGCCAACTTTCAGTGGGAGCACTGGTTCTCATCAAAGAGAAAGGCCAACCGCCCTTGGTGTGGCCACTGGGGCGTGTCAACAAGGTCTTCTCTGGCTGCGACGGGACCACACGGGTAGTGGAGCTGAAGACGAAGAGAGGAACGGTGTTGCGGGCTTACAACAACGTCTGCCCACTTCCTCTCACTTGAATAATTCAACCCGGGGAGGATGTTCGGGCGTCTCCGACCACTCGGCGATCTTCGGCGGCCGTCGGGGACAGCGGAAGGTGGCGGGTGACGACGAGAGGTGCGGCGTGCGGGACGCGGGCCATGGAAGCACTTCGCTACCGATCACGGACGACGGCACGCGCGCGCACTCCTATTTACCAACACCGACATATTGTTGTACTACCTATTTCGGATTATACTTCTTTATTATACAGTCCACTAGTTTAAATTAAGTCCTTAGTTTAGGTCCCTAACAGTAAGCTTTGCTTTAATGGCACTTCGCTTTCTCAACAATAAGTCTAAAGAGGCCATAGCGTAAACCAGCAAGAAAGGTAATAGGTAATATTAATACTAATTGATAATGCGTAGCAAAGTTTCGTAAAGAAGTTGGCAGTAAATTATGAACAAAGCATAAAAAATGTGAATGAATAGCCGCGTGACCTTGATGAATGTCACGGGAGCCGGCGAGCTACACCGGTCAATGACCGCTCAGCTGTTACAATTATTTAACGCACACAGCTGATCATGCACCCAGTTAACGGTAAATAGCCTGGGGATTTAGCAGTGCACAAGCGTAAGCAAAGCATAAGAGTGAAAGAGATGACTATACTGATAACACGTAATGCTACGCACTTCACATACGAGGAGATGGCCACGTGTTTGACTCAAATAGAGGCCGTCTTAAACTCCCGTCCTCTCACCCCTCTTTCCACTGATCCTCTAGATTTTTCCGTTCTTACTCCTGGACATTTCATAATTGGGCGACCACTAATATCTGTTCCGCATCCACAGGTTACTGATCTCAACATCGGGCGACTGGAGCGCTATCAAAGAGTAGAGCACATTAAGCAACATTTTTGGAACCGCTTTCAATTAGAATATGTTTCTCTGCTCCAGAAAAAGACTAAGTGGACAGCGTCAACAGGCCAACTTTCAGTGGGAGCACTGGTTCTCATCAAAGAGAAAGGCCAACCGCCCTTGGTGTGGCCACTGGGGCGTGTCAACAAGGTCTTCCCTGGCTGCGACGGGACCACACGGGTAGTGGAGCTGAAGACGAAGAGAGGAACGGTGTTGCGGGCTTACAACAACGTCTGCCCACTTCCTCTCACTTGAATAATTCAACCCGGGGAGGATGTTCGGGCGTCTCCGACCACTCGGCGATCTTCGGCGGCCGTCGGGGACAGCGGAAGGTGGCGGGTGACGACGAGAGGTGCGGCGTGCGGGACGCGGGCCATCGAAGCACTTCGCTACCGATCACGGACGACGGCACGCGCGCGCACTCCTATTTACCAACACCGACATATTGTTGTACTACCTATTTCGGATTATACTTCTTTATTATACAGTCCACTAGTTTAAATTAAGTCCTTAGTTTAGGTCCCTAACACCACTTTACGTATAGGAGAGGTACCCTAAAAAAAATGTTTTTCATAATTTTGTTTTACCACTTTGTCGGCGTAATTAATATGTATACCTATGCCAAATTACAGCTTTCTAGTACTAAGGGTCTCGGAGCTAGACCGCGGACAGACAGATGGACATAACGAAACTATAAGGGTTCCTTGTTTACTACGGAACCCTAAAAACGTAAGTTACCTACCGTGCGAAACCGCACATGTTTATTTGTTAGACAAAAACTTGTATTGTTGATATAGAGGGGGTTTAGCTTGGAAGCGGGTTATTTATTTATGTGTGAGGATATTTAATTAAAGTAATGAACAGAAACAATGGACCTCTTAGCTGTCGCAATTCACTGTTCGGGCTTCTCACGAAAATGATATCTGTACTTCTTGATTGGCTTGAGCAATCGTTTTGATACTGAGGATTCTGAAGCCTCCACATGCTAAAGGTCTCAAAAAGGGTTTCTTTTACGGTTCTGTACCCGAAGGGTGCCGAACGGAAACTTATTATTAAGCCTCCGCTGTCCGTCCGTTCGTCTGTCAGCGGGCTGTATCTCATGAACCGTAAAAGGTAAACAATTGAAATTTTCACAGATTGTGTATTTCTATTGCAGCTATATCAACAAATAATAAAAATGAAATAAAGTTAAAAATTAAAGTGGACCCATACAAAAAACATATTTTTTTCGGCGTTTTTCGATAAATATTGAACGGTGATACGGAACCCTTTGTCAGCGAATCCGACTCGCACTTGGCTGTTTCTTTTTATCAACCTGTATTGTCCCACTGCTGGACAAAGGTCTCCCCCATAACTTTTCACAGTTACTTGTGCGTGACATTTTCCGGCAAATCTCCTTTTTTTTTAGGTAGGGCATCTCGTAGTTGACCTCTGAGATCATGACTACTTAACCGGGCTTTCCTATGGGTGCCTTAAGCTACTACACTTAAAACCTCCAGCCAGGGGGGGGGGGCAAATCTCCCGTAAACGCATTTCAAAAGCCTTAAAAAGTCACATAGATATTAATTTATCCACACCCATGCTATAAAACCTCTATAAAAGTTTCAGAAGCAGTTAGCTTATTGCCGTCATTAAAACAGCCAGTGTCATAGTAACCATTACCTCATCCCAATGAGTGATACAATGTTGTACTAAATTTCATTACACAACTCGTTTCAACGTTCTAGCGGGGGACAGCAGCACCCGCTGCACGCATGTGTGTGTGATGTGCTGCTGCAGGCGACGTACATACGTGCAGTTGTACTGAATTTCGTGGGATATTCTTAATTCTTGATTTTGAATTACAAACTCCCAATGGTTTCAGAAATTTTTATAGAGGATTCATATCATAGGTGTCGATAAAGTATTGTATGCAACTGTTATAATTAGGTATTAAAACGCTCATGTGATACTATTATCCCACATTCGTGTTTTAAAACCCCTTATTATACAACAGACTGCCTCGTTGGTCTAGTGGTCGCAAGCGCTACTGCTGAGCATGAGGTCCTGGGTTCGATTCCCGGGTTGGGCAAAGTGTTATTGGGTTTTTCTATCTGAAATTTCTCAGTAGCAGCTCGGAGTCTGGATTTGTGCCCGGTTGATGGCAATAGGCTCGCCCCCTATTACATAGGACTTGAACATAACTGGCGAAATGTGGGTGTACCTGCTACAGGGACACCTCTGCTAAGCCCTTTGGGGAACTAGGCGTGCTGTTATGTGTGCGTTTAGATCTTGACCTTCAGTAAAACCCACCTACCTACCTTCAGTACTTTGCTTATCCATATTTTCTCTTCTTGTTCTCACACACTGTTGTCTACATTTCTTTCTAATGTCTCCTTAATCAGGTCTGCTGGAAGAAATTTCTTAAGAAATAAGCAGTACCTTTGTACTCTAAATTATAATTATGTCATTTCTCTATGTATTTCACTGTGTACATAAATAAATTAAAAAAAAACGTTTGGCACTTGGGGACTGCCGCGGTAAAGCTATTGCATAGCATTTGTAACCTCCATACTTCCTATTTGTCAACGCTACACTTGGGATGATGACGTGATGACATAAAACAAAAATTACGTTCCCATGACAACCTTGTTCGACCTCTCCTCCTCCCTAAACTTCGACATCATCGCTCCGATGAGTCCCACGCATTATCCCCATACCATCAGTCATACCCCTGACGTACTCGACGTAACGCTCCTTAAGAACGTTAATCTAAGACTAGATTCAATAGAAACGGTGTACGAGCTTACCTCTGACCACCGACCGGTAATTGTCAAACTCACCTCCCGCATAGGTCCCTCCGACCCTGACCAACCCCTCCCCACTAAAAAGGTGACGGACTGGAGGAAAGTAAGCACTCAGCTGAAATCCAACACATCCCCCTTACTAGACTCGATCCCCGACAATTTCGACTCAGTCGCTGACACGACTGCCGCGATCGACTCACTCACGGAGCACGTACAGACCGTCCTGAGCGAATGCTCCAGGGAGGTTCCAGCAACAGAACCCTGTTACTTGAATCTCCCCGACGATGTGCGTGCCCTGATGACTGAGAAGAACGCGGCTACTCGAGCCTACAGCGTCTTCCCCTGTGCCGCCAACAAAGCCCATATGCGCTACTATCAGAGATCTGTAAGGACACGTATAGCGGAGCTGCGTGAAGCGGGATGGGATAAGATGTTGAGCGATCTAGAGCCCTCTCATCTAGCCTTCTGGGAACTCCAGAGGAAACTCAGGTCCCCCCAGTCGGCCCCCGTACCCCCGTTAGTCCGCCCCGATAAAACCATTGCCTTCGACGACATCGACAAAGCCGAGTGCCTAGCCGACAGTCTAGAAGCTCAATGCTCTCCCAGCACCCTACCAGTAGACAAAGATCACCTCGACGAGGTCGACGCCGAAGTCGAACGTAGAGCCTCCCTTCCTCCCGTAGAAGACCCTGATTTTCCCCTGCCCCCCATCGAACCAGATGAGGTGCACGAGATAATCAAAGGTCTGCATACGCGCAAAGCCCCCGGTTCAGACGGACTCACCAATAGGGTGGTCCAGCTCTTCCCAGCCCACTTGATCATGCTACTGACCACCATCTTCAATGGTGCTCTAAGCAATAACATCTTTCCCCAGACGTGGAAAGAGGCCACGGTCATAGGTATCCCAAAGCCCGGCAAGCCTAAAAACGAGCCCTCTAGTTACCGCCCAATCAGTCTGCTCAAAGTTCTCGGAAAAATCTACGAGAGGCTTATTTATAAGCGTCTCAGAGACTACGCCGAGACTAAGGGCCTCATACCCGACGAGCAGTTCGGCTTCAGAACTCAGCACTCTAGCGTGCATCAGGTCCACCGCATAGTCGAGCTGGTCAAAGGTGGTCTCACCCGCGGCTATCCGACATGCGCAGTCTTCTTCGACATAGCGAAAGCTTTCGACAAAGTCTGGCACAACGGCTTAGTATACAAGCTATACAAACTCGGAGTGCCGGATCGTCTCGTACTCATCATACGAGACTACCTGTCGAATCGCACCTTCCGCTACCGTATCGAAGGTGCCCTATCCTCCCCTCGCCCCATAAGGGCAGGAGTCCCTCAGGGCTCAGTGATAGCCCCCCTCGCGTTCACGCTGTTCACCAGCGACATCCCCAGACACAGAGGGACGCAGCTCGCTCTGTTCGCAGACGACACTGCGATCATCTGTAAAGGCAACGCCCCTTCGTCTCTCCTAAATCTACAACGGGCCGTCAGTAACCTTGGCGCCTGGTTTAGACGGTGGAGGATCGAAGTAAATCCCGACAAAAGTCAAGCGGTTTCATTCTCGAAACCGAGATCTAGACCCCCCCCTCCCCCCCGAACGATCACCCTGTTCGGCAAGCCGATCCCTTGGGAGAAGCGAGCCAAGTACCTAGGTGTGATCTTAGACCACCGTCTCTCCTTTTCAGAGCACATAAAGACGGTTCGTTCGCGAGCCGCTTTCGTTCTAGGTAGGCTTCACTGTATCCTAAATTCACGCAGCAAATTGTCACTAAAGTGCAAATTGCGTATCTACACAGCGTGTGTCCGTCCCATAATGACCTATGCGGGAGCAGTCTTCGCCCACGCCAAACCCCGTCACATCCATAGGATGCAGACCCTCCAAAACAGATTCCTTCACAAGGCCACGGGAGCCCCGTGGTACGTCAGAAACGAGATCCTCCATCTCGACTGTAAGATCCCTACGATCCACCAGTTCCTCAAACGCATGGCTAAGCGCCACTTTGAGTCCGCTCCTCGACATCGGAACCCTCTGATAGTCGAGGCAGCCAATTATGTCCCGTCCCAAATCAGTCAGATCCGCCGTCCGAGGCATATACTCTCCGACCCAGATGACCCCATTACACTCCTCCAGGAGCAGAATAGGGCCACTAGTACAGTGCACAAACACAGACGCCTCCCGTCATTCCGACCTCGCCGCCGAGGTCCTTTACGTACGCGATCTACTCCCCGAGTAAACGAATCCCCCCCCCGACCCTTGCTCGATAACGAGGTGCCAGCAGTTGTTGCAGCTGAGCACGTAGCTTTAAATACCCCGAATAATAATCATGATATAAATATAAATTTGATCCAGCCTGTCCCCTCTTGCTGTCCTCCCGTCAGCGATGCCCTAAGCCGAGGTCCGTACCCCACAGGGGGTGCCCTTAGCGAGCATTCGCTTAATTTTAATTTAGAATAGTACAAAAAGCTCCTGGCTGGAGGCTCTAAGTGTAGAAGCTTATGGCACCCACAGGAAAATCCGGTTAAGCAGCCACGACCTTAGTGGTCAAAACTGCGAGAAGCCATTATTAAAAAAAAAAAAAAAAAACCGTTATTACATGGTTGGCGGAGTGGGGGTTGTTAGGTTTTTTTCGTTACGGAATTTCTTGATCCGGTCGCCGCAGTCAAAGCCCGCGATAAAAGCTATGCAATAGCTTAAAAAATTGTTACATTAAAATTGCTCATTAGTCTCATAGGCTAGAAGATAGTAATTAACTATTAAGATCAAGTACCCTAATTGCGTAATACAACACAATTACAATCTGTTTCGATTTGAAACGCAATGAATGTTGTTGAACTCTTAAAATGAAACAAATTAGGCAAAATTGTTTACAAAAATAAGTTACGCAATTAGGGTACTGGTTCTTTTTAATAAATAATTTAAGAAAAGTCGTCCTTCTGGAAAACAAGAAACTGTAACAAAAGTTTCGCAAACCATCGCCACGGAAATGTGACGTAGGAATTAACAACGACGTACATATCAACTACTTTATTGATACTATAATATTGTGATAATTCGCAACATAGTTATCATAATGATATCATTTGTCATCAAGTGACGCTTCGCTCGTGCTCACACAATATATCATTAGGTGGAGTTATCGCAGAGCGAACCAAGAAACTAAACGCGGTCAATGACCGTTCGAACGGTAGGTAACTGTAGCGAATCGAAATTATCGTACACTCTGGAAGTAAGTAGGCATTTCTTTACGCTATTTATGACGTAATTAATGGGTTCAATTCTCAGTTTGAGTAAAGGGTTTGAGAGTTTTTTTCAGAAGCACCCCGGAATCGTAACTTGTGGCGGTTGATGGCAGTAGACTGGCCCCTATATTGTTGACCTGGCGAAATGTGGGTTTACTCGGGAATCATCGCATTTCCGAATACAAACGAATGCTAATTTCCGTGTCCATCAATTATTAGATTTATCGTGTATAATAATTAGAACTCAGAACCAAATACTTTATTGTTGTTTGTTTTGATTTCCGTGTGAACTATATAGAGCTATAAAACTATTTTCCTATCTGTCGTGCCTGCGACTTTAGCACCTTTCCTCCCATTTTTAAAATAAATTACATTAAGTTAAAAGAGTATTAATAACTCTATATACTTCCAAGTCGATTGAGAGCGCCTGGTCTGCACCAAGTGCAAAGGGCAACTGATAGACTGACGAAACACGAAGTTTGCCGAGGGACATTAAGAAAATAACAAATACTGAATGTAGGTAGTTCTGTCTAGCCCTTCGGGTAATACAGCCGTGAAGTATTCATGAACTTTGCATAGAAACCAAAATAAAAGACATGAAAAAGTTTTTCATTTATTTTTCCTCGTCCCTCCAATGACAAAAGAAAACATTTTGGAACGTCAACATGCTTCGACCCTGATAAAAACTCTTTTGTGCAAATTCAAAACACTAGTGATACAATCAAAACCAGACTGACTGATGTTCGCAATTTGTTGAATTTACGTGTAGAAGGACAGAGCTGCATACATTCTCTTGTGTTACTTCCATTGTCATTTATAATTTTGTCAATGGCAGTAGGCAAAACTAACGAAAGAGTACTTCGATAAATACAAAACTATGTGTTTCATACGTCTCGCAGCTGTAGACTAAAAGCTTGATTTTAAACATTGTCTGTTCCCACAGACAAATTGTCTGTGGAGACTGTGTTCTATGGGTTTGGTTTCAGAATTTGGTTCGTCAGGGCCATTGTGCGTGGACCATGGCGGCCGTTTGGTGGTTATTCCAACCAGCCCACCTCCCTCCAGAAGTTAATAAAAACTCCTAGTCTGTTCAGAACATCAGTGAAAGATCTGGGTGACCCGAGGGTTTCTGTTCTAATCTGGATGACACCTGTGCATTCAAAGAGCACGTGCGCAACCGTTTCTTCACCCTCCATGCCCTGCACAGAACTGTCCGTTATGCCTATTGTGTGGAAGTGTTTGTTTAGCGAGCAGTGCCCGTGATGATCCCCGTTACCAGACTATTCCTGGAGACGTGGAGATGGTTTTGTGGACTCTTCACGGATATGAGATATTGTAAAAAAATGAAGGATTGTTCCCACATACCTAAATACATTAAAGAGAGAGTTTTGCTTCTATATGAAGTAGCCATTATACATTATTTTTGCATGCAGTAGCGTAGAACGACCATTTTCCAGGAACATTGCCAAACTGTTCAATTGGAAACTACTGAAATTTTGGCGTAATAAACTAAGCGGTCAGCGTGGGTGCAATGACAGAATGTCGTATTTTGTGGTCTGTGGGGGAAGCCCATGTGCGGCAGTGGGCGATAACAAGCCGGTGTTTGGATATGCTAATGCCAAACTTTATGTACAACCAAATGTAATTTCAAGTAAAGCAGACGAGGACAAGGTTCTATACTGTAAGTGGACTTGAAGTGTAGATTACTCCAAAAATGGACGAGATAAAACCGAATACTCGAGGAGTGGATAAACTAAATCCTCGGAGATGAAGATTGAAAATATTTAGGATAACAAGCGACTAGGTCAAGTCGAAAAGATGTTAATCAAAAACCTAACGTTAATTATAATGATGTTAGAAAATATTTCTAGAGAAGTCTTCTAATTGAAGAGAAAGAAAGGGAAACCTTTGAAAAGATGGCAGGATGACTTGGTGAGGACGGCGGGAAAGACATGGACTAGACAAAAGGAACAGGGAGAATTGGAAGGGGAGGGAAGAGTCCTTTGCCAAAGGGCACACAGTCTCAAAACTAAGAAAAACACGTTTTTTGTAACAATTTTATTATAACTCGGAAATACGGCTATATATAAATGAAAAAGAAAATACTTCTATAGGCAATGAGAACATGCTTAAAAATGGTTTTACAAAAACCAATGTAATGTGAAATGGACAAATAATGAAAACCCCAGATTTCGAAAAATTTGAAAAATATTTTAAATAAAAGGATTCAAGAAATCCATATACGTTTACCAAAGAATAACGCTACGATGAATAAATTTAATATAAAACTCTTAGTCCATAATAGAAAATATATCGCCAGAAGACTTAAATAACGTTGGCAAATGCTAATACAAACGCTAGACAAAAGAAAAGGGCTATCCCTAAGTACGTCATAATAAAACAAATAATAATGAGCCTTCATCAAGAAACACGGGGCTCCGAGAGATTGGCTCAACAATGAACAAACGGCTACGCAAATAATGGCTCAGTAATAGCCTTGAGACCGATGCCCTACCAAACAAACCATTATACACACAATAATAAAAAAACACTGAATGAAAACACGTTAATGGAAAACCTGTTTTCAGTATCCAGAAGAATTTTAAAGAGTCTCCCATGTTGGTAAATGCTGAGCGACTTATTGACATCATTTTGCACATCAAATATGGTTTCTGCCCATATAAACTACGAGTACCTTCTACGGTACCTTGTGTTTTTGTATATTTAATCCATACAAATACTACAAATGCGAAAGTGAGTTTGTTTGTTTGTTACGCTTTCACCCTAAAACGGCTGAACAGATTTGGATGTTTTTTTTTTTATCCCGATATTCCCAAGGGATCGAGACTTATGAGGGTGAAACTGCGGAGCCCAGCTAGTATTTAATAATTGTGCACCAGTTACTACATTCGTATTATGTATGTATGAGTGTCTTATAAATATAATATTGTGATATCTACATCCTTCAATTTATTTGGTGTCGACCCAATTATTTTTAAAAGAGTAATCGTGGAGTTTCTTGTCGGCTCTTCTCCATAGGAAACGACCAATTGGAACCGTGCACCTAGCTTCTGACGTTTCATAAGTGCCCTTGTAGGTTTATGTGAAATAAAATATTTTGTTTTGTTTTTTGTTATGTTTTCTTCTACCGTACGTCGATGTCAGCTGTCATCTCACAGTATTCACTACCCATTTCTATCCATGTCATCTTTCACACATTCCATCAATCATTTCTCTTCCTTAAATTTTTCCATATAGTAGTTTATGCATTATAAGTTATCCGATCTACAAATTGTACTATTACTTCATTTAACCTTAAAGGATTTATACTGTACTGTGAACCGAATCCTGAAAAGATTTGCTTATTGTTTTTGATCCATATGTTTAAAAAAAATCTAACATTCTTTAAATCCAGTAGTAAGTATACTCTATCTTTCCTGATTATGTCTGTCTAGCGTCTTGATTGTATCGATGTTTTTTTCTCAATCGATGACAGTGATATTTTAAAACATCCATACCCACATCACAGCTATTCAAATGTTAACAATCTGATAATATACGACAATTATTGACGGATCATTTATGGTCATACGTATTCAGGCCACACTCAACACAACGTGGTACGAACAACGCATAGTAGCACTTACTGATAACAATTGTTCATATGCATACGTATAGTTACGAGTCGTAAGTGGTTGCCAACCGATCGGTAGACAATAGCCAATGTTGTCAGATGACACTTACGAGTACATTCGTGTTGGATTGTAAACAAAATGATATTATGTTAACATCGTCTTGTATTTTAACATTGGAATGTATTGTTATATTGGTTAGTAGTGAAAGAACAGTGTTGATGGAGATGTCGATATGAATAAAACTATAGAAATTATTGTTACAGCTTTTTTAAGCTATTGCATAGCTTTTATCGCGAGCTTTGAGCGCGACGACCGAATCAAGAAATTCCGTAACGAAAAAAACCTAACACCCCCCACTCCGCCTACCAGGTAATGACGGATGATGACATAAAACAAAAATTACGTTCCCATGACAACGTGATGTTGGTGGTGTCCATCACCATCCCAAGTGTAGCGTTGATAAATAGGAAGTATGGAGGTTACAAATGCAATGCAATAACTTTACCGCGGCAGTCCCCGAGTGCCACACGTTCATTTTTTTAAATCGTTTTGTACGTGGTGTTCTCATGTAGTTTGATCCCCAGTTTGGGTGAAATATTGTAAAGATTTTCTCAATGCCAAGATTGGATTTGTACACGACATTATGCTCCTATTATTTATGGGACAATAAAATTGCTCACGGATTATATGTTCAATATACAATATCTCTATCCACCTCTTCGGCATATACAGCCGTGATATCAAGATTTTGTTAGTAAAACCCATGATTTTCCTATTCTTTTATCTCGGGAGTCATGTTAATATGATTTTATGAGATTAATAATATACATACCAAATTATTGATATCGTAAAACAATACATCTCCACGTACCTCCAAATGATGGGGTCAAATGAGTGAATCATCATCAGCCTATAGCAGTCCACTGCTGGACATAGGCCTCTCCAATTGCACGCCATTCAGCTCGATTCTCGGCAACTCTCATCCAGCTGCTACTAGCCACCCTTCGAAGATCGTCACTCCACCTAGCCTGAGGGCGTCCTACCTTACGTTTGCCAATTCGCGGTCTCCACTCAAGAACACGTATACCCCAACGGTCATCGGTTCTACGGCTGATATGGCCGGCCCACTGCCACTTCAGCTTGCTAATTCTGTGAGCTATGTCGATAACTTTGGTTCTCTGCCGGATCACTTCGTTCCGGATTCGATCCCTCAGAGAGACTCCAAGCATAGCCCGCTCCATGGCTCGCTGAGCAACCTTAAATTTATGGACCAGCCGTACCGTGAGTGTCCACGTTTCGGCTCCGTAAGTCATAACAGGCAGGACGCACTGATTGAAGACCTTCGTCTTTAGGCTCTGTGGAATACGCGACGAGAAGACTCGACGAAGTTTGCCAAACGCTGCCCAGCCCAGCTGAATTCTTCTGTTAGCCTCCCTCTCAAAGTTGTTCTTACCAAACTGCAAAGTTTGCCCGAGGTAAACGTATTCTCGAACAACCTCGAGAGAAATGAGTGAATCTGTCTATTAAATATCATAAACTTTTTTATGAAAAAAACAACCGACTTTGTAGTGTTTTTTTGATGTGTAATATCTTTCGTCTCGCTTTCTGGAATCTAAATCTAAAAAAATCTAAATAATCAAATCTGTGAAAGTGATTTCGTGAAAAGGGATGGAAGTGTGTTAAAAGAAGCCGAGAAAGCACGCGCTATTTGATTTGAGCAATGAGCACGCGCTGTGTTAGAGTTGGCCGTCAGAAACGACCTGTACTAGGCCCTGCCCCTTTAATGATAGTTTACAACCTTACAATAGTTTAACCTTACAACCTTACAAATTACAGTTATACTCGAGAATTAACTAAGAATCAACAAAATGTCTTGGTTGTACGAATAGAAATGTCAACGCTATATTTGGTAAATAAGTTATTCTTTATTTGTACAGCCTTAAATGTTGCTTATTACCAAGGTGAGATTTGTCAGATGTTACACAGCTTATGCTATTCTCACTGGTTTTTTTTTTTGGAAGTCGGTTGGTTTTTTTTTAAATAATATATTTTTATTTAGAGAAGAGAAGCTGTAAAATACTGGTATTCAGCTGCATCCGGTTAGACTGGAAGCCGACCCCAACATAGTTGGGAAAAGGCTAGGCAGATGATAATGATTTAGAGAAGAGAAGCTCTGTTCAATAATTTTTTGGTATAGCATGTAGTTTTCAAAACAAGCTATTTATTTTCCTTAACGAATTCTCCTTGTTAAAGGGAAAAATCGTTCATAAATACTTAAATGAAGTCTGAAATACTACATTTATACATTGAATTTAAAATTCAATCATAATTTGCCTTTGTTTTACATAATATAACATCATGCCTGTAATCCACAAAGGGTAAGACAGAGGACCTATAATACGCCCACATTTCGCCAGTTATGTTTAAGTCCCTTATAATAGGAGGCGAGCCTATATTTCAATATTTTCAAACAATTTTCCATTTCCCTGGAAAATCAGTTTTGAATAGCAAAACAAAACGCCGGTATTCCCCAAAGGGTTTGGCAGAAATACATAATTTACCTACATTGCCCCAGTAATGTTTAAGACCTATAATGTATTAGGGTGCGGTCGTCAGTCTGCAGTGGCCTAATATCAATTTTCGGAATAATTTCGTCATTTTTCATTTCGACCTTTACCAACCTAATGTCATCTTTATCAAATTGCGTATGTTATCGACTATTTAACATTATTATCTCAAACATTAAGTAACAATGTGAAGATTTACCTAAGATTTAAAACTATTTACTTTACCTTTAATGGTAAAAAGTTCGAAACAAATTCTCGTCATCAATGCCATTTCTTTTTATGTAATGTTCACTGTTCAGTGCCAAGTACTGGCGTTTCTATGAGTGTAGAATGTTGTAATGTTTACATCATAGATTTGTTTGTTTTCGTTAAGAGTTTCCAAAGAGCTTGGTTGTTTGCATAATAGAAAGAGGTTCAATCTTTTAAGCAATCTTGATTTGAAACAAACAAAATGCATTTTTGGCTTATTTTGCTGACCTTGGAGTTTTTTGCCGGCTCTTCTCCATAGAAACGATCAATTCGAACCGTGCACCTAACTTCTGACGTTTCATAAGTTTCGTTTCATAGGTTTATGTGAAATACAATATTTTGATCACTTACGAAAATCAAGAAAAAAAGGACCACCTTTTTTTAGTTGTTCTGCAGCTGCATATACCCTTGTAGAGATGACTCGAAGTTTCTCGTTGCGTAGTATAATTTCGCCAGACTTGACCTAGTGTTTTAAACTCCATACAGGTCAAAGGGCTTTGACTCAGTCTGTAATTCTGCTTAAGTTCATAAAGGCTTATAGGTGTGTGTATGTTCGTGTTAATTATTTGTAAAATAATGTAATGTCATTGTGACATTCAACAGCATTCATTGTTTTTGTGTAAATCAGACTCCGGTAGACATGATACTTGATCACTCAATTCAAGGATTTCTATAGTGTTTTCTGTATTGTCTTCCATGTTATTGTAAAGAAAAAGATCAAGTGTTTCCTGTATATTATTCAGTTTGTTGATAAAGCATTCTGTGTCATGCATTTAAAGTTTTCTTTTAAACAACTGAACGCAAAAAGAAACTGCCCTTGATTTTATTCAATGTTGTGAATTATGTCAAGGTGTACTTACGTAGAACAGAAAATAAAGACGTAAAATTCAGTAAAAACACATTTTATTCCCGATATAAAACTTATTCTAGACCTTATCACCTAAATTGGCATATACTTTGGCTAAACAACTTTTTGGTTTCACTTCACAAAATGTCCCAACACTTTTCCACCGTGGTTTCCAAAGGTTCACTTCTCCAGGCGGTTCTAACTTCACAGTACACCTTCAGAATCGTTCAGGACCCGAGGGTTGAAGCCGAACAGCCGGCCACAGCTTCATAACTTCATCCGGGAGGCGGGAGCGAGTGGATCAAGGCTCCTCGTCCTCGGAGAGAGAAGGTAGCGCCAAAGTGCGGCGGAGCTTCTGCCGTTGGGGTGAGATGGACTTCTGGCGACGGAGGCCCTCAGTGCGCATCACGTAGGACCTCTGCTCCGGCTCGAACACCTCCTCAGAGTCGTCTTCCACCAGCGCAGGCAGCGCGGTTCCTCTCAGCTTCTGCCTTCTCGGGCAGTCAGTCACAACGGTGTCCATATCGCGGTGCTTGGGCAGCGATGGGTAAACGTCGGCGTACAGCGCGGCAACAGTTTCTAGTTTCACAACCATGTTGGATACTTTAACTTTATTGTTTGAGAATTGAGTAAGGTTTATAGAACGCGACGTGCTCTCTGTGAGTGCTCGTTGCAGAGTGCGGGGCGGCGGGTCGGCGCGCCTATTTATACTCTCTCGGGCCGTGATAAATTGGTTTGTGTGCAGCTCGTCTGGCGTCACTAGGTTTGTATGTATTTACGTTAAGGTTCGCGTTCACTTGGGGCGTGTAAAAACCGTTTTGCTCATAGTACGCAGAAGAAACACCTTTGTAAAGATTTTACATCTTTTTGCGTAAACACGTGGAGTTTTGATTGCCTTTTTGCAGTGGTGAAGTTCTTGGAACGTGTTTCTAATGATTTTGAGAAAGCGATAAGCGTAGTTGGGATTTCCAATTTGTGTATCGATTTCGGGCAGCGAACATTTACGTCTGGAATACTCCTCCACCTCTCACCGCTTAATTATCAAAACAAACCTTATCATACATTTTGTAAGATTACCACATCATGCAAAACAAAATCGATCTCACTACAAATTTCCGCCTGCGACAATATTTCCACACTTATGCACATATCCTAAGCACATTATAGAGACGGACAGGCATCGTATGCATGAGCTTGACCCGGTTAATCGGATTGAAGCTCCTCAAGTGAGATTACTTGCAAACAGCACTGCACTGGCTTTTTGACCTTCGATTGCAAATAGTATAATGACAGGCGATGCTATATTACTGCATATTGATTACTTACTTTTGTGCATCTCTTAGTGCAGATGTTGTCTCGAAAACGAATATTTTATTGGTTAGTGTAATTTTTGTTTCAGTAAATGAGTGTTCTGGCGTTTTTGTTTGCAAAAATTTTGGTGTTTAGCTTATTTATTCTAGTTTTTCTGTTACTACGTGAATTCCACTATGATTTCAGTACTCGCAATATTCAGCTGAAAAAATATTTTTCTGCGGAAAATTCAGACATTGCCTTTTACTACACCCATGGGAAGAAATAGGGTAGTTCTATTCTAGCACAGAATCGGTGGAAGTGGCGATGCTTTGGGGAGGCCTATCTCCAGCAGTGGACGTCTTTCGGCTGAAATGATGATGGCGATATAAGATTTAAAAAAACGACTCTGTGCATAAGTAGATGAAGGTTTTCAGGCACACCTGGAAATCCGACTAGGCCAGTAACTATGAGCCAAATTGATTGATAAACCCTGACCTCATTTAATGCAACGAACACTCTTATCTCCAGATAACTTCAGATTATCGTTTATTTAATACAAAAATAGCTTCTGGTCTGTTTCTAGAATCTAATTTAGAATATTATGCTGCGAGTTCCAGGATTCAATACATTTTCCAATGACCCAGTAATGCTTGTTATAACGCTATTCTCAGAACAAAATACTACATACGTAGGTGGATCAATTACTAGTGAACAATTCCGTGTGAATTGTGTTTAGTGAAAAATGCTAGCTTTAATGATAATATTATACATTGTGTGGTGATCTGTATCATTCCATGTTTGTTGAAATGGCGGCTATTATTATGTACACAGTGGAAATCATTGGCTTATTTTTAACCGACTTCCAAAAAGGAGGAGGTTATATGTTCGTCGCGTATGTTTGTTTTGTTTTTTATGTATGTCCACCGATTTCTCCGTCAATTGTGGACCGATTTTGAAAATTCTTTTTTTGTTTGAAAGGGTGTGCTCTGGAATTGGTCCCATATAAATTTTATTAACTTTGCTTGGATAGTTTTTGAGTTAGCTACAAAATACGTTTTTTTTTCCCACTTAGTATGTAGATGATATGATAAGTTTCTGTCACTGGTAGCAGGTAGTGGTATTCGAATGTGTGTGGGGTAGGTACCACAATTAAAAAGTGAAAAATAAAAACGTTTTACAAAAAAAAAACAACCGACCTCCAAAAAAAAACACTACAAAGTGAAAAATAACTTTAATTTCGGAAGTCGGTGGCAAAACACGAAAATACAAAACCCAAGACACCGACTTCCGAAATTAAAGTTATTTTTCACTTTGTAGTGTTTTTTTTTGGAGGTCGATTGTTTTTTTTTTTTGTAAAAAGTTTTTTCCTTCATCTGCAGCCAGTGAGTGACTATGATGAATATAATCACCGTAATTGGCGAGATTCTTGGTGATAGCAGTTTTATATAAAAAAAAATATTGTCTATAGTTGCATACAGGGTGGCAGGGACATCGACATCTGCTGTTCCATTTATTTTGACTGCGTAGTTATTGCAGTTTTCTATGAAATAGCAATTGTTTTTTAAATATTCGGCGAAAAATTTCAACGGTTTCAGAATCATGTACTGAATCCATGGTAACAGTTTTCGCGTCGATGGCTCTGCCACCCTGAATAGTTGTCTATAGTTGTTTCGACATCGAAGATAGAAAAAAAACGTGTGGCACTCGGGGACTGCCGCGATAGTTATTTAACAAGAAAGAAAAAAGAAAGAAAATTCGTTTATTTGCGGTAAACATGACGCAAAGAAATAAAAAAAAACACGAAAATCACAATTTGGGGGAAGATAATATTCATGTAATATAAAAGCTTACAGACTAGGAACTAAATTAAATGAGTAACTATACAAATAAATACAACTACAAAACGACACTAGGCGTCGAAGTATTCGTCCGCATCGCTGTCATCCGAAAACGTGCCCAAAAGACTGGCAGCATTGCCATGTTGAATGGCAACGCTAATTCCTTAGAATTGGCCAAAGAAAGAAAGAACATTGATTTGAAAAAATAGGTAATTAATCATCAAGTTCCTTTTCCTCTAATGATTAATTTTTTAAGTTTTCCTTCCTTTACATTACTTTTCTTTTCTTGTCGAAATCACGTTTCAAAGCAGGAAAAAGTTAATACCAAAGCAAAATATACCTACCTAGTTTAACCCTTTATTAATGACGGAATAAAATTATAACCCCTATAACCTTTTCATATTAACCATACCTACTTACAATTTTTGAGGAGTAAGTTTGGCATTTACAAACGAGTTTCCGGGTCGGAAAACAACTACGTCTCCACAAAATTATCCGGACCGTAAAGAAACCAAGATAAGGATATCTACATCCATTCCCATATCCTAACTCCAGACAGTTTAACGACCGACCGAGGCACGAAACACATCTCTTATTGATTCCTTCGTGTGTTACCATCCGAATACCATTCGGGGAAAACTGGGCCAATAAAATGCTGGGGTATCGCGCACCCCAGAGTGTCCTAAAGTACCCCAAGCCACCCCTAAGCTTGGTTGATGAGAGGAGTGCAAAAATTTACGATGGCAGGAAGGTAGGTAGATGTGCGAATGTTTGTTTCGTTTGAGAAGAAAAGGGATGTCGGGAAGAATGAAGTAAAAAATATCGTGTTTCTTTATAATGCGGACTGACACTGTTTCACACAGGAAAGTGATCGTTACGAGAATATAGCAACGAGTTCCTTTTACATGCTTAAATCATGTTGGTACGTGTTGTTGTGAAAAGTTATCAATGATAATGAACACATTGTTGTTGGAGATCTTCGATAATTAGATAATCCATAACCTATAATATTAAATCAGCAATGTTTGTATATAATTATATTTGTAATCACGTTCTCGAAAACGGCTCTATCGATTTCGATAAAAGTTGCAATAGGGGGTTTACGGGGGTGAAAAATCGTTTTCATATCTGGAAAAAATCGTTTTCTTTCTACTTACAAATATTATTATAATATAGGTACTAAATAATTTATTAGAAACTAGCTGTTGCCCGCGACTTCGTCTGCGATCCAGAATGAAAAGTAGCCTGTATCCGTCTCCAGATCAAGGTCTACTTATGTGCCAAATTTCATCCAAGTCCGTTCAGCCGTTTTAGCGTGAAAGCATAACAAACAAACCTACAAACAAACTCACTTTCACATTTGTAGATAATATTAGTTAGGATCCTGTTGTAGATGGGTGGGTGGAGTGGTTAATGTAAAAATCATAGCAGTTGGCGTTCTGGCACCCATGAAATGAAATGAAATGAAATTGTTTATTCTGTAAATAGGATATCGGAATCACTTTTACACGTCATATAATTTTTTTTATTAAAAATAAGCTAGATGAGTTCGGCGTTTCCTATCTGACTACTCTGAGAAGAAAGGCCGAAACAAACTCAGAGGTCGCAGTCTCTTTTAAAGTCCAGCCATGATCTTGGTCAGGCCATATGAGGACCATGTAGATTAGTGTCTGAAAACGTATTTTGAGGAAAGAACCACACAGATTTGACTGGACCTGTCCAGTCAGTGCACGCATTTGTCAGTAATCGTGGAGCTCAACTTAGAACTTAAGGAGCTCAACTCGACGAGCAATACCAAAGAAAGAACATTTGGGTAGGCCGCAAAAACTACTCAAACTGCCAGACCATCACTAAAACTAGAAGAGAAATAAAAATAATATCCACATAGTCCTCACATTCACATGGAAAGAAGGCGTGAGTTTATGTATGTAAGTGGGCAAAATACACCTCGATGAATGACTTCCCAATAAGATCATGAAACCGACCTGAATTTCTTATCTATTGCACAATCGTAAATTATGTCACAAAACAAACACCTCCATACATTTTCATATAACAGTACCTAGATACAGGAAACAAATTATCTCCTCACGCGTACGAGATAATTTCAAGTACAGATAGGTACAGGTATATTATTTTCCCCCTTTTTGCTAACTCACCTAGTGTAATAGACACATGTTTACTCGTCAAGACGGCGACGAGAAGATTCCTAGGTGTTTAAATTATAAGGTCATGCGAGGGAAATCTTCCACTGTTGAGCATTTATCTTTAAATTAGTACCTACATCATTAGGTGCATACATGTACGAATCGAGGTGAAAGATTTAAAGCCATTTGCTTTATATTTTTTTACTAACATTTATATATCAACAACACTGATGCTGAGCTTGTGGCTAAATAATAACAACCACACAGGTCGATCCATCAGGTTAAGCTACGCTTGCCGGGGTTGGTCCGTGGATGGGTGACCATTTTTAGATACCGAGACTCCTCCGTGCCTCGGAAAGCACGTTAAGCCGTTGGTCCCGGCTGTCATTCGTGGATCTTTGACAGTCGTTACGGGTCGTCAGAAGCCCAAAAAGTCTAACAACCAGTCTTACCAAGGGGTATCGTATTCCCCAGTTACTGGATTGTGGAGGTCAGATAGGCAGTCACTCCATGTAAATACTGGTATTCAGCTGCATCCGGTTAGACTGGAAGCCGATCCCAACATAGTTGGGAAAAGACTGGCAGATAATGACTTGTAATGTTCACAGATTGTGTATTTATATTGCCGGTATAACAAATAATAAAAATTAAATTAAAGGGAGTCAGTCTCCATAGAAGAAACGTGTTATTTTCGGTGTTTTTTTCTAAATATTGTACGGTGGTGGTACGGACCCTTCGTGTGCGAGTCCGACTCATTCGATGTAAGAATTTTTAAATGCATTATTCATCCCAGTGTTTTCATTTTCTGTCATATTCTTGTTTCCACATTGTATACAACTTCCAACGGCACACGCAATAAATGTACCGAACCTACAAATAAGGAAATAGTCTAACAGTAAAGGAACAATAAGACCATGCCCTATGCCATGCACTCCGAGGTTACGTTGCCTATAAGGAAACTCATAGGCGGTAAACACATGCCTATTACTTTCATCGTTTTGTTCAAGTATTAATAATTAACAGGTGCAATAATCCTAGAAAACAAAACTAGTATTAATATGTATGTATCTGATAACTACAATCAATTATGATCAGCATGTGTTTTTCCATGCATGGTTTTCCCCAGGTCGAGCCGAGTTTCCCATTTTCAGGGAGAATATAAGGATATTCTCCCTGGAAATGGGAAAATCAACTTCAAACCAGTCGAGAAGATCTCGCGGTATTAAAATCATGCATTTTCATTCGAGGTTTTGCCAAATAGACTTTGATTTAACTAAATATATGCACCTGCCACTGTTGAAGTGAATACTTCTTTAGGCGCGTTGGGCATTTTTGAGATGGGACTTAACCATTGATTTCGCGACCTGTTACCGACACCGTGAAGTAAAAGACATCAACGCGTTGATTACTGCGGTGCGTGGAGTAAAAGACATCAACGCATTGATTACCGCGGTGCCGATTTTTTTTCAAGTTTTCACTTCTGTCGGCACTCCCGGAGTGCCACTGTTTTTTTTTTGTCTCTGCATCACCCAAAGGTTAACTGGTAGAAAATGCCTATGGCATGAAGTCCGCCTCTAAACATTTGTGTGCTTGAATTATTAAACAAGTAAATAATATAGTAGTTAGACACGATATGGTACCAAAATTGTAGCCATGTTCTGGAACGACTCCATTAATTAAAATCGTGAAACATCATGCATTTTTATTCGACTCTTTCCCAATTAAGTAGGTTGAACCAGATATGACTGTACACAACATTTGACATCAAAATGTTACCAGCTGACGTTACTACCAGGGGCAGTACCCAGACGCCGACAGAACTGTGACAGTCAACCAGAACGTCAAGGTCGAATACTGAATCATAGTCAACTTGAGTCATAAACAGCTGATTAAAAAAAAAAACGTTTTGTTTATAGCAAAAATCGGGGCTCAACCTCGACATTCGAGACTTGAATTCATTGGTTACTTCTAGGTAGGCATGTACCATCGTGCGTTGACACCATCATCAGGTGAGATAGTGGCCAAACGCAAGCCTATCAAATACCAAATTAGCCTCCGTTTGGGTTTTGCCGCAGTGGGGTTTATAAAACCATACCTAACTTTAAGTTGTTTGCAATGTGTAGTAAAAATAAATAAAATAAAAATATGGAAGGAAAAATGGGCTTACCTACAATAGTAGGTACCTATGTATCAGTTTTCCTGCGTTTACAGGAAAATACAGTTTTGTATTATAAACTCAAATAACAACGTAAAAAACGATTCAAATGTGTTACGTCCATTCAATCGTTTTTTCTAGAGTAAGTACCTACGAATAGAACGGTTAAAAATACAGTTAAAAGAACTCGGGTAAGAATGCGTTATAAGACCAAACAAAAAATCTAGTACACAGTGTTGTGTTCAACCTTTTTGTAGAGCATTTAATAGTCTTTTATTTAACTTGTCTGTAAAAGAAAACAAAAAATCTTCAAAAGATTTTTTTGCCGTGTTTCGAACTGCGCAGAATCTAAATCAGATTTTTTTTCTATCAGAACATGTTTCTTTTAATACGTAAAAGTATTTTTTTCCCATTTTATTTACATTTTTTTTTTTGTGAGAACTTCTTTAAAGGCGTTGGACATTTTTGAGATGGGAAAAAAACAATTGAACTCGTGACACTGTTACCGACACCAGCTTTTGACCATTAAAAAGACATCAACGCGCGATACATTTTCATTGGGAATGACATTCCAAACATTGAGACGTGAGAACGACTTGATTGACATTTCCCTTTTTTTACCGACTTCAAAAATAAATGTATTTCCTGCACAGTAAAATTGTTCAAGTTTTCACTTCTGTCGGCACTCCCGGAGCGCAACTGTAATTTTTTTTTTTTTTATAATGGAGAATGAATTTAGAAAGGGAGTTACTACCGAGATGATGACTAAAAGAGAAGTACCTATGGAAGAAAAAAATATCTTGGGCCAAGAAGGACAGAAGAATGATGACGAATGAAAAAGGTCCCATTATCGTTCTAGGAAATGACTAGAACTGGCGAAATGTGAATACTAAACACTCCAATAAAAAATAAAAAAAGAATAAAAATAATTTTTTTTTTCTTTATTAAAAATTAATTTAAATAAAAAATTAATATTGCCTATCCCTTGGCGAATACACAAGCTGTTATGTTCAAAATCAAAATATATTTTTAGACAAAGAAAATGTACCAACTAGAATGTTCTCCTATAAAACCTTCAAGTTCCTTTCCACAAGTCATCTCACAGATTAGATTACATCAAAGCATACATTGTCTCATGCCCTACATAGAACACGAAAACAAAACTCAAATAGGCCTGTTTGTTTTTCTAAAAGTAGAACAAAACGGTTACTACTGAGTCACAGTATTCATGTAAAACGGTGAAATCCTTTAATGGCTATGGTGCAAATAAATGAATCACGAGGTGTAACGGGGTAGATAGAAGTGCAACTGGACTGAAAATTACTGTATTGACCTGGATCTAGTTTTTGTGCGAATGGGGCAATAATCTTAAGAAAAACATTAAGGCAGCTAGTGTGGAATGGATATATGTATATAGCAGGTGAAGTATATGTAAATAGTAGACTTTTTATATATAAATAAGTGGACATTTATTAAAAAATTTGGTAAAATATCGACGTCCCACAGTGAAAGATTATTAAAACTAGAAAAGATTTAAAAAAAACTGACATACGAGTAGGTGGTGCGCAGAATATTGAAGATAATTAATTATTTTAAGGTTCAAGCAGTACGGTTATGGAATGCCTTGCCCGTGTCGATAAGGCGTGCTCAATCTTTGTCCACTTTTAAAATTCTGGTAAAAAAACACTTCCTCTCTCCTTAAACATCATCATTACATATAGTTCCTTGCTCTTGTTTCATGTTTATAATTTTATGTATATCTGTTATAATATTTATATAGGTAATTATATGCTTTATGTATCTGTGTATCTGTTGTATATGTAAATGGTACACCACTGACTACCTGCAGTATTGTCTCTCCTTTTCCATTTAAATCCATCCAAAGGTTGTCTGTAAAAGATCGCTTTTAGCGATAAGACCGCCCATTGTGTCACCCAATGTAAAATTTCTAAATTAATGTCTGTAATTTTTATGGTGTACATAATAAAGAATATTCTATCTATCTATCTATCTTATTCAAAAAAATCGTATTAAACCAAAAATACTAGTGACGTTGAGTCATTGAACTGAAAACTCAATATGTAATAACATTTACGTCAGCCCTGTCCCTACCAAATAGGGTAATATAAAATATTATAGACAATTTCTATAAAAACCGCAGGAAATGTGTGACGGCGCAGCAAGTCACATTTTCACCACAGTTATTTGTCATGTATATTTTTTGTTTTTTTTGTCATATTTTGTAAAACCTACCACCAAAGTTCATATGTGAAAGCAATAAATATATTGAGTAAGTGGCGCCGCGCCGCCTCGTTTTATTACGAAGTTACTGTTTTTGTTATTATATTTTTATTACGGACGCTTTTAACGTGCACGTCTTTCTACATTGTTCTCACATGTGTAATTTCAACATGAATGATGTAACCAATATTTTGATTTAAAAGTGTCCGTGGAGTTTTTGTCCGTTCTTCTCCATAGGAACCTACTACGCTTTGGAATGGGCAACTAGCTTCATCTTTCTGACTGACCTTCCCCTTGACAGTTCAAAAGGACCTGTAATTGGTTTATTTTAAATAGATGCTTTGAGTTTTGACTGGAATCACTGAAGAGGTCGAATATGAGTGACACTGGTTGGTGAAATTCATTCTAGTAGACCGTCGCATCGATGGTTGCGAAGTGTTTTCTGATGACGGAGATAATGTCAGGGGCTCCCATATTAATTTATAACCCTGGCTCCACAATCTCGCGAGTGCGCCTCGTGAAGGCCCTTGCACGAGCCGCGGCAAGCAGAGGCTACACGAGTGCTATCCATCCACACTCTCGTTTTATTCAGTTGGGGCGCCACGTCTCGCGCCTCGCGTCCTTTGACTCCGGTCAAAAAATTTACACCGAGCAGAGCGCGCGCGAGGCGCGTCGAGAGACGACGAAGGAGGCGAGGGTGTCATCCACACTATCGCGCTCGCTTCACCTCGTCTTGTCTCCTGGAGAGTGTGGACCCGGGGTTATACTCTTTGGTCAGGGGATCCGATGTCGTGCCATACCACATCCACGACGAACTGCTATATCCCGGCATAATCCTAATGATATTGAAGCTGTTAAACCACTAATACGATGACCACTTCTGGTAAAGGCTATCCTGCGCTATTATATGTGTTCAGACACGTAGCCAATTTCTCTAAAATGACGTGCGATGAAATTTTACAAATAATATGACGATACTGAGGTTTCAACGGTCCAAAGTTCAACAAAAGTCCTAATGTGACATCATGATGACATCAAAAGGAAATAAGTTAATTATCCTCCTGAATAATATACTCACCTATTAATTATGTTATTGTATTGCGTTTCTTATTTTCACCGTAGAGGTTATTTCCCTCTCATTGTACAACAAATGGGGGATTTATAGGCTTATTTTGTACTAGCTTCTGCCCGCGACTTCGTTCGCATGGAAATCGTAAGACATCACAATATACTACAATAATAGCCACATTTTTATAAAACGTCCCTGTATACTACGTTTGTAGTTTTATTCTCAGCAGCCAAAATATACAGAGAGTCAGGAATGGTGACTCGGGAGCAAGCGACGTAACAGTTGTCCGTGTGAGAAGCAGCTTATCCTGAGGTCGACACCCGCAGCCTTCAGCCTTCAGTGTCGGCCCCTGTGACTTGTTGATCGCAAAGCATACACTCCCAGAGAACTGCACGCGCTTCAACTGGTAATTATGGGGAATTTGTACTACACTGTCTCACCATCGCCACAACCTGTTAGAATTTCTACCTCGATGACGTTTCTCTGCAAAGACATGACTTTGAGCTGGTTTCCGTTACACAGATATACAACCGGAAGTCCACTTGCCATTTGTGAATTGAGAAATTCTACGGGGTGGTATTATTATAAATAAATAAATAATAATAATAATCATCTTCCTCCACATCAGTATTAATGGAGGTGTATATCACTTCACTCCCTTCAATTTGTGAGAGAAAACTGTGGTTGATCGCTGCAGCTTGATCATCTTCGGAGTTAAAACGGAAACACGCCTAAGAATTCTCTTGGTACGATATCTGACTGATATCCCCGTATATCAGACGAATAAGATCTTCTAAAGTGGGATCTACTCTACCAAGAGTCTCTGGTAGAGTGCTTTCACCAGCTTTTAGAAGAACATCGGAGAATTCTTGAGCATTTGAATTACCGCCAAGCCGAGCTCGTATGATGATGGTCAAGCGCAGTTTATGAACTCTCGACCATAGAGTCGAACTTTTCAACGAAGTATTCACTTTTTTTGTCAAAACTGTGACATCACCCATCATATCTTGGTTTCTGCGGATGTCCTGCAGGGTTCTGTTTACAGTTTCCACTGCTTTCCTTTATGCCATAATGCATTCATCCCATACGACGAAGCGCAATCCCCTAAGTACACATCCCTTGTTACTGTTGCGTGACACCCCACAAACAGACGTTTCGTTGCTCTCTAAATCGATGGGAATCTTAAACATGACGTGCGCTGTTTTGCCACCAGGAAGTAGTGTGGCAGCGATTCCAGAAGATCCACACACATACATATTTTAAAATCGCTAGGACAAATCTGCTGTCAAAATCTGTAAAAGAAACATTTTATTCCTACAGTCTTTTGCTCTAAAATGATCAGAATACAACCTTGAATGTTTTGTGACTGTAAAGTACTTGTAACTTAGTAGTTTCCCATAGCTTACGAAGTTTTCCATTTTTTGTGAATTAATACGTTCTATGAACTATTACATACACAATCCAAAAAAAAATCGTTTTACAAAAAGAGTTTAAAAAAAAACAGATGTAAATCGAACTTACTACCCCGGGCGGCCTACCACCAGCTCATAAAGCAGTATTATTTTAATGTTACTTCAGTGGGAGAAAGAGATGGAGCTATACATCCTGTAGAGCTTCATCTCTTTCCCACACTGAAGTAAACTAAAGTAATATTAAAATAATACTGCTTTTGAGCTGGTGGTAGGCCCTCAGGACTTCAAATCATTCGTCCAACCGCTTACTTATTCGCTTTGTTGAAAGTTAGCTAAAATAGCCGTTCCTATATAAAAGGTAGCGTGATGATAATCATTTAAAAAGTTAAATCGGTAACTACCTATCTACAATATCCCAACCTTTTGGCGCGTCCTTTTACAATTTGCAGAGAAAAATACGAACATGATGTAATATTGCTCACCCCCCATAGCAAATAGCGTGATAGTTTATGCCCTACAGTTGGTACAGACAAACATTCTAAAAACTTTATTTTCCGCATAAGAATCGATCCCAGACCTCGTAGCAATAACTTTCTTTAAAAAAAATTAACTTCGCTACGATTTTATTATATCAATAGATTATAGGTACATAATCAAAAAAAATAATAATCGTATAACAAAATGTGAAAAAAAAGAAAAAAAAAACCGTAGGTGGGAATCGAACTTACAACCCCATGTTTGCAAAGCAACCGCCCAACCGCTGAGCTAATTGCTTTGTTGAAACTTGTCTAAAATAGCCGTTCCTATATACTTCATGATTGACTGCTTAGTTCCATAAAGGTATAGCGTGATGATAATCATTTAAAAAGTTAAATCGATAACCATCTACAATATCCTAAAATTTTGGCGCGTTTTTTTCCAAAAATACGAACATAATATAATATTGCTCGTCCCCCATAGTAAATAGCGTGATAGTTTATACCCTATAGTTTGACCAGACTTATAGGGAACACCTATGCAAAATTTTAACAGAATCTATCCGGTAGAATTTGCGTCATGCTAGAACATAAAAATACAACATAATGTAATATTGCTCGTCCCCCATAGTAAATAGCGTGATAGTTTATATCCTATAGTTTGACCAGACACACAGGGAATATCTATGCAAAATTTTAACAGAATCTGTCCGGTAGAATTTGCGCCATGCTGGAACATACATACAGACAAACAGACAAAAATTCTAAAAAAAATATTTTCGGCATTAGAATCGATCCTAGACCTCGTAGCAATTACTTTTTTTCAAAAATATTCAATGTACAGTTTTGACTTCGCTACGATTTTATTATATGTATAGATGTTATTGTATTGCGTTTCTTATTTTCACCGTAGAGGTTATTTCCCTCTCATTGTACAACAAATGGGGGATTTATAGGCTTATTTTGTATTACTTCTAATGAAGGTTTGTCATTAAATTAAATACATAAAAGTCCCATACCCGCACTTAGGGTTACCATCTATGTAAGGGAGGATGTACAAAATGCCAGATTTTTCAGAAAAATGCCTGTCTATTGTAAAAAAACTGTACGTCTTAAAATAGATAATACGCAACAGATAGTTTTAAAGACTGACATTTATTCTAAATCAATAGTTTGAACAATTTACGACCACTAAACTAAATTAGAAAAAACGAACTTACTACTGTGTGATATGTTTCCGAAGACATAATGTATTTTCAAAAGTTCTTTTATTTCTAAAATCTTCACACGAAACGTTTTTAAAGTTTTTTTTGAGTTACTAATAACACTTTTACCAACTCTATTGTCAGGTGATTCCTATCTTTATTCATGTAGGGGATTCAGGTGCAGGGTGGATATTGGTGGCCATAGAATAAAATTAACACACTTTCTCTGAGTACACACAATATAATCACAACACAGAAACACTAATTAGAACACACAAAAATAGCTTACGCACTAAACAGAGACTAATCGAGGTACTAGGAAACAGATTAATAACTACCGATACACAAACTTATCCTCTGTTCCTAAATCTAGAATCTATCTAGGTCCCGTAAGGCGGAACTTCGCTATAGGTAGTCGATTTTATAGGCATTAGCCCCACACTATTCGACACTACCCATAAGGAGACTGAACATTGACTGAACTTATACTGAACTACTGACTATGTTATAATGATTAAAACACTAAGTTATAATAAGAACACCAAGTTAAAATGATCAGAACGCCAAGTTATAATGATCAAAACGCGATGACTGAACAATATGTGACACCTTAAGTAGTTTTCTACCCTAGCGCGCCCGCCCTGTGGCTAGCATACGCAGTTTGTACGAAATCCCTATCCAAGTCTAGTTTTTCAAGGTGAGGGGGTCGGTATGCGACCGGGGATTGCGGGGTACGCCAATATTCGGGTGCGCCAGGGGAGGTGAGGGGAACGAAGGGGGAAAGAAACTACGCAGTTGGTCTGCTTATGTATTACGTCCTATGTGACGCCTTTGTTCTTTCCTCAAATCGAACATCTCAGCTACTTTTCTTTATGTAAAAGGTGCCTATCTATAGTGGATAGCCTAACTAAGACATTGTGTATGTCAGAACCCTTATTTATTGCCTAGATTGGCCTGTATAACATCATTTAGTTAGTATATAAGGGAAATCTTTGTGTCTTAGTTTCTAATCGACTTATACTATTATATTGAGGCTATCACTATGCTTTGTATCTATATATTTAGCTAGGTTACTTCACAATACGGGTAATAAAAGTAGAATCATACAAAAGACTTTAATTAACTTAACCTAGGGTGGTGTGAAGTACCTAGTAACTTATTATAATCATCAAAAGAAATCGCTGTGCTTCTCAACAATTCAATTATGCATTTATTAGGAAAATTCAAAAATGCCTGTCTTATCTTAGCGCCGGCCGCACACCTGTATTAACCGTAAAATGCCTGTCAAATGCGGCAAATGCCTATCAGATGGTAACCCTACCCGCACTGAGCCCGCGTGGTGGATTACAACCCGCTCTCTCTTACAGAAGCCTGTGTCCCAGCAGTGGGAACATAATAGGTTGATTATACTTACTTATGCTTTACTTCATAGCGGAATGTGTCTTTGCATTGCATATCATATTTTGTACCTCTACCACATTTTATGCAAAGTACTTGGGCGACCGAGCTCTGCTTTGGTAAAAATAGAGAATGCTCATTTAATAGTACAAGATAAACATAAACAAACAACATAAACATAACATCACGCCTTGTTTCCCCGAAGGGTTGGGCAGAGGTGTACCTGTAGCAGGTACACCCACATTTCGCCAGTTATGTTTAAGTCCCATGTAATAGGAGGCGAGCCTATTGCCATCAACCGGGCACAAATCCAGACTCCGGGCTGCTACTGAGAAATTCCAGATAGAAAAACCAAATAACACTTTGCCCGAGCCGGGGATCGAACCCAGGACCTCATGCTCAGCAGTAGCTCTTGCGACCACTAGACCAACGAGGCAGTACAAGATAGTTCATACTAATTCCATGTTATAGTACATACTAATTCCATGCTTCCATGTCATTATTCTAAGGTAACCTTCTTTTTCTTAACTTAGAAGAACAGAAAAAAAAAGAAAATACGTTTATTTGCGGTAAACATGACGCATCATCATCATCATCATCGTCAGCCTATAATAAATGTTCCCACTGCTGGGACACAGGCCTCCTCTCTGTGAGAGGAAACATGACGCAAAGAAAGATAAAAAAAAAACACGTAAATAACAAATTGGGGGACAAAACGGCCATCGTTCAACTTCGGGCGACCGAGCTCTGCTCGGGTGAAAATACGGAGAAAACTAATTTTCCCAGATATGAGACCTAGCTAGATCGATTTTTCGCCCCCGTAAACGGCTATATTGCAACTTTCATCGAAATCGTTAGAGCCATTTTCGAGAACGTGATTACAAATGTTACTCATTTAATAGTAGATAAAAGATAAACGTTTTGATTTTTTCTATTCATCTTTTCTTTCTTTAGTCTATCGCTTTGATTAAATCCAACTTCTGAGTACAAAATCTCTGGTTAAGGTACCTTTTTCCTCAAAAGATATGTTTTTTCATCCTTACAAAGAATTCAGGTTGAGCGATTTAACCCCTACCTCGGAGGCCTTTGCTCTAATAACCTTTTTCTATTTGTTGTTTTTATACCCTCAACCAAGAGGAAAATACTACCGTTTATATGAATCAGACGAAAATATAAGATGGATTCTGTAAGGATTGCTTTGGGTCTTATAAATGTCTTCATATCTTTCGCAGGGTCCAATAGAATACTTTTGAATGGGGGCAAATCACTAATTCCTACATCCTACTATCCTACTTATAAACGCGGAAGTTTGTGAGGATGAATGGATGTTTCTTACTCTTTCACGCAAAAACTACTGAACGGATTTGGATGAAATTTGGCACACAGATCGTTTCTAACTTGAATTAACATATAAAATACTTTTTGTCCCGATATTCTTACGGGATCAAGACTTATGCGGATGAAACCGCAGGGTACTGCTAGTCTCTTATATTTGCACAAAAGCGGTCCAGACACTATTAGTAATAATGACAACAGGACCTGATTAACCCTTAGGCTAATTAGGCTGCAGCCTAGGGCGCGAGGATCTGGGGGGGGCGCTGAAATCGTGTCTTCGCATGCACTAATCTAGCATCATTGCATCTACCCTACATATTTCGACAGACCGAGACAAAACACTAAAACTAAGAATATCCTTGAATGTCATGCAGATTAAAGAACAACGTTAGTTTCGCTTGCAGATCGATCTGAAAACTTTTATAGGTAGTACGAACCATGTTAAATTCAAATTCAATTCAAATTCAAAAGATTTATTTCAGACGTAGTCCATATACTGTTAGTAATACAAAAAAAAAACTTTTAAAGCTATTGTTAGTATAAACGAAAACAAAGCCACATGAAGAAATAAAAATTAAAACAAAAAAAATAAAACCACGAAGTGACACCGCACAGGTGTGCCAGTTTATGCCAAGCCCTGGACGCGTCCACCCACAGTGTGTAGTCGCATCCAGTGCTGCCACATCGGCGAGTCCCAGCGACCCACGAACACGCTCAGGAGGCTGTTCGAATTGGCCCGCATGCACCTCATAAGAGACGCACAACACTTCAGCATGATGGCATGAAAACCATCCACGGTTTTAACCGCAAACATTGCTGAAGCGCTGCAGTGGCGTAAAATTTTCACGCTACTACTCTACTCACTTACTACTTTTTAGGCCGTCTGTAACACACCTGGCGGGGGCGCGTCCTCATAATTAGCCTAGGGCGGTCAGAACTCTTGATCAGTCGCTGAATGACAATACATTCAAGTCATCATCTGCCTAGCCTTTTCCCAACTTTGTTGGGGTCGGCTTCCAGTCTAACCGGATGCAGCTGAATACCAGTATTTTACATGGAGCGACTGCCTATCTGACCTCCACAACCTAGTGACTAGGTAACACGATACCCCTTGGTAAGACTGGTTGTCAGACTTTTTGGGCTTCTAACTACCCGTAACGACTGTCAAAGATCTACAAATCACAGCCGGGACCAACGGCTTAACGTGCTTTCCGAGGCACGGAGGGGACTTGGTATGTAAAGATGGTCACCCATCCACGGACCAACCGCGGCAAGCGTAGCTTAACCTGATCGATCGACCCGTGCAGCTGTTATTACTTAGCCACAAGCCAATACATTCAAGTAATGTCATTAATTACTACTGACAGTGTGGTGATTGGAATGATAATGTGATCTAAATATTTTAATAGTTTTACGTCAATATTGGAAGGAATGATAGTAATATTAATAATGTCATTATTACTGCTGATAGTGTCTGGACCCTTATACATAACAGGTTATTTCGTAGAAAAAATATTTGCTAGTCAGCAAAAAAAAGCGAGGCTGACTGCTAGGGTGTGGCGAGTCTAGCGAAAATATTTCGCTACTCGTGGTGGTCATGTTAATGAGTCAATCAATAATAGAAACCATTTTATAAATAAAAAGCAAGCAAAGTAACCTTTGTATCTTAGTGACCAACAAAGACCACTATTTATAGATATAATGAAATTAGGACAAAACACAATCGCGACAGACAATCCTACAGGGGGCCTACCACCAGCTCATAAAGCATTATTATTTTAATATTACTTTAGTGTGTGGACGTATAGCTCCATCTCTTTCTCCCACTGAAGTAATATGTCATCAGGGGTTATGTGAGATGAGATGAAATGAGTCAATCAATAACAGAAACCATTTTATATTTAAACTAGCTGACCCGGCAAACGTTGTTTTGCCATATAAATGTTTGGGGTGGACCACCCTTATCACTTAGGGGTATGAAAAATAGATTACGACCGATTCTCAGACCTACCGACACATACATATAAAAAATCACAAAAATCGATCAAGCCGTTTCGGAGGAGTATGGCAACTAACATTGTGATACGAGAATATTATATAATGTAGATAAAAATCAAGTAAAGCGAGCTTTTTATTTTAGTAACTAGCAAACACCACTACTAATAGAAATAATTAAATTAGGACACAATGTAGTCGTGACAGACAAGCCTACAGATGAGAGATGAGATGAAATGAGTCAATCAATAATAGAAACCATTTAATAAAAAAACTTTTTAAAAATAACTTTAATTTCGGAAGTCGGTGTCTTTGGTTTTCAATTTTCGTTCTTTGTCACCGACTTCCGAAATTAAAGTTATTTTTCACTTTATAGTGTTTTTTTTTGAAGTCGGTTGTTTTTTTTTTGTAAAAAGTTTTTATTTTACACTTTTCAGTTGTGATACCTAACCCCACACAAATTCGAATAGCACTACCTGCTATGTAAATAACAGTGACAGGAAGTTATCATAATATCATCCACATACTATGTGGGAAAAAATACGTATTATTGAAGCTAACTCAAAAACTACTCAAGCAAAGTTAATAAAATTTATATGGAACTACCTCTAAAAAAGAAAAAAAGAACCAAACAAAAAAAGAATCATCAAAATCAATTCATAATTGGCGGAGTAATAGCGTAACAAACATAAAAAAGAAACACAGTCGAATTGAGAACCTCCTTTTGGAAGTCGGTTAATAAAAATCATGAAAAGCGACCTTTGTATCGTTGTGGCTAACAAACACAACTATTTATAGATATAATTAAATTAGGACAAGACACAATCGCGACACACAATCTTACAGACAGACAGGCTCGCAAACAGGAGACACATTTCAATTACCACTTCACGTTATCGAAACAGACAGACGTTCAGACAATCGGCTATCACAATGAAGAGTCTTCTATTGTTTTCGAGATAACTGCACTGGCTGACGGATGGACGCATTAATTCGTTGTGTTGAACAGTCTTGAGGAGATCGACAGACATCTTGGAGTTTGTTGTTATTTTATAAAACGTTTATTGGCAATAATCAATCTATTTAGTCAGTTTACTAAAGATAGACAGTCTCGCAAACACAGCAGGAAAAAATACAGACCATCAAAAACATAAGAACTCTTCTACCGCAAAAAGTTGTGAGACCTAATGTTAAACCAAGTCTGTTAATTTATTCAATACCCCATAGGTATTGAATAAATTAACAGACTATCCAAAATCTTTATCGCAAATTGTTCTTAATTAGTTAACTAACAACATTTTACAGTAACCGTATCAATAAGAGACATCTTTATTTCTTTAATAAATAGAATGACTTGGCAATCGAACATGGCAACAAAAAAAACTTGCCTATTACAATCCACTGGTGGGACATACGTCTTTCCAACACAAAGAATTTAAATAATCCACGGTGTTATCCAGCTGCTACCCTACGAAGATCATTGCGCCTACTAGCCTGAGAGCATCACACCCAAAGGTCATAATTTCTACGGTTAATATAACCCGTATCATTTTTACACACAACAAAAATAAACAACACATACCAAATACGACAGACGTGGATATATTTAGTAACCTGTTCTGCTTACTTATTCCTAAAGAGCCATAAAAAAACCCTAAAAGAAATCAATCAACACATGTTTCACCTCTCAACGTGGCATCCTCAGAATGACGATTGAATTGTTTTGTTGTCTTATTGTTACTCTGCGTTCAGCGCTCGGTGTGGCAAAACACCGTGTTCGGGTTCGCGACAAGTCAATCGTCATCCTGAGAATGCCTCGTAGAGAGGTGAAACACGTGTCAATTTCTTTTTTATGGCTCTTTAGAAATAGCTAAGCGGTACAGGTTACTAAATATAATCACTAATATATCCACATCTATTGTACTATAAAATGGATTTTCGCAAGGTCACGCCTGAATCAATTAACTGTCACTAACTACAAAATCCCAATTACTCATCCTGTTCTCAGAACTCCGAATATAAAATTCCATCCCATATAAAGTGAATATTACTAAAACGCCAGTGAAACTTGTCGTCACGATAGAGATGTCCTCAAAAGGATATTAACACCAGTTTTCCTCGTGTTTAGCATACAAAGCACTTGTTTTTCCTCATTTTGAAGTCAACGCATCTTGATAAAAATATTCGGTTGACGAGTGAACATTAGTTTTAGTTGACAACTCAATTACCTACTTAACATTTCGCTGTCCCCGGCGAATAAAATGGTAATCGTAAAAACCAAATTTTAACAGGAAAAATAAAAAACAGTTTTTTGTGAAAATCTTATTAACTAATTATACATAGCGGAATTGTTCAAATATCAAAAGAAAAGTGATTTTTTACATTCATTACAATACACCTTAAAATCTAGTAACTTCTGAAATAACCGTAGGAAATGAATGAAAAAAATTTACAGAGTGTAATCGGACCTCTCAATCTGTCGAATATGCAATAACTTTAAAACTATCGTAGTAGCACATTACCATTTTATTCGCCGGGGACAGCGATATGGCGTTTTTCTCGTTCCATCGTACGTATAGCTCATCCGTCACTTTATCGTTAAGAGCAGCTATGGTTTGCATTGACTGCAGCATTCATGAATTAATACTTATAATATTAATTATTATTATTATTTAATAGAATTAAATAAAAATAGTCAATAAAAATAAAAGAAAGAAAGAAAGAAAAAGTTGACACTCCCACAAGAAATCACAAATTAAACTAAAATACACTCTTAAAAACATAAATAAAATAAAACTAAGTAAAATTAAAATAAAAGCAGAAAGTCCTGTACGAGACCAAAAGTCTCCTATCTCAGCATGATGCTGCGACATTTAAAAATAAGTGTCGCAGCGCTGGTATTCTGATGTTAAGACTTTTTAACAAATTAATTTGTTGAGACATTTATTAAGATAGAAGTATTCTAAAATTATTCATAATTACTGCCATTTTGCGTTTTTCAATTACTTCAAAAACTATATTAACTTACTGTTTATTGTTCCGTGGAAAAATAATCTGGTAAAATCTGACCTCTGGGAACTTTTTATTAAATTATACCATTCGGATCATACGGATTTATTTTTTTACATTTTAGAATAAGCCTCACCCTTTCACATCTCTTATTTCATTATTTTCAGCTCAATTTTCGTTCAATAAAGTTTAAAAAAGCTTCAATTTCTTTCAAATGAAATGAACCATTTTGACATGCCTTATTTCATTGTATTCTCATTTTTAAATAAATCATTTGAATAGAATGTAATTTCTTTATTATTTTCATCTCGGTTCGAAATTCGATTTTCATCAAACCGAGTTCAAATAACGCTACAGTCTACCGACCTTCAGGTCTACCTCTATTCATTGAATTCACCTTTGACCTCCAAATTGGCGTAGAAAATTCCAGCCAGACGGGATAGGTCCTTGAACCAACGCCCCCCGACCTAGTTATTAAAATAGTCTACAATCTTAGGAGTCAGGATGTTGTTTTATGAAACATGATTTGTGTGAGGTTAATTGGTTTCTATAAGTAACAGACGCCGACGGTTATGGTTCGAGCCATGTTGAGTGGGCGTAGTCCTTTTATTGTAGCCAAAATCTGAAGTTTTCTTCATATACTTTACTTTAAAAGTGAAGCTTTGTAGTGTCTTTTATCTAGTAACATTCCCTGATAGTTAAAAGTACCTGGGCAACCGAGCTCTGCTCTGGTGAAAATAGAGAATGCCCATTTAATAGTATTGGATAGTTCATACTCATCTCCTGTACAGTACCTACTAATTCCATGCTGATATGATAATAGGTACTTACTAATTCCATCTGCCATATCATTATTCTAATGTCATTATTGAATATCTTGTTCTAAACTTTGGACGACCGAGGACTGCTCGGGTGAAAATACGGAGAAAACGAATTTTCCCAGATATGAGACCTAGCTAGATCGATTTCGACAAAAGTTGCAATACCTATATTGCAACTTAGAGAGAGCCGTTAGTTAGAGCCGTTTTTGAAAACGTGATTACAAATATAAATATACAAATTTTGCTCGTTATACGATGAAAAAGTTCTCTTCGAACCTCAGGGGGCCTACCACTAGCTCAAAAGCAGTGTTATTTTAATGTTACTTCAGTGGGAGAAAGAGATGGAGCTATACGTCCTGTAGAGGTTCATCTCTTTCCCACACTGAATTAATATTAAAATTATACTGCTTTATGAGCTTGTGGTAGGCCAGTTAAATGGTTGCACAGAATTTTTAAGCATAATCAATTTGTCTTTAATTACCTTAATTATTTTTCATTCACACCTCGATACCCTTCAAATTACGAAGTAATGCTTAAAGAATAGCACTGGCGTATTTTGTGCTACTTTAGAATTGAACAATTTGATACTATCAAATACAATATGTTTTGTAAAAATTAGACCAAAGACTGGGTAATTACATCAGATCCAGAGCGTATACAGACCCAGATTTTAGCCAATAAACCCCATTCCGCCCATATATATTCCGTGAAATCATTATGTAACAAACATTCGAACTTTGACATTAACAAAAGTTGTGGGATTTCGTCTAGCCATGATGGAGCCGGTCCCATAGCCTATTTAATGGGGAAAATATGTCGGTGTGTGACGCAGACGTGGTGTGGGATGAAAGTAGGACTTATTTATTGATATTGCTTTGTTACAGGAGTCCAAAAGAAATTGGCATTCATTTTATCATTTTCTGTTCGTGTGGTTGGTGTCTAACCTGGTGTCAGAGTTTTAAAGCCGCCCATGGACCTCTGACTTGGCTTCAAATGACGTCGAGAAATATCTCTCAGGCATGGTCGGTTTCATCACGATGTTTTCCTTCACTGTTTTTTAAGCAAGTGATAATTATACAATACGCACATGAATCCGAAAAGTCAGAGGTGCGTGCCTTGGGATCGAACTCGAGACCTATGACTTGTCATTGCTTGACAAGTCATAGGTCTTGTCTTGATTTGTTATTTTGTCGTAGGTAAGTTACGTGTAAGTTTCATAGTTAATTTACTGTACAGTTTCAATAAAATTAAAAAATATATATATATTCACTGCACCCTTAAATAAATCAGTGCAATTTTTCTCGTATCTAAATAGGTAGGTTTCTTTAAATTCTTTGATAGTAAAAATCATCTTGCAAAGCATCTTCCTATTTTTATCCGACTGCGGCGGTAATGTTTTGTATTTCAACTTTTCTGAAACGGCCCGTATTTATTAAGGATCTACGCAAGAAGATTTTTCATCGATGCAGTTTTCAATCAATAATTGTTAGGTAATATTTATTTACATAATAGTTTTTATTTAATGACATAATTCTTCAGAATAAATTATGAAGAAATAATAATTATAATGACTGAATAATATAATAATATATAAATGAAGAATAATATTCTTCATTCATTTCCTTATGACTTGCAGTTATGAAAATATTCTATTTATAACTGGAAACCATGCGGCTATTTATACTTAATTAAAATAAATAATAATATCTTTCAAATACCCTTCACAATCCATGATCTTAAGATAAACTAATCGATCTTGCTCTATTCCTCCCAGTTGTATAATGAAAACATTTCATCATCCCAATAACATCACGCCTGTTTCCCCCAAAGGGGAAAGCAGAAGCGTACATTACACACCGACAGTTCACTCGTTACGTAATAAATCCTATGTTAAGGGTCCCCGAAACGATCAATTATATAAATAAAAATGAAAAGCCTTTTATTAATTGCATTTTAAAGGATTTTTTTTATTTCTAGTAAGTAAATTGTTTGGTTAGTTAACTTAGATTAATTGATAGTTTTATTAATTTTTATTTTCTTTATTAGCTATCATATTTATATTAATTATTGTTTGAGAATCATTAGTTAAATTTTCTCTAGCTATAATTATTAAAATAGAAATCAAAATTCTTAACATAATTAAACATAATATCTAGCTGACGTGGCTCAAAAGGCTGCCCAACTTAAATGGGACTGAGCAGGACATGTCTGCCGCATGCCGGACAAACTGTGGGCCCAAATAGCACAGAACTAGTGTCCTGAGACAGTGAGGCGGGGTCGCGCCAGACCACGTTGGAGATCGCGGGACGAGCGGGATAAGTTCCGTCAAAACTGGAAGGAGGACGCGCGGGCTCGCGAAAGGTGGAAGGAGTGGAGGGAAGCGTTTACCTAGAAGTGGGACAGCGTAGGCTAGTAAAAAATAAATAAAAATTGTATATATATATCAAATTTATGCAAGAACCCCCTGGTAGGATAAAGGCCTCCTCCAAAGATGCCCATTTGTATCTGTCCTGTGCAATTTGTCTCCAGTTTGGGCCAGCTGTTCTTTTGATTTCATCCTCCCATCGTGTCAGCGGTCTCCCGTTGCCTCTTTTGCCTTGTGGACCTCTCCATTGGGTTACTTTTACGGTCCATCTGTGGTCTGTAAGCCTAGCTACGTGACCCGCCCATTTCCATTCAAGTTTTTGTGCATAGCTCGAGGCATTAGTTGACAAACGATTAATTAGAATTGTATTAATATTATCAATCGCTTCAATTGCATTTGGTAGACGATCAATTTACGTATCAATGTGTATCAATCACGTTAAAATTGACTATTGCAATTGATCGTTTCGGGGACCCTTACTAGTGAGCGAAGCATATCGCCACTAACCAGACACAAAATCAGACTCCGGGCTGCCACTACAATACAACCAGCCTATAATGTTCCCACTGCTGGGATACATGCCTCCTCTCTGTGAGAGGCAGTGGGCCATAATCCACCACGCGGGCCCAGTGCGGGTCGGGGATGTCCTATTTCTTCTAATTCTAGGACCTACCGGTTAAACTGTTACAATTGAGCCACCACCGCTCTGAGGATTTTCCACCTTCCAAACTGGGAATCGAAGTCAGGACCACACGCTCAGCAGATGCATTTGCGATATGAAAGTAAGTAGTCAAATAAAAAAAACACTATTTGTTTTGCTGTGTGTATTACAGTTTATTTTTACGAACGTAACCCTTGAAACATTTTTAATGCATTTGAAACTGACCCTGAAAGCGATAAAGCCTCTGCCCCACAGGCGCGTTTTTATCGCGCGATAATAACGCGAGCGTTTTAAGGCCGCAAACAAGTGCGACGCGTCCCTAATAAAACAATTTCTAAGAAAAATTCACGTTAGAACAATTACCGGTGTTGCGTTGCGCGACAAATCGCACTAGACTGCCCGAGCTTTCTTTGTGATAAAGCGTCCCGATTCCTTGCACACAGCTGCGTTTTTATCGTCCGATATTTCTAACGTCTGCGTGTAAACTTACTAACTAGTCCGCCTCTGTACATTTGTGTGTTTGAAGTATTAAATAAATAAACTTCCCTACAGGTCTCCAGCCCACACTACACCGTACTAGCGTTATTAACGCAGGTGTATGTAAGATCGCATACGTCCTAATTCAAAATGTTCTAAGAACACATATCGGAATATCGCAGCACGGAGGAACGCAAGTCTCCTACTTCTATTGCGTCGTTATTTTCGCAACAGTGTATAACTTCGTGGCCGTCCTAATACAAAATGTACTGAAAACAGATATCGCAATAACGCTTGCGTTATGATCGCGCGATGAAAACGCGCCTGTGGGGAAGCGGCTTTAAGATTTCCAACTCGTTCATAAAGCTATAAATCATTGTGATCATAGTTTAGTTTTAAAATACTGAAATACTGCCCATGTTTCTAAGTCAAGGTAATCGTGTATTTTTGTTTGATCGTAATATAATATGCTTTTGTCCAGAATTGTAGACTTTTCAGCTGCAACAGTCGATTTAAAGTCTCTTTTCATCTCTTCTTTTCCTTCTTAGCATGTCGTGGTAATCTAAATGGAAACGGCCCAGAATTATTGGTTATAAACGAATACTAACATAACTATAAGTAGGTACCTGGTCGACCGAGCTCTGCTCGGGTGAAAATAGAGGAAAGGAAATTTTCTCAGATATGAGACCTAGCTAGATCGATTTTTCGCCCCCGTAAACCCTTATATCGAAATCGTTAGAGCCGTTTTCGGGAACGTGATTATAAATATGTATACGTATATACAAATATTGCTCATTAATAGTACAAGATAGGAAAGGATAGGATAAGATTAATAATATAGTATATGAATGTGTATACAAAAAGCAAAAATCTTTCAGTCATTATGTAGAAAAGTGAGTTTTCTTTTTAACTTAATAGGATATATTTAATTTGGACTGTGGGAAAGATGTTATGGCGGGGTTGACTACCGAGATGGCAAGAGAATGATGATTTTAAATTGAAATCAAAATTTATATAAAAAATTATTTCGTCCTAAATTTTTACTCTCACAAATCTCTCTCTCTCGTCTCTAGCTAACTCATACAACGTGATACTATAACAACAGCCAATTAAGGGTTCACACAGAGTTCATCTGGGTTGAAATCGATCCCGCGACCTCTCTCGGCAGTCTGCGATGTAGCTTGGGGTTATTGACGTTTTACTTGCCTTAATTAAACGTCATTCAAGCGAGGATTAAGAAGATGGAAAAAGTTATTCGTTGTAAAAATCGGGAAAATTTAAATTTCTTGTTAACAGTGCTTTTTAGGGTTCCGTAGTAAACAAGGAACCCTTATAGTTTCGTCATGTCCGTCTGTCTGTCTGTCTGTCCGCGGTCTAGCTCCGAGACCCTTAGTACTAGAAAGCTGTAATTTGACATAGGTATACATATTAATTACGCCGACCAATTGGTAAAACAAAATTATGAAAAACATTTTATTTTAGGGTACCTCCCATACACGTAAAGTGGTGATGTTTTATTTTTTATTTTTTTATCCCATAGTGTGGGATATCATTGGAAAGGTCTTACAAAAACATTATGAGTTTGGAAAAACCATTTTTGGATTCAGGGATCCGTTTGCAAAATATTAAGCTTTAAAGTGCTAATTTTTGTTAGAGTCAAGTGTCCCCCCCCTGCCAGCTATGGTTGGTTTTGGATGTGTGAAAAAAATCACAGCAGTAGATTATATAACGAAATTAAAAGGAAAACTATCACAGCTAAGTAGGCTCTACAAGTTATCGAGTAATAATCGACCAACTTAACTTTGCAGTTGCAAAAACATGTTTTCCCATACATTCCATATGGGAGAACATGTTTATCAACTACAAAGTTAAGTTTGTTTTTGGGATAAATTCATCCCAACTACGGAACCCTTCATTGTGCGTGGTCCGACACGCACTTGGCCGGTTTTCATATTGTTATTTTTTTTGCAAATCGTTGACAGTTTTTTTTAGGTTACTGTATCTAAACTGAGATTGTTCATCAATATTTTGATTATGATATATAAGCCCGTTAACATTCACTGGTATAAGCAGGATAGGAGGAAAGCTGTGGTACTATGGCACCACTAATTTCCACACTTGGAATTGTTTTATTCATACTAATATTATGAAGAAGTCAAATCTATGAGTTTACACGTAGGGTATTATAATCTTCGGAACTACTGATCAAATACTTTTTGTTTTTTTTCTGTATTAACAAGAATTGACGTTCTTAGTAATTGATTACAATCTAACCTAATAGACTAATAAGTAATTTAATTCTAACTTAATATTTTACGAGATAGATTATGTTATATCTAAGAATAGTGTCAATTTGCACTTTTACACAAGGTCAATTTCGTAGCACTTTCTTAGGGTCTGATAATTGATAAAACACGTTGTTCTTGTGTTATATGTATGGCACAGCATTGTTACTATTTATTATTAATTCACTATTTACACACTACACTAACTCAAATGGTTTAGTTCTCTTTAGCCTACGCACTATGTCCGTGTTGTCTAGCAGCTGAATTGCCTCGACATTCACATGTCGGTAGAGTCTGTGTTCGTGGGCTTCAGCAAATTTTTGGATGATGGTGGTGACGAGTTCCATTTTAAGGTCACGGTGGAGGTCGTCATTTCTAATATACCATGGTGCATTTACAACATCCCTGAGTACTTTATTTTGGAATGTTTGAATTATTTTGACGTTGCTTTGTTTAGTACAGCCCCAAAGTTGGATGCCATACGTCCAAATTGGCATAAGAATATGCTTGTATAATATAAGTTTATTATGTATTGATAGGCAACATTTTCTTCCGAGTAACCAATACATACTTTTATAACGTGTGTTTAGTTCCTGTCTTTTCTTTTTGACATGAGATTTCCAACGCAGTTTCGCGTCAAGAGTTATGCCAAGGTATTTGGCTGTATTAGCATAAGGCACTTGCATGCCATTTATATAGATTGGGTGGTAATCGCAGTGTTTATTAGTGAAATCAATATGAATTGATTTTGATTCATTCAGTTTGATCTTCCACTTTTGTGTCCAGTCATAAGCTTTGTTCACACATACTGAAAATTCTTTCACGAATGGGAAGCTACAGTATTTCCGAGTGTCATACAATATGTTTTATGTTAAAACAAGAAACTTCATGCGGACGAAGTCGCGGGCAGAAGATAGTGTAAAACAAAAATATCAATATGTCGTCTACGTTATTATGTGGGATGCATTACAGGACCTCCTAAGAAAGCCACTACTGTTTGTGTCTTGCATTAGACCTCCATCAAAATACACTATGGCCGAATTATCACAGCTTTCATTTGTCTAGCAAAAACATTATACGATTTGCTATTTATATAATACGTCTTGCTGTGGAAGAACGGATTCTCCTAATACAGGCATTATCTGCCTAAAAGGAGGATCCAATCAAAAAATTTGTTTAGACCTCTACTTGTTTTATACCAATAAACATTTTTTTTTTAAATATAATTAGACGAAAACAAAAGCAACATTATCCTAACCTAATCAATCTCCAATCGACGCCATCATTCCTAATTCCAAGAAGTTATAGAAGTAGGTCACAATACTGTGACGTCACAACAATGGCAGTAAGTACGTCTGTTTCGCAAACCAGTGCGCAGATTCAGGGGGGAGGGGGGAGGGAGTACGTAACTGTAACCACCCTTCGTTTAAGGAAACACGTAGGGTACTTATTTTGTTTTATCACGTTTTCGTTAGGGTTGATTTTGAAATACGAGTATGTAAATGTGTTGTGTACGTCATAATAATTTCATCCTGTTAGGGCGGGTTCCCACTAGGACCGGCAGATTTAACGGCTCGGTAAAACTGCCGGAAGAGCTAATGGCTAAAGAATATATATGAAGCTGTTCACATTATGCCGGATCCGGCAAAAATACCGAGCTCGGCATTTTGGCCGAGCGTTTTGTCACTGCGAAGCGCCGCCGGTAGAACACCCGGACCGGAGTAATGTGAACCAGTTTGCCCCGGATCTATGTCCCTCGCTCACCCCGCCCGTGCTCCCCTCACGTCATTCGGCTCGCATTTTCTGATAAAAGTAGACGTGTAGTATGGACATTAAAGCAGAAACTTTAATTACGCTTGTCCAAGAGAGACCTGTGCTGTGGGATAAGACCGAAGAAGTCTATAAAGACAAAAACTTAAAATTAGCAGCATGGCCATGGCAAAATAGGATGTACCGAATGTTTTCTTTCATTTTGCCTTCTATTAAGATACCACCACAACACAACAATTTCGTCGTCCATTGTGCGCACAGTTCCAAATTCGACTGAGGTGAGTACTTGACTGTCCGATTTTCTTCTGAGATCCGGTGTAATGTGAACATTCTGTCCGGTGTCCGGTTTCCGTCAGATCTACCGGTCCGGCATAGTGGGAACCCTGCCTTAGGGGGTTATAAAGACTGTTCGAGCTGTATGGCCTTAAGCCTTACATTAATACTGAAACTTTCAACAAGTATGTTGCTACATATTCCAAAATTTTTAGAAATACTTGCAAGATAGCTAAAGCTCTGTATATTAGCAACAAGATTAAATCAGCAGAAAATAAAATAAAAACAGTTTGGAAAGTTATAAATAATGAAACTAATAGGAACAAAGTACGAAGCACTGAGTACAAATTGGAGACTTCACGTGGTGCCATTAGCTCTAACTTAGAAGTAGCGCAAGAATTTGTACATTTCTTTACTAATATACCATCTAAAACGACAGAAGCTTTAAATTCCTCACCCGATGTCTCAATTAATTTATTAAGAGCGAACGTTCCAGGCTGCCCGGTTGAATTTCAATTTAAACATATAAACCCTATGATAGTTATAAAAGCTTTTCGGCAAATTAAAATCAAATTGACCGAAGATCTATGGGGATTATCTATCAAAGTTTGTACATCCATAATCGAGACTATAGCACCGTACTTAGCTTTAATATTTAATTTGTGTGTGGATCAAGGAGTCTTCCCGGATTTAATGAAATACAGTAAAGTTATACCACTTTTTAAATCTGGGGACAGTAAAGACACTAACAATTATAGACCAGTATCTGTGCTTCCGGTATTCAGCAAGGTTTTCGAAAAGGTAATGCTCAATCAAATGCTTAATCATTTTAACGCCAACCAAATCTTGCACGATCAGCAATATGGTTTCACCAAAGGACGTTGTACAACTGACGCTGGTGTCACCTTATTAAAACACATATTTACAGCGTGGGAGGAGGCCCAAGATGCCATAGGAATCTTTTGTGACCTCTCCAAGGCATTTGACTGCGTGAGTCATGAAACCTTGCTCTTGAAACTTGAGCATTACGGACTAGGTAAACTTGCGCTCAGTTTAGTAAAATCTTATTTAAATGATAGACAGCAGCAGGTTCAAGTAAATGGTGTCCATTCAATCGGTTTAAAAGTAAAAATGGGCGTTCCACAAGGCTCGATATTGGGTCCTTTCCTCTTTTTAGTATATATTAATGATCTACCCCATTTATTAAAAAACCAACCACAAATGGTGTTATTTGCTGACGACACTTCCTTAATTTTTAAGATAAATAGACGTGCATCAAATCTTGACGACGTAAATAACGCCCTACTGCAGGTTCAAAATTGGTTCACTGCTAATAATTTAGTATTAAATGGGAAAAAAACTAAATGCATAAGATTTGCTTTACCAAATGTTAAAAGTAGTGATTGTGACATAGTATTGAATAAGGAGAAACTAGAATTTGTCGATAAAACTGTTTTCTTGGGGATCACGCTCGATTCAAGGCTGCAATGGGGTCCTCATTTAACATCTCTAGCAGGACGGCTAAGTTCAGCAGCATATGCTGTGAGAAAAATCCGTCAATTTACTGACGTAGATACCGCGAGGCTAGTCTATTTCAGTTACTTTCATAGTATCATGTCTTACGGTATTTTACTATGGGGACGGGCTGCAGATATCGAGTCTATTTTTATTCTGCAGAAGAGAGCCATCAGAGCAATATATCGTCTCCGCAGACGCGATTCTCTAAGGGATTTGTTTAAAGATATTAACATCATGACGGTACCTTGTCAATATATCTATGAAAACATCATGTACGTAAGGAAAAATCTAAGTCTTTTCAGTAAAAGAGGTGATAGACACAATTATAGGACTAGAAATAGGGACCAATTAGTTCAACCGGGTTTCAGATTGGCTAAAGTAGACTCATCCTTCATGGGGTGCTGTTTAAAATGTTATAATAAAATACCTTCCCACATACTCCAACTGAACGAAACGAAATTTAAATCATGTATAAAACGCACACTATGCTGCCAAGCATATTATAAGTTGGGGGATTACATCGCTGATAAAAATGCTTGGCTCAGCGCTGGTCCAGCTCCACAAGGGCGCATAAACTAATTGATTAGCATTCGAAAATATTGTTGCAGCTGCTGAAGATTGTAAAACTATCTTTTCCTTGTATAAATTCAATCTCTTTGTATTGTATAATTGCATATCACATGTGTGAACACTGTGACCATGTTGTACATTCCATAAAGCTACCATTTACTGGGTACGTCTTTCATTGACTTGAATGTGCTCTGGCAGCTGAGAGTATGTCATGCTCACTCAAATGTCTCGCTGATGGTGGCGTGTGTGTTGGATCATTAAGTTCCCTTCAAAATGGTTGAGCTAAATGGTGCTGATCCATGCGTCATGTTCGTGAACGGGCGCCGTCAGTAGGGACTGGTCATCTCTTAGCTGCCACGGTTTATTTTATTTTAATTTATTTAAATTTTTGAATTGTTATTATATTTTTATTACGGACGCTTTTAACGTGCACGTCTTTCTACATTGTTCTCACATGTATAAATTCAACACGAATGATGTAACCAATATTTTGTAACAATATTTTGATTTAAAAGAGTGTCCGTGGAGTTTCTTGCCTGTTCTTCTCCATAGGTACCTACTACGCTTTGGAATGGGCAACTAGCTTCATTTTTCTGACTGACCGACCCCTTGACAATTCAAAAGTACCTGTAATTGGTTTATTTGAAATAAATGCTTTGAGTTTTGAGTTTTTTTATCATGTAAGTCATGGCATCAGGTGTCTTGAATCTTTGTGGAAATCCATGAGGATCTGAATCGGACCCTGGGTTTTAGTTTTTCCGGAATTAAAACTAAATATTTTTGCACAATATTATATAGGGTTATAAAGAGCCTCCACGAGGTGAAATGTATGCACAATGAACCCTGAGTGGTCATGCTTGCTTCCAACTTTGTTACCATACAAATTGTTCTCTACGAAAATGCTATTTTGGACATTTGACTTTGATAATCTGGGAAGATTTTCTTCTTCTTTTCGTCTGGTTAGTGACTAACCTGGTGTCAGAGTTTTAAAGCCGTCCATGGGCCTCTGACATGGGTTCACATGCCGTCGGAAAATATCTCTCAGGCATACCGGTTTCCTCACGATGTTTTCCTTCACCATTTTTTAAGCAAGTGATAATTATACAATACGCACATGAATCCGAAAAGTCAGAGGTGCGTGCCTTGGGTTCGAACTTGAGACCTTATGACTTGGCAGTCTGACAGTAACACTGCTAGGCTATCACTGTTCTAATAAAAGGAAAGTAGTCTAGGGAAGATCTAAGACTGCCTCACTGCAAAGCTCAAAGCTTTGATCACTAACTACGCTTCCTCGCTACATTTTGATATTTTTTGCCAAGTAAGTACAAACTTTTACTTTATTGAAAACAACATATGGTTTACATACAATCATTTTTGATTCTCTCTTTTAAAAAGCTAATCCACACTTCCTACTCAAAAACAATAACAAAATCTTAACCAGGATGTATATTACGATATTCCATACCACAGGTGGATGATCACATCCCCCTAAGCATCCCATAGCTCACACAATACCCATGGGAATCGAAGGGGCGATGTTATTCGGAGAGGGGATCCATATTAATGTAACTGTCTTTTTTTTCGTCTGTCATGTTTTGTATGTGGTCCCCGTGAGAATATGGGAAAGGAATCTAAAGGTAAGCGCACATTATAATAAATAAATGAATCCTTTATTTCAGACCATGTCCCAAAATAATTATAAGTAGGTACCTAGGGTTACAAAATGTGAACACGAATAAATTTTTTCAGGATATTTGAATCCTGTTTATCCACAATGACCTGTAGGATGCTGTTAGTATAGTGCTACCCCGGACTCTATAGCCGCGGCGGGCCACAGCACACCGCGCATAGTAAAAATACGCCAAAGCACATTAAGAGCCGCGGCAGGCCTCGCAACGCAACAATTGTTTTAGACAGATTTAAATTGCGAATTTAAATTTGAAGTTTTTCCACTTGAAAACATGATTTTTTGTGATACTCAAATTGGGAGTCGAAACTGTCTCTCCTAAATACAGATTACTCAGTGCTCTAGCTAGGAGAGCAACGATTCACCATTATAAATTAATTATACCTACACCATGTTATTAATAATGTATACTTTGTAAATCCCTGATGTACTACAAAACTTTTATGTTCCTAAATAAATTATTATTATATTACTTTTTCAACTTTAGTACAATTAAATGAAGCTCGTGTATATTTGAGTGGCTCACGCGGCAACGCAACGCAACGCACTTTCATACATTTTCTTTGACCGTTTGATCATCGCATATTGCGAGCGGACAGCATTGCAACACAAAACATTAGCCGCCAACGGCGAGCGACCGATCCGCCGCCAGTGCGTTACGATGCGATGCGATGCGGTGCAGCCCGCCCAAATGTACGCGAGACTTTATTGGGTGCTGTAACTTTGGTATTGGGTAATGTAAGGGATAATACTTTTGACGTGTATTTTATATCTTAGATTTTTTTCTTGCAAAAATACTAAGAGAAAGATATGTTTTATGAGAACGTACAAAATGTTTGACCGATGTTATTCATACAAATCGGTTATAGTTATAATTAATGCTTTAAGATACAAGGGGGGAACCATATTTATGGTACTGTATTTTTTTTAGGCTGTCATTCTTTTGTAACTTTATGGTCCTGTGAGAATACGGGAAGGGAATTTTGTGGGTTCTGTTGCTTAGGTTATGGGTAAAGTAAGGGATAATAATGTCCTTTGACATTTATGGTTTTGAGGAAAATTTTCAAAAATACTAATAGAAAAAAAACAGTATGGTTAACTCATAACCATACCATAATCAGCCTATAATGTTCCCACTGCTGGGACACAGGCCTCCTGTTGGTGAGAGGGAGTGGGCCGTAATCCACCACGCGGGCCCAGTGCGGGTTGGTAGATGTCATATGTCTTCGAATTTTCGGTTCTAGGATATGCCGGTTTCCTCACAATGTTTTCCTTCACCGTTTTGAGATCAGTAGTGATGAAATAATTTACACAAAGTAAAGCGCCTGTCTGGGTTCGAACCTACGACCTACAACTCGTAAGTCGCGGCCGTTGCCACTGGACCACCACTGCTCAGGTTGACTCAAGGATGGGTTAATATAAAAGTTTGCAGTTAGGGTTTCAACTTTTTTGCCTTTATAATCGAAATCTAAAATCGTCTGTCCGTTTTTATCTAGTATCATATTTTTAATTAAAGTTTTATCTATGTAATTACTTACCTATATTTCGCCGTGGGTACTTACTTACTTTTCAATATTATAAATGATCTGATCTTATGTTTATAAGATAATAATTGTTTTATGAATGAATGAATAATGTTAAGTCATGTATTATTTTCTCATAATATCGATTCACGATTCTCACATATCGATTAGAAAAGATGTTTATTAAAACATCATCAGTCATCACCATTTTTATTATCCTATACTATACTATAAAAAAATGCATGCCGGTTTTCTCACGATGTTTTACTTCACCGTTTTTGATGGCAAGTGATAATTGTACAATATGCACAGGGATCCGAAAAGTTTGAGGTGCGTGCCTTGGATTCGAACTTGAGACCTATGACTTGGCAGGTTAATAAATATATCTACGTCTGTTATGACCACACATGTGATATACACTGTATACCTTCTATAGGTTCAAAGTTAATTTCCTGTCAAAAGTCATCTTTTGCAAAGAAACAGTCAGATTGACGTCCACATTATAATACATATTTGAGTGTGAATCTTTCAAGGTTTCACAGAAATAAATACATGGACTTACATTTCCTGTAACCAAGTGTACAGTATGAATAATTATAGATAGCAATCAACATTGTTGTTTATGTACAAAAATAATAAAAATAACAGCAGTTATCATTGTTGTTATCTACATCGTTGCGCAATTCAACTGGACAATCCATATGGAAAAACACCCATCTAATGGAACTGCGCATTTTATACAACGTGTAACGTTAAATGCGCAAAACCTCAGACACCCCAACTGATTTTTAATTCAATTGACCTATTTCAGAGAGAAAAAAATCATTAAAAAATTGTTAAGTTTTATGTGCAGTTTTAGTTCGTAATATTCGTATTTGCATTGAAATAATGGTGCCAATTCCCTTGTTCACAAACTAAACTAAATTTAAGTTCAGTGCATCTTTTTCTTTCTATTTCATTACGAAAAGGACAGAAGATAAATTTTAGTTTAGTCCTGTCAAATTAATCAGCGCTTGACGTAAATTGATGTAATTTTAGTCGGCAAATTTTTAATCACGTCTAAACTTGTATGGAGAATGACAGGCGCTGATTAATTGGACAGGACCTAACTAAAATTTATCTTCTGTCCTTTTCATAATGAAATAGAAAGAAAAAGATGCACTGAACTTAAATTTAGTTTAGTTTGTGAACAAGGGAATCGGCACCAATAGCTATTATAATCCCGCGTATGAGAAAATTTAAATTAGTCGACAACAATTTGTGTTTGTTTACCTATTTTGGCGGGTCAGGCGGTAGCCATCAGATGCGCAAATCTGATGGCTTGACCTATTAATAAATAGACACGACAAAGTTTTTAATGAAGATTTTTTGAAAAATGTGACCTATATTAAAAAGTAGTTCAATTGATTCTGCTCGTTATTCTGATCAAACTATTTTCAGGTTTTGCGCATTTAACGTTACACGTTGTATACAGAATTACTCCAATAAAACAATAAAAATATTGTAATAAAATAATGATGTAGTCAAATATAGATTAGCTAAACGAAGATTGCAATCAGACAGGGTTTTTTCCTGCTGAGGATATTAATTTAACCCATATAAGCTTACATACAAAACCCATGTGAGTTTGCATGGCAATTTAACCTGTATCAGGTTAAACTAACCAGACAAAACAGGTTAAAGAAACTCCGGGCCCAGGTTAGCCGAAGCAAGGAAACCCTGTTCATGTGGAGATTCATAGATGACTCCACCCTGTACCCTTAGCATGATCACAATAGAAACGGGTTTTGTCGACGGAAGAATAAACAAAACGACAGATAAACAATCACAATCTGTCATTTTGTCTATTCTTCCGTTGACAAAACCAGTAGAAAACCCGTTTCTATGGATTGCCCTAAAGCCCAGTAGTCCCGGGCCTAAGGCGGCCAATCATGCCAAAAATTCACTGATGATAACAAGAAATAACTCAAAATACCTAAATATTCTAAAATAACTTAAAACCATTTAAAAATATGTCCAAATAACTAATTGCAACGTGTCATAGAATTTCGCGGCGCCAACCCGACTCACTCAACGCTTTGTAATTATTGTAAACATGTCAAAGTTGTTTATCTTTAAACTTATTTTGCAAGTTTATGAGATTATCTAACTGTGCGTTTGAACTAGCGAAACATTCACAACAAAACATGTTGAAATCTCGGAAAATATTGTAAACCAGCAGCTTAATATATTTTATCTACACCCCATGCTATAAAACCTCTATAAAAGTTTCTGAAACAGTTAGCTTATTGGCAACATTAGAACAGCCAATGGTGCCGATTCTCTTGTCACAAATGCCTCTAAACTAAACTAAAAATCACTAAAATTTGGTTTATTCCTGTCAAACAACGATTTCCCATTCTGAAATAGACTAAAGCGACACAACTTAACTAAATTTTAGTTTGACAGCACTACGATGGCACTGAGATATTAGTTTAGTGAAAATGGCAATTTTGCTATTCTGAATTTGACGTTTTTAACCTAAAATTTAGATTTTCTAACCAAATATGACTATTTTTAATCGCGACTAAAAACGTGGAATAAAATTGGTTGTCATGAACTAAAATTCACACCAACACCTCGACTTCCTAACACTTCCTTAAACCCCTAACACTACATGTAGGTAATATTTTTTCTTATTTTCCATACAAAAAGTGAAAAATCCATATAAAACACGTCGAGGCTGCCCCCCCCTGCGCGCCTCCGGCTCTAAAAAGATCACGTGGTTAGGTATCACGTGTGGAGTCGCGATTGTCAAATTCGATTTAGATGTGTCAAAATTATTTTTAAATTTAGAGAATTTATTTTGCAGAATAGCTTTGAGATTTTCATAGTCAAAAGTAAGGAATTTTAGTGATAGTTTAGTTAGTTTAGTTCGGTGTACAAGAGAATCGACACCAGTGTCATAGTAACCATTACATCATCCAAACGAGTGTTATAATGTTGTACTAAATTTTACTATGCAACTAGTTTCAATGTTCAAGCGGGGGACAGCAACACCCGCTGCACGCATGTGTGTGTGATGTGCTGCTGCAGGCGATGTACATACGTGCAGTTGTACTGAATTTCGTGAGAATTTCTTTATTCTTGATCTTGAATTACAAACACCCAATGGTTTCAGAAACTTTTATAGAGGATTCATATCATGGGTGTAGATAAAGTCTTGTATGCAACTGTTATAATTAGGTATTAAAACACTCATGTGATACTATTATCACACTCGGCTAACCCACATTCGTGTTTTAATACCCCTTATTATACAACAGTTGCATAAATAACTATATCTAAATTTCTGAACCGATTTCGATGAAAGTTGGCAATAAAGTAAATTCATTATGTAGTCTATTGATGGGTGTTGAGAAAGGGGCGGCTGATACTTACTACATGGCCTCAGGGCTTTGAGCGGCCAAAACTGCAAATCTGCCACTGTCTATGGCTACGCGTGCTGGAGTGTAAATGGCTGTTTCACAAACGATGGAACACTTAATACCGTGTCCTGCGTGTCCTTTCATCTGCACAAAACAGGAACTGATGGCACCATAATCGTAGCCGAATTCTGGGCCGACTTCATTTAGTTCACATTTATCTTGCCATCGGTGCCGATTCTCTTGTGCACAAACTAAACTAAATTTAAGTTCAGTGCATCTTTTTCTTTCTATTTCATTAAGAAAAGGACAGAAGATAAGTTTTAGTTTAGTCCTGTCAAATTAATCAGCGCTTGACGTAAATTGACGTAATTTTAGTCGGCAAGTTTTTAATCACGTCTAAACTTGTATGGAGAGTGACAGGCGCTGATTAATTTGACAGGACTAAACTAAAATTTATCTTCTGTCCTTTTCTTAATGAAATAGAAAGAAAAAGATGCACTGAACTTAAAGGAGACGTTTCATTTTTGTATGGGACTCCGGCCATAACATGTACACTTTAGAAAACCCGGACAACGAACCCCTGAATACAATAAAGACTGTTTTTTTCCATAATATCTACTAGTTTTTGGGCACAAAATAAAAACCGAAAATGCTTGACGTTTGTCAGGAGAAATACGACCATCGACAGCTAGCTATTTTCGTCCAGAAGTACTTACAAATCTACAATCCACAAAAGCAGTTAAAAAAAAAAAATGTTAATCACACTTTCTAATTAATCAAAAAAGTTGTATCAGTTAGCTATCTTATTATAGTACAGAAATACATGCCTTTCATATTTATTTAAATAACATCTACGTGATATTATTATGTTAAAATGTAACATGATTTCTGGACGAAAGCAGTATGCAAGTAAGACGACGCCATGATGAATAAAATATGGCAATAATTTGTAAAACTATTATTTTTTGTGCCGAAGTAATCAGGGGAATAAACAGGAAAGAATATTTTTCCTCAATTCGTGGAATTTTTTCCTTTTTTTTCATTAACGTACACTTTATGGCCGAAAATGAAACATCTCCTTTAGTTTAGTTTGTGAACAAGGGAATCGGCACCATTGACACTAAAAAGAAGAGGTTGAACTAACAACTTAGGTAGTACCTAGAACATGACAATGGGACACAAACTTTTTCCTTATTACACATTCCAGTCCACTGAGTCCACCCATTTTTCATAGAGCTCATATGCCATGCCGCCATATATATGCGCCATATATAGTGAACCCTCCAGGGGGTCACCGGCATTACGTTTGCACTAAAGAGAACCTTCCAGGTGGGCTCCCGGCACTGAACGTGTTAAAGTATATGTTTGTATTTTCAGTTACTAATAATTGAGAAGACTATAGTAAGTTTCCACAGTTTTTCCCACTGAAATAACAAAAAAAAAACGTTTTTAAAACCGGAAATTAGCCATAGCAATGCATTTTAGAACACAAAAAACCTGATGTTTAAGACCCTGGCAATGACCGACAACACGCCAAGATTGTGGAGGTTAGCAGTAGCATGCTCAGGTTTAATAGATAATTGTATTTAATTGAGACAAAGGTTGTTACAAAGGTCGCAGCTGCGGCCATGCTACTGTATATATTTGAATAAATAAATAATCCCAACTCTTATTTTAAATGCGAAAGTGAGTTTGTTTGTTACGCTTTTACTTTAAAACAGCTGAACGGATTTGAATGAAATTTGGCACATAGGTAGACCATGATCTGGCTTAGAATATAGGAAATTTTATCCCGTTACGTTCCCATGGGATAATTTCCGACCTCCACGCAAGTGAAGCTGCGGGCAAAACCAAGTAAATAATAAAGGAGAAAGTTTTAATTTTATTATTCTTTTGGAAGTCATGAGACGAGGCCTTTGTCCAGCAGTGGAATGATACTGGCTAACAGTAATAGTATTGTTTGGGATCCTCAAAGTAATAGGAAATCATATATACTAGAAATTTCACAACTGTACATTAGTCACTAACGTATTTAAGTACAAAGTAATCACTAACAGTTAATGATTGCTTTGTGTATGTACTATGTGCAGATGGACTGTCTGTACACAGACCGAATATTGGAGTCGATTTGTCGCTGGATATAGAGAGCCACGATATGGATATGGAGAACGTGGACACTCACGGTACGGCTGGTCAATAAATTTAAGGTTGCTCAGCGAGCCATGGAGCGGGCTATGCTTGGAGTCTCTCTGAGGGATCGAATCCGGAACGAAGTGTTCCGGCAGAGAACCAAAGTTATCGACATAGCTCACAGAATTAGCAAGCTGAAGTGGCGGTGGGCCGGCCATATCAGCCGTAGAACCGATGACCGTTGGGGTACACGTGTTCTTGAGTGGAGACCGCGAATTGGCAAACGTAAGGTAGGACGCCCTCAGGTTAAGTGGAGTGACGATCTTCGAAGGGTGGCTGGTAGCGGCTGGATGAGAGTTGCCGAGAATCGAGCTGAATGGCGTGCAATTGGAGAGGCCTGTGTCCAGCAGTGGACTGCTATAGGCTGATGATGATGATGATGATGATAATGGAGAGCCATTGACCTGCAATGAGAATGGCTATATCGGTTGAAGTAATGTGCACACTCACTTTCTTTTGCACATGTTTTTTTCGATCGGTCGACTTCTACTGATGACGTATTACGAGCATAGTTCGGCCGATGACGGATTAGTTATACAATCTGCCTAGCCTTTTCCCAACTATGTTGGGGTCGGCTTCCAGTCTAACCGAATGCAGCTGAACACCAGTATTTTACATACATACAGACTGACGACTAGTAATGACTGTCAAAGAGCGACGAATGACAGCCGGGATCAACGGCTTAATGTGCTTTCCGAGGTACTGAAGAGTCTCAGTATGTAAAGATGGTCACCGATACCCCGGCAAGCGTAGCTTAATCCGATGGATCGACCCGTGTGGCTTTATTTAGCCACGAGCTCTTCCGCGGATTAGATACACGTGAGCTCTAATTGCCAACCTTTTTGAAATTCTGGTTTAAAAAAAAACAACCGCCACCTGTTCCACCTGACCTCATGACCTCTCCCATAGATTACCGCAACGAATGGATCCGCACTACCCGAGAGTCGACCTCCAATTGTTCTCAACATTGAATTCAGTTCCGTCAATCAATACTACACAAGTACGAAGAACAAAACGTTCAGACCTGTTCACATTGTGCTGACAGAAGTAGATTAGAGAAACTGTACTAATGTGGCTTGGCTTGAACTTGACTGGATACTAAACATGTTTACTAGTTTTATTTTATATTAAAATCTATAAATACAAAAGCGAAAGGTCACTCACTCACTCATCACGAAATACCGAAAACCACTTGACGTATGACGATGTTTGGCAGGGAGGTGGTTTATAGTTAGTAGACGTCCGCTAAGAACGGATTTTTGGAAATTCTACCTTTAAGGGGGTGAAAAAGGGGGATTTTGTTTGTATGAAAAATCTTATTCCTTGAGTTAATAAACTTGAAACTTTTAAACTGACATGATTATTTTCACTACTAAAGTTCTTTAAAACGGGATATTTATCATGTTTTTTGTTTTTATTTACAAAATATCCTATTTTAAACAAAAAACGTGGTAAATATCCCGTTTTAAATAACTTTAGTGGAATATTAATTGTTGTAAAAAAGTTTATGCTCGCGAGGTCTACTGTTCGCAGAACTACTAGTTTATGCAAATTATGAAGTTTGCCATTTTTAGTTTTTTAAACTACTCCCTAAAGGAGGATTGGGGGTGTCAAAGTTTGTATGGCAGAATTTTAATGAGCGGTCTGATTAACTCGAAACTCAGTATTTATAATTAAAACTGAAAATAAATGAAAACTTATATCAAGGTTTTTTGAAAATGTACCCCCAACGGGGTGAAACGGGGTATTTAATTTTAATCTACTATAAGTGGAGGATTTTACTGTGTGGCTTGATTAACTTGAAAATTGGTATAATTATAATTGGGTTGTAAATTATTATCACGCTATTTGTTATGGGGGATGAGCAATATTGCATTATGTTCATGCTTCGTATTCTTCTATAGTTTACTGCAAATTGTAAAAAGACTAGCCAAAAGGTTAGAATATTGCAGATAGTTACGGATTTAACCTTTTAAAAGATTATCATCACGCTATACCTTTATGGAGCAAGCAGTCAATCATAACATATACAGGGTGGATTTTGAGATGGGGCAATAAGGGCAGATACTTAACCGTTGTCGCTACAAGAAAACAGTCTTAGGAGACTGTCCTTAACTTTTTGAAACATGTGATCTGCATTCACTGATTTTGAAAAAAGAAATACAGTCCGCAAGAAAATGGCCAATTTTCACAAAAATTGTTGATGCCAGTCGATCCCATTTCTTATTACTAGGGTCAAAAAACTATATCGGGCCAACTGAGGTACAAGAATGTCTGTCTGTATGTTACCTTTTCACTGAACGGATTTCGATAAAATTTGGCAAGGATATAAATGGCAACTTAGGGTAAGACATAGACTACTTTTTGTCTCAAAAATAATCCTAAAGGGGGTGATATATAGGGGATGAAAGTTTTCTCGCCAAACTTCATGCTGCTAGGTCAACGGGAAGTACCATATTATAGGCTTTGTTTTTTGTTGCGAGTGTCAACATAAATATGCGGTATAATTAAATGGCCGTATTTTTTATTGCGTTGATTTGGAAGTTTGATTTTCTTTACAGCTCCAAGGGACCGTAGATTTGTTTTTGATATATGTTTCAACTTGATACCTCCACGCGTTTCTGGGAAAAAGGGTCTTGACAGACAACAAAGTCATCCTTTAACGGTTCCAATTTTTCATTTTGAGTACGGAACCCTAAAACAGATTTATTATCTGTTTGTTACCTTTTCATGCCGTAACGGCTGAACAGATTTAAATGAAAGGCATACGGATAGGCCATAAGCTGGGTTAGGACATAAGATACTCTGAATTCCAGTAGCATGTTCCTGTGGGATATTTTCCGACATCCACGCGGGCGAAGCCGCGGGCAAAAGCTATTATATAACATGACGCCTGTAACCCCGTAGGGTTACGCAGAAGTGTACCTACCTATAGTAAACCCACATTTCGTCAGTTATGTTTAGGTCCCATGTAATAACTACAAAAAACCAGACACACACTCCAAATCCAGACTCCGGGCTGCTAGTGAGAAATTTTAGGTGGATAAATGATAAAATGATAAATGATTTTATTTCTGTAAGTAGGTTTGTACAAACACTTTTACACGTCAATCATATTTTAAAAACTAGATGAGGTCGGCGTTTCCTATCTGACTACTCTGAGAAGAAAGGCCGAAACAAACTCAGAGGTCAAAACTCAGAGGTGGAAAAAGCCAACAACACTTTGCGCGACCTGGGAATCGAGCCCCAGGACCTTTTGCTCAGCATTAGCGCTTGCAACCACTAGCCCAGCTTGTCAGTCATTAAAATATTATGAAAAGTAAATAGTTATAAATATCGCTGAAAGCATGGCTGAAAACATTTTAATATATCTACAGAAAATACTTCAATTTTTTCATGATAGCACTTAAGAAATATTTACATAATGCAATATAATATTTATCAATTTGATATTTACATGCTGAAATATAATAACATAAACAACAGCATATCGCAGAGTACATTTACACGTAAACATTTTAAAGCTAGCTGTACCAAATAATATGAAACATTCTACCAATATAAACCGTTCCTTAGGAATAATATAAACCATTATATTATTTATTTTTCTGTCAGATTATACGGTGAAGCAAGCGTCATAGCCGTCATGTAATTATTGAGAAACTCAGTGTTTCACGGAAATTCTCGGCCGAGAGTGAAATCACAAAATAGATGTACAGAAGGCTAGTTTCATACAATGAGCAATAACTAGCGCACTACTCACGCACATAAAATAAATTCTATTTAGTCCGTCTTTCAGATAATAAAAAAATATTAAACACGTATTTTTTGCTTTATCAAATTAATCAAAAATAACTTAGAAAACACGCATTAAAGTTGAGGAGTGGGGGCTCGCTACGTCACAACGCACTATTAAATCTAGCAAGGCATGACGTCATGCTCAGTGGCCCAGTGGTAACGGCCGCGACTTACGAGTTGTAGGTCGTAGGTTCGAACCCAAACAGGCGCTTTACTTTGTGTAAATTATTTCATCATCACTGCTCTCAAAACGATGAAGGAAAACATCGTGAGGAAACCGGCATGTCCTAGAACCGAAAATTCGAAGACATGTTACATCTACCAACCCGCGCTGGGCCCGCGTGGTGGATTACGGCCCACTCCCTCTCACAGAGAGGAGGCCTGTGTCCCAGCAGTGGGAACATTTATAGGCTGATGATGATGATGACGTCATGCCACATTTTAACTCAATGTATCGCCGTAATCTTTTGATTACGTCAAAAAAGAAAATATATTTATTCAATATTTCTTAATAATCTACAAGACGGGCAAAAAAAATTTTGGAAACAGGCCTGTTATAGTCTGTCCAAAAAGTATCTGATAAAAATGTCAACAAAAACTGTTCAGTTAAACGAATAAGTATACATTCATTTGCATTTTAAAGAATTCAACTTTATATCTCACCTCATTTTAGTTTGAATAACATTATGAAATTTTATTTGACAAATGATGAACATTGAGGTTATAAAATTAACCTCAATTGTCAAATGAAAAACATATTTAAGGTGATTTTAAATTAGAATTTCGGGTTAAAGAATTCAAATAATCAAATTAAAGCACTCGATTTGGTAGTGGCACTACAAAATGGCAGCCACAAGGTACTCTTTCTGATGCAGTTGTTTACAAAATCAGATACTTCTTGTATAGACCATAGACGCGTACGTACGGCGACCTCAAACTGACATGCACTCGCTGTACGTGAAGCGTGTCTGTGTGTTTCCGCTCATTGTATAGAGCCCAACTTCTGTATCTACTTGTAATTAACTAATGATACACCATTTCAGTACTAATATTCTGTATTTATATTCTAGCACACATACAAACTTGGTATACTTTTAGCATTATTTAACAAATTATTTAATAAGGAACTTAATATAATAACGTTATAGACTTTAGACTTCTTGGAGACACCTTTAGGTTTCGAGGCTCAAAACGAACTGACTTAGACGCTAAACGTCGCTCCAAACATCATGTTTCCAATTCCGTTCCGTTAAATAACCAATACGTTTAAGCCGGATTCATATTACTGTGTTGTGTCGTGTCGTGACGCCTTCTGACGCAGTGTTAGCCAATCAAGACTCTTTGTGATTAGACGTAGCCCTGAACAGATTCGTTTGATTGGTGTATCCCGCGTCACGACACAACACGACACAGTAATGTGTCGGTGGCTTAACGGTAACTTTTAAACTTCATGATTACACTGATACAAAAATCATTTGAGGCAAATCATATACTTTTAATTTTATATTTAAAATCTCATCTTATTAATATTTGGCAATCATGACATTCTTATCTACATTGTGGTAAAATGGTTGGCAGGCTACCAACTACGGAGGATAATGCTCTTTACGCTTCAGTTTAAGGGTTTTCTCGGAAGCTTGTACTTTTGGGAAGGAAAATGTAGGCAATTAGGTGATGATTCAAACAGCTGCCAAATAAGACCGACTCCAAGAAAACGAATGTAAGTAGTAGGCATTTAATATTTTTCTTTACCTTTAGGTTTTTTTTTGCATCTAACAGTTGCTAGCTTTCTTGGTGATGGCGTATGTAAAGTTTAATTTTCTTATCTAGGTAAATACAGGCACATCCTATCCTATACTCTTAAACGAGTAATAATTGTATGTAGGTATATAAATCTGTAATCACTTTCTCGAAAACGGCTCTAACGATTTCGATGAAAGTGTCAATATGGAGGTAAAAATCGGTCTAGCTTGGTCTCATATCTGGGAAAATTCGTTTCCTCCATATTTTCACCCGAGCAGAGCTCGGTCGCCCAAAGTTTAGAACAAGATGGCTACCTTAGAATAATGACATGGCAGCATGGAATTAGTATGAACTATCCTACACATACTATTAAATGAGCATTCTCTATTTTCACCAGAGCAGAGCTCGGTCGCCCAGGTACTTATATGAGTTGAGCTACACGATTACTGACAAGTGCGTGCACTGACTGAACAGGTTCACTCAAATCTGTGGTTCTTTTGTCAAAAGTCTATTTCAGTCACCAATCTATATGGTCCGCACATGATCTGACCAAGATTATGTCTTCATCAAGTTTTTAAAATATAATCGACGTGTAAAAGTGTTTGTACAAACGTACATACAGAAATAAAACTATTTATCATATACTTACACAGTTATAATATTTAATGCTATGGGTAAATAATACTTGAAATCTTGATTTTACGAGTAGATATTATTTAACTGTAAAAGGCTTTAAAGCTATACCTATTTCTTGTCTGTTATTCCCCGTGCTGAAAATAAATAATTATACGTGCAAGATAGATAAGATAGATATCATTCGTTACTTAGTTAAATTACATATGAGTTATAAAATAAAAAATAATCAAAGATGAGCTATGGTCACAAATACGATCGGAAATACAAAAATATTAAAAAGTAAAAAATATTAAAAATCAAAAAATATTAAAAAACAAAAAATATTAAAAATTTATTAAAAAACCAAAAAATATTAAAATCAATAAAATATTTAAAAACAAAAAAATGGCTGACAAAGAAGGGAATTAAATAAATACAACGATTAATAGGTGGCTCGTGTTGCACAGACGACTTAAGATTCCGAGCTGGTTAGAAAGAAATAATTATTAATATTAGAAGAAATGTTCACACTTAGGTACCTACATAATTGCAATAGGTACCTACAAATCCATACTTCTATTTTTATTAGTATTATATACTTATTATAAAGAGGTAAAATTTGTGAGTTTGTATGTAAGTATGTATAATCTTCATAACTACTGATCCGATTCCGAAAATTCTTTCACAAATGGGAAGCTGCAGTTTTGCGGAGTGATCTAAGATATATTTTATGTTAAAACAATACATTTCACGTGGATGATGCCGCGAGCAGTAACTAGTGATCTAATTAATTGCTCTTCAAATTATATTCAAATGATGTTAAAAGATTTACAAAAATTTTCTTTAAAAAAATCTCGTATTTCGTCAAAATCTTTTTAATAGTCAGGGTATATTAATAAAAGTAGATTCATAACAATCAATTCTCACAGTAACTTCCTGGTTGTAATCATCTATGAATAAAACTGGCAATAAGCCAATACTCCAGCTAATACAATTACATAAAACAATGATTTCACACTATGTTATTAGGAACTTAATATTTTCAAATCAAAATATTTACGTACGTGGCATCTGTGTATAGTTTTATTAACCGCCGAGGAACAAATTAATTTGTAAAATAAGAAGTTAAAGTTGCAATGAGCAGGCTTATTTTTATATATTTCGACATACATTTGGGAAAAAAAAAACTTTGTGGTCAGGTTAACAGAAAGGCTTTCACGGACGGTTAAACTTTAGTACCTGGGCGACCGAGCTCTGCTCTGGTAAAAATAGAGAATGCTCATTTAACCACCAGCTCAGTGCGCTCGGTGTGGCAACACGCCGTGTTCGGGCTCGCGACAAGTCAATCGTCATCCTGAAGATGCCTCGTTGAGAGGTGAAACACGTGTCGATTTCTTACAGGGTTTCTTATGGCTCTTTAGTAATAGCTAAGCGGAACAGGTTACTAAATATATCAACGTATATTGTATTTTATAATGGATTTCCGCAAGGTCACGCCTGAATCAATTAACTATAAGTACCTACTCATCAACTTTACTATAAAATAACATAACATCACGCCTGTAATCACCAAAGTGTTAGGCAGAGGTTTACCTAAAGTACTCCCATATTTCGCCAGTTATGTTTAAGTCCCATTTAATAAAGGGCAAGCCTATTGCCATCAACCGGGCACAAATTCGGTCTACGGGCTGCTACTGAGAAGTTCCTGATGGAAAAAACCAATAACACTTTGTTCAACATGAGAATCGAACTCAGGACCTCATGTTAGACCAACGAGGCAGTCGACTTAACCATGAACTCATCAAAAACGAAACAGCAGGAGTACTTCAAGCACCAAAAGCAATAGTAAATATACATAGAGTTCCTTCAAAACTTGACCGGTCACGGCCAACTAACGTAAACACTAATTAAATATTCCAAAGTGTCGAACAACGCAGATTATGCAAATGAAGTAAACTAATTTCAATAAGGAACTTGCGAAGATCTACATGACAGTGTATTGTTACGCAAATTTCACGCAATGTACGTCATTTAGGCGTATTGAGCATGCCTAATAATGGAAGATGGGAATAACAAGTCTGAAATACGCAATAACATTGGAAAATATGTCTTTATTTTTTAACTTATTTTTTTTCAATTGCGTGATATTATTGTATGTCAATCCACCGTCCCGCACTGGGCGCACGTGGTGGACTACGACAGACTTCCTCTCACAGAGAGAAAGCCTGTCAAACTCAAACTCAAATTTGAAATAAACCAATTACAGGCACTTTTGAATTATCAAGGGGTCGGTCATAAAGATGAAGCTAGTTGCCCATTCCAAAGCGTAGTAGGTTCCTATGGAGAAGAACGGGCAAGAAACTCCACGGACACTTTTAGATTCAGATTTATTTTGCCAACAATGTAGGTACAGGTATAAGATGGTACATCACTAAGTTTTTCCGCTACATTCTACCTTACGGCATGCAAAGTCGTAAAAACTAAAAACAGTTTTCAAATAAATCATGCAGTCGTAAAAAGTAACAATACAATTTTTATCTAAATTAACAATATTAATAATTAAGTCATTCTGATATAATATAAATTCTCGTATATGTCATTTATATTTTTTTATAGTTTTATATTTTTATCATTTAAAAAGTCTTTTAAACAATAATAGCATTTTTCTAATAATAACGCAGTCAGCTTAGATTTAAATATTCGTATAGGGTGTTCTTTAAAACTGTGCGGAATTTTATTGTAAATTATAGGCCCCATTGCCATAATATTTTTCCTAAATAGTGCTGTTTTAAATCAAAATATTGTTACAAAATATTGGTTACATCATATTGAAATCATACATGTGAGAACAATGTAGAAAGACGTGCAAGATAAAAGCGTCCGTAATAAAAATATTAAAACAAAAGCAATTTAAAATAAACTGTGGCAGCTAAGAGATGACCAGTCCCTACTGACGGCGCCCGTTCACGAACATGACGCATGGATCAGCACCATTCAGCTCAAAGCTCTGCATCTCAGCGGTGAGAACATTATAGGCTGATTATGCTATTATATGTCATTAATTTAGTGTATAGTATCAAACGAGTCCAAGCTACCGGAACTCAAAGGTCAGGGTCTGAAAGAGGCGAACCTCCTAACAATAAGCGCAGTATCCTAGGACTCGCATTTGTTTCTTGGCATGTAAACCTAACAAGAGCCTCTTTAAGAGGAGGCTCCTTAAATTGTATGTTATTTGCATTAATATTCTGAAAAAGTCACGCATACGATCAAAATGGAACTTTAGTACATGATTTATTGGATCTTCTGATCATAAGACAGTTAAGTAATTGGAACATTTTCGCTCGATTAATTTTTTATTCGGAAATCATGTCTTTTTTAAAGCTTACTTGAAACAAAAACAAGACTACTCGGCTTTTATGTCTAAAATAATTATTGACAGTAAGAAAATATAGTTTATTACCCAGAAAGATGATTTTTCTCTAGATCAATTATTACTTTAGTTATAAACGAAATAGGAATTGAGACTTACGACATTTAGTTCCGTGCTCGAACACGACCAAAAACGCTCACGCGACATTCAACTTTGTTACTGATGTGTTAGCGTTTAGCATATAGTGGAGTGGTGGGGTGCATGGGGGCGGAGTTTGCGTGGAAATTGTCTTTGGAGTGCTTGGTCTTAATTGTTGCTCAAGGACTACAAAACTATTGACCGTTAGGTACGTCTAGTGACGCTATGACCGCTAAATTCACATCTCACAAGTCGACAACCTCATGTGTTATGTTGAGACGCGCAAATGTCTCTAAATTATACGCAGTAGCCTATACCGTGACGAATAACGTGTCTATATTAACACCTGTGTCTTAGTTCCATCTTATGGTAATTTAAAGAAACCTAATGGCTCGTGATCGAAGTTTAAGCTACACTTGCCGAGGTCGGCCCGTGGATGGGTGACCCTCCATTACATATCGAGACCATTCCGTGGATCGGAAAACACGGTAAGCCATTGATCCTGGTTGTCATTTGTAGATCTATGACAGTCGTTACGGGTCGGCAGAAGCCCGAAAGTCTGACAACCAGTATTACCAAAGGGCATCATCGTATTATCCAGTAACTGGGTTGTGGAGGTCAGATAGGCAGTCGCCCTATGTAAAATATTAGAAAATACTGGTGGTTAGACTGAAAGCCGACCCCAACATAGTTGGGAAAAGGCTTGGCAGATGATAATGATAATGGCCACATTATGTCTTGTTAGAAAGAGTGGCATAGATCTGTAATGGCATCATAAGGAGAGAGCTCTTGGAACGATGGATGATTTCTTATACTTCATACATTATACATGGAAAATTTTCTTACTATCAAAAGAAAGAAAGAAAGAAAATAAATTTATTTGACACGTATTAAAGTAATCGAATCGCAACCCTTTAAATACTTATTATTGAATAGTCCCGATGGCCATCTGTGGTCTTCATTATCAGTTTCACTTCACCAAATAGTGCTTTCCGAGAGCAATTGCACGAGTTACTATAAAAAATACCCAAATAGCTATAGTTGTGCCTATAATATTTGAAGAGTTCCCTCGATTTCTCCAGGATCCCATCATTAGATCCCGACCAGATGACAATGGGACCATTTCGAGAGCATACCCTTTCAAACAAAAAAAGAATTTTGCACATCCATTTATAAATGACGGAGTTATGCCCGAACATACATAAAAAAAAAAAAAAACATCCGAATTGATAACCTCCTCCTTTTAGATATCGGTTAAAAATTCAATAAAGGAAATAAATCGACATGATACAATTAGGTATGTTAGAAGATAATAATTAAAGATTTATTCAGTGGGTATTTATTGTAAATCATTAATTGCAAAAAGCTAGTTTCGAGATAACCATATTTAAAGATTTTTTGTTTTTATAATCGGTATAACACATTAACGCTTACAGTTACAAAAATGCTTTTTGTGAACAAAATATTGATATTTTTACCCTGCACTCTAATGTTCAGTAAATCTTATAAATATTTTCACCGCAAATAAGAAATATAATAAAAAATAAGACAGTTAATTTTAGCATACTCAAAAATATATATTCTATGTCCGATAGAAGTTACCAACAACGCTTAGCTAGTTTTCGCATACAATATATTCGACGAGAACCACTGATAATGTCTTTTAGTTATTTCTTACAGACGAAAGCTTTACATGAAATGTAATATTGTACGCGAAAAGTACACTGGAAACAACACTTTGATAGTATCAGTCAGCAAAAAGGTATAATAAGAGCATACAAGGCGAGCCTCTTCGTGTGCATTGGTTCGATGTCGATCAACTTAGTCGGAATTAATTTAAATTAATTTTAAGACTTCGCTCTGGACACTATCCATTAGCGAAGTTTGCATTCCTTATGAAAGAAATTGATTCACCAAATTGCAGAGAATGTAATCAGATTGAAGACGTGCAGCATTTGCTGATGGATTGTGTCCGCAACAGGCGCGAGAGGGAGTCACTTTTGAGAGAATTAGACTTGACTATTCAAGTCTAATTCTCTCAAAAGTGACTAAGATTGATTGTATTAATCCCACGTTAAGCCTATGCTTAACGTGGGATTAATACAATCAATCTTATCCCAACCAACTTCAGAAGGTGCCAAAAAGTTATGTAATTTGGTAACAGTCCTTCATCAGTGATTTCTATCTTAATCAGAAAGTGTTTCGTATATTGTTTAAGTGATGATGTTGCAAGGTAAAAGGCACGATGGGGTTGACATATCTATTTAGATAGAAACCCCAAAAAAAAATAAAGATTTAAAAAAAAATGAGCAGGTATCCCCAGTAATTTAGAAAACGTTAGTAAAAACATTGTCATAAATTACTCAAGTGCTATTAGTTAATTTTCATAAACTGATTTTTTGCCTTAACAATAACATAGTTATGTACTCCTGACATTCTCGTATTATCTAAAATTCAAACCAAAATCTGCTCTTTTACCTTTTCATAAGGTAGATAATGGGTTTAAAAACACTTTGACATTATGAACTCATTTTGGCAAAATAATTCACTTAGTGACTTCTCACACTACAACGAGGATATTTTCTTTCTTTGAGAGTGACGAAACCTGAGACAGATTGATACTATGTCATTATGTGACGGGACCACTTACAAAGGGGATAGGGATGGCAAACACTTCATTACGTAACCTTATCTTGTCTACATAGTGTCCTGATATTTCTACCCTAGATACAGACAAAACTGGACAAAACCTTTCCAACAACGATTGTGGCAAATGGAAAGAAAACTACAAATTGTCTGTCCATTTGCACGACAATTACGCAGTTCAGATTTAGTCTAAGATTTATGTCTTCCTCATTAATTTATTTAGCACCACGTGTGGCCGCACGTGAAAGTTTTAAGGTCAAACTAGAATCAACAGTGTGGCAGCGATCGAGCCAAAACCAATAAAATTATCATCTTACCCAGACGATTAAAAAAATATAGGTAAGTAATCAGACGTCATTGATCGACCGTCTGAGGTGCGGAGTTTCTTTAGATGTGCGTGAAAAAACGTGCTGTGAGTTCAGATGCACTGACTGATTTGTTACTGCAATGTTTGGAGAAAGACTACGAGTAAACAGACTTGCATATTGTTGTATAGTAATTTTATTCCAGATACATCGTCTTGACATATAATTATACAGGTAATTCATGGTATACAAAATATTTTACAATATTTTGTATACCATGAATTACCTGAATGAATTACCACATTTAAAAAGAGTAACGGATGGAGTTTCTTGCCCATTCTTCTCCATACAAAACTATGTTTTGGAAGGGGCGATTAGAATCAATTCTATTTTTTTTACATTTTGACGTTTAAAAGTGCCTTTCATGTGCCTATTTGAAATAAATTATTTGACCTGATTTTGCTTGTTATTTAATGTATAATATACATGGATAGGAACTTCCATAATTACCCTAATTGCATAACACACTTTCAATCACAATCAAATCAAATTATTTATTTGCTTAATACAGGTAGGTATAAACAGATGTTACAAATAAATATGAAGTACTCTGTATCATTACCTATTATGGTGTGCAAATATTTACATTATTATTAATCTAATTAAATAATTATTACAATAACATTACAAAATTATTACACTCAAAAAAAAAAAATTAAGAAAAATTCAGAATACTACACACGTCAAAGGTTTCAATCTGAATGATATTGAAGGATATTAATAATCCATTGCTTCATATGTTCCTAAAATATGTCTCTAAACAACGTAAATAACGCAATGAATGTTGTTGAACTATCAAAATGAAAGGCATTGCTATTGTGTGTTACGCAATTACCACGCGGATATCTAACGACATTTTTAGACGTTTTTATTCATAAAATACATAACTGCTTCCCAAATACTACTACCCGCAACCGCAACCGCAACCGGCGTGCGTGTATGACCAGATGTATGAACGTAAACGAGGCAAAAGGACTATGTAAGGATCGTAGCAGGTGGCGTTCTGTAGTTTCTGCCTACCCCCATGGGAAGAAGGCGTGAGTTTATGTATGTATGTATGTATGCTTCCCAAATACTCATAAAATTAAACTCGGCAGACATAAATCAAATAAAAAAACAAACTTTTATAGCAGAGGACAATAAAGTCGGTTACGATTTGAGAACAATAATAATAACTATTACAAATAAAAGAAACAATAATATAATACAAGTGTTCACATTACTTTTATAACAAAACCAAACTTTTATAGTTCTAGTTATATCAAGGTTTGTTGAATATGTTGCAGTAAAACCACATCTTGTGGCACGATATAAATACCAGTGAACATGTAGACACTTACGTATTTGAATTTAGTGTTGATAATTGTGTTAAGAATTCATAACTCCGGATGTCTTTCTTGGATTTTTGACAGTCGTCATGGGTCGTCAGAAGCTCGAAAGTCTGACAACCAGTCTTACCACGGGGTATCGTGTTACCCAGTAACTGGGTTTTGGAAGTCAGATATGCAGTCGATCCATGTAACATAATGGTATTCAGCTGCATCCATAACACAGTTGGAAGAGGCTAGGTAGACGATATTGATGAATTTACAGCATTCTGAACATTGATTTTGTAAATCAGATTTCCTTAGTTTACTTTACAGACGATAATATTTACCTACACTTAATATTATAAGAGAAAAGATTTGTATTTTTATTTGTAATGAATAAACTCAAAAACTACTGAACCGATTTAAAAATTATTTCACCAGTAGAATGCTATATTATCACTGAGTAACATTCTATTGATAATTAATTAATTGTTGTTTATTGTTATTTATTATTGTTGTTGTTTTTTGTTGTTGTTGTTGTTTATTAATTTATATTAGTCATAGTTCATTTATAAAAACGTCACGCAGCCGAAGCCGCTGGCAGAAGATAACATTATAATACACCTTTACAGTTACAGACAATTATGGCAAATTATACCATAAGTGCATATTGTACCATTGGGAATTACCTTAGCTTGGATCCTTATGTAGAGTATTAATATATTTAATAGTAATGAGGTCCATGGATGATGTAATTATTCACTTTATCATGATCAAGCTCGTGGAGAAATCATGCTCAGAAAAGTGAATAACATGAGTGAGTGAACATGTGATGTAAAAGTGAATAACTTTATCATGATTATTATTCGTGCTTCTTAGGTCTAGTTGTTGCAAACTGATGAGCATGATTTCTCCACGGGCTTGACCCCTGACTCAGACACTAGTGCCGATTCCCTTGTTCACAAACTAAACTAAATTTAAGTTCAGTGCATATTTTTCTTTCTATTTCATTATGAAAAGGACAGAAGATAAATTTTAGTTTAGTCCTGTCAAATTAATCAGCGCCTGTCACTCTCCATACAAGTTTAGACGTGATTAAAAACTTGCCGACTAAAATTACGTCAATTTAGGTCAAGCGCTGATTAATTTGACAGGACTAAACTAAAATTTATCTTCTGTCCTTTTCTTAATTAAATAGAAAGAAAAAGATGCACTGAACTTAAATTTAGTTTAGTTTGTGAACAAGAAAATCGGCACCAGTTTTTAAATTCTCTAAAGAAATTCTCATTTAACATCCTGCAGTTTGGATTTCAAAGAAAAAAAAAAAACAGAAAATACGTTTATTTGCGGTACCTAAACATGACGCAAAGAAAGAACAAAAAACGAAAAAAAAAATTGGGGGAACAATATGCGTCACATCCACGCAAAACGGCCATCGCTCAGCATAATGCTGCGACCCTATGCGAGACAATAATAATAATAAAATAATAAATATCTTTATTTCCAATTTACAATTTTACATATGCCACTTGGTATAACATAATATTTTCATATAAAATTGTAGGTTAATGCAGAGTTATACACCTCTGACACCCAAGCTAAGATTAAACTTGTGTTATGGGTGTCAGGGCTCTCAAGTTAACACCATTTAGAAAATAAAAATATAAAAATTCGAAATTTCTCTGTGTAGATTTACACTCTCTAGAAAATAAAGATTTTAAAGAAATTAAAAACAAAATAATTAAGATAAAAACCATTTGTATAGTGTGTGTTGTGATTGTGTGAGCCCCACCGCTGGTTTTCAGCGACAGCCGGCAATAGGCATGACTCCTGCATCACATTGCTGTGCGACGTTGCTGCATCAAATTGCTGCCGTGCTCGGAATGTAATCTCATATAAACCTACAGAAAATGTATGGGGACCAAAAGTGACGCAGCAGCACTGCCACGTACAGCAAGGTTCGGAATCATACCTTATGTGAACCCGAGCCCATCGTACCCATCCCCTTCAACCAAATACGCAGGTGGCTACAGGAGTTCACTCACACACAAGCGGGGAACTGGTGGACCTCGACACCGGGCTGCAGACAGTCCGGGGAAGCTATGCCATCCTTGGATAGCAGGCTAACCAGGCGTTTATTAGGCCCGGACAGGAACGGCCTGCGCCTGATGACGGGGACCATCACGGGACACTGCTCGCTAAACAAGCACTTCCACACAATAGGCATGACGGACAGTCCTCTGTGCAAGGCGTGCATGGAGGCTGAGGAAACCGTAGCGCACGTGCTCTTTGAATGCACAGGCGTCACCCAGATTAGAAAAGAAACCCTCGGGTCACCCAGATCCTACACAGATGTTCTGAATAGACCAGGAGATTTAATTAGCTTCTGGAGGGAGGCAGGCTGGTTAGAATAACCACCAAACGGCCGCCATGGCCCACGCACAATGGTCCACCTTACGGACTAAGTGCGGAAACCAAACCAGGTAACCTTATATCAGGTAACCTTATACCTTATATCAGCGGATTAACAGCTTCTTCAAGCAAAACAGACCTTGGCACATTATCTGGCAGACGATAAACAGTACGAAAAACAAGATTTTTTATCAGAAACTAGGATACTTAGCTATCTAGGTCTACAAAGATAATAGAATCTATCTAACAACGTCGCGACATTACGTCAGAAGCTTAGTATAATGTTATTATCTACGTAGGCGTGTTTGTTTGTCGTCATGACAGCTGTTTTATGAATATTGTTGCGTGTATTCTTTCATAATTAAATTATTATTTGTAACTTTCTCCTTTTATCGTTGTTTTCTTTTTCATTCTTCCGTCACATTATCTTCCCGCCCTTTTCTTTCATATTATCACTCACACCAGGGATCGCCAATTAGTTTCATAATATCATCCCCTACACCAGGGATCGCCAATTAGTTTCATAATATCATCTCCTACACCAGGGATCACCAATTAGTTTCATAATATCATCCCCTACACCAGGGATCACCAATTAGTTTCATAATATCATCTCCTACACCAAGGATCACCAATTAATTTCATAATATCATTCCCCACACCAGGGATCACCAATTAGTTTCATAATATCATTCCCCACACCAGGGATCACCAATTAGTTTCATAATATCATCTCCTACACCAGTGATCACCAATTAGTTTCATAATATCATCCCCTACACCAGGGATCACCAATTAGTTTCATAATATCATCTCCTACACCAGGGATCACCAATTAGTTTCATAATATCATCCCCTACACCAGGGATCACCAATTAGTTTCATAATATCATCTCCTACACCAGAAATCACCAATTAGTTTCATAATATCATCCCCTACACCAGGGATCACCAATTAGTTTCATAATATCATCCCCTACACTAGGGATCACCAATTAGTTTCATAATATCATCTCCTACACCAGGAATCACCAATTAGTTTCATAATATCATCTCCTACACCAGGGATCACCAATTAGTTTCATAATATCATCCCCTACACCAGGGATCACCAATTAGTTTCATAATATCATCTCCTACACCAGAAATCACCAATTAGTTTCATAATATCATCCCCTACACCAGGGATCACCAATTAGTTTCATAATATCATCCCCTACACTAGGGATCACCAATTAGTTTCATAATATCATCTCCTACACCAGGAATCACCAATTAGTTTCATAATATCATCTCCTACACCAGGGATCACCAATTAGTTTCATAATATCATCCCCTACACCAGGGATCACCAATTAGTTTCATAATATCATCCCCTACACCAGGGATCACCAATTAGTTTCATAATATCATCTCCTACACCAGGAATCACCAATTAGTTTCATAATATCATCTCCTACACCAGGGATCACCAATTAGTTTCATAATATCATCCCCTACACCAGGGATCACCAATTAGTTTCATAATATCATCCCCTACACCAGGGATCACCAATTAGTTTCATAATATCATCTCCTACACCAGGAATCACCAATTAGTTTCATAATATCATCTCCTACACCAGGGATCACCAATTAGTTTCATAATATCATCCCCCACACCAGGGATCACCAATTAGTTTTATAGGGGGTCCGTTTAAAAAAATAACATGACTCGCGGTCCGTTTGGTAGACGATTACTAGCAACCAAAATTAAAAATATCGAATAAAAACATTTTTATAAAGTAATTATTATAATGTGATTTTCTTACTTTGATTATCTGACTGAAATCTCGAGTACAAGCTAAAACTCAAAAAAAATCTTTATATTAAGTTTATGTTATAAATTTTACCGTTTACTCAAGGTAAACCACATAAAATAAATCGGAGGTCGGGAGACGGACCGCGGTCCGCCATTTAGTGACTCCTGCCTCACACTATCCATCCGTTTTTTATTTTGTTGATTCTACCTAACTCTTCCATAAATAGTGTACCTACCTAAAGTAAATAACTTTAGTAACGATTAAGAAGGTTTTTCTATTAGCAATATTGATGACACAGGCAGATGTGTGTGAGCAATGGTGGCACGGTGGTAACAGCCGCGACGTAGGTACGAGTCAGTCATAGGTTCGAACCATGACAAGCGCTTTACTTTGTGTAAATAATTTAATCACCACTACTCTCAAAACGGTGAAGAAAAACATCATCGTGTGGAAACCGGCATGTCCTAGAACCAAAAATTCGAAAACATGTTACATCTATCAACCCGCACTGGGCCCGCGTTGTGGATTACTGCCCACTCCCTCTCACAGAGAGGAGGCCTGTGTCCCAGCAGTGGGAACATTATAGGCTGATTATGCTGATGCTAGGCAGATGTAAGTCATAAGTCTTTTATAAACTTACTAATAAACCCCTCTTATGTAGGTATTTCCCCGAAAGTTTTCCGTTTCTGCTAACTATGAAAACTCCATTCAACAAGGGTCGTCTTCATGTCGTAGTCAGCAATACAGACTACTTTACACCAATAAAAACAGTGGCACTCCGAGAGTGCCGACAGAAGTGAAAACTAAAAATATTTCCAAAACCTTTAAAGTAAAAATACTTGCATAGAACATTGATCCGTAACGTAATATAAATAAAGAGCATAATCGCGTTTACAAAAATGAGGAATTGTTTTTTCCAATCTCAAAAATGCCCAACACGCCTAAAGAAGTTTTCACTTCAAAAAAACTCATACAATTTTTTTTTTTTTGGTTGCTGTTAACATTATATTCAATAACAACGGAGCTTTATTTATTTTGCTTTTGAAATTGTTGCCTTTGTTTTAATGTAGGTAGTTCTATTCACATACGCAATAAAAACATATTATTGACACAACTTATTTATTTACTTGCTATAGTTAAGTACCTAGTTTCGCAAAAAATAATAACAACCGCAAGAATGAGCGTAGTAAATAAAGGAAAAATGTCACAACAATATAGTGCTGCGAAGTTATTCGAAGAACCCACAAATAAATCATAATATTTTGTAGAACTTGTCCAGTAAATATTTACGTAATATATACGGCCGATGAATTTTGCCCGATCTGAACATAGGCTCTCTGAACTTTCGCGCATGTTCAGTCACTCACACTCGACTCATGCATGTCACCATTTAGTATCTTTTTTTTGGGTTGGAAATTTTCAAATAACTTCTCCCGCTCTGGGTGGAGCGGGAGGGCATGTCAGACTCTTACTGACTAAAACCCACCCGTGTTCCTTCAGTTGTCAAGTGGCCGGGGGCCACGGTATCCCTTTCGTACTTCCCCGCAACCCCGACAAGCATCGGCCCTAGCGGACCCCGTCAATTCTGCTGACATCTGTGTGAGGCGCGCGTGGAACACAACGCGCCGTCGACCCGGGCCTGGTTCTTATCAGACGGCGAGCTACCCATTGCTCACCTTGCGCAAAGTTTGGACTAGCCACGATTCATCGAGCACTGGAATTCTCTTCCCTTTTAAAGAGTTTGGTTCCTATAACATTATAATCAATCGTTACTGATCACTTTCGCCAAGCAATATTTATATTTGCCTTTGTCAATGCTTAGGTACCTAATCTACAAAACTTTAAGGAAAAGTTTGGGACTACTATGAGTCCTGGGCGTCGGGAGTCACAAGCCGATTCCCGGCCAACGTAGGCGCGGGCTTGTGGGCGATGAGCAATGGGTAGCTCGCCATCCGATAAGAACCAGGCCCGGGTCGATGGCGCGTTGTGTTCCACGCGCACCTCAAAGAGATGTCAACACAATTGAAGGAGTCCGATAGGGCCGAAATTGCCTGCCGGGGTTGCAGTTTTGTCCGAAAGGGTTACCGTGGCACCTGGCAACTTACAGGCAACTGAAGGAACACGGGTGGGTTTTAGTCAGTAAGAGTCTGACACGCCCTCCCGCTTCGCCCAGAGCGGTTGATAATTTCCCACCCAAAAAAAAACAATAAAAAGGAATTACTCAAGTGCCTTGTAATAACAAATAATCTAGAAAATAAAGTCGAAATCACGATTAAAATTACGCGTAATTCATAATTATTTGTTAAACAACTTAAGTAGATATTAAATGGCGTTAATCGCAAATATCTGTCAATTCTAATCAACTGGTTTTTCCCTTATCACCGTAACTAGGCTCTGATAAGCCATAAAACAATAATATGTTGTGGTGATAACTGATAATTACTTACAATACAATACAGTCATCGATTCTGGGAAAAGTCAAACTAATATTTTCGACAAATTTTTCCGTAACCTAATATGATGGTTCAAGTCTTCCTTAAAATGAGATCATTAATAATACCCGCCTATTATTAATAATACTAGCCTATTATTAATAATACCAGCCCATTATTGTCCCACTGCACGGCAAAGGCCTCTTCTCATACAGAGAAGGCACCAGCATTGATCACCACGTTTGCTCAAGACGGGTTGGCGATTTCAGACTTGATATTGAATATAAGTCCAGGGTTCCTCACGATGTTTACCTTTACCGATGTAAATCTTCTTATATATAAAATTCTCGTGTCACAATGTTAGTTACCTTACTCCTCCGAAACAGCTTTACTGATTTTTACCAAATTTTATATGCATATTCAGTAGATCTGAAAATATTTTTCATACCCCTAAGTGATAAGGGTTGTCCACCCCAAACAAATAATTGGCAAAACAACGTTTGCCGGGGTCAGCTAGTAATATCTAAGATCAACTCAGAAAATATATATGAATTGAAAAAGTCATATTAGTTCTTGTTAGGATTTTAACCCACAACCTCGTGCATGAGAGTCGAGATCTAACTACTGGCTATCATGATCATTATATTATTATTAACACTATTCCTAGGCACAAAAACGTCGTTAAAATGTGCTAGTTTTTGTTGGCATTCAATATTTTTCCGAGTAGTATTCAATATCTGTGATTAATTGGGGCCAAAGATTAACTAACATATGATGTACAATCTGCAAGTCATCACTGACATTGAAATTAGACAGAATATATTATTATACAGTGTGATAAGTATAGCTCTATGGACTATTTAATGTCAATTCGAGGACGATAAAACTATTTCGCAGGCGCGGGCTTGCGGACGGTGAGCAATGGGTAGCTCGCTGTCCGATAAGGACCAAGCTCGGCTCGACGGCGCGTTGTGTTCCACGCGCGCCTCAAAGAGATGTCAGCAGAATTGACGGGGTCCGCTAGGGCCGATGCCTGCTGGGGTTGCGAAGTAGTCCGAAAGGGAGATCGTGGCCCCCGGCAACATGGCAACCGAAGGAACACGGGTGGGTTTTAGTCAGTAAGAGTCTGATACGCCCTCCCGCTCCGCCCAGAGCGGGAGAAGTTATTTGATAATTTCCCAACAAAAAAAAAAATGCATTGAAACGCGACACCTTACCTTCTACCGTGAAGTTGTCTTAGAAATTGTTTTATTAGAGTCGCGTCGCGCCTGTTGCGGGAGCCTTTATGGTGTCAATACCTTTTAAAGGGGCTCGTGGTTAAATGACCATCCATTACAATATCGAGACCCCTCCTCCGTGCCTCCGAAAGCAAGTTAAGCCACCTGTTAACCTAAACGACCCGGTAATTTATGGACGCTGAGTCCTTATAGTACAGACGCCAGCACATCAAGCTACCCGAAACTGTCAAATTTTCCCAATCAACTTTGAACCTTAGACATCAGCGATAAAGTTGAAAATCTATTAAATAAATTTGACAGATTGTAGTAGCTTGATGTGCTGGCGTCTGTACCTACGATACAGCATTATTTTACAGACAGTGAGCATACACTCCATACACTCACATACCTACTGAAATTCAATTGTTTTATTAATTCCCTAAAATAAGCCATTGACACCATAAAAAAGTTATTTCGGCGTTGACTAACTATTGCGCACTTCCATAAAATTGTAGGCAGAATGACACAGCTATTTTATCATCCTCGAATCGACAAGCTGTAATATATCAATCTGCCTCGCCTTTTTTCAACTTTGTTAGGGTCGGCTTCCAGTCTAACCAGTTGCAGCTGAATACCATATTTCGCATGAAGCGACTGCCCATCTGACCTGCACAACCCAGTTACTGGGTAGCACGATATATCTCTTGGCAAAAGAGTTTGTCAGACTTTCGGGCTTCTGACGACCCGTAACGACTGTCAAAGATCCACGAACGACAGCCGGGACCAACGGCTTAAAGTGCTTTCCGAGGCACCGAGGAGTATCGGTATGTAAAGATGGTCACCCATCCATGGACCAACCCCGGCAAGCGTAGCTTAACCTGATGGATCGATCCGTGCGGCTGTTATTACTTAGCCACGAGCTCCTCAAACCTACTCCAGCACCAAAACTACGTAACACATTTTAAATCACAATCTGAAGGATTTTATAGGAAATTGCTAATCCATTGCTTCGTACGTTTGAAAAATTCGTCTACTCAACAACGTAAATGATGCAATGAATGTTGTTGAATAAGGTAGTTGCCTAGGTAAAATAAAAAAAAAACTGTTTAGTCCGTCTTTCAGATAATAAAAAAAATTTAGACACGTATTTTTTGCTTTATCATATTAATCAAAAATAACTTAGAGAACACGCATTAAAGTTGGGGAGTGGGGGCTCGCTACGTCACAACGCAGTATTAAATCTAGCAAAGCGTGACGTCATGGCACATTTTAACTCGATGTATCGCCGTAATCTTTTGATTACGTCAAAAAATAAAAAATACGTGTTCAATATTTTTTTATTATCTGTAAGAAGGACTAAAAACAATTTTTGGACACGCAGGAATTGCCGTTGTAAGTGTGTTACTCAATTCATTTGTGCTAAATAAATGTATTTGCTTTATTTCTTTCAATTACCCCGCAGGGTTCCTCACGATGTATTAAATCATAATTCATACATAAGTCAAATAAGTTTTAGTTGTTTTATAAGTCTGAAATCGGCAACTAGTCTTGAGCAAGTGGTGATCAATGCTCGTGCCTTCTCTGTATGAGAAGAGGCCTTTGCCCAACTGTGGGACAATAAATGGCTGGTATTATTTATTAAAAAATTATCCCACGGGAACGTACTATCGGGATAAAAAGTATCCCATGTCCTAACACAGGTCATGGTCTACCCATTTGCCAAATTTCATCCAAATCCGTTCAGCCGTTTTAGCGTGACAGCGCAAAACAAAAAAACATGTGTTCAATTCACACGTGGTAGAAGTGAAACCTTCAAAGATTTCTGTCTCATTTTCTCCCACGTTAAATCTTATGAATTTATGTGTCCGTCTCTTTTTACTGTCGCTTTTTCGTTTCATCGACTTTCAAATCACAACGATGCTAAAGAAGTTTTCACTTCAAAAAGTGCGTTTCGCATTTATTATTAGTTAGGATTTTAAGGTGTTCTCCCGACGTTTGACATTCACGGTTAGGTACTTAAAAAAACTTCAACGAATAAAAACGCAATTACTCTCTATTTGATCAGGTGATCTAGAATTCTTTATTTGTTATAATTATTTGATAAGTTTTTTCTGAATGTATAATTTATATTAAGTAGGTAAATGTAGATTTTTTACCATTTTAAAAGAGATTGCAAGTCATTTTGCTAACTTCCGTTCATTAATATTAATTAACTTGAATGATTAGACAAAAAAAAACAATTACCTACCCACTAACATATTCAAAATTATTCATTTAACTTTACATAAAATTGTTCAATAACGTGTACTAATTATTATTCAAAATTAATTTCGTTACGGTTTAAACTATACTTTCAGGTGTTTTCAGCAGTTTTCAGTCACCACGACCCCGTTCAGACTTTTATTTTCACAATGTTACGTTTTTTATTAGTTGCAAATTAAGTCTAACGAGTACCCTAATTGCGTAATACAACACAATTAAAATCTGTTTCGATTTGAAACAGATTGGTAATCCATTGCTTCATAAGTTGGAAAAAAAAATCTGCTCAACAACGTAAATAACGCAATGAATGTTGTTGAACTGTCAAAATGAAACAAATTAGGCAAAATTGTTTACGAAAATAAGTTACGCAATTCCCGCTGGCTGGGGCTGGAGTTCCCTTATGGATGCGTCCGGGGGGAAGGCCAGTCTCCGGGACGGTGCACCCTGGGGTACGGACAATGACTCCCCAGCTAGGGGTCTCGTTGTCCGTATGCCAATATCCTGTCGGAGGATAACGCTCTAACGGGTACTCACTAGGGAGCACTCGTTGAGCAGCGTTAGAGTAGGAGCGGGCTCGGCGTGCACTAACCCTGCCGTCGGGCGGGCAGGAGGAAGTCTTTTCTCCTGTCACCGCTGGTCTCGTAGCCCCGAAGAGTGTCAAGGTCATGTCTCTGGCATTTGACGGGGGTCGAGGGTCTTGGCTTAACCGCCCGGGCCGCGAGGTAGAAAACCTCTACAAAAAATCACCCCAAACCTCCAAGCGGCGGCGCACCGTGAGGGAGGTTGATAGCTTGACTAATGGGTAGCTTAATTAGTCACTAGTGCGAACCACACAATTTTGAGACGTTACAAAGTTTATACTCGTGGGAACAAATATGAAGAAAATCAACAAACAAAAACAAAACAAAAAAGAGGGGAGTGATGCGGGGTCGGAGTCCGACGCTGCATCGGGCGCAGAGGGCTCTAGCTCGGGGCGCGAAGTGGTGGGGGCGGATGGTATCATCCGGAAATTCTTCCGGAAGCGCCCCAATTCGGATGATGGTGAGTGGTCCTCCGCCGACAGCAGGCGGAAAATGCACACCAGCCGGCGGGGTAAGCCCCGAGAAAAGGGGAAAGGTGTGGGAAGAGGGCTCACCACCACCACTATCACCACCAAGAAGGCTGGTGAGTCAAGTCAGGCCGGCCCAGTTGAACAGGCCCGGCGAACTGAGAGTCTCGCCACGGAGGAGCACCACCCGGGAGAGACCAGCAGCGGGCCGGTCCTCTCAGAGGCATCTGGTGGTGAGCCGGACGTCGCTGGCGGCGGCGACAAGAAACAGCAGGAAGCCAGGTTTGCGGAGGTCGTGGAAGCCACGATCAGGGCTGTGGCCTTGAAGAGGATTCAATCCTCCAAGGACAAGGCCATACCCGCGCCCGCGGCCTCTATTTTGGCGGCAGCGAAGGAGCTGCACTTTGGGCCTCCGTCGGACGGTATGTCCGAGATGCGGGCGGAGGTCACAAAGTTGACTGCCGCCATGGAGCTTCTCCGAAAGGAGAACGAGAAGCTTCGAGCGGACCTGGCTGGGCTGCGAGCAGCCGCCCCCCGGGAGGCGCCGCAGGGAGGGGAGAGGCATGGGCAGGGGCCCGTGCCTGTGCCTGCTGAGGACCGGGTTCTGGCCCTGGTGCGGCAGGAGATGGCTGCCCTGCGGAGCAGGTTCTCCGCCCTAGAGGCCATCGTCTTGCGCCCCCGCTAGCGGCGAGCCAGCCGGCCTTGGACCAGCGGAAGGCGGCTTCGTATGCCGCCGCCGCATCTGCCGCGTCCAAGCCAGGCCAAGGCAGGCAGGGGCAGGCCAAGGGCGGAGCGGCTGCGCAGGCGGCGAAGGCCCCGGCCCTGACGGCGAGGGCTCCGGCCCAGGCGGCGGCGAAACGGCCACCTCCGCCTCCTAAATCTTCTCCTCCGGCCGACGCCGGATGGCAAGTAGCCGGGGAGAAGAAGAAGGCTAGTAAGGAGGTAAGGGCGGCCAAAAAGAGGGCGAGGCGGCAGCGGCGCAAAGAGCGAAACGTCGCGGCTAGGCTCCGCGCCCCGAAGTCCGCAGCTGTGGTGGTCACACTGCAGCCGGAAGCGGAGAAAAGGGGCGTGTCCTACCAGCACGTGTTCGCGACGGTGGACCGGGTGATGAACCTGGAGGAGATCGGCGCCGCCAAGGGGATAAAAATCAAAATCACGGCGACCGGGGCCCGGATGCTGGAAGTCCCTGGTGCGGCTAGTGGCCCGGCCGCTGACGCTCTGGCTGAAAAGCTCAGGGCGGCCCTAAATGCGGACGAGGCCCGAGTCTCCAGGCCCACCAAGTGCGCTGACTTGCGCATCCAGGGCCTGGACGACTCCGTGACGGAGGCAAAGGTGGTGGCCGCCGTCGCTAAGGCTGGAGGGTGCTCTGTCGATCAGATCAAGGCAGGCACCATCCATCCTGATCACACGGGGATGCAAGCCATTAGGGTGAGCTGCCCCGTGACGGCGGCCAAAAAGATAGCCGGGGAGGGCCAAAGGCTTTTGGTGGGCTGGGTTTCGGCGCAGGTCAAACTGCTGGAGCCCAGACCTCTGAGGTGCTTCCGCTGCCAGGTGGGCCACCACGTAGGGGTCAAATGCACCTCGGAGGTGGACCGCAGTGACCTCTGCTTCCGCTGTGGTCAGCCCGGTCACAAGGCCGGCTCGTGTAACGCCACGCCGCACTGTGTCGTATGTGCGGCGGCTGGCAAGCCGGCCGATCACCGGGCTGGGAGCAGGGCCTGCGCTCCACCCGCCGAGGCCAGAGGCAGGGGCAAGCGCTCCGCCACCACCACCGTCACCGCCGCAGCCGCCGCCACTTCCACCGTGGCCACTGCCGCTTCCACCGTCGTCACCGCCGCAGCCGCCGCCACTTCCACCGTGGCCACTGCCGCTTCCACCGTCGTTACCGCCGCCGTTGCCGCCGCGGCAGGGCCCTCGCAGGGGGCTCGGGGGGAGGCAGAGATGGAATGCCAATAACGGCCCCATTACGCCTCCTCCAGGCGAACATCAACCACTGCGCCGCCGCTCAGGCTCTGTTGCTCCAGAGCATGGCGCAGTGGTCGATTAACATCGCCGTGGTCGCTGAGCCGTACTTTGTCCCGCCCAGGGATGACTGGGTGGAGGACCTGAGCGGCTCAGTGACCCTCATTTCGTCGGCCGCCGCCGGTACTCCGTCCCTCGAGTCGGTCAAGAGAGGACGGGGTTGCGTTGCAGCACGGTTCGGGGAGATTGTCGTGGTGGGTGTTTACTTCTCCCCGAACCGAACTCTTGCCGAGTTCCACAACTCCCTTGCGGAGTTAAGAGTCGTCGTCGTCGGGTTTGGTTCCCTCCCTGTGCTTGTACTCGGGGACTTCAATGCCAAGAACCTGGCTTGGGGTTCCCGGTATGCGGACACACGGGGCAGGATGGTGGAGGACTGGGCTCTGGAGACAGGCCTGGTCGTCCTAAACCGGGGTTCTGTCCCCACGTGTGTGCGGATGCGGGGCGAATCGGTGGTGGACATTTCGTTCGCCAGCCCCGCTCTGTCGCCGCGTGTCATTGACTGGCGCGTCATGGAGGGGGTGGAGACCTACTCCGATCACCGGTACATCCGGTTTGACGTCTCCACCCAGACCTTGAGTGCGCCAGTCCGACAGGCCCCGAGTGGTCCGCGGTGGGCGCTGAAGCAGCTGGACTGGGAGCTTCTCCTGGAAGCCTCGATCGTGCAGGCCTGGGTGTCATCACCGGACATGCCTGCCGACATCAACGACGAGGCGGAGTGGTTCCGGGAGGCCATGTCCAATGTGTGTGACATGGCAATGCTCCGGGTCCATCCTAGACATGCTTCGCGCCGGCTGTACTGGTGGTCGCAAGAGCTGGAGGCTCTGCGCAAGGCGTGTGTTGCTGCGCGACGCCGGTACGCCAGGCATCGCAGGCTCCGTATCCGCCCTCCGGATACGGAAGCCATTGAGGCGGAGCTGTACGAGGGGTACAGAGCGGCGAAGGCCGCCCTCCAAGCGGAGATCCTGCGGGCCAGGGCGCTGGCCCGCGAGGAGATGCTGGAGACTCTCAACAGGGACCCGTGGGGGCGGCCATACAAGATGGTGCGGGAGAAACTCCGCCCATGGGCTCCCCCGCTGACGCAGAGTCTCCGGCCCCAGCTTGTGGGGGACGTGGTGAGCGCTCTGTTCCCCTCTAGAGGGGATCATACTGCTCCGCCCATGGCTCCGCCTACTGCGATGCCCGATGCGGACCACACCGACGACGACGATTCTCCTGAGGTGACTGAGGTAGAAATGAGAGTGGCGGTACGCAAGATGAGTGCGAAGAATACCGCCCCATACCCGGAAAAGCCTGGGTCCTGGCCATGGGGGCTCTCGGGCCTCGACTGAGGGGGCTCCTAAGCGCATGCATGGAGAGGGGCCAGTTCCCACTTCGTTGGAAGACGGGGAAACTGGTCCTCATCAAGAAGCCGGGGCGCCCAGCGGACTCTCCGTCCGCTTATCGGCCCATTGTGCTGCTCGACGAGGTGGGCAAGCTCTTTGAAAGAGTCATTGCAGACCGCCTCGTCGGGCAGCTGGTGCGAGTGGGGCCGGATCTGGCGGAGAGCCAGTTCGGTTTCCGCAGGGGGCGCTCTACGGTGGACGCCATCATGCGCGTGCGGGCCCTCACGACGGGGGATGCTGTGGCCCGGGGTGGGGTCGTCTTGGCGGTGTCTCTAGACATCGCCAATGCCTTCAACACCCTGCCCTGGAGTTGCATCAGGGAGGCACTCCGGTATCACCGGATGCCGACCTACCTCTGTCGTGTGGTCGAGGCCTATCTGACGGACAGGGCCGTCATCTACCCCGGTCACCAAGGAGAGTGGAACCGGCAAGAGATGTCGTGCGGTGTCCCACAGGGTTCGGTCCTGGGGCCGCATCTGTGGGACATCGGATACGACTGGGTGCTGCGCGCCGACCTCCCTAGCGGCGTCAGCGTCGTTTGTTACGCTGACGACACGCTTGTCCTGGCGCAGGGGGGGTCGTACCAGGCGGCGGCCGATTTAGCGACACGCGGGGTTGCGACAATCGTTGACAGGATCCGGCAGCTGGGACTCGAGGTGGCCCTGCACAAGTCTGAGGCCATGGGTTTTCATGGTCCTCGGAATGCGCCACCGTCGGGTTCCCAGGTAATGGCGGGAGGGGTTCACATCGGTGTCGAGTCGACGATGAAGTATCTGGGACTCGTCCTCGACAGCCGGTGGAATTTCGTGGAACACTTCCGACGTTTGGCTCCCAGACTGGACCGGGCCGGGGCTGCATTGAAGCGGCTCCTGCCCAATCTAGGGGATCCAAACGCCTCCTGCCGGAGGCTCTATGCGGGGATCGTGCGGTCCATGGCCCTTTACGGGGCGCCGGTGTGGGCGCGTTCATTGAGGCTGCGGCCAGCCCGCCGGTTGAACGCGTCCCAGAGGGTCATGGCCATCTGGCTGGCCCGAGGATACCGCACGGTCTCCTGCGAGGCGGCGAGCCTCCTTGCCGGATTACCGCCATGGGATCTGGAGGCAAAGGTCCTCGCGCACGTCTGGGAGTGGCGCGAGGAGGCGAAACGCCGGGGCTTAACCCCGATGCCGCAAGAAATTGCGGCACAGCGGACAGAGCTCCGGCGGGATCTCATGGCGTCATGGAGGGTGCGATTGTCGCAACCCCGCGCTGGGCACGCCACAATCGCGGCGATAAGACCCGTCTTTGAGGAGTGGCTGGAGAGACGCCACGGCGTTCTCACCTTCCGCCTGACGCAGGTCCTCACCGGACACGGCTGCTTCGGGAGGTTCCTGTTCAGGATAAGGCGGGAGGAAACACCCGGGTGTCACCATTGTGTGGATCGGCCTGAGGATACGGTGGAGCATACGGTGGAGGTCTGCCCGGCTTGGGCGGAGCAACGCCGTGTTCTCGTAGAGGCGATCGGCGGCGGTGATCTCTCGCGTCCGGCCCTGGTTCAGGCCATGGTACGGAGCGAGAGGAAATGGCAGGCCGTCACCTCCTTCTGCGAAGCGGTAATGCTCGCGAAGGAGGAGGCGGAACGCGTGAGGGAGAGGCAAATTTCGCGCCCTCACGCCCCTAACCGCCGCAGGAGGAGACGCCCGGGGCGGGAATCGCGAGCCGATTTCTGGCCACCGTAGGCGCGGGCTTGCGGACGGTGAGCAATGGGTAGCTCGCCGTCCGATAAGGACCAAGCCCGGGTCGACGGCGCGTTGTGTTCCACGCGCGCCTCAAAGAGATGTCAGCAAAATTGACGGGGTCCACTAGGGCCAATGCCTGCCGGGGGTTCGAAGAAAACCGATCGGGAAATCGTGGCCCCCGGCAACAGGGCAACCGAAGGAACACGGGTGGGTTTTAGTCAGTAAGAGTCTGACACGCCCTCCCGCTTCGCCCAGAGCGGGAGAAGTTATTTGATAATTTCCCAACCAAAAAAAAAAAAAAAAAAAAAAAAAGGGTTCCTCACGATGTATTAAATCATAATTCATACATAATTCAAATAAGTTTTAGTTGTTTTATAAGTCTGAAATCGGCAACTAGTCTTGAGCAAGTGGTGATCAATGCTCGTGCCTTCTCTGTATGAGAAGAGGCCTTTGCCCAACTGTGGGACAATAAATGGCAGGTATTATTTATTAAAAAATTATCCCACGGGAACGTACTATCGGGATAAAAAGTATCCCATGTCCTAACACAGGTCATGGTCTACCCATGTGCCAAATTTCATCCAAATCCGTTCAGCCGTTTTAGCGTGACAGCGCAAAACAAAAAAACATGTGTTCAATTCACACGTGGTAGAAGTGAAACCTTCAAAGATTTCTGTCTCATTTTCTCCCACGTTAAATCTTATGAATTTATGTGTCCGTCTCTTTTTACTGTCGCTTTTTCGTTTCATCGACTTTCAAATCACAACGATGCTAAAGAAGTTTTCACTTCAAAAAGTGCGTTTCGCATTTATTATTAGTTAGGATTTTAAGGTGTTCTCCCGACGTTTGACATTCACGGTTAGGTACTTAAAAAAACTTCAACGAATAAAAACGCAATTACTCTCTATTTGATCAGGTGATCTAGAATTCTTTATTTGTTATAATTATTTGTTAAGTATTTTCTGAATGTATAATTTATATAAAGTAAATATATATTTTTTACCATTTTAAAAGAGATTGCAAGTCATTTTGCCAACTTCCGTTCATTAAGTAACTTGAATGATTAGACAAAAAAAAAAACAATTACCTACCACCTACTTACATATTCAAAATTATTCATTTAACTTTACATAAAATTGTTCAATAACGTGTACTAATAATTATTCAAAATTAATTTCGTTACGGTTTAAACTATACTTTCAGGTGTTTTCAGCAGTTTTCAGTCACCACGACCCCGTTCAGACTTTTATTTTCACAATGTTACGTTTTTTATTAGTTGCAAATTAAGTCTAACGAGTACCCTAATTGCGTAATACAACACAATTAAAATCTGTTTCGATTTGAAACAGATTGGTAATCCATTGCTTCATAAGTTGGAAAAAAAAATCTGCTCAACAACGTAAATAACGCAATGAATGTTGTTGAACTGTCAAAATGAAACAAATTAGGCAAAATTGTTTACGAAAATAAGTTACGCAATTAGGGTACATTTTTCCGCACCGACATGACCCTAATTAATTAATTAAAATCAACCACAATCTGAATCATTTTGAAATGTATTGCTAATCCATTGCTTCATAAGTACGAAAAAAAAATCTGCTCATCAACGTTAATAACGCAATGAATATTGTTGAACTGTCAAATGAAACAAATTAGTCTTAACATTTACCGAAAATGTGTTACGCAATTAGATAGCAGGTAAGAAAATCTCCAAACTGATGTTCATACTAAAATAATATTGCAAACATGTAGTACTAGCTGCGCCCCACGGTTTCACCCTCTTAAATCTCGAAACCGTGAGAACAAAAACTATCCTATGTCCTAACCTAGGTCATGGTCTACCCATGTGCCAAATTTCATCCATATTCACTCAGCCGTTTCAGCGTGAAAGCATAGCAAACAAACAAACTCACTTTCGCATTTATAATATTACTAGCTGCGCCCCGCGGTTTCACCCGCATAAGTCTCGATCCCGTGGGGAAAAAAAAAAGTATCCTATGTTCTTTTCCAGGGCATCATCTATATATGTGCCAAATTTCATCCAAATCCGTTCAGCCGTTTTAGCGTGAAAGCGTAACAAACAAACTTACTTTCGCATTTATAATATTAAGGAAGGATTAAAATAATAATAATTTATAAATTATTGTAATATTTATAAATTTATATTTAAATACAGGATTATTGGTTATACGTTGGCAATCCGTTAAGGGGATGTAGGAGAGGTCATTTGCAACCAAATTACCCCTGATGACCCCTATGCCAATGTCAACCATTTTTGAGTAATTAAACATTTTATATTTCAAATGACTCGAAAATTTTTGATCTTTGCATAGGAATCAATCTGCCTAGCCTTTTCCCAACTATGTTGGGGTCGGCTTCCAGTCTAACCGGATGCAGCTGAATACCAGTATTTTACATGAAGCGACTGCCTATCTGACCTCTACAACCCAGTAACTGGGTAATACGATACCCCTTGGTAAGACTGGTTGTCAGACTTTCGGGCTTCTGACGACCCGTGACGACTGTCAAAGATCCACAGAATGACAGCCGGGACCAACGGCTTAACGTGCTTTCCGAGGCACGGAGGAGTCTCGATATGTAAAGATGGTCACCCATCCACGGACCAACCCCGGCAAGCGTAGCTTAACCTGGTGGAGCTCCTTTGCATAGGATTAGCATAGAAAATATTGTAAAAGTCAATTATTTGCAAAAGAGTAACCGTGAAATTTCTTGCCAGCTCTTCACCATAGGAAACGACCAATTGGAACCGTACACCTAACTTCTGACGTTTCATAAGTGATAATTCATAAGTTTCTTTATCTCGATAGTCACCCTCTTTTTAGCCATACTATCTTTCACTCAGTTCATCCATAGAAAGAAGGAAAGAAAAGAAAAGAAAGAAAGAAAATTCGTTTATTTGCGGTAAACATGACGCAAAGAAAGATAAAAAACACGTAAAATAACAAATTGGGGGAAAATATGCGTCACATCCACGCAAAACGGCCATCGCTCAGCATAAAGCTGCGACCCCATGCAAGACAGAGCCCCAGCGCTGGTTTTCAGCGATAGCCGGCGCTGACGTCGTTCTTAAATCTTCCCCTACTCTTATAACCATCCCCATTCATACTCAAGACATTCCTCCGCATCGTACGCCCATCAGAAATGAAACTATCCGAAAAAGAACCAGAGTTACCGACATAGCTTGCAGAGTAAGCAAACTGAAGTGGCAGTGGGCTGGCCATGTTTGTCGAAGGACCGAGGGCCGGTGGAGCAGACGAGTCCTGGAGTGGAGACCGCGTATCGGCAAGCGCAGTGTGAGACGCCCCCCAGCTAGATGGACTGACGACCTTAAGAAGGTGTCTGGGACAAACTGGATGCGGAAGGCGGAGGACAGGGTGTTGTGGCGCAGCCTGGAAGAACCCTATGTCTAGCAATGGACTGCAATAGGCTGATTGACATGCCCATATCATGACAACCATGTTTAAGACGCAGATATATGACAGTGACCTTGAGTGGTTAGCTTGCGTGTTCTGTACTGAGCTCACGCAACGCGTCGTACGTCCAGCATAATAGGACTCGCTCATCAAGGAGCGCCGGCCCAAATTAGACGCATTTTTAATTTATTATACGTAAAACAAAAGGCATTTTAATAAAACACGTATATTAAAAGATCAACAATTAAATTATCTTTAAAATGGTGAAGGTTTCAGAAAAATACGCTTGATGAATTTTGCGTCATTCTCAGTTTTTATCCGCGTTAGACATAACTTTACAAATTTATTTCACTATGTAATATAAACATAATCCAAAATATGCCTATATTAAAATATTAAAAAAGTGCTCTTATTTAACATATTTTTTTTCAAATCACTAACACTACTCGTTTAGACGTCATCTTCAGTATAAAATCATTAAAAGTCGGTTATCGTCCCATTAACAATGTATTGTGGCTTTAACGAAGATTTTGTTTCAATTGAATTCATAATTTTCCTCATTCGTTCATTCAATATGATAAGCCATCTTATACCTAAAGAACTTACGTAATCAAGTGTTTAATCCTCAAAGGCTTACTGAATAAGCCCCATACATAGATATGCCGACGTCTTCGACCAATACCTCCATTGAATATAGAAATCTTGAAGTAATTCAATACTTATACGTAATTAATATATACGTAATTTTCCTACAGGTGTAACTATATCGAGTACCTATAATTATAATGGCTTACCGTAGATAATTATTTTGTATAACAAACATATTTTATGTAGTATCGTCATCAAAACGCACGTGTTAAAAGGTGTGCATTATTATACTTAAGCTGTTGAAGTTCAGACATCATCTTGGTCATGTGAAGACCATGTAGATTGGTGTCTGAAATGGTCTTTCGAGGAAAGAACCACACAGATTGAATGGACCTGTCCAGACAGTGCACGCATTTGTCAGTAATTGTGCTGTGCAGCTCAACTCAGAACTTAAAGAGCTCAACGATTTAACGAACAATACTATTTTCACTTTTCTATGAAAAATGCAATACCTACGTGCCTTGGAAAGCACGTTGAGCCATTGGTTCCGGCTGTCATTTGTAGATCTTTTATAGTTGTTACGGGTTATCAGAAGCCCGAACATCTGACAACCAGTCTTACCAAAGGGTATCGTGTAACCCAGTTACTGGGTTGTGGAGGCCAGATAGGCAGTCGCTTCATGTAAAATTCTGGTATTCAGCTGTATCCGGTTAGACTGGAAGCCGACCCCAACATAGTTGGGAAAAGGCTAGGCGATGACGAGTTTACATATCACAATTACAAACCTCTCTCTCGATTTCTCTATGTAGGTAATGTATCGTAACAAAGCAAGACATACATAAATACTTTTTTAATATAAACTGCCTCGTTTTTCTAGTGCTCGCAAGCGCTACTGCTGAGCATGAGGTCTTTGGTTCGATTCCCAGGTTAGGCAGAATGTTATTCGGTTTTTCTAACTGAAATTTCTCAGTCGCAGCCCGGAGTCTGGGTTTGTGCTTGGTAGGTGGCAATACGCTCGCCACCTATTACATGGAAATTAAAATAATAACGCGAAATGTGGGTGTACTATATGTATGTACGCTGCTGCGTAACCCTTCGGGGAAAGGACCTGGATGCTTATTATTTGACACTTTAAATCGGGTTCGAGTGCGAAGTGAGCATAGAAGTGACGGGGGAATTACCTTACTGAATTCCATTTCTTAGATCATCTCATACTTTATCTGTCAAAATCTCGCGGTCAATTTAGTTCAACTCGCTGACACGCTCGCAAGGGAAGCGCTAGTGTATCAACCGAGTTTTTAGAATGCCAATCAAGAAACTCACAGCGGATTCACATTTGAAGTTTAGAATGAGGTCTTACAAAATCACACGGCTGATGTTATGTTTATGTTTTACTAAAACAATGAAATTCGGCGCCATTACTTGATTAGTGATGCCTTCACATACATGTTTATACATTTAATTTACTCAATCGGTCATGAACCGACTGCGTGTTAGCAACGTGCGTACGTAAAATTAATATATGCTAACAAAACAACCGTCTGGGGTGTCGCTTTGTAAACAAAGTAAACGATGCATATTCAGTCGTTGTCTGCATTGTTTCGTAAATTACATTCATTTACGTTCATTTCCAGGAACTAGGCTGATAGGTAAAAACATAACATAACATCACGCTTGAAATTTCCAAAAAGTTAGGCAGAGGTGTACCTAATAGTACACCCACATTTCGCCAATTATGTTTAAGTCCCATGTGGCGAGCCTATTGCCACAAATCCAGACTCCGGGCTGCTACTGAGAAATTCCAGATGGAAAAACTAATAACACTGCCCGACCTGGGAAGCGAACCCAGGAACCTCATGCTCAGCAGTCGTGCCTGACCTCCACAACCCGATTACTGGCCAGGTCTGTCAAAGATCGACAAATGACAGCCAGGACCAACGGCTAAACAAACATCATTTTGAAATTCAAACAGTGTGTTCGAATTTCAAAGTGATAAATGTGGTGATAAATTTCGAAATGATTTACTTTAAAACAAAGAAGTTCGTTTTCGAGTTATGCGGACACTTGAATGCGTTTCTTGAATATTGTCTCTTCTCAATGAAAATGTGCCCGGGATCTCGCGCACCAGACGGCCACGACCACGATCAGGTAAACTATAGAAACCCAGACGAATTGCTCACTTAGTCTCAAGGGCCAACTATAGCCGCAGACCGGGCCGCACGGACCACGACTGGCCGGAGTCATGGCCGTCTAGTACGCGAGATCTCTTACCCTTTACAAATCTGTTACGTCATATTTCGCTAATTTTCAAACAGTGATTTTCTCGTAGCGTTCGTAGCTAGTTGCTACGAATTCGTAGCAAAGTGAAAGTGACAATGAAATGGTGCAACCATTTACATGTTTATAAGTACCACATAAAATTATAGTTTATAGGTAGATACCTCAATATGTATTATGTTGTCTCAAATCATTTATTTTAAGTACCTACCTAACTCTGAATTACTTTTTCCTTACTTCACGAATTTATATCAAATTCATGCACGTCCGGTACTTTACCATAATAACGCAAAATCAGCCCATAATGTTCCCACTGCAGGGACACAGGCCTCCTCTCTGTGAGAGGGAGTAATCCACCACGCGGGCCCAGTGCGGGTTGGTAGATGTCACATGTCTTCGAATTTTTGGTTCTAAGATATCGGTTTCCTCACGATGTTTTCCTTCACCGTTTTGAGAGTAGTGGTGATGAAATAATCTACACAAAGTAAAGCGCCGGGTTTGAACCTACGACCTCTTTACCATGTTACTATAACCCTAAAACATTCATATCTGAAAAAGTCTTACAAGAACCATTACCATGAAAATTCACAACGATAGAACCTCAAACTACAAGAGAAAGATACAATAAGATGTTTCAATAATCATCTCACGAATTAATTTCATAACCCTCACTCACAGATAACCCGTCAAACACGTACTTAAACTTCTAATTCAATTATACAACACGTACACTTAAATAAACAATTGAAATACGACAATAAAATGTGGCAAAATGACGCACTTTCGTTGAGAATACGTCATTTGTAAAAATGGTGGGTGCGCGTTATCTCGATTGATCGAGTTGTATTGTGTTGTATCAATCGATTCGATTCTGTATGATTTGATTACATCACTAGTTACGAGTGTTGTTGAGTATTTGCGTAGTTTGTGCGTATTGAAAAGACGAGGAGTCGAGAAGGCGCACTTGAGTTCATTGAATTGAATAAAAAGCAAAATTAAATATTTTGAAAAACCCACGACGGTTAAAAAGTAATTGAAAAAGGATAAAAGTTTTGCACAAATAAATGTTTACTGCAGCGCCCTCTGGTGAGTTGTCATAGTAACACTTATCTAAGAACATGCACCAATCAAACCCAAACCCATCACTGAAAACTGCGTCAAAATCGAACTAGTAGTTTTGGAGAAACATGGCAACATGGTTTGCACAAACATCCTCTCACCCCAAACGCATATACCGTCTCCGTTCCGTCGTGGGTAATTAAAATAGATTTGTTATTTTTATTTCTGCGTCTTTAAACTCTGTAGGTTTTTAACCGACTTCAAAAAAAGGAGGAGGTTCTCAATTCGTCGGGATATTTTTTTTAATGTATGTTCCCCGATTACTCGAAAACGGCTGGACCGATTTGAAAAATTCTTTTTTGTTTGAAAGGGTATACTTTCAAGTTGGTCCCATTGTCATTTGGTCACGATCTGATGATGGGATCTTGGAGAAATCGAGGGATCTCTTCAAATATTAAAGGCACATCTATAGCGATTTGGGTATTTTTGATGAGCAGTTGACATAAGGCTATTGTAACTTAGATAAATTACAAACCAACCCACTAAAAAGTGAAAAAAAAAACTTTTTTACAAAAAACACAACCGACTTCCAAACTACAAAGTGAAAAATAACTTTAATTTCGGAAGTCGGTGTCTTTGGATCAGATCAGTATTTTAGTATTTTGACACCGACTTCCGAAATTAAAGTTATTTTTCAGTTTGTAGTTTGGAAGTCGGTTATGTTTTTTGTAAACAAGTTTTTAATAAAGGTAAACGTTATCACACTAAAAACATTTTCATGTAAAATTTTGCCAAGACGAGACCATATGGCTCGCACTGTCAAAAAGTTATCAGATCTCACGTAGAGCCAAGCTTCTAACTTCTACACGCCCTAACTGTACAAGCCCCTTTTTTTTGTGGGTAATTATCAAATAACTTCTCCCGCTCTGGGCGGAGCGGGAGAGCGTGTCAGACTCTTACTGACTAAAACCCACCCGTGTTCCTTCAGTTGCCATGTTGCCGGGGGCCACGATCTCCCTTTCGGTATTCTTCGCAACCCCGGCAGAACTGTACAAGCCCTAACTTCACAAACACACCTTAGTTAAAATATGTGGCTCGGCCGTTTCCGGCCCGATCGCCGTCGATTTATTGGTGGGGCGTGTACTCTATATGAGAAATAATTAACTAAATGAATGAATAATTAACTATTGTATAACAGAAAAGTAATGAACAGTGGTGCCGATTCCCTTGTTCACAAACTAAACTAAGTTTGAGTTCAGTGCATCTTTTTCTTTCTATTTCATTAAGGAAAGGACAGAAGATAAATTTTAGTTTAGTCCTGTCAAATTAATCAGCGCCTGTCACTACTCCATACAAGTTTAGACGTGATTAAAAACTTTCCTACTAAAATTACGTCAATTTACGTCAAGCGCTGATAAATTTTACAGGACTAAACTAAAATTTATCTTCTGTCCTTTTCTTAATGAAGTAGAAAGAAAAAGATGCACTGAACTTAAATTTAGTTTAGTATGTGAACAAGGGAATCGGCACCATTAAACACATTTTTCACCTTACGCCCATGTGCCAGTAGTGAGATTATCCTTTTTTAATGAATTTAGAATAGTACCCTATTTCTGGCTTGCACCTTTCATGTGGAACTCAATAAAGTTAGCAGCAATCAAAAGTCGTTTATTCAAATTAGGCTGGGAATCAGCACTTTTTGAACGTCAAAATTACATAAGACAGTCCCCAAAAACGCCCACCCTTCACCACTTCCTAGTGCTTTAGCTGGGAAGAAGAGGCGCAACAACCTCCCCAGCAGCACAGCTTTCTGTTACTCTGTCAATGTACCTGTGCTAAAAGCAAAATATGACAACACAAACAGCAACTGCGTTGCTTGAATCAAGGAGAATATCCATCAAAATACAACACTTTCATTTTAGTGATACGTATTATTAAATTACATACGTAATTAGGAAGGCGATTAACATCCGAGTCTCCAATTTATGATCAAAGTGTTATTTATAATAGAAAGCACTTTTAATAACTCGGCCATCTCTGACGCATTAAATCTGTTTGTTTTCATTCCGGTCTCTTTACCGACTTGTCTAGACGCTTCCCATGCATTGTACCTAATTTTGTTTTGGGATAAAAATTCCTTGGTTTGCACTCATTACAATTATGTACCATCGTTATAACATTACGTGTTTCCTACATGGATACTCTATATTTCTCGGTGGCATGCCAAGTCAGAGGCCCATGGGCGACTTTAAAACTCTGACACCAGGGTAGGCACTAACCACACGAAAATAAGAAGAGATACTTCCATTCTTATTTATTACTTACTAGCGCCCCGCCCCGGCTTCGCACGGGTATAAACCTTCCTCTTCAATCACTCTATCTATTAAAAAAAACCGCATCAAAATCCGTTGCGTAGTTTTAAAGATTTAAGCATACATAGGGACAGAAAAAGCGACTTTGTTTTATACTATGTAGTGATTTACTTACCCATACATAATATAAAGAGTTATTGGTTATACGTCGGCAATCTGTTAAGGGGATGTAAGAGAGATCATTTGCAACAAATTACCCCTGATGATCTCTATGCCAATGTCAACCATTTTCGAGTAATTTGACATTTTATATTTTAAAATGTATGTAGGTTGTAGAGGTCAGATAGGCAGTCAGTCCATGTAAAATACTGGTATTCAGCTGCATCCGGTTAGACTGGAAGCCGACCCCAATATAGTTGAGAAAAGGCTAGGTAGATGATGACCACATTTGGTAAACGTTTTGAATTAATGATTGCACCTATCTAAGCAAGCCTTCTTGATGTTATATCTCAAATATATTTCCTGAAGGGTTATGCAGAGGTGTAGATACCTCTGGTACACCTACATTTGACCAGTTACGCAACTAACTGGACACAATTCCAAGACTTCGGACATAACCGAGAAATTCCAAATGGAAGATTCAAAAAATTCAAATTTAATATATTTTTATATCACATAAACCTACAAGGGCACTTATGAAACGTCAGAAGATAGGTGCACGGTTCCAATTGGTCGCTTCCTATGGAGAAGAGCCGGCAAGAAACTCCACGGTTACTCTTTTAAAAATAATTGGCTTTGAAGAACTCAAAAACACTTTGCCAGACTTAGAAATGGATTAATAAACCTAGGAATCCAACGAAGTAACCGAGGCTTTCTGTTCAAATCAAAATTTATAATAAACTACCGGAAAAACATAAGAAACATGAATAACTTAGAATTCAATAGAACTTTAAACAATTGGCTTTGTGATAGATGTTTTTATTCAATAGATGATTATTTAAATTTTAAACAGACAAAGTGTAAAACTATATAAATTTACGAACACTATTTTATTTTTTATTTTTTTTACGATATTTATAAATTGATGAACTGTTTTGACTGTGAGATATAATCTAATAAACTAATTTAATATATTTTATAATGTTAATGTGCCTATTTAATTATTAACGAATAAAGCCCATAAATTTTATTATGATTATGAAATGTATGACTAATGACATTGATGTAATTTCATGATATTACTATGCGTGTACTAGAATTATTTGCACGACTTGCACGAGTCGAATATAGTGAGACTAGAATTTATTTTACCATGTTATTATGTATGTACCCATATTCTGGCAAATAAATAAATTTCATTTCATTTCATTTCAAATCTTGATATAATCAGACAGAAACACAAATTCAAAACATATGTTTATCTTTAAAAGTGGAATAAAATCATGATTTTTGTTGTTGTAACGTCGCAATACATATTAATTGTGTGTTTAATCATAAGATAATACATGTCATAACTGTTATCACCTTGATAATGATGATTGAATGTTGACATCGTCACGTCTCTGACAGAATCCGACTGGCCGGTAGACATCCATTCATTATCAGATTACATACATTGACGTATGCATTGTTTTATCTAAAGTATTGTATAAATATCATGAAGATTTTTGCCTATCGACTATTTTAATTTTCATTTGTTTTTGGCTTAGTTTTTTAAGGCTGGTTTCACAGCCGTACGGGCCGTCTGTACACGCGAGACCCGTACGGTTAGCGCCCGCAATGCTGCAGGGAGTAGAAGAACGTCTATGAGTGGCGTTGTACGGGCTCTACCCGGAGCGGGTCGCGTACGGACCAATCCGCGTCGCTTTGAAACAATGTTCTAGCACCTCACGTGTGTCTCCGTTCCGGGAGGGGCGTGCGGGCGCCGGGCGGCCCGTACGGGTCTCAGGTCTCTCTAAGGCTACTGACAGGCCTCCGTCACTCTATGTACTTGCGCGCTATAATTACCTACCGCCCGGCCGAGCGATCTCGGGCCGTTTGCGGACCTTATTCAGTGCGGTTTTCGCAAGCGAAGCGCACGCACGTTGTTCAATTTTAATCGTTAGACTATCTACGAATCGAATCTACGAATAGACTGTTTATCCATTTTAAAGCATTCAATAAAACATCGTCTTTTTACGGAAAGTTAAAAGTGCCAACAGATGCGTTTCATAATTATGTAAGAGAACTGGAGACTATATTTATTAATAATTTTGAAAAAAATATGAAACAAAGGCCGGGTAGCCGGTAGCTCTTTATGAAATTTTAAATGACATACATTTTGATTCTCCCTGCCCTTGTTTCCCAAAACAATATTTAATAAAACTTTTTATTAGATTCAGGATTTTTTCTACATTAAAATTTAATAACCGAGAATTTAGAAAGGGTAAGAAATTTATAAAAAATTATATAAAAATAAAACACATGTAGCTTTTAAATATTTTTTTTATTTTACCTACACACTGACCTCTATAATTATGTTTTAGATGTATTTGCACAGTCAGCACCAGTTTATTAAAAACATAATATTACCTTTATACGATACAATTTTAAACTACCGAACATATTCACAGTTCTCAATAAAATAGACACAAATAGTTATGATAATTTAATTTTATCGAAGAGGCAGCCCTGCGATTGCTGTGGGATCGCGCGGTGCGAAGCAATCACAACTGTACGCTTGAGCATTTAGGCACATTTTAGCATGCAGCGGTTGCTGACGCGACGGAGTAGGCTATTATAGCAGTAGGTATTGGAAATTTTCTACTGAGTGAAGTATCTGTTACGTAGTAACTATTTAGGAATCTGTGCTACTGAGCACGCCAAAATCTTGCCACGCGAATCTTGGGATAATTGCGATTCCTTTCTTATTTATTGACAGTTCAGCCACATAAGTTATTGCGTAATGTACGTTGTGGAGCAGACGAATTATTCAAACTTATGAAGCTATGGATTAGGAAAATCTATCAAAACGCTCAGATTGTGATTTAAAGTGTGTTATGCAATTACAGAGCCTGCTAGTAAAACTATAGCAGACTCTGCTCTTGTCAAAATTTTGTTTTTCAGTGAGATTTTATTTCTCACGATTCTGTTTTGTAGATACCAAGCTAATTCTGTGTTAAATTTTATCAAAATTGGTTTAATATTTTAGCCAGAAATATGTACCAAACAAATGTTTTTTTAAGAATTTATGTATTTTATTCATTCATATCAAACTAGTTACTACTTACTAAGTAAGATTAAAGACAGACAGTGAACAAAAATATTTCCATTGTGGAAGCAAAAGCTACCCCAATCTTCAACAAAGGTAGATAATTAACAGCTTTGTCTGTTAAATAAATAAATACCACGAGCAAAGTCACAGACACAAACACTATAGTTAATCCATAAACGATTAATTTATCAGCTGCCATTGACGTAAGCACCGAAAGTTTGTTTTACTTAATTGTGTACACAATCCCACACTGTATTATTTCAACAAAAACATATGTATACGCAATTATTAACTGAAAAATCTTGTACGTAAAACTGAAAATCGCGTGTGCATTTTTATAGAGTTCAGTCTTCGTGAATGTTCGATTGTACACCCCAGTTACTTAGTATTCAAAACACAGAAATGCAATGAAGGAATAAATAAGTTTTTTCAGTACATACGAGATGTAAACGATTCGCATCTAGTTTACATGTTTTGTTGCTTTGCGTCAAAACATTAATTAATACAACATCGACATTTATTATGGGTGAATTATGAAACTTTCAACGATTTTCAATGAGAGTGATGACGTGCGATGACTTCAATGACGAAAACAAAAGACGTGTTCCGAATTCAAAAAACAATTAAATATGTTTAAAAGGAGAACGTTCCGAGCATAGACATAGAGAATTGAACTGAGCGTTTTGGATGACAAATTATTGAATGAATAAAACCTACATACATTATGCGCGCTCATCGAAGCGTTTTCTTATTTCTTCAATCTGTTCTGAAAAATTCCGTAAGTTTTAATCTTCTAGAATCGAGACTATTGCTTCTACAGCATCGAAATACGGGTTCTCTCTATTTGGCAGAATCTTGATACTCCGAAGTTTATTTGGCATAACACACTTGGCATAATCTTCTTTACACGAATATTTTTATGGCATAAAAACATTAAGTATAATTTTATTATTGTTTGACCGAATATGTCCGAATTTACAATGGCATACTTTACAGAAGGCAGTTTTTTTTTTTTTGAATAATTTTATTAAGCATATTGCCATTTCCGAATCGCTGCAAAACCGACTCCACGTAGTCTTGTCTGCCCTACCCCTAGAGTGTAATTTAAGCCCGCGGAGGGGCGAGGCAGCCCGCGAGCTGAGGAACAGGTGGTCTCAAAGCTTGCCGCCGTGGCTGAGGCTGGCCGGCGAAGATTGTATGAATCGTCATTTTGAACTGGGTGAAATAGGTTAGGTTAGGTTAGAACTATGACCAACCGCGCGCGTGCCAAGCGAGTGAAGCGTTTGCTTTACGTTTTGTAAGAGCCATATTATGTATACTTACTACAGTCCGGCCGTCGAGACAATGCGTTCTTGACAGCTGTCAGTTTCATACTAACAAATATGTGTTTTGCAAATATGATCCTTATTAGTACTAGAAATTGTCTAACTGACAGATGTCAGGAACGCAATCTCTCGTCGATCGGAGTGTAAGTAAACAAAATACTTGGCAAAGATTTATTTTAAACATTTCATTAAGACCAGGCACTCCAAACATAATTTCCACGCAAACTCCGCCCCCATGCAACCCACCACTTCACTATGTGATAAACGCTAACGCATCAGTAATAAAGTTGAATATAGCGTGCGGTCTTTGGTCGTGTTCGAGCACGGAACTAAATGTCGTGTCTCAATTCTTATTTCATTCATAACTAAAGTAATAATTGATATAGAGAAAAAATATCTTATATTTGGATAATAAACTATATTTTCTTACTGTCAATAATTATTTTAGACATAAAAGCCGAGTAATCCTGTTTTTGTTTAAAATAATCTTTGAAAAGACATGATTTTCGAATAAAAAATTAATCGAGCGAAAATGTTCCGATTGCGTAACTGTCTTATATTCGGAAAGAAAAAGATGCAATAAATCATATACTAAAGTTCCATTTTGATTGTATGCGTGACTTTTTCAGAATATTAATGCAAATTAACATACAATTTAGGGAGCCTCCTTTACTGTGATGTCCAATATAAAACCTGTCCATGGCTTTAATTTATATTTATTTACACATCTGTATATACATACGAGTGGGTATCTCTATAGCAAAAAGGTAAATAGTTTTATTTCTGTAAATAACGTGACATGTAAACAGATTTCTATGGAATTAACGACGTATTATAAAGACGGTATGTTCTTGACCTTCTAAAATAAATAATAACTACAATACATAATGTAATAAGGCATATGCACATAAGGCACATGCGGACTTAACAATGATTGTGTTGATAGTCGATTCAGTAAATAGTCCAAATAGCAAACATACCTTGAGACGTATTTGAAGCAAATCGTGAAAAGTTCAACGATATACAGGATGTTTAGCAGAACGTTGAACATACGAAAATGGTGGATAGGTGGAGTCATCTGCTACTTACTCAGCCCTAATTTATTTGGCCCTGGCCCCCTGGATATTTATTTTAAAAAAAAATTGCTTTCTTCTAGTTTCACCACTTTCTTAACTTTGAAGTATTTTTTTTTATTATTAAAAATGGGTAAAACAGGCAATATTTTTGTTTTTTTTTTTAATCTTCAATGTTAGCAGATTCTTATAAAATTATTGCTTTATTCAGATGTTAGCTAGAAAAAAAGTTATGAGTCCTCAAAATTACAGAAAGATGTAAAAAATACTTAAATTTTAACTTCAACTTGCATTAAAAAAAAATATCCAGGGGGCCAGGACCAAATAAATTAGGGCTGTGTAAGTAGCAGATGACCCCACCTATCCACCATTTTCGTATGTTCAACGTTCTGCCAAACACCCTGTATGTAATTATATAAATTATAGTAAAGTAACCTAGTATATATACTGACTGTGATGTTATTAATTAATCCTAAATTATAGGTATAGAGACCGCGTCACCACTGAAGTCCGGCAGATAATTATGGCACAATTTTTTTTGCACTGCAATTAGATGCAATGACTGAATGAGGAGCTCGTGACAAAGTAATAACAGTCGCACGGGTCCATCTACCAGGTTAAGCTACGCTTGCCGGGGTTGGACTGTGGATGGGTGACCATCTTAATATACCGAGACTCCTCCGTGCGTCGGAAAGCACGTTAAGCCGTTGGTCCCGGCTGTCATTCATGGATCTTTGACAGTCGTTACTGGTCGGCAGAAGCCCGAAAGTCTGACAACCAATCTTACCACAGGATATCATATTGTTGGGAAGATTCCCGAACGATGACGTTGGTGGCGACGGTGCCAGCGACGGCGTCGGCGGAACCACGACAAGGGAGCGCACACATACGACCATCTTCCGCGAACAATGTACCTACTTACGCCGTTAAACCATATTATTGTAAAATCAACAATAAATCATTAAAACTCTTAACCAGCATCTTCATTGAAATACAGCCATCATAAACTCCCTAACACATATTACCCAGTTACTGGGTTGTGGAGGTCAGATAGGCAGTTGCTTCATGTAAAATACGGTATTCAGCTGCATCCGGTTAGACTGGAAGCTGACCCCAACATAGTTGGGAAAAGGCTAGGCAGATTGAGGCAGAATCAGATGCAATGACATGAGACTAGCGCCGCGTCTATCGGACTTGAGTGGTGGCGCGAACTCTACTGTATATTGGAATAAGGAGGAAATTCCTTGCCGCACTCGATAACTATAACCTGAGAGTCTTCAAGTCTCGAGTAAGTCAATTACTTCTAGACAAAGATTTAAATCGTTAGATTTACCCTCACCGTACTAAGTAGCGGGAAAAATTGTCTCTCATACTGAGAAAAGTGAGCAAAGTCAAAAACAAAACATTTATTTCAAACAGGCCCATGTATGGCACTTTAGAATTGATTCTAGTCGCCACTTCCAAAAGGTAGTTTTAGTATGGAGAAGAATGAGCAAGAAAGTCCACCGTTACTCTTTTAAAATGTTTTACAATAGTTTGTATAGGTACATACATTAGTTAAATAATTATATCTGAAGACGATGCACCTAGGATAAAATTACTATATTACAACTGGTAAAAAGAATTAAAAATGAAGCAACGACAGATAATTTAATTATGTGACAGATACGTGGTGCTCACATATTTACAAACGTTGTTCGATGAACGATTTTTCTAAAATGTTATAATCACACAATAATAATGGCGTTTCCATGACAATCAAGTCTCTACTACATTGTGTATGTCAGAGGTTTCAAAATGAAACAGAAACTCGACCATCTTTTGACGCGGCAGGGTGAATCTACGATCGAAATCTTTGCTTCTAGGCAAGCGTGCACCATCAACGACAGCATCATCGCTTACCATTAGGTGAGGTATACGACAAGAGAATGCGTTCCCGACACCTGTCAGTTGGACATGTTCTAATAGTAATAAGGGTCAAATTCGCAAAACACATATTCATTAGTACAAGTGTAAAACAAATGTAGTACAAATGTAAAATCTCAGTGAAAGCGTGGTTGATGGAAAAAAACAACGACGAAATAAAAAAACCTTCCATTCTCTCTAACTCAATAATCTAACACAAACATCTCATCTCCATTCATTCGCTTGACACTCCTCAAACACACATACACACACACACCCTGATACACCCCCACACACACTCATCAAACACACACACACACTCACTCATCAAACACACACACATACTCTCGACACACCTCGCACATTTCATGATTGTTATTTTTTGTACTTTGTCTAAAAAATGTGCCTTTTGTTTTATTTTTCACTAAATTTTTTAATAACCACAGACATACGTAACGACTTTTATAATGGAGGAACACTGACTCCCAAGTCACAGGTATAAACCTAGTTTGGGAGCCAAGGTACCTATGTTTAAGACACTTCTTCTGTATGTTGTAAATGTAATGTCTCTAACAATGTTGTAACTTTTTGAAATAAAGAAAATTTATATTATATTAGTATGAAACTGACAGCTGTCAAGAACGAACTCTCTCGATGGCCGGACTGTAGAGGTCAAATGCCAACCTAACCATAAATAAACATAATAGTAGTTTATTTACCATAGCCTTGTAAACACTTGACAATATCATTACACTTCACTACCGCATATTCGCAGATAAAGTCGATACATATCGAGTTAACACTATGTTATCTAAACCCCAAGTACTCGTGGGTGGTGACTAAAGGATTAAGTGATAGGCAGCAGCTTTCACGAGGGAACTTCGTGATTCGGATGAGTATACGTAAATATTTGCACACTGAAGTTGCATGCACAGTGCACTAGCAAATAATAGTAACTATTACTTCGGCACAAACAAGGTTCTCACCAAGTAGTTTAGTAAGTAGGAACATCCCTAGTGAGTACTGCCGTCCTTACGAAAAGTGCAATAACTCGAGTTTTGTGCCGAATTCAGATAAGTACATATTCGGAATTTGCAGAACGTGAACTTTTTAGACACTTTTTACGAATCTATGACGAATTTGCCTTGTATACCATGTATAGCAGGGGTGGCCAACTTGATTGGACCCAAGATCTCTTGTTCACTAACGAGACCCTGTGCGATCTACCAATTACATACTTCTAGAAATCTTAAATGAAACAGCATAGTTCAATACACAATCATGTAGCATTTTTTATTTTATTAAGAGAAAAAATATAAATGTGAAAATTATACTTAGTACTTAACTACTTAGTATATACGTATATACTACGTAGGTGATTACGTTGGGCAGTCTGGTCTACGTATTTATATTTTTTGCCTTGCCACGATCGACTGGACTAACAGTCGCGATCGACCGGTCAATCGCGATCGACCTGTTGGCCACCCCTGATGTATAGTGTTGGAGATACCTACAAACAAAACAAAAATATAATCTTTACCTGCGTTTATCTCGAAATCAGGTTTAACCTAGTTATTGAACGTTTCATAGGGACGGCAGAGTAGTTGGTGATAGATGGACAACACTATTGGAGACGGTAATGGCGTCTAATAGCGATCTTCCCGTGAGTTAACTTCAAAGCACATGTGCATTATTGTTACATTGATTTATTGTAATCAAAATGATACGTGGCCCACTCTCTCTGACAGAGAGGAGACCTGTGTCCCAGCAGTGGGACCACTATGGACTGATCATGTATGATAAGTAAGCAGGGTTTTAGGAGTAAACCTCTTGGTGAAGGATCTCGGCATGAAAGTACTGCCACCTTACCTATTTCTGCCACCAAGCAGCGTTACAGTGTTCCAGTTTGAAGGGTGCTGGTGTCCTTACAGACACATCATCATCTGTCCGAGCGGATGCAGCTGAATACCAGTATTTTATGGAATGACTGTCTATCTCTCCTCCTTATGACTAGTTATCAGGCTGTCAGGCTTCTGACTACCCGTCAGATGACAGACAGTTGCTTTATATAAAATACTGCAATCGTTAGGCAAGGTAGTGCCGGCAAAGTCCAGCAAAACAAACACAAAGGCACAGCCGTCCCATCTTTTCTCGAAGCCATTCAGGACATTTTCAACCCTTGTAACTTCGTTGTGGATAAAGCTAGAAGCCTGAATTTTCAGTGACCAAAAGGGCTTGGTATAACTAGATATATTTCCAAATTACATTCATTTTGAACCAGTAGTTTAAGAACTATTACAGGTCAAAGTTATAAATAAATAGAATGACTTGGCAATCACACATGACAATAGAATCTACATAGACAAAATCTACCTAATATTAGCACTGCGCTTTATTTAAATAGGACTATTTAAAATAGTAGATTATTCTTAAGTGATTATGTCACCAGTCGGTATGCATTTAAGCGGAAATTGCAGAGTTTTTTTTTTCAAAATAAATAGAGTAGAGTCATCTCAACACCTCTCTCCCTTGAATCTGTATATATGTAAATATATAATATAGATATATATTATATTAAATGTATGTATGTGTATTATAATATAAGTTATAACCTATTTATGTACTGTTGTTCCTACATTTTATTTCTTATGATATATTTTTATAATTTTTTCTATGTTCCTCTCAAACAGAGCACCTGCCATCCAATCTCTTCACCACCCTTGGTTGGCTGGTAGAGAATGCCTAAGGCATTAAGTCCGCCTTTGTACCTTTTATATGTGAGAAGTTTAAATAAATAAATAAATTATGTTGCCATGCGATGGCCAAGTCATTATATATAATAAAGAAATAAAGATGACAAATGAAATAGGTACTGAATAAATTAAAAACTTGGTTTTACATTAGATCTCACATCTTTTTGCGGTAGAAGGACTGCATTGCGAGACTTGCATCTTTTACATGGTCGTTATGTTTTTGATGGGATTCAGTTTTCAGCTACATCAGGTTAGATTGGAAGTCGACCCCCAAAGCAGCAGATGATGACAGATCTGTCTGACCTTCTAAGTATTACAAAGGAAACAGTATCAAATCATGATGGATCGGAATTCACGAGGTATTTCAACAAAATATTTGCATTGACATAGACGAACTCAAATAGAACGTTATTGACATAAACTTATTTTTGGAGGCTAGTAATGAAAAATAATTTGTAAAATATGTTCTACAAATAAATACTTATGGTTAGGTAGAGGCGAACATAGTACACCCACATTTCGCCAGTTATGTTTTAGTCTCATGTAATATGTCGTGAACCGGGCAAAAATTCGGACTCCGGTCTGCCACTGAGAAATCCCTTACGAAAAACCCAATAACACTTTACCCGACCTGAGAATCGAACCCAGGACACCAGGACCTCATGCTCAGCAGTAGCGCTTGCGTCCACTAGATCAACGAGGCAGTCTGAGTATCTAATAGATAAGTCTCGATTTGTGCAATTTTTCTATTATTAAGTTTTGTGTGCACAATACTTCGTTGGTTTAGGTAGTTAACTAAAGGTTAACAATAAAAAACACGTGACGAGAGAGCTGACAAGTGTCTGGTTAACCGACTAAACGTAATACCTGCCGCTTTAGTTGTCACCGCTTTAGTTGTCATTCTACGTAACAATTGTACTCTTCTATCTAGCAACGTTATAATTCATTGAGATTTAGAGAACCTGTCTTTTTGGCTCTTTATATTATACAGATTTCAAAATATTATTATTATTTCGTTTATTCACTTTGGTTCTTATTAAGCTACATTTTTAAATATTTCTTAAAATAAAAGAATTAAAAAAAACATTTAAAAATATAAAAAAATAGATGTCCGCCGGTGTCGGGAGCAGGGTCCAAGCTACCGGTGGTTATTTATTATTATTATTATTCTTAATCTAACAAAAAATTGTGCTCAAACAGTTACATCTACGATAAGTAAGTAGTCCTTCTAATATTATAAAGGCGAAAGTTTGTGAGTGTGTGTGTAGTGTATGTTTGTCTCTTCTTCGGGTCCGTGGCTTAGGCCCCCAGTGGTCGAGGCACCTGTGGCCGACGCCCCCGTTTCGATTAATTTAATATCTTATTTTTTTGTGCGTTTTCACTTAGTACAGTAAATGAGAAAAGTTTTTAGCATTTTTCCTTGCTAAACAAAAGTTATCTATCAAATAGCAGAGAGAATAGATCGCCACTTAACCTTATCCTTACACACCTTTTTTCTCACTAAAAGCATATTTATTATGTACAGTGGACAAAACTTAAGCATGCTCAGATGCTTCAGACTGAAAACCAAAAACATTCCTGTGAGCAGACGAAAGAACAACACAAGAAAGAATGAAAAAATTATTGCCAAATTGACTGAACAGTATGAAAACAAAAAAATTACCACGATCATGTTTTTAGAACAAATCCACCCATATGTGGCAAGCCGTCCAAAAATTTATTAAATTAAACTAACTTAGTGAAAAGAGATGATTTTGCTTCTATATTATTAATAATCTTAATTTTTTAAATTTAAATTTTTATATTAGTTTAAGTTTTTACACTTGATTATTTTTATGCCTACAAAATTTTAAAACATTTCACATGTAAAAAATTTGTTACTCTACGAGTACGTTTTTTTAAGCCTGATTATTTTATTACATTATTGCTATTGAAACTGACTCTTATAATTAGGTAAAATTATTCTCATTTATTTAAGGTTTCACAGTTGATTTTGTTTAATTATTATTATTAAAAAAAACATTTCACTATGTTTCACTATGTAAAAAGTTAGTTACTCGGCAGTAATTTTTAAGACTGATTATTTAAAATCAGTATTTTATTTTATTACATTTGAGATTGATTTTTATAATTAAGTTAAATGATCCTCTTGATGATGAAAACTGTGATTTATATACATTTTTTTTACTAGATTTCTTATTAAGATAAATTAACTAATAATGGAAAATAACTAAAATGTTCATTTTTCAAAACATACATCCAATATAAAAGCATTTCTATGTTATAAATATAATTATGATTTAATATTATACATATTATTACAATCAATATACATTTATTATTTTGTAAAACATTTTTGTGCCTGCCAGTATATTTGATTAAAAATTGCTTTGAATTAAATTAATCGAATCGGGGGCATCAGCCACAGGTGCCTCGACCACTGGGGGCCTAAGCACGGACCCTCTTCTTCACGCTCAAGCGGCTGGACAGATTTGGATGAAATTTGAACCTGGATTAACACATAGGATACTTTTTATCCCGATATTCCCACGGGATCGAGACTTATGCGGGTAAAACTGCGGGGCGCAGCTAGTTTAAGAATAAATGATAAAGTTTTAAAAGAGGAAACTATCGTAAAAATCGAAAATTTAATTTAGTTATAACGTGCTTTTAACAAGAGTCATCTATAAAAAAGCTTTTTTACGATTTGTTTACCTTTAGTTAATTGTGATATCCACTAACCCTCACTTGGCCCGCGTGGTGGTTTTTACTTCCTCTTACAGAAAGGAGGCATGTGTCCCAGCAGTGGGAACAAAATGAATTATTAAAACCAATGGAGTTTATGTAGGTAAGTACATAACATAATTTTAAAGTAATAAAAAAACAAGTTATTACTGTTGTTTAAATATTTACTAATGAAGAGTCAAAGACCTTTAATCATACAGCCTTGGCAAACTTCTTTAAATTTTTTAACCGTGTGATATTTTCTCTCGATCCTTTGCCTTTGTTTTTTTTTAATTCTGCGGTTTCTCATCTTGTTTTATGTCTTATTTTAGTTATTTATTAGAAGCGAGACGATATTGGAAGAGCAGTGATGGTGGCCCAGTTTAACAGTGAAGGAAAACATCGTGAGAAACCAGCATGTCTTATTATAGAACCGAAAATTCGACGGTTGTGGCATCTATCAACCCGCACTGGGCCCGCGTGGTGGATAACAACCCACTCCCTCTCACCGAGAGGAGGCCTGTGTCCCAGCAGTGGGACATGATATATGCTATGGATATTTTGGAAAGCCTTTCTGCAATAATTGTCTCTGTCAATTTGTAATTTATTATCAAAACCAGTTGCGCCCCGCGGTTTCACCCGCAGTCTCGATCCCGTAAGAATATCGGGATAAAAAGCATCATATGCCCCAATCCAGGTTATAATTAAATCTTTTATTTCAGCCTCATAAATATAGTCCATTTGGTTAGTATACACATGACTTAGAAACTAGTGTTAGTACTTACATTTACCAAAAAAAACAACACAAACTATACATTAATACGCCACAGTGGCATGCAGGCGTATCCAATGTCCCAGTATGGGGCTGTCCCACCTAGCAGCTATAGTTTTCAGGATACTGTTGGGGCTGGCGCGTACCCTGCGCATAATGGAAGCGCAACGCTTGCGCATGATGGCGTGAAAGTCATCGATTCTCGCCTTTGCGAACATGCCAGAAGCACTGCAGTAGCGCGGCAACCCCATCAATGACCTGAAAGCATTATTGTACTACAAATGGTCCAAACCTATGATCTACTCATGTGCCAAATTTCATACAAATCCGTTCAGCCGTTTTAGCGTGAAAGCATAATAAACAAACAAATAAACTCACTTTCACATTTATTAACCGACTTCAAAAAAAGGAGGAGGTTCTCAATTCGTCGGGATTTTTTTTTTATGTATGTTCCCCGATTACTCGAAGACGGCTGGACCGATTTGAAAAATTCTTTTTTTGTTCGAAAGGGTATACTTTCAAGTTGGTCCCATTGTCATTTGGTTACGATCTGATGATGGGATCTTTGAGAAATCGAGGGAACTCTTCAAATATTATTATAGCGATTTGGGTATTTTTGATGAGCAGTTGACATAAGGCTATTGTAACTTAGATAAATTACAAACCAACCAACTAAAAAGTGAAAAAAATACTTTTTTCCAAAAAACACAACCGACTTCCAAACTACAAAGTGAAAAATAACTTTAATTTCGGAAGTCGGTGTCAAAAAACTAAAATACTGATCTGATCCAAAGACTTCCGAAATTAAAGTTATTTTTCACTTTGTAGTTTGGAAGTCGGTTGTGTTTTTTGTAAAAAAGTTTTTTTAATATTATAATCTAGACTCTTCTCCATAGGAAACGACCAATTGGAACCGTGCACCTAGCTTCTGACGTTTCATAAGTGCTCTTGTAGGTTTATGTGAAATAAAAAAATTCAATTTCAATTGAATTGAATAGCGTAGGTACCTAACAATTTGTTACAACCCTTTATTGAAACAAGTGAAGTTCCCAGAAGCATGTCACCAGTAGTTTTCCTATGAAACAATGACGTAAACAAACACTATTACGGAGCTATTGTTGTTAACAAAAAGCTGTCTGTTTGTCTGCGTGGCCTTTCAAAAGTAGTGTGGTGTAATTTGTTTTCACAGCCCGATTCTTTTTGTTTTACGGTTTCCTTTTTATAAAACGTTAGTACAGTACGACACAACTTAGATGTAGCATCGGCAAAATTCGTAAAACCGATCACCATCCGAACTGAGTGCGCCTTCAAAATCACCAATCTTTATTACTGCTTTAGGTGAAAATGCTCTTAACGCAAACGCAATAAAATTGAAATTATTGAATGCAAATGTTCTTTATACTACATCTAAGTTGTGTCGTACTGTACGTGACTGCCTCGTTGGTATAGTGGTCGCAAGCGCTGCTAGCATGAGGTTTTGGGTTCGATTCCCAAACCTCTGCCTAACCCTTTCGGGATTATAGGCGTCACGTTAGAGGTATTCCATGAAGCACACCCAAACGAAGCACACCCAGACGAAGCACACCTAAAGTATTCCACTTAGCACACCCGTAGGTGGGCTTCAAATAAAAATTTAAAATAATTAATTTCCTATTCCACGAAGCACACCCACGAATATCACTCGCATAGTGCCCCCGCACTATGCGAGTGATATTCGTGGGTGTGCTCGCATAGTGCGGGGGCACTATGCGAGTGATATTCGAAGGAAGGCCTAGGAACCGCTGGTGTGACGACCTAGATTCGTTTACGGGAGATTGGTGGAAGAAGGCAAAGCACAAAGAATAATGTAAAGCTATGGGTGAGACCTTTACCTAGCAATGACACAATACAGGTTAAAAAAAGTGGTGGCATTCCGGGAGTACCGACAAAAGTGAAAACTTGAACAAGATCGCCTTGGTGGAAGAAAAATACGTGCATAGAACATTGGTCCGTAACCTTATCTAAATAAAGAACACAATCGCATTTACAAAAAAAAAATACTTCCGAAACCTTTAAAGTAAAAATACTTGCATAGAACATTGATCCGTGACGTTATATAAATAGAGAGCATAATCGCGTTCACAAAACCTTTAAAGTAAAAATACTTACATAGAAAATTAATCCGTAACATAATATAAATAAAGAGTACAATCGCGTTTACCAAAATGAGGTGTAGTTACAGTGTTGCGAAATCAATAGTTTAGTCTCATCTCATAAATGCTCAACGCGCTTAAAGAAATTTTAACTTCAAAAACCGTGACAGGTGGTTCAACTAAAGCAGAGCGATGGACGACCTCACAACCCACCGATTCAAACCCCATGTATTTTTTCTTAAGTAAAATGGTAATTATTAACGAACTGACATTGGTTTGAAGATTTGAACATAACAACAGCCTTGTAAGTACAGACATCTAAGTTATGTAAATCGAATTCTAAGACTGTGTAACATAATTATAACAAAAATAATGGTTACGAGTATTAAGTGCGTAGTACCTACTGCGGCGTGCGTGTATGACCTGTACCCTAATTGCGTAATACATGATCAATCACAATTTGTTTCGATTTGAAACAGATTGCTAATCCATTGCTTCATAAGTTGGAAAAAAAATCCTCCATCCGTAGAGCCTCTGAAAGAGTGGGTGTCTTAAAATGAATATGGACAAAACAAAGGTCATGTCAAATGCCCATGTGACACCCACTCTCATGAAGATCGGAGACGCTACGCTCAAAGTTGTGGACGAGTATGTTTGCCTAGGACAAACTGTCCAGCTAGGTAGGTCCAACTTCGAGAAAGAGGTCAATCGTCGAATCCGACTCGCCTGGGCAGCGTTCGGGAAGTTACGCAATATCTTTTCGTCCCACATACCACAGTGTCTCAAGACGAAAGTCTTTGACCAGTGCGTGTTGCCAGTGTATGGTACTGAAACGTGGTCGTTCACAATGGGCCTTATCAGAAGGCTAAAAGTCACCCAAAGGGCAATGGAGAAGGCTATGCTTGGAGTTTCCCTACATGATCGAATCAGAAATGAGGAGATTCGCAGGAGAACCAAGGTAACCAACATAGCCCGAAGAATTGCCAAACTTAAGTGGCAATGGGCAGGGCACATTGCTCGCAGAACGGATGGCCGATGGGGCCAAAAGGTTCTGGAGTGGCGACCGCGTACCGGAAGACGTAGCGTTGGAAGTCCAAGATGGACCGATGACCTTGTGAAGGCCGCAGGGGTAATAGGGTAGTTGCCTAGGTAAAAAAAAGAAATTCTATTTAGTCCATCTTTCAGATAATAAAAAAATTTTAGACAGGTATTTTTTGCTTTATCATATTAATCAAAAATAACTTAGAAAACACGCATTAAAGTTGGGAAGTGGGGGCTCGCTACGTAACAACGCAGTATTAAATCTAGCAAGGTGTGACGTCATGCCACATTTTAACTCAATGTATCGCCGTAATCTTACGATTACGTTAAAAAATAAAAATACGTGTTCAATATTTTTTAATAATATACAAGTGGGATAAAAAAAAAATTTGAACACAGGCCTATTAGGGTACTGGACCGTAAACAAAGCAAAAGGAATACGTAAGGATCGTAGCAGGTGGCTTTCTGTGGTTTCGCCCGTCACCATAGAAAGAAGGCGTGATTATATGTATGTATGTTGGTTACTAAACAGGTAATTGGCCAAGTTAAGCCATCTGAAAAGACCGACATAAATAAACAGCTAAGTCCACGCTCTTTCCTAAAAACTTTTCCATAAAAAACATACAAATAAGACCTGCTAACATATTTAAATACGTAACAGTCCAGCTTATCAGTGGGACTATTCCGTTGGTTAGACAGCAAACAAAAATAACAGAAGGGCAAGGATGGCGTTAAAAGTTCGCCTTTGTACATTTGTTTGAATTATTAAACATAAAAAATTTAGACAAAATAAATTCTTAAAATTCTTCTTCAAGACTTCAAATACAACATTGCTTATCTCATCAAAAAACCGTTCTATCTTGCCCCCACTTACCCTACTCAAATGTTTTACTGAATCTCTTATCTGAACTATTAAGCCACATTATAGGCAATAGAAATAACATTAGTGACAGGCATTTACCAGCATATTTCTAAATATTCAAGGGATTGTTTCTTACTAAATATACCTAACCTCAAAATCTTTGTTTTTAAATAAATTCTCACCGCAAGTTTTCCGTCACTAAACTTTGTCTTTATGGGTATATACTTGTAATTTAGAACACGCAAAGTAAATTTATTTCGCTGTTGGTTCTGGGGCGAATGATGTATGGATGCAGAACAATCTCCTTTATGACAGAAGTGAAAACTTGAACAAGATCGCCTTGGTGGAAGAAAAATACTTGTATGGAACATTGGTCCATTACTTTATCTAAATAAAGAGTACAGTCGCGTTTAAAAAAAAAAAAAAATCTTTAACCTTTAAAGTAACAATACACAGAACATTGATCCGTAACGTAATATAAATAAAGAGCACAATCGCGTTTACAAAACCTTTAAGTTAAAAACACTTGCATAGAACATTGATCCATAATTTAATATAAATAAAGAGCGCAATCGCGTTTACAAAAATGAGGTGACGTCATAGTGTCGCGAAATCAATGGTTTAGTCCCATCTCAAAAATGCCCAACGCACCTAAAGAAGTTTTCACTTCAAAAATATGCGTCAAACGAACATGAATGGGCCCAAAATCCTGCCCAACTTTATTTCATCTCCCTTTTTCCAACGTCAAAGACCTTAGTGAGTTTGCATCTTCACGTTCGCAGCTGGAAGGACCTTTAGTCTTTAGTTTCCAAAGCACTGCAGCGTAACTCTATCCAACTTCTGAGGTGCTGACTTTCAATAGCGACTAATTCGAAAAAGTTTTCTATGCGAAGTTCTTCCTCAACCGACTGTTCAGAAACGCAGTTTGTCAAAACATGAGCCTCATAGCAGTAATTATCATCTACCGATTATAGTTATTTTCCAGGTCGGCTGCTGAACTTAATTCTGGACTCACTGGACTGGACTGGAGTCTAACTGTATGCAGCTGAATACCAGCATTTTACATGGCGTGACTACCTATCTGATCTCCACAGCCCAGTTACTGGGTGACACGAAACCAAGAGAATACTATCGAATAGATAAACCTGGTTAAAAATATCGAAGAAAGTACCTACAACTAGAAGTACAACTGAACAAGTGAAGAAGTACAATTGTACAAGTGAAGAAGTACAACTGGACAAGTGTAGAAGTACAACTGGACAAGTGAAGAAGTACAACTGGACACGTAAAGAAGTTCAACTGGACAAGTGAAGAAGTACAACTAGACAGGTGAAGAAGTATAACTGGACAAGTGAAGAAGTACAACTGGACAAGTGAAGAAGTACAACTGGACAAGTGAAGAAGTACAACTGGACAAGTGAAGAAGTATAACTGGACTTTCTGCTTCACATTTTGGTGGTGCAGCCAGAATACCTAAAAAATTAGGCATAAGTGGACTTTCTGTCTCCCATTTTTTGTGGTAAAACCATCACACCACCACGTTATCGCGTAGCGGTCACGCGATAGCAAATAACGTCCACATCGGCGCAGGCGCCGCTATCTGTTTGTTAATACGTTTTAACTCGTCATTCAACGTCGCTATGTCGTCTGATATTATCATTGAATGTTATCTTATTCATGTTTATATTTGCGCAATCATCTGCGATATTTATTCTGGCCTACCGTATTAAGAAACACTAATTAGTTCTTGGGATCGGCATTTAAGAAAAAAATAGAGTTACGGAACCATGAACCTATCAAAAAGTAGACAGAACTCAACTCAACAGAAGTTTCTTTGGAATGCTCTACCTATGAAAATCAGGACCCAATTGGTTGTCTTTTAAAGTGAAGGCACGTGAGCATATACGTAAGAAGTTAGCAGAAACATCACAGTGCTGATTTGCTGGATTCGTTTTCTCCTCTACTGATCGTTATTTCTCCTCTACCGATCATATTTCTCCTGACAAAGTTTATTCTATTTATATGTATGTATCTGTGTATTTACTCTTGTATTTTATAGTTATTTTCGTGTTATCAATCCTTTATGTTGCACCTGCCATGTTTTGTCTCTGCATCACCCTAACTAAGGTTGACTGGTAGAAAATGCCTCAGGCATTAAGTCTGCCTTTGTACGGTATTTTTAATTATGCATAAAATTTTAATAAATAAAATAAACACAACACACCCAACACACCAAATAAAGGACTAGGAAAACATAAAAAAAATTACCAAGTGCGAGTCGAAGTCGCACAAGAAAGGTTCCGTACCACCGTACAATATTAACATTTAACACTACGTTTTTTAGTTCATTAAAAAAAACACGTATCTTGTATAGGGACTTCCTTTAATTTTTAACTTTATTTGATTTTTATTTTTTGTTGTTATACCGGCAATAGATATACACAATTTGTGAAAAATTTCGACTGTCCACGTATTACGATTCATGAGATACAAACCGCTGACAGACGGACGGACAGCGGACGCTTAGTAATAGTTCTGTTTGGCACCCATCGGGTATAGAACCTTAAAACACACAAACATACAACAAACTCAACATCAGAAAAAAACAAACAAACACACAATCATTTTTAGCATCCTCTAATGCTACTATTGTTAGGGGTTGCCTGAACTTCTCACAATTATTCTACGATATGAGGAAAGATTTTTTCTCACTACACAATGCCTACTCGTCGTAAAAAAACTCTGACGAAGCACCACCACTACGCCAACTTTCCAACCATTGCAATACATGTTTAAATTCATCGACGAAAAAAAATAAAAAATAAATAAAAAAAATTGAGAATTTTTACGATTATTGTAAACATTTATGACAAAAAAAAAGTTTTTTGCAAGAAAAAAACATGTTTATTTTCAATTGAGGGTAGTTTTTCATCATTTAGTTTAAAATTTACACCGTTTTGTTTAAAAATTCCATAAAAACATAAATAATTATTTAGTTTTTTTTTTTATTCCGTCGATGAAGTTAAGTATAGATTCCCTCATTTCGATATGTGCACATTATAAAGACTCACACTGTATCTAAGTCGATTGAAAAAAGGCGACGATTTACAGTTTTGAAAATGTTTTTTTATTCATATCATTTATAATGCAGCTAGAAAATGATTCAAACACTGACAGTTTTCTACGAATCCTCAACAAACACATATGAATCACTCACTCACTTGAGCTTGAGACATAAGCAGCTGGTAGTGTTTAAATATAAGTTGGCCTCTTATCACAATAAGTACCTTGGCGACCAAGCTCTGCTCTGGTGAAAATAGAGAATGCTCATTTAACAGTTTAGGAAAGTACATACTAATTCCATGCTGCCATGATAGTAATAGTAATAGTAATTTATTTTCTCACAAAAAGGTACAAATACGGTACATAGTATACTGGGTTACAGGCAGATTCAAACCTTTGTGAGAGCTGGAGTCTATACTGGGTTCGGGACCTGTATGACAGATCTCCATGATAGTAGGTACTAACTAATTCCATGCTGCCATGTCATTTTTCTAAGGTAGCCATCTTGTTCTAAAAAATTTTGGGCGACCGAGCTCTGCTCGGGTGAAAATACGAAGAATATTTTTTTTTCCAAGATTTGAGACCTAGGTCCTGGGTTCGATTCCCGGGTCAGGCTAAGTGTTATTGGGTTTTTCCATCTGGAATTTCTCAGTAGCAGCCCGGAGTGTGGATTTGTGCCCGGTTGATGGCAATAGGCTCGCCCCCTATTACATGGGACTTAAACATAACTGGTGAAATCTGGGTGTACTATAGGTACATCTCTGCCTAACCCTTCGGGATTACAGGCGTGATGTTATGTTATGTGTTATTATGTGTTCTCTATTTTTACCAGAGCTGAGCTTGGTCACTTAGGTACTAAGTTTATAATTAGATACTAATTTATTACCATCAGTCCATGCTGCGGATGTGTGTAACACTTGAAGCGCACGCAAATAGGTTAGATAATTGATAACCAAAGTAGCTGATAACATCACCTCTAATAATATAGATAAGGGTTTATTTTTATCTGCTATCTCTCCACAAACTGGTTTAGTGTTATTTTTAGCCGCTTCATTGTTAGTCATATGTTTTTTTGATATTAACAGACTGTTAACTTTTGCTGGTAATGACTTCCTGTTAAACAGTCATAGAAAAGTATTTTTTTTTTTTTTAGGTAGGGCATCTCGTAGTTCACCTATGAGATCATGACTACTTAACCGGGCTTTCCTGTCGGTGCCTTAAGCTACTACACTTAAAACCTCCAGCCAGGCGTTATTCAAATGTTAATTAAAACTAGGTGAACGCTCGCTAAGGGCACCCCCTGTGGGGTACGAACCTCGGCTTAGGGCGTCATCCGGAGGGAGGACTTCAAGGATGGGACGGGCTGGATCAAAGTTTTGATCATGATTATTAGTCGGGGAATTTAAAGCTACGTGCTCAGCTGCAACAACTGCCGGCACCTCGTTATCGAGCAAGGGTCAGGGGGAGTATCTTTCATTATCATTAATGTATTGTATGTATGACTTCATCCTCCTGCTCTCACCAAGTTTTTTAGGGCGCAGTACGTTCATCTTTTTCTTTCAAATTTCTCTCTCAGCCATCATCTCAGTGTTCACTTTCTTTCTAGTCATATCCCACACCATTCATCAACATTTATATTCATCACATCACTCTCTTGTTCACATGCTTTTCATTTTCATCTCTCTTCATCAAATGTCCTTACCAAGGCAAACGACTTCTTTTAAACTTTTGTGTCTCTAATGCTTACTATAAAAAACACAATACTGCGCTCCAAAACAAAAATAGCTGACATGGCTCAAAAGGATGCCCAACTTAAATGGGACTGGGCAGGACATGTCTGCCCAAACAGCACAGAACTGGTGCCCTGAGACAGTGAGGCGGGGTCGCGCCAGACCACGTAGGAGATGGCGGGACGAGCTGAATAAGTTCCATCAAAATTGGAAGGAGGACGCACGGGCTCGCGAAAGGTGGAAGGAGTGGAGGGAGGCCTTTGCCCGGGAGTGGGACAGCATAGGACAGTAAAAAAAAAAGTGCTTTCTAGAGTCTGACAAACGAAAGTAGACACTCAAATTATTTGCAAACTTTTATATAGCAATGCAATACTAATGCCAACCTCAATTTGCCAAAACAAGATGGAGTATTGTTGGCGATTTGTTATGATCTTGATACATGCATTTACTAACTCAAAAATGACAAAACAGTGACTCTAATGAATCTTTTCACATGGAGTTTTAGATTCAGATTTTGATTATCTTAGTGAATATTAACCAAAATTATTAAAGAATGGTATTGTTTTTTTTTTTTTATTGGAATTTCTGCTTATTACATAAAGATGTATTTTTATTCAGTCGAAGTAAACAGATTTTTCGAAATGCCAAGAAATATCTCTTTGATTTGGATCATATTAAAGTTAGTTTTTTAATCCCAGAGACTTATTTGAAATTTCAAGAGATTGTTGTACGTTTTTTTTTCAATTTAGAGTTTGACATTTGCACCTGTCAAATTAGTCTCTGGGATTAAAAAACGAACTTTAGGTAGCATGATTTTTAAACAAATAATTCTAAAGTATCAAGTTAGGTTATTCCAGGTATGTCATACTAATTTTAGGGCTGCTGTGCTGATTTTTTTTTAATTTGTCGCGCTTTTTCAGTCTCTACTTTCATTTGCCAGTCTCTAGAAACTTTAAAACTCACTTTACTTGGTCTAATATTTAGGGACACTAACTCAGCATCATCATTCTCCAACCGTTACCCCTTTTCCTATATATATTTAGGGTCAATGTAGCATATCTACTTCTTCCACATACATCTCCATCAGGCGTCATCTCAGAATAGGAGACAATAATGGTGCCGATTCTCTTGTACACCGAACTAAACTATCACTAAAATTCCTTACTTTTGACTATGAGAATCTCAAAGCTATTCTGCAAAATAAATTCTTAAAAATAATTTTGACACATCTAAATCGAATTTGACAATCGCGATTCCACACGTGATACCTAACCATGTGAATCTTTTTAGAGCCGGAGGCGTGCAGGGGGGGCAACCTCGACGTGTTTTACATAATATATGGAATTTTTCACTTTTTGTATGGAAAATAATAAAATTATTACCTACATGTAGAGTGTTAGGGGTTTACGAGTTTTATAAAGGGAGTCGAATTTTTCATTGTTTTTGCGATTGGACACACCGTTTTCGAGATATAAGCAAAAGAAAAAATAATTCAGTACTGTTTTTGCATCTGAAGTCGGGGTGTTGGTGTGAATTTAAACTTCATGTCAACCAATTTTATTCCACACGTTTTTAGTCACGATTAAAATAGTCAGATTTAGTTAGAAAATCTAAATTTTAGGTGAAAAACGTCAAATTCAGAATAGCAAAATTGCCATTTTCACTAAATTAATATCTCAGTACCATCTTAGTGCTGTCAAACTAAAATATAGTTATGTCACTTTAGTCTATTTCAGAATGGGAAATCGTCATTTGACAGGAATAAACTAAATTTTGGTGACTTTTTGTCTAGTTTAGAAGCATTTTTAACAAGAGAATCGGCACCATTATCTCTCCAAAATCATTGTCCGTCGTCGTGACAACCAGATCTGCACTCATTGTCACGATTGCTAAAGTAATAAAAATAATGCTCAGAAAAACACACTCATGTAATAATAATATGTAAATCAGGTAAACAATATATTGAAAGCACGTGAAGTCTGCCGTAAACACGCGTGTTTAGCAGCCACCAGTCAAGTGCAGACAATACGTCATCGGATAGTGCTTGTTACTAACTGAAGATGATTCAACTACTGGCCATTAATGAAACCTGAAAGTATAGTCATTCATGAATGGAAGGAAAAGCTAATAAAAGATAAAAAGGTTATAAACAAAACACTTGACCATGTAGTAATTTAAGCATGACGCAGCAAATTTTGGTCGTCCCGTATACATAAATCTAGAATATAATAAAATACTCTTTTCCCCTCATTTCTTTTCTTTGTTTTCTTTTACTTTTTTTACTTTATTTTTTCTCTTTTATTTTCTGTCCTTTTTTTTACGTAGTTATCATTTGTTTTTTTAGGTACAGGGTAAGTCAAGGTGGCAGTCTTGATAGTTGCACTGTATGGTGTAGTCTATCTGGTAATTGCTTATTGAATGTCACTTACAAGTTTCAAAACGAGAAGGTCTATTTCGCTTTCAAAACCAATATGACAGTGAGATAGTTCCAACCTTATTGAATATTCGATTTACTGGGAATTTTTGTCCAAAACGGTTAGGTACGCAATTATGAGGTCGAGTATTCAAAATCGCTTGACATTCAAACACAAAAGTTTTTATTGCAATTAAACCATTTACAGGCACTTTTGAATAATCAAGGAGTCGGTGAGTTAGTCAGAAAGTTGAAGCTAGTTGCCCATTCCACGTAAATCTCAATGGAGAAGATCGGGCAAGAAACTGCATGGACACTTCCCTGTAGAGCTATTCTATAAAAATCTCCGTGAAAACTAGGTCTCAAAAGGTATAATTTTAAAACATTTACTCTTGTGCTTATTTTGAGAGTTAGTGGTTACTCAATGGGAAATCCCAACAAGGTAAAACGGGTTTTCCCAACTACTGCTCAATTGCATGAATGAGCTAATGACGAAGCATTAAAACCGCGAGTCAATGACAATTATTTCAGTCTTACAACTTAAACGTACAACTTGGAATGAATTGCAACTTGGAAGAAACATTAATGTCCAGCGGTGAATTGTGAGTTGATAGATAAAGCTGATTGGAAAAGGATGAGTCTAATTTTCTTTAAGGTTAAATTGCAACACAAATGCATCAGAGATTTCAACAAACTATTTCTGCATGAATCTTCTATGTTCTATATTATGGGGTTTGGTTTCCGCACTTAGTCCGTCAGGTGGACCATTGTGCGTGGGCCATGGCGGCCGTTTGGTGGTTATTCCAAACAGCCCACCTCCCTCCAGAAGTTAATTAAAACTCCTGGTCTGTTCAGAACGTCAGTGAAAGATCTGGGTGACCCGAGCAACACCTGTGCATTCGAATAGGAGGAAACCGTCGCGCACGTAGCGCGACGGTTTCCTCAGCCTCCATGCACACTCTGCACAGAGGACTGTCCGTTATGCCTATTGTGTGGAAGTGCTTGTTTAGCGAGCAGTGACCCTTGATGGTCCCCGTCATCAGGCGCAGGCCATTCCTGTCAAGGCTTAATAAACGCCTCGTTAGCCTGCTATCCAAGGATGGCATTGCTTCCTTGGACTGCCTGCAGCTCGGTGTCGAGGTCCACAAATTCTCCGCTTGGGATTGGGTGAACTCCTGTAGCCACCTGCGTATTTGGTTGAAGGGAATTGGCACGATAGGCTCGGGTCCACAGACTGCTGTGCTAGATCCTCTTCTACTGCATGAATCTTATTTACAGCACTACATATTTCAAGGCGCACCCGAATGAGCAGTTGATCACATAATAATTATACGTCGTTTATTATGTCACCAAAACTACGCATTTCCTAAAATTCTGTACGTCCTGAAAAATCAATGTGTAAAACTATAATGTCAATGGAGGTTGTTTTCACAAGTGTTGCGCGTGCGCAGTTTAGCCAACTGCCTCTGGAGAAGGATAATATTATTGACTAGGAATCTTTTGCGTTGAAACTTACACAAACATGTTGTTTGATTGTTAAGTTAATAACATGTTTATTGTTTATTTAGAAAGTTGTGTTGCATTCATAATTTTGTATTAATACGAATGTGACGTCAATTAGTTTTAATTACATTTTATTATCATTTTCTGTTTGTTAAGTATTGTCACAACACCGGGCTATTGCCTGTACCTGTTACGGCCTGCCGCCGCCAGGTGGCGCACGGCGGGACTTACTGGAGCCATGCCGTTGCGTCAGCCAGTACTCTACGAACCATCAGGGGCGCCGCGAGTATTTGAAAAAAGAAGAAGAATTCCTTTCTTCAGATTCGATGGCGGACGACGCCTTGAACATTTTATAATATTCAGATCTTATTTCAACTCAGAATACAGAAAATAAAACATTGTTCCATTATCGTCTATTATTTAACGAAGCCTTCCCGGATGTAGCTTGACTATTCTTCCCAATAGCAGTACCTATACCTGAAAATAAAGGAAAAACAAAAATTAGGGGCAAAAATATTTGGTTCATTATGTAGGACAAAGTCATCAGAAACCATGAAGATGACCCACTGCACAATCACATCAACCAAATAACGTTTACAAATAACATTGCCAACAAAATGCAATCTCAATAACACGCAGCATTACCTAATATTATTCCAAGAACGAAATTGTTTGTCAAGCAGAAGATTGCTCCATACGACCTTAATATTGTTTGCGAAGTAAAAACCTTTGAGTTTAGACAAACAACTCTGTCTGTGCGGTTGTTTTTCATATGATTCATCGGCGAAACTAATTGTTTACGAGGATAACTAATAATATATGACTACCTTACTATATACATGTCATTTAAGGACTTTATTTGCGTAAATGTTAATGTAAATATAGGTAGGTGTAATGATTCATTGAAGACTTGAAATTTCATTGAAATCGGTTCTAACATTTACTAGCTGTAGATCACAGCTTCTTTTTTTTTGGGTGGGAAATTATCAAATAACTTCTCCCGCTCTGGGCGGAGCGGGAGAGCGTGTCAGATTCTTACTGACTAAAACCCACCCGTGTTCCTATAGGGAAATCGTGGCCCCCGGCAACAGGGCAACCGAAGGAACACGGGTGCCCTGTTGCCGGGGGCCACGATTTCCCTATCGGTTTTCTTCGAACCCCCGGCAGGCATTGGCCCTAGCGGACCCCGTCAATTCTGCTGACATCTCTTTGAGGCGCGCGTGGAACACAACGCGCCGTCGACCCGGGCTTGGTCCTTATCGGACGGCGAGCTACCCATTGCTCACCGACCGCAAGCCCGCGCCTACGATGGCCGGAAATCGGCTCGCGATTCCCGCCCCGGGCGTCTCCTCCTGCGGCGGTTAGGGGCGTGAGGGCGCGAACTTTGCCTCTCCCTCACGCGTTGCGCCTCCTCCTTCGCGAGCATTACCGCTTCGCAGAAGGAGGTAACGGCCTGCCATTTCCTCTCGCTCCGTACCATGGCCTGAACCAGGGCCAGACGCGAGAGATCACCGCCGCCGATCGCCTCTACGAGGACACGGCGTTGCTCCGCCCAAGCCGGGCAGACCTCCACCGTATGCTCCACCGTGTCCTTATGCTCCACCGTGTCCTCACGGCTTCTATCGTGTCCTAGGTGTGATGATGTTCACAAGTGGGTACATTGATAATGTTGGTGGTGATATAAAAATGATCTTTAGGAGCTTGTTGTTTGATTCACGTTCCGCATAACCCGACGGTAGGGAAATTGCTTCATGTATCGAGTTAAATAAGGTCAATTCAAAGCTGCAATAACTCTTTCCTCAAAAATCCTTCCAAACATGGCCCTGCATTGTTAGACTCGCACATCTTAATAAATCAAATACTACTTAATGTAATGTTTGGAATGTTTGGACTTTAATCCATGACCTCCGAATTTGTTTCGGCATTTCTTCCCAGGGATCAGTTAGCTTGGAAATTCCAGCGCCATCTAGTTGTAAAATATTGACCAAATTGACTTTAAAAGTGTCTTAGAAGATCTTCTTACAGAAATAAACATTTCATTTTATTTCATTTGAAAGTATTTCATATGCTATGATTTAGCACATTAAATTTGGCATGGTCTATTATATTCTAGTTCAGTCAGCAAGGTGGTAGGGGATTGACTAACCCCAGAGTGAGTCGGACGTACATTTAAATATCATCACTCTTAGGCTACTTTTAAGTTGTTGTTCTTGCTATGGCTTTTTGGCGCTTGGCCAAAATCGGAACTAACCGCCATCTTGTTTTTTCAATACAATTAATTACTGTGACAATTCCACAAATAACGCCCCCCTGTCAATGTCATTCAAGCGCCAAAAGATCCTTGTAACACTCTAGGTATACTCCATTTGAAATAAAATTAGACATTTAAACAAACCTTTTTTACAGTCCGTTCAACCGATTCTGACTTCTATACCCCAGGCTTATGGATGGAAATTAAAGCAAAAAAGTGGTTATAATACCAACTGTTTACTGCAGCTTTCATTTGTCATGCCACCAACGCAATAGAAGTCAAAATCGTTTGACAGACTTTAAAAAAGGTTTAGTTAAATGTCTAATCTTATTTCAAATGGAGTACAAGTACTTACATCACTGCAGTGACGAATCATAGTACTTCACTATGAGGGAAAATTCTGAAATCCCTTATCACAAAGGAAGTTATATTTTTAGTTAACAAATATGGAAGTTTGTACTTTACTACTCATTTCCATAAATAAAATATGCGCAGTGACGAAATACTTCGTAATGAATGGGCGAGGAGTACGTATTTTTTTTTTTTTTTTTTTTATCTTTATTTGTTTATTGAGGGTTTGATCAGTATGACCACGCCACCCTCATAGGGGCATTCTGTCGCTATCTACGCTTAATACCTAAGTTTACAATTTTGTATAATTTTTTGGCTGACCTGGACAAGGGAGCAGCCAAGATACTGTTATACATGCCAACATTTGTATAATTAAAACCATTTTCTATTAAATAGATACTCCTCTCAACCCCGTTCCGGACACATTCCGCTAAAATATGAGTAGTATCCTCTACCTTATCACACTCAGAACAATTGGGCGAATCACTCTTTCTCATTAAAAAGGCGAAGCTATTCAACGGAACATGTCCCGAACGTAGTCTGAAAGCAGTAACTATCTCACTTCGATGCATATCTATACCCACAAACCAAGGAAGGCGGGAAAGACTGTGTTGAATGGTTCTATACCAAATTCCCTTACTTAGTGACCTCTCATCAAAGTATTCTTTCCATAATTGTAAACACTGGTCGCGAACTCGGTACAAGACGTCACTAAATAAGGGAAAACACTCAACAGATACTCCGTCTGTGATGGCCTCTTTTGCTAAACGATCTACTTCCTCGTTTCCATACAATCCAACATGGGATGGTACCCATTGAAGAACAATTCTTTTGTCTTGGACCTTACTAATCGAGTCTAAAATCTCATAGGCTATCGGTGCACCTCGACAATTCGAGGTGCATCGAGCCAGGTGTTGCAGAGCACTCCTAGAATCAGTCAGTATAACATAATTTCCTGATTCGAATGACTCAATGTATGAAATAGCTTCTGAGATCGCTAGCAGTTCAACGTACATTATTGAAATTTTAGCACGTGATCTAAACTTTATAGATGCTTTCGTTTGCGGATCAAAAACAGCCCATCCCGACTCGTTACCTTCCTGTGATCCATCAGTATAGACTGAGTAAAAATGTAAATAATTAGCCTTAAGATACTGATCACAAATTTCATGTATGTTGCTACATCTATACTGATGTTTCGGTTTGTCTATAACATCTATACAAGGTTTAACTACATTGGATAGGTCCACACTGCTAACCCATGTGTTCAAAGAAAATCTTTCCAATTGCTGTGATGCAAGTATAGGGTAGTCAATAAGAGACTCATGTACTGTCACTAATAGTGGTTTTTTTTTTCGCCTCCAATATAAACTCTGACATGACTCGGCAAGACTGCTTAACAAGAGAAATACTTTGCTACCCCGGAACGAATTTACCTTCAACCAATATTTGCCGGCTAAGAAGTACCTGCGTACATTTAAAGGTTGAAGGTGAAGTTCACACTCCATCACGTGTATTGCAGTAGTCCTCACAAAACTCCCAATAACGCGCATGCACTGATTTTGTATTCTGTCCAATTTAACTAAGTTACTCTTGTACCCGCTATCATATAAAAAGTTGCCATAGTCCAATCTCGAACGAATAATAGAAACATATAATAGCCTCAAGTAATATGGATGTACGCCCCACCCAGACCCAGCAAGAACTTGAAAGATTCTCAAAGATTTTAAACATTTTCCGGATAGTTCTCCAATATGTTTTTTCCACCTAAGCGAGCGGTCTAGCCACAAACCTAAGTACTTTATATTATCTACTACTTGAAGCGATTTTTCATTTACTAACAGATTAATACATTCTCTTTTATATCCTCTCTTAAAAACACATACTTTACTCTTTGAAGATGAAATTTCTAAACCTATGTTTGAGAGCAATTTAATTAAAATATTTAATGAATTTTGTAAAAGATTAACTATTTCTTGTATGTTTTTATTTACTGAATAAAGCACAAAATCGTCCGCGTACTGAGATATCAAAACTCCACTGCTCATAATACGTGCACAGATATTTGAAGTTACTATATTAAATAACAACGGTGACAAAGGGTCACCTTGGGCTAATCCACGGCCAGTAGTTCGACACATGTAAACATTATCTATTAAAACCTTCAATCTTCTTTCTTTTAAAAAATACCATAAATATTGACATATTTTAGATCCCACCCCAATTAGATCCATTGTTCGCAATAATGAAAGGACATCTACGTTATTATATGCATTATCTATGTCTAAAAAACATCCTATTGTCGTCTTATTTTCCGTAAAACCAGTTTGAATATGAGAAACTAAATTAACTAGATTGTCCATTGTAGATCGACTTTTTCTAAACCCCGTAGTATATGGCGATAAGATATTATTTTTTTCGATGAACCATTCTATTCGATTATTCAAAATACTGTGGAATATTTTACACAAACACGACAACATTGATATCGGTCTGAGTGAAGACTGAGACTGCGGATCGCGCCCAGGCTTAGGTATTGGAATGACTGCGATGTCCCGCCACTGAATGGGTACAAAACCGGTTGACAGAGAACCATTATACAGCGATAACAAAATAGATTTGCCGTTCTCAGGTAGGTATTTAATCATCGAGTACGAAATATTATCACAACCGGGAGACGTGTCCTCAGAGCGAATACAACAATTAAGTTCCTGTTTCGTGATTGGCGTCTCTAATTTTGAATTATGAGATACAAATGACAGGTCGTGAGGAGATGCATAATCGGGAGTTAGGCTATGAAGTAGATTATTGGCTCGTTGAGCATCAATATGCTGTCTAGTACTTCTGCGTCCTTTAAACCATCTCATTTTATGCCACATCTGACTCTGAGAAGTTGTTCCGTCTAATGATGTGCAGAGATCCTTCCAACCGTTATCCCTTGCTTTGCGTACTAACTTTTGTGACTCACCTATTTTTTTATTGAGAAGCGATAGGTTATTCGGTGATGGATTACGTCTAAAGGTTGAAAGGGCCAATCTACGTTTTGCAACTGATCTGGATAGGTCTGCATTCCAGTAGGGTTTGGGCCTAAAGACGTTAACAGGGTCCATATTGAATTTGATATAAGGAATATGAACGTCTGCTGCTAAATTTAAAAACTCAATAAACTTATCATATTCGGCCTGAAGATTGCCTGACTGCTCAAATTTAAGAAATAATTTTTCAAGTAAGCTTTTGTAACCATCCCAATCCGCATTTTTAAAATTCCGGCGATAAGTATTTCTAGGTATAACATTGAAATTGGTCGTTATATTAATCATTAAGTGATCACTTCCAAGGGTTTCGTTCATAATATTCCAGTTAAATGTCAAAGCTAAATCAGAGGAGACTAACGTTATATCGGGCGCCGACTGTTGAAGTTGGTTATTAACTAACCTAACACGGGTGGATTTGCCGTCATTCAGGGTTACAAAACCGTTATCTAAGATAGCATCACAGATTTGAGTTCCTCTTGAATCGGTCTTGTAAGACCAATTGGTGTGGTGCCCGTTAAAATCCCCTACAACAACACTTTTTCTGTTAACTAAAGAAAAAACTGAATCCCAATCTTGTTGGTTGGTACGCACAGATGGTGCGCAATACACAGCAATAATATGTTCGATTTCACTACAATTGACTACTTTAACACACAAAAGTTCAATACCCTGGTTTGAGGTTTGAACGTCACAACTACATGAATGAATCGACTTATGTACAAAGATAGCAACCCCACCATAACCATCATCCCTATCTTTGCGGTAAATATTATAATTTGTCAAATTGAGATGGCTATCAGGCTCTAACCAGGTTTCACTAACGGCGGCAATGTGGACTTTCTCCTGAGACAAAATATTTTCAAATGCAACTAACTTTGGCCTTAAACTCTGCGCGTTCCATTGGAGTATAGTCAATTTTACATTTTTAGTGTTATTATTCATGTTTTACGAAAAAAGAATTCTAACGTCTGTTTTATTATAGGCCAATCTGAAATATTATCTACCACAACTAAAATTATCCATTCGACGCAACACTTTATAATACTTGTAACCTTCGTTAAAATAGATGTATTTTTCAAAAATATGATTTCTTTCAGTCTTTTAATTAATTCTCCAAACTTCACTTCTCTTTCTCTTTTTTCTTCAACTTCTTCAATAAACACCTCCGGTTCATTGGTATCCTGTGGCTCTGGATTTAAAAAGAAATCATATTCAGATCGATTAGAAGCAGTTTCCTTACGTTTCCCTTGTTTCTTGGACGATGCTTGTGGTGCTTGTTTGTCCTGTTCCCCTTTGTGTATTTGTGCTTTTGTCCCTATGATTTCCACATAAGTTGCAGATTCACGGTGTAACGATGTCGTGTTTTCTACAAGCGGGGGTTTAGATCCTAACGCAGAGAACGGTTTGATAGACGATATCTTAGGGGCAACCTCTATTGGTGAACTTGGTGCTACATAAATAGTAAGGGCCTTTCTATATGTGCAATTAAACTCCGCCATAATGTCTCTTAATCTTTTTTCTTTGAGGAATGCTGGGCAACCTTTGTACAAAGCCATGTGTGCACCGTCACAATTGACACATTTAAATGACGTAGTATCGCAGTTACTATGTTTTTCTCCGCACTTCGGACAGACAACTTTGCTTGAAGGACACTTTTTAGTTGGATGACCTAACTTCCAGCACTGCGTACACTGTGATACAGGAAAGATGTATGGATCCACTTTAATTCTCAGACCATCCACAGATATATATGGTGGTAAAAAGGAACCCTTAAAGCATAAACGAACGGCTTCACTTCGTGTCCAGCCTTCTTTTTTATCATTACGTCGGTTAAGTCGAAATATTGACACTAATTTGGCTGGTTTAGGGCACGCGATTGTTTTTTGTATCTCCTCGTCGGTTAAATCTAAATCCACATCCCTGATAACACCATATGATAGACTCTTTTCTATAGCCCGTTGTATACGCCAGCCTTTCTCAAGAAATTGTTTACAGCTTTCTAATCTCTCTGCACTGATTTCAGTCTGCATATCGAGGCGGACTTTGTATGGGTTTATATATTTCACCCTTAGAATATCCGTAATGCCGTTATCTTTAAATAATCTGGCCAAAGCAAATTGTTTAGGCAATAGATCACTATGTGATATGTATATCTCTATTTTATCTATATCAAGCTTGTACTTCTTTTTTTCCTTTGCTTTCACCTCTGTCCATTCGCTATCATCATCATCTCCTTTCCTCTTCTCCGACCTAGTTTCGCCTTCCATTTGAATAGTATCTTCCTCTTGGTATTGTTTCCCTTCTAAATCTCGTACTACTAAATCACTCCACGGACTACTGCTCGGCATAATAGTCGCATCACAAGACGCATACACATGATCTTGCTTATTTCCATTCATCGCGTAGAATTAAAAACCATGCATCGTTAGCGATTGCGCGCAGCGGGACAACCCAACGGTATATACATACACGAGGGAATAGCTACCGCGGCTGCGCGCAGGTGATAACAACAAAGTAATAGGTGCGCGCGCGACTTGAGTAATTAACATACGACCAACTCGCACGAACGCCGTATCGAGACTGGAGTACGTATTTGAATCATTATTTGTTTAATTACGTCAACTAATTAAAATAATGAATGAAGTGCTTGCGTAAAACTTATTTAAACTTCGTTTAGTGCCTGATAGGGTGATGTTAGGTATTTACGGCTTGTAGCTACTGTGAGGTTTTATTATGAGATCTAATCTCATGTTGTACAAGCTGGCAAGAACACTGTACGTCATCCGAACAATCTGACAGGATATGTTTTTAAATTAGGATTTCTTTATATGGTTTTCGTTTGTTGGTAAAAAAAATGATAGTCTGCCGTCAGGCGTCACAGCGCTTATTATATTGTATCAATGGTTTAAATATAATCTTGCTCTCCTTAAAAGTTATTTGATTCTTACACTGTCCCGGTCCTGAGTGCCGCAGCCAAGTGCGGTGCTCACAGTACCTACCTACATAGGTGGCCGGACATCGGTATGTGGGGATCAATTTGTAATTAACTTCAAAACCAACTAAACAACTGAATAATGACAACTGACAACTGGCAATTGAATATAACGCAACTGCTTACCACAATTTAGTTGATATTTCATCACAGGTTTGAAATTTTTTAAGGATGGTTTTATCATTCAAGATAAGTATCTGAAAGAAAATACATTGGAACCCAGCTAGGTACAAACAGCCCTGCTAACATTACATGATGCATGTATTCCTCGAGAGTGTCGCGCCTTTTTTTTGTATTTTTTTTTTTGTGGGAAATAATCAAATAACTTTTCCCGCTCTGGGCGGAACGGGGAGGGCGTCAGACTCTTACTGACTAAAACCCGGAACCCCGGCAGGCATCGGCTCTAGCGGACCCCGTCAATTCTGCTGACATCTCTTTGAGGCGCGCGTGGAACACAACGCGCCGTCGACCCGGGCCTGGTCCTTATCGGACAGCGAGCTACCCATTGCTCACCGTCCGCAAGCCCGCGCCTACGGTGGCCGGGAATCGGCCTGCGATTCCCGACGCCCAGGGCGTCTCCTAGAGAGTGTAATACCTACACCCATATACGCCAGTTTTAGCCCCATGTAATAGGGAGCGAACCTGTTGACATCAACCGCCATCCCTGCTGAAGGGCTTATGGCTAAGTGATAAAAGCCGCATGGGTCGATCGACCAGATTAAGCTATGCTTGCCGCGGTTGGTCTGTGGATGGGGGACCATCTTTACATACCAAGACCTCCATGCGTCGGAAAGCACGTTAAGCCGTAGGTAAATTTCTTTCATTTGTAGATCTTTGACAGTCGTTACGGGTCGATTGAAGTCCGATAGTCTGACAACCAGTCTTACCAACGAGTATCTTGTTATCCAGTAACTGGGTTGCGGAGGTCAGATAGACAGTCGCTCCATGTAAAATACTGGTATTCAGCTGCGTCCGGTTAGACTGGAAGCCGACCCAAACATAGTTGGGAAAAAGCTAGGTAGATGATGAGACTCCGCCATCCCCTGCTACTACTACGAAAACTGCTACTACACGAGCAATAAAAAGCTAAACATAGAAAGAAGTTTAAAATCAAAATAAGATTATTCGGCAATCTTACGTAAAACTAAGCTTACGTACAGTTAACTTCTCTACTATAACAACAAACACTTCTGATTTTTACTACCGACCCGACATAGTGACCTAATTACAAAAGTTTCTACCTGAAACGTAAACGTAAACACAATGTTATTCGTTCCCAAAGAAGGAAAATAAATAGCAAGAGTGACCCATCAAAACAAATATGTATGAGGAATAAGCAAGTGAGATACGAAGGGACTGAATAATTACGCAGATGAACAACAATACGGAGTTTTTACACCAACCGATTCTACGTCAACACAACGCACCGACCAAATACCATCGCAATTTGACTCTAATCAAAGAAGACATGGCAGATTCAAGGCTCTTTCAAACAGGCGCGACACAAAGGCACCGCTCGTCGCGCGACGAGCGGTGCCCTTGTGTCGCGTCGCGTGTCGCGCTGGTCTGCACAAGCCTTCAAAGAGTACATAGCATATTCAAAGATCTTCGAAGGTTTTAACAGAAAAATACTTTTAGTAGACTACATGTTCCTACACATAAGTAGCACAAATGTACATATCATAATATGTTATAGTTAGGTATCTACATTATTTTTTATTTGTGCACGTACGGTGCGGATAAATTTTTATGTTATTTAAAAATATTTATCTTATAACTCTTTAATCGTTATATAGTTGTCTTTTATTCTAAGCACTGTTTATATTATTTTATTTTGTTACCTTCCTATTTAATAGACAAATCACTGAACCTGACTTGATTTCCGTACTTCTTTTTCGAGTGACCACTGAAAATCATCATGCTGAGTGGAAGCCTTCTTGTCACAGTCATGTCGTGCAGCTGCCGATTATTTCTGTTTTATGCTCGTGATTTATGTCATTTTTTGTTGTTTTCTGATTACTCTTGTCTTTTTTGTATGCACGTGTTTCTGTGACAAATAAACCTATCTTTCTTTCTTTCTTATATCTGTGGGATCGACGCCTCGAGGATCGTTCAATCAATCGACGAATACAACGCAAATTTTTCAAGAAATCGATAACTGACACACGGGTTGATGGACGGTTGAGCTAAGCTTGTTGAGGTCGGTTCGTAGATCGGTGGATGTGACCTTTCATTACATATGGAGACCCCTCCGTACTTCTGAAAGCACGATTAAGACGTTGGTCCCGGCTGTCATTCGTAGATATTTGACAATCGTAACACCATAACCCTTTTTTTTGGGTTGGCAATTATCAAATAACTTCTCCCGCTCTGGGTGGAGCGGGAGGGCGTGTCACTCTTACTGACTAAAACCCACCCGTGTTGCCGCCACCCTTCGGTTGCCCTGTTACCGGGGGCCACGATCTCCCTTTTAGTTTTTTTCGCAACAACACGATACCCTTTGGGGTTCTTCAAAGAACACAGGGTAAAATTACTTAGAGCAACTCTCAACAATTAATTACTCTTGAGCGGCCTAAAGGCTCCTTCAAACAGGCACGACACGCGACGTGACACAAAGACACCGCTCGTCGCGCGACGAGCGCTGCCTTTGTGTCGCGTCGCGTGTCGCGCTGGTCTGCACGAGCCTTAAGACGTTTGTTAGTTTACAGAAATGGCACAAAAGTACTGAAACCAGGGCCCTACAGATGGTTCTTAACACGTTTAGTGACGCTCCCCTCCTGGAGGGTTCACTCAAGTCATATATGGGATGCCGGGAGCCCTCGCGGAGGGCTCATTTGAAATGTAGGTTTTTCTTAGCGAATTCGGTATTATAAAACTAAAACTTAATGCCGGTGACCCTCCTAGAGTCACCATTGCAAGGTGACTCTAGGAGGGTCACCGGTATTGGTTACAGAATATGGTATAACAGCTAAAACATTTTGGTTTTCAAGTACAATTTCCAGATTTCCTGCACTAGACTAGGCCTGTCTCGCAGAAAGCTTACCCATGAAATTATAGTTCAAACTTTATGCAGAATACCACAATGGCCTTCAGTCGGATCGCAGTAGTATCGTATCCTATAAACAAACCTAATTAATGCTCGCGGGGGACAAACATGCAAAGGTCACAATGCACAAACAAAGTCAGCGCGATAAGTATTTTCCGTTGCGACTTATTTTATGACCATAATGTTATTGTCATGTTAAATACCTATCCTTTTATTTATAGGCTACCTAACATATACGTTGTTGACTAAGAGAAAGGTTGGCTGATACATGAAGGTGGAAAGAAGCGCCAGTGACAGAAAAGTTTAAATGAACCGTTTGTCTTTTTATGAATTGTATATGGGTATGTTGATCTGTGCACACTATGCTCCTCGCGCTGCTCATCGGTCTGCTCCTCGCGCTGCCGCGATGTTGCATTCTCTGCCCACACACTGCTCTACTCGCGCAATTAATAGCGACGCTTCGCACTACGTCCTTTGACTCGCGCCCAAAAACCGACAAAAGAGGGAGCAGTGGGCATGACAAGGAGCATGACGAGTAACGTTGCCACACTACGTCTCTGCCTAGTTTCCTCGCTACTTCTCATGCCACTCGACTAGTGTGTGGCAGGGGCATGTGATAAAGAGCAATGAACGATGAATATATCATGCTATTGAACGTTGGTGGATGGAGAGGGAGAGGATGAAATTTAGCATAATATATTTTTACGTGTAAGGTACATTGTGTGGTTAGTGACTAACCTGGTGTCAGAGTTTTAAAGCCACCCATGGGCTTCTGACTTAACTTCACATGCCATCGAGAAATATCTCTCAGGCATGCTTTGTTTCCTTACGATGTTTTCCTTCACCATTTTTTAAGTAAGTGATAATTACGCAAATGAATCCGAAAAGTCAGAGGTGCGTGCCTTGGGTTCGAACTATAGACCTATGACTTGGCAGTCCGACGGTACCACCACTAGGCTATCACTCAGCTATTATTAACCTCTAAGGGGCAAAGACTAATGGTTATTGTACGTAATTTCCTATTATTACAATTATCTTAGCAAATAGCTTGTCTTTTTGGTAGCATTCTTGTACCATGAATTCAGTACATGACGGCCCACGAGCGTTTAAATTTTTCTGAATTCATGGTAAGTAACATTTTCGCGTCCATGTCTGTTACACCGTGTAAATATACAACATATCTAGTAACTGATTTATCTTTATTAATGAGTAGGTGCCTACTACTATTTTTATCCGACTGCTCCGGAAGGAGGGTAACAGTTTCACGCAGGTACCTACTGATAATTTACTGTTTCTGTTTAAAACTACGAGTGTGAACTTCGATCCATAATCAGCCTATAATGTTCCCACTGCTGGGACACAGGCCTCCTCTCTGTGAGAAAGAGTGGGCCGTAATCCACCATGCGGGCTCAGTGCGGGTTGGTAGATGCCACATGACTTGGAATTTTCGGTTCTAGGACATGCCGGTTTCCTCACGATGTTTACCTTCACCGTTTTGAGAGCAGTGGGGATGAAATCATTTATAGTGTAAATTATTTCGACGGTTGAAAGGCTTAGATCAATTAGCCTTTCAACCGTCGATTTGTAAACACAAATGCACTAAGTAAAACGCCTGTCTAGGTTCGAACTTTGAAACTACCACCTCTCCTCCTTTATCTTGAACTTCGATCACGACTTATAATATTTTTAATTCGACAACTACTTAGTAGTCCTGATATAACTATTGATATTTATGAAAATACCTAAATAGCAAACTCTGCAATGATTTCGCCACAAAACCGCGGAATTTCACAACAAAAATAGTTTCTATGAAAGTGAAATAACATCCTTTCGCTAATTTCTGTTGTATTTCTGTAATATGCAATCGCTTTGCTACGTAAATAAAGATTGCTGTAAGAAATGTATTTGTCAACATTTGTTTAAAACACATTATGATAATTTTGTAGTACCTATACTCCATTTGAAATAAGATTAGACATTTAAATAAACCTTTTTTACAGTCCGTTCAACCGATTTTGACTTCTATACCGTAGGCATAACGATGGTATTGAAAGCAAAAAAGTGGTTACAATACCAACTGTTTACTGCAGCTGCCGTTTATCATGCCACCAACGCAATAGAAGTCAGAATCGATTGAACGGACTGTAAAAAAGATTTGTTTAAATGTCTAATCTTATTTCAAATGGAGTATAGGTAAAAAAAAAATCTCTCTCTCTTGAATGAAATGAGTCAATCACCCATTTTCACAGATTAGTACAGATGAGACACTCCGCAAAATCATTTAAATAAAAAGCGACTCTTGCTACGACACAATAAAGTGCAATTCAAGTCGCACAGCGCTAACATAATTACCGACAGTTATATTCACCTAGAAGATGCCTCTCATTCTATCGCGTAAATCTTTTACCTGCTGACTACGTTATGCTCACTGAATTCGACAAGTCGAGCCCGCCTTGTACCTACTTGTAGCTTCATACCTAAAATGAGGAGTGTCCCATCTGTGTTCATCTGTGCTATGGGCTTAATTAAAAAGTGATAAGCGACAAAAATGGCGCTGGGACTGTCACGTATGTACACTCTACATCCGACATCTCACACTTCAAGTCCAATTGAAAACTAGAGTCAGAATCTGGCATTTTTGCTGAACTGGGCCTATTTGGCGCAGCCCTGAGGCACACTTTCCTGCAAATTTCTTACATCGCACTTTACACTTTTTATTCGCAGTATACAGGGTGGCAGGGACATCGACTCGAAAACTGTTACCATGGATTCAGTACATGATTCTGAAACCCCCTTTTTTTGGGAATTATCAAATAACTCCTCCCGCTCTGGGCGGAGCGGGAGAGCGTGTCAGACTCTTACTGACTAAAACCCACCCGTGTTCCTTCAGTTGCCTATATGTTGCCAGGGACCACGGTAACCCTTTCGGAGTTTCCCGCAACCCCGGCAGGCATCGGCCCTAGCGGACCCAGTTCTGCTGACATCTCTTTGAGGCGCGCCTCAAATCGCCTCCACGAGGACACGGCGATGCTCCGCCCAAGCCGGGCAGACCTCCACCGTATGCTCCACCGTGTCCTCCAGGTGATCCACACAATTCTGAACCCCGCTGTGTAGGTATTGCACTTTTCTATGAAACAACTTTTTTTTTTTATAACGGACTAAAAATTTCAACGCAGTGGTTTCAGAATCATGTACTGAATCCATGGTAACAGTTTTCGCGTCGATGGGGACCCTGCATGCTTTGTGCCTTTTAATCTGTGCTAAATGAAAGTATTTTCTTTCTTTATTTCTAGTAACAGTTTGCCGTTGGTTCCGGCTGTCATTTGTAAATCTTTGACAGTCGTTACGGGTAGTTAGAAGCCCAAAAAGTCTGACAACCAGTCTTACCAAGGGGTATCGTGTTACCTAGTAACTAGGTTGTGGAGGTCAGATAGGCAGTCGCTTCATGTAAAATACTGGTATTCAGCTGCATCCGGTTGGACTGGAAGCCGACCCCAACATAGTTGGGGAAAAGGTTAGGCAGATGATGATTTCTAGTAACAGTTTGAGCAAATTAATATGTATTTTGGTGGTCTGTAATCACTTGAAGCTTTTAGCTAAATGAAACGGCTGAAACTTAACTGTATTATCTGGTATTACTTACTGTAATGTTACACTGAAAAACTAAATGCGGAAAGCATTTTCATGATTTCAAGAAATAAAATTCTGTAAATACATACAGTTTTTTTTTTTTACCAGTGCTCAAACTTAAACTTTACGTGACTTTACTCATCATTATGAACAACTTTTAATATGGGCCCAAACATGAAATCGCGAAAAAAAAATCTGCTGTTTCCTACTGTTGTTAGCATAACTCGTCAAAATGTAGGGAACAGCTGACTTTTTTCCGCGATTTCAGGTTTGGACCCATAGTAAAAGTTGTTCATAAATGATGAGTACAATGAACTCTTATGATTTTTCGTGTATGAATAAATATAGGTACCTAATTTAGAGCTGTAAATTTATTTTCGTTATTTTCTTTAGCAGCTTTCCTCCCATTTTTAAAATTAAATGACATTAAGTTAAAAGAGCATTAACAACTCTATAATTATACTTCCAAGTAGATTGAGAGCGTCCGGTCTGCACCAAGTGCAAAGGGCAACTGATAGAAATCCGACGACTGAAGAAACACGAAGTTTGCCGAGGGACAAGAAAATAGTTATACTGTACAAGATACTTATCTCGTTACTAATTTTACAGAACTGACGCATTTCCTTATGCTCGGGCCACACCAACGGGAAACGCCGTTAATTATCACGATGATGGACCTTAACCCGTCGGTATGAAGTCTATCATCGCGATAATTAACGGCGTTTCCCGTTGGTGTGGCCCCAGCAATATATTGGCCTGTAAGATTAAATCACACCTATACCCCGTTTGAAATAAGATTAGACATTTAACTAAACCTTTTTTCAGTCCATTCAACCGATTTTGATTTCTATTGCGTTGGTGGCATGACAAATGACAGCTGCAGTAAACAGTTGGTTTGTAACCACTTATTTTGCTTTTAATGCCATCCTTATGCCTACGGTATAGAAGTCAAAATCGGTTGAACGGACTGTACAAAAGGTTTGTTTAAATGTCTAATCTTATTTCAAACGGAGTATAGGTAATTCTGAACACAACTATAGGTAATTCATTATGCATGAGTAGGTATAAGTAGGTATTCACATTACATAACATCACACCTGTAATACCCGAAGGGTTAGGCAGAGGTGTACCTATAGAACACCCACATTTCGCCAATTATATTTAATTCCCATGTAATGGGAGGCCAGCCTATTACCATCAACCGGGCACAAACCCAGACTCTGGGCTGCTACTGAGAAAATCCCAGTGGAAAAACCCAATATCATTTTGCCGGACCTGAGAATCAAACCCGAGAACTCATGCTCAACGATTGCGACCACTAGACCAAAGAGGCAGTCAAATAGATATTCATATTTATTGCATTCTACCCACACATTCAAGGAATATTCGTGTAGGTATTATGAAATCACTACAACGGTCATATTTGACGGTTGACGCAAATCGTAAAGGTTTTATTGCAAATTATCATACAATTGCGACATTTTTCTATTTTTACGATTCTATGATTATTACAATGGTAAGTATAGCGTCATCATTACACCAATGTACCAGTATTACTATTTTCTTAATGTACCTCGGCAAACTTCGTGTTTCGTCAGTCGTCGGATTTCTATCAGTAGCCCTTTTTACTTAGTGCAGACCGGACGCTCTCAATCGACTTGGAAGTAAATAGAGTTGTTAATACGCTTTTTACTTAATGTAATTTATTTTGAAAATAGGAAGAAAGCAGCTAAAGCCGCAGGCACGAAAATAGTTTTACAGCTCTATATAGTTCACACGGAAATCATAACAAAACAACAATAAAGTACTTAGTTCGGAATTCGGAAATGCGATGATTCCCAAGGGACATTAAGACGCAGATATATGACAGTGATCTTGAGTGGTTAGCTTGCGTGTTCTGTACTGAGCTCACGCAACGCGTCGTACGTCCGGCCAGTAATAGGACTCGCCCATCAAGGAGCGTTGTCCCAAAATAGACGCATTTTGAATTTACCTATTTTGATATTTTTTGTTGTTTTTGTTAATGTAATTAAAATAATCAATATTATAATCATTTGTAAAATATAGAATTAAGATTGTTGTTTTTTTTTTGTTTTATGTAGGAAGGCTGCCGTTCCACATAAATGTACTTTTTAATTTTTGTTTATTTGGTTGTTTAACTTGTAGATTTTTTTTTTTTTAATTTTTGCATGCCATAAGATAGAGTGTGTAGGAACTGCTTTTACAATGTTAACACCTGATTTTGTACCCACATTCATTGCAAAATAAATTATTCTGATTTATTACACGTAAAACAAAAGGTATTTTAATAAAACACGTATACTAAAAGATTGATAATTTAATTATCTTTGGTATGGTTATATTATAATGGTGAAGTTTTCAGAAAAATACGCTTGATAAATTTTGCGTCATTTTCAGTTTTTTATCCGCGTTAGACATAACTTTACAAATTAATTTCACTATGTAATATAAACATAATCAAAAATATGCCTATATTAAAATATTAAAAAATGCTCTAATTTAACATAAATTTTTTTCAAATCACTAACACTACTCGTTTAGACGTCATCTTCAGTATAAAATCATTAAAAGTCAGTTATCGTCCCCTTAAGAAAATAGATTGTAAACTATAGCTGTACAAGGACATTTTGGCGCCTAAATGACATTGACAAGAGGGCGTTGTTCTCTCAGAAACTGCATTGACAAATCAAGATGGCGGCGTTAGGTCCGATTTTGGCCAGGCGCCAAAAGAACCTTTTAGCGTTGTAAGTAAAAATACAGAGTCAACTGTAAAACTTGGGTTTCCACAGAAAGCAGTGCCGTTATTATAATGACAGCCGTCCTTAGAGAGAGCGTTTTTTGACACCGTACCGTAATATCAAGACAAAGGTGCCGATTCCCTTGTTCACAAACTAAACTAAATTTAAGTTCAGTGCATCTTTTTCTTTCTATTTCATTAAGAAAAGGACAGAAGATACATTTTAGTTTAGTCCTGTCAAATTAATCAGCGCTGACGTAAATTGACGTAATTTTAGTTGGCAAGTTTTTAATCACGTCTAAACTTGTATGGAGACTGACAGGCGCTGATTAATTTGACAGGACTAAACTAAAATTTATCTTCTGTCCTTTTTTTAATGAAATAGAAAGAAAAAGATGCACTGAACTTTAGTTTAGTTTGTGGACAAGGGAAAAGGCACCAATGGGAAACATGCGGATTTTTATGGTTTTGCTTAATTGATGGTTTCATCTTGACATGGTAAACTTGTATTGATATGATATGATATTTTATTGTGTTAATAATAATACTATTTTGATTTATCATTTTAATTTAAACTGTTTACATGTTAGTTAAGGTAGTTAGTATAAGAATCATTTTTAAACTTAACATCTGTAACCTGTACCTACTTTCCGTGCAAATAAAGAACTATTCTATTCTATTTTATGACTGCCGTTATTTAGCAGCCGCTATATTACGGCGTCGCTGTCTTAAGAAACCCAAGCCTTACAACCACGGAGCGTAAAACAGTCTCACTAGCTGTTTATTTATAAGCAAACTCTAATTCAGTGTAGGTAGCGCCATCTATGCGTTCACTTAAGAACTTTTGATGGCTTCAGTTTTCAAGCACCCAAGTTAATTCTGCTACGGTCTACGGTGGCGCTACGCGATGTAGCTAGGTATTTTTAACCGACTTAAAAAAAAGAGAGTAGAGATTGTAATTATTCTTTTTCATTTAGTAGGAAACTTGCGCGGTGCCCCTATTTTTTTTTTTAATTTTTATGGGTTGTTTTTGAATTAGCTTCAATACTTAATACGAAATATCTGGATACGGTTTTTATCTTTTTGAACGACGTTTTCTAAAAGTGAAACTTAGCTAGATCGATTTATCGCCCTCGAAACCCCGTGCATACTAAATTTCGTGAAAATCGTTGGAGCCTTTTCCGAGATTCAGATTATACTTAAATATACAAGAATTGCTCGTTTAAAGATAACAGACAGACGGTTTAGACAGATTTAATCCACTTTGTATAAATATGTTTATGGTGTTAAAAAGCTTCCTGTCACTGTTTTTTTACTTAGTTATACTGATATACGAATTTATGTAGGGTAGTTCAAGTCTCTTTGAAAGATAAAATCAGAAATGAAATTATCCGAAAAAAACTAGAGTTACCGACATAGCTTGAAGATTAAAAGCAAACTGAAGTGGCAGTGGGCTGGCCATGTTTGTCGAAGGACCGATGGCCGGTGGAGCAGACGAGTCCTGGAGTGGAAACCGCGTATCGGCAAGCGTAGTGTGGGACGCCCCTCCGATGACCTTAAAAAGGTGGTTGGGTAGATTGGATGCGGAAGGCGGAGGACAGGGTGTTGTGACGTAGTCTGGAAGAGGCCTATGTAAGCAGTGGACTGCATCAGCCGAGATGATTGAAATAACACAACTTTAACTAATTATTACTCGTTAACTTGTAGAGTCTACTTAGCTGTGATAGTTTTCCTTTTAATTTCGTTATATAAACTACTGTTGTGATTTTTTTCACACACCCAAAACCAACCATTTAGCCAGCAGGGGGGGGGGACACTTGACTCTAACAAAAATTAGCACTTTAAAGCTTAATATTTCGCAAACGGATCCCTGAATCCAAAAATGGTTTACGCAAACTCACAATGTTTTTAAAGGACCTTTCCAATGATACCCCTCACTATGGGTTAAAAAAAGAAAAAAAAATAACATCACCACTTTACGTGTATGAGAGGTACCCTAAGAAAAAATGTTTTTCATAATTTTATTTTACCACTTTGTCGGCGTAATTAAAATATATACTTATGCCAAATTACAGTTTTCTAGTACTAAGGGTCTCGGAGCTAGACCGCGGACAGACAGACAGACAGACAGACGGACATGACGAAACTATAAGGGTTCCTTGTTTACTACGGAACCCTAAAAAGGTGGCTAGGGCAGATTGGATGCGGAAGGCGGAGGACAGGGTGTTGTGACGTAGTCTGGAAGAGGCCTATGTGAGCAGTGGACTGCATCAGCCGAGGTGATTGAAGTACCACAACTTAAAAAAACGTTTAAATCGATAACCCGACTACGGCAAACACGCTAAGTAAAAAGGTGTAGACAAGATATCGATGTCGATTTTTTCCGGTTTGCGTATAACCGCGGAGTCGTCTTCTTTCCTCAAACTCCCCGCGTTTGTGAAATCTCAGCAGAAGACTCCGATGGTTGGTAGCACTCTATAATGTATACTCTGTAATATCTATATATGATGGGGCTGCCGCGACACTGTAGTGCCTCGGGCATGTTTGCCGAAGCTAGCGTTGACTGCTTTTATGCTACGATGCGTAAGCGGAGCGCGTCTCTGGTGCGCAGGGTGTGCGGCAGCCCCAACAGCGTTCTGATGATGATAGCTGACAGGCTCGACTGTCCCTACATGCGACGTTGCAGTGACTTGCACGTCACCTACAGTCGTCGGTCTTTAATGTTATGTTAGTGTAAATTGGTTTTTGTTTTGTGTTTTATTGTAATGTTAATGTTTGATGAAGTTATGTGTGTTATATTGTATTTTGTGTATGAGTCATTGTTACTCGAAGGAATAAATGAATAATAATAAAAAAAAATAAAAAAATTCATGACTGTGCATCTTACAGTTTCAGAGATATAGTAATCAGTGAAAACGTCACAGCAGCAAAAACTGAAATAACTTCAAAATCTTAAGGCGAAAGCGCCAGGGTAAGAAAGAAAGAAAATAAAAAGTAAGAAATAAAGTGGTGGCACTCCGGGAGTACCGACAGAAGTGAAAACTTGAACAAGATCGCCTTGGTGCAAGAAAAATACTTTTATAGAACATTGGTCCGTAACACAATATAAATAAAGAGCACAATCGCGTTTACAAAAATGAGATGTTGTCATGGTGTCGCGAAATCAATGGTTTAGTCCCATCTCAAAAATGCCCGACGCGCCTAAAGAAGTTTTCACTTCAAATACGTTTATTTGCGGTAAACATGACGCAAACAAAAAATAACAAGTTGGGGGAAAATATGCGTCACATCCACGCAAAACGGCCATCGCTCAGCATAATGCTGCGACCCTGTGCGAGACAGAACCCCAGCGCTGGTTTTCAGCGACAGCCGGACTTGACGTTATTTCGTCGACCGGACATAAATACTAGCCTAGCCTTGTATGGGTAGCCTGCGAAATGCAAATTTTCTTACGTTTTTTTAACCGACTTCCAAAAGGAGGAGGTTCTCAATTCGACTGTATGTTGCTTTTTTTTTTTGTATGTTTGTTACGCGATTACTCCGTCAATTATGAATTGATTTTGATGGTTCTTTTTTGTTTGGTAGATCATACTTCAGAGGTGGTCCCATATAAATTTTATTAACTTTGCTTGGGTAGTTTTTGAGTTAGCTTCAATAATACGTATTTTTTCCTCACTTAGTATGTGGATGACATTATGATAACTTCCTGTCACTGTTATTTACATAGCAGGTAGTGCTATTCGAATTTGTGTGGGGTAGGTATCACAACTAAAAAGTGAAAAATAAAAACCTTTTTAAAAAAAAACAACCGACTTCAAAAAAAACACTACAAAGTGAAAAATAACTTTAATTTCGGAAGTCGGTGACACAGAACGAAAATTAAAAACCAAAGACACCGACTTCCGAAATTAAAGTTATTTTTCACTTTGTTGTGTTTTTTTTGAAGTCGGTTGTTTTTTTTTTCAATTTGCAGGTCAGTAGGTATAAGGTTTTATTGTATGTTGATTAAAATACAGGCTGGTAGGGACATCGACGCGAAAACTGTTACCATGGATTCAGTACATGATTCTGAAACGGCTTTGAAATTTTTCGTCGGTTATTTAAAAAAAAATCTGCTGTTCCATACATTTTGACCGCGTATTGGTACACCACACTGTCAGGTGTGGTGGTTGGAGTTAGAGAGTTAAGAGTACATTACATGAATGTAATGCCAGTATTTCGTTTATTATTTTTAATTTCAATTCATTTACATTTTTAAATATTAAAAACATTTGAAAATATTAAAAAGAAAGAAAAAAAAAAGAGCACGAAGTGGATATAGACCTCTTTCACTCATCAATACCTGCTCTAAAAAAAAACCGGCCAAGTGCGAGTCGTACTCGCCCATGAAGGGTTCCGTAGCAGCAAGTAACATTGAATGAAAGGTAAATTGCGGTTTACGATTTATGACGTATTAAAAAAAAACTACTTGTTAGATCTCGTTCAAACCAATTTTCGGTGGAAGTTTACATGGTAATGTACATCATATATTTTTTTTAGTTTTATCATTCTCTTATTTTAGAAGTTACAGGGGGGGGACACACATTTTACCACTTTGGAAGTGTCTCTCGCGCAAACTATTCAGTTTAGAAAAAAATGATATTAGAAACCTCAATATTATTTTTGAAGACCTATCCATAGATACCCCACACGTATGGGATTGACGAAAAAAAAATTTTTGAGTTTCAGTTCTAAGTATGGGGAACTCCAAAATTATTTGTTTTTTTTCTATTTTTATGTGAAAATCTTAATACGGTTTACAGAATACATCTACTTACCAAGTTTCAACAGCGTAGCTCTTATAGTTTCGGAAAAAAGTGGCTGTGACATACGGACGGACAGACAGACAGACAGACAGACAGATAGACAGACAGACAGACAGACAGACAGACAGACATGACGAATCTATAAGGGTTCCGTTTTTTGCCATTTGGCAACGGAACCCTAAAAAGCTGCACTTGCCATTTAATGGGTTTCTCTAATCTAAAATCAAATCAAATTATTTTAATTTAATCATATTTAAAAATTAAAAAATTAAATGGAACTTAATTTAATTCAATCACTGAATTTATTGTAATCAATTTAGCTTTTAATAATTTATTTTTATGTTATCTAAACTATGTATTACTTGTTTTAATTAATTAATTATGTTTTATCTGCGCATAATGCAGTGCATGCTGTGGTTTTCTTTATGTAATGAGGCGCTTAGACTTAAGTTTGCAATGTACAAATTATAAAGTAATAGTGTACTCATTGTTGAAGAGCCCAATAATAAATAAATAAATATTATAAAAAATAGAGGTCCGCCGGTGTCGTGATCAGGGTCCAAGCTACAGGTGGTTAGGGCTGCAGAGACAGGAACCTCCTCACAATGCGAGCCGTATTGAGGAGTACTGCCTTCTGAATCAGGTCCTTGATCCAATCGTCTGACGAGAGCATCGAGAAATATTGGTCGAGGTAACGACAATCAGCACAATGATAGCCGAGCTCCCATTGCACATATCAACAACCGCGTGAGCTAAGTTGAGATATTTTATTTGTTTCTCTTTCTCAGCTTTCACGAGGTTCCCGTCATGTGGAATGGTAACATCGACTATCATTGCGCGGTGCGCTAATCAATCTATCACGACTATATCAAGCTTATTTGCTACAATTGTCCTGTCAGTAATGATAGATCGATCCCCGCATAACGTGACATGTTCATTTTCAAGAACTGGGTCGGGCAACTTATAATACGGTACCTCCAGAATCCACAAGTTTATATTTCAAAGCAAGCTGCTGGTGGATAATCCTGGCCATTTGGTTATGCCTGTGCAAGTACTCCTCGTTAGCTAGACGAGAACAACCAGAGATAATAATGTCATTATTATTAGCCTGGTTCTCTTAAACTGCATCGTTACCAGATCACATAATTCCTCATTATACATGCTTCGCAAGGAACGTATTTCCACAGCATTTATTCGGTTTTATTATACAGGGTGGGTAAAAAATCGTGGATCAAACGAAACAAGGCGATAGTTGGGGTTATTTGCAGTAAAATATATAAATAAAAAATATAAACATTTTACAAATAATTTTTCGTGAGACTTAAAAGATATTTTAAAAACCGGCCTAGTGTGTGTCGGACCACGCACAATGAAGGGTTCCGTAGTTGGTTGAATTTATCCCAAAAACAAACTTAACTTTGTTGTTGATAAACATGTTCTCCCAAACGGAAGGTATGGGAAAACATGTTTTTGCAACTGCAAAGTTAAGTTGGTCGATTATTACTCGTTAACTTGTAGAGCCAACTTAGCTGTGATAGTTTTCCTTTTAATTTCGTTATATAAACTACTACTGTGTTTTTTTTCACACACCCAAAACCAACCATTTAGCTGGCAGGAGGGGGGGGGGGGGCACTTAGGCCTGGGTGTCATCACCGGACAGGCCTGCCGACATCAACGACGAGGCGGAGTGGTTCCGGGAGGCCATGTCCAATGTGTGTGACATGGCAATGCCCCGGGTCCATCCTAGACATGCTTCGCGCCGGCTGTACTGGTGGTCGCAAGAGCTGGAGGCTCTGCGCAAGGCGTGTGTTGCTGCGCGACGCCGGTACGCCAGGAATCGCAGGCTCCGTATCCGCCCTCCGGATACGCAAGCCATTGAGGCGGAGCTGTACGAGGGGTACAGAGCGGCGAAGACCGCCCTCCAAGCGGAGATCCTGCGGGCCAGGGCGCTGGCCCGCGAGGAGATGCTGGAGACTCTCAACCGGGACCCGTGGGGGCGCCCATACAAGATGGTGCGGGAGACACTCCGCCCATGGGCTCCCCCGCTGACGCAGAGTCTCCGGCCCCAGCTTGTGGGGGACGTGGTGAGCGCTCTGTTCCCCTCTAGAGGGGATCATACTGCTCCGCCCATGGCTCCGCCTACTGCGATGCCCGATGCGGACCACACCGACGACGACGATTCTCCTGAGGTGACTGAGGTAGAAATGAGAGTGGCGGTACGCAAGATGAGTGCGAAGAATACCGCCCCAGGACCCGACGGCATAGCCGGAAAAGCCTGGGTCCTGGCCATGGGGGCTCTCGGGCCTCGACTGAGGGGGCTCCTAAGCGCATGCATGGAGAGGGGCCAGTTCCCACTTCGTTGGAAGACGGGGAAACTGGTCCTCATCAAGAAGCCGGGGCGCCCAGCGGACTCTCCGTCCGCTTATCGGCCCATTGTGCTGCTCGACGAGGTGGGCAAGCTCTTTGAAAGAGTCATTGCAGACCGCCTCGTCGGGCAGCTGGTGCGAGTGGGGCCGGATCTGGCGGAGAGCCAGTTCGGTTTCCGCAGGGGGCGCTCTACGGTGGACGCCATCATGCGCGTGCGGGCCCTCACGACGGGGGATGCTGTGGCCCGGGGTGGGGTCGTCTTGGCGGTGTCTCTAGACATCGCCAATGCCTTCAACACCCTGCCCTGGAGTTGCATAAGGGAGGCACTCCGGTATCACCGGATGCCGACCTACCTCTGTCGTGTGGTCGAGGCCTATCTGACGGACAGGGCCGTCATCTACCCCGGTCACCAAGGAGAGTGGAACCGGCAAGAGATGTCGTGCGGTGTCCCACAGGGTTCGGTCCTGGGGCCGCATCTGTGGGACATCGGATACGACTGGGTGCTGCGCGCCGACCTCCCTAGCGGCGTCAGCGTCGTTTGTTACGCTGACGACACGCTTGTCCTGGCGCAGGGGGGGTCGTACCAGGCGGCGGCCGATTTAGCGACACGCGGGGTTACGACAATCGTCGATAGGATCCGGCAGCTGGGACTCGAGGTGGCCCTGCACAAGTCTGAGGCCATGGGTTTTCATGGTCCTCGGAATGCGCCACCGTCGGGTTCCCAGGTAATGGCGGGAGGGGTTCACATCGGTGTCGAGTCGACGATGAAGTATCTGGGACTCGTCCTCGACAGCCGGTGGAACTTCGTAGAACATTTCCGACGTTTGGCTCCCAGACTTGAGCGGGCCGGGGCTGCATTGAAGCGGCTCCTGCCCAATCTAGGGGATCCAAACGCCTCCTGCCGGAGGCTCTATGCGGGGATCGTGCGGTCCATGGCCCTTTACGGGGCACCGGTGTGGGCGCGTTCATTGAGGCTGCGGCCAGCCCGCCGGTTGAACGCGTATCAGAGGGTCATGGCCATCCGGCTGGCCCGAGGATACCGCACGGTCTCCTGCGAGGCGGCGAGCCTCCTTGCCGGATTACCGCCATGGGATCTGGAGGCAAAGGTTCTCGCGCACGTCTGGGAGTGGCGCGAGGAGGCGAAACGCCGGGGCTTAACCCCGATGCCGCAAGAAATTGCGGCACAGCGGACAGAGCTCCGGCGGGATCTCATGGCGTCATGGAGGGTGCGATTGTCGCAACCCCGCGCTGGGCACGCCACAATCGCGGCGATAAGACCCGTCTTTGAGGAGTGGCTGGAGAGACGCCACGGCGTTCTCACCTTCCGCCTGACGCAGGTCCTCACCGGACACGGCTGCTTCGGGAGGTTCCTGTTCAGGATAAGGCGGGAGGAAACACCCGGGTGTCACCATTGTGTGGATCGGCCTGAGGACACGGTGGAGCATACGGTGGAGGTCTGCCCGGCTTGGGCGGAGCAACGCCGTGTTCTCGTAGAGGCGATCGGCGGCGGTGATCTCTCGCGTCCGGCCCTGGTCCAGGCCATGGTACGGAGCGAGAGGAAATGGCAGGCCGTCACCTCCTTCTGCGAAGCGGTAATGCTTGCGAAGGAGGAGGCGGAACGCGTGAGGGAGAGGCAAATTTCGCGCCCTCACGCCCCTAACCGCCGCAGGAGGAGACGCCCGGGGCGGGAATCGCGAGCCGATTTCCGGCCACCGTAGGCGCGGGCTTGCGGACGGTGAGCAATGGGTAGCTCGCCGTCCGATAAGGACCAAGCCCGGGTCGACGGCGCGTTGTGTTCCACGCGCGCCTCAAAGAGATGTCAGCAGAATTGACGGGGCCCACTAGGGCCAATGCCTACCGGGGGTTCGAAGAAAACCGATCGGGAAATCGTGGCCCCCGGCAACAGGGCAACCGAAGGAACACGGGTGGGTTTTAGTCAGTAAGAGTCTGACACGCCCTCCCGCTCCGCCCAGAGCGGGAGAAGTTATTTGATAATTTCCCACCCAAAAAAAAAAAAAAGGGGGACTTGACTCTAACAAAAATTAGCACTTTAAAGCTTAATATTTCGCAAACGGATCCCTGAATCCAAAAATGGTTTTACAAACTCCCAATATTTTTAAAGGACCTTTCCACACCACGGGATAAAAAAAAAACATCACCACTTTACGTGTAGGGGAGGTAGGTACTCTAAAAAAAATGTTTTTCATAATTTTGTTTTACCACTTTTTCGGTGTATTTAATATGTATACCTATGCCAAATTAAAGTTTCCTAGTACTAAGGGTCTTGGAGCTAGACCGCGGACAGACAGACAAACAAACAGACAGACGGACATGACGAAACTATAAGGGTTCCTTGTTTACTACGGAACCCTAAAAAGTGCCAATACCATCATGGTACCCTCTGTCATAAAAGCACTTTTGTAGTGATGATACATTTCCTAGAAGCAACTTGTTTTAAAATAGGTATAATTGGCTGTTATTAAAATTTTTGGTATTTTCTTTTAAGAAGATCAAGTTAGGGCTCTGCCACAGAGATATTTTTACTGCAAATAACCCCAACTATCGCCCTGTTTCGTTTGATCCACGATTTATTTATTACCTATTATTAAAAAAAAACAACCAGTAGAGTAGTGGAAAAAATACAACAATTATATTTTATTTTCGTCACTTACGTTACACATTACATCAAGACAATTTAGGGAAAACCGATCGATGTGTTTACATTGATTTATGGAAATTTTGCGATGCTCACGTGAATGTAAATATTTACATTTTAGAACAAAGTAGTTACCTAATGGAAAAGTGAACTTATTCAAATATGACAAAGAGGTAAGATACAATAGGTAAGTGACTGGTGGACATAATTTTTTGTCAACGGAAGTAGGTATGAGAGGAAACAACACTTCGTTCAGGGCAATGTAAACAATCTGATTCTTAAATCTTTTCTAATTGATAACTCGGATTAGCCACGTTGTTAACCGCCGAACCCTCCTAGTCCGCGACCTCCCTGCCCACCACCGAATCCTCCTTGTCCGCGACCTCCCTGGCCACCACCGAATCCTCCTTGTCCGCGACCTCCTTGACCACCGCCGAAGCCTCTTTGTCCGCGACCTCCCTGGCCGAAACCACCTTGGTTACTGCCAAATCCTCCTTGTCCGCGACCTCCCTGGCCGAAACCACCTTGGCTATTGCCAAATCCTCCTTGTCCGCGACCTCCCTGGCCTCTGCCGAAGCCTCCTTGGCCGTTTCCTAATTGTGCGAAGGCCAATACGACCAGCAACACTCCGAAGATTAACAATATCTGAAAATAAAACAATTTTGTTATTTTTGAAATAGTCAAACGAATGAAAATACCTATACCATTGGTTTAGTGGTCGCAAGCGCTACTGCTGAACAAGAGGTCCTGGATTCTATTCCCGGGTCGGGCAAAGTGGCTAATGTTAGGGTAGTAAAAAACGCCCCGGAAAACAATTAAAATATGTGCATACTCAAAATATGAAATTCACTGCTATAAATACTAATTTTCCGACAGCTTGTATGCGAATACAAATAAAGAAACGACCGAATAAAATACTGAAAATTTCGAAAAATTTATACAGAATTTGCTGACGTAATATTTTTCAAACATGCAAATAAGCATACACCATGCATGCAGCATGCAAGTGAGCATGCAATATGCAGCAGCCATGGTTTCTGTCACGGCTCCGGCGCGGAGGGGCGCGGCGGTCCCACGTGAGCTTATCGTCGCAGATAGAAAATAAAACCACCTGCTCCTCAGTTCGCGGGCCGCCTCACCCCTCCGCGCCTACGCGGGCTTAAATTACACTCTAGGGGTAGGGCAGACAAAACTACGTGGAGTCGGTTTTGCAGTGATTCGTTTCTGTCACTAACTTTTGTAGCACAACATATTGACTTTTCAGTTTGTATTTTTTTCGGAAGTTTAGTTTTTTTTGGAAATTTAGTATCAACCACAGATTTTCGGGAGTAAATTTTTTTTCGGAAGCTTTATTATTATTCCTAATGTTATAAGGAGTAAGCCGACGTTCGTACGGACGTAATGAAATTGCGGCGCTTTTTTTTCATGCACTTGATTTTCAACGCTCTGCTTAGCGCCGAGAGTCCAACAGTGTGTTATTTTCAACGCGCTGGGACGAAAGTGCATCCCAGCGCGTTGGGTTCTCAATGCTCGGCTTAACCCCGAGAGTTGAAAATCCAGTGCGCGATAAAATCCCGCCGCGATTTTATTACGTCCGTGCAAACGTCGGCTTGGTGCACACGGGCGAAGCCGCGGGTAGCAACTATTTTAAATAAAACGCCATCGGATATTAGTTTCACGATATCTATCCCTGTACATTTCTGAAACATGTATTTACCTACACACAGTGCATTATCATTAAAATGTAAACAATCTGATCATCTTGATTATACCTAATCACTGATTATACCGCATTATACCTATACAGTACAAGGATCTGCCGCGTTCAGGAAAATGAGCTCCTGGGTTTGAAAGAAAGAAAGAAAGAAAGAAAATACATTTATTTAGCACAGACCAAAAAAAAGCACACAATATAATTAACAGCAGATAAAAATAAAAAATAAATAAAATGAAAATCCATCCATTCATGTTTCTCCATCAGAAATTTCTCAGTAACACTCTGGAGTCTTGATTTGTGCCCGATTGGTGGCAATGTTTTTAAAATATCCTATACAGGGTGAAAAAAACCTGTCACCTAACCGTCACCTATCTACGCATTCTATACATCAAAATATGTAACATTCAGTAAAAAGTATTCCTAGGAAACGGTAGCACGCAATGGATCGCACGCAAAACATTGCGCTTATGGGTGCATGCAACAATACAGGGGCCCAAGTCTGCTATTTTTATAAATTCGTCATTCCAACACGATCCCAATGGTGCCGATTCTCTTGTGCACAAACTAAACTAAATTTAAGTTCAGTGCATCTTTTTCTTTCTATTTCATTAAGAAAAGGACAGAAGATAAATTTTAGTTTAGTCCTGTCAAATTAATCAACGCTTGACGTAAATTGACGTAATTTTAGTCGGCAAATTTTTAATCACGTCTAAACTTGTATGGAGAGTGACAGGCGCTGATTAATTTGACAGGACTAAACTAAAATTTATCTTCTGTCCTTTTCTTAATGAAATAGAAAGAAAAAGATGCACTGAACTTAAATTTAGTTTAGTTTGTGAACAAGGGAATCGGCACCATTGTCATTTTGCTAAAAGTTCGTAATCTGCTAAATTCATAATGGTCAATCATTGGTCGGTCAATGGTCTTATAACAGAATTGTGTTATAATGGCATTGTCGTACAATACGACCAATGATACCGCCTAAGTCAGTCATTCATTTGTCATTATGTACGAGATTACCAATAAGTGCCATTTCTTTCAATGGAGTGTCAGTGGCTGACCATTGGAAAGTCATAATGACGCCATTATATTAGTAGATTACCAAACTTGTCAAAATCAACAATTACGAAATCAATGATAAACCATTCTGACACTATTGTAATAGCAGACTTGAGGCCCTGGGGTCGTGCCGTATTTAAAGTTAAGTTACTGTTATTATATACTAAATATTTTCAAAAAGTACGAGGCACAGAAATATAATAGTTTTGCTCATAATTACTAGGACAGCATTATTATGTACAGTAAGAATAGCTACGCAATGTGTGTTCACATATTTAACGCTATACCTGACAGTATTAAAATCTTACCAGCTAATAAATTTACAAGGTGCCCTAAAGTATGGTTAAGGGAAAAGAATTTCAACTCAATATGCGACCTATTTAAGAGCGTTTATTCTGAAAGTTGGCAACGTCGCAAATTGCTGTCAAATATTTACCTGATTTGATTAATTTGGCAATATTACTGTATGGAATTAAGAAATGTGGCTAACTAGGGAACTAGAATATTGATTATGAAATGCAGTAATTAATATCGTAACACCGAATATTTTAGAAGTAAAAAATTTTTTTTAGAAACTTTCCATATGCCTTTTTTACACCTAAAGTGATTACAACATGCAAATTGCTGTCAAATACAGTTTCATAATTGCAATTCATTATTAATATTCTAGTTCCCTAGTTAGTCGTATTTCTTATTTCCATACAGTAATATTGCCAAATTAATCAAAACTGCGAAATATTTGACATCTATTTGCGACGTTGCCAACTTTCAGAATAAACGGTCTTAATAAGAGGTTGATCAATAAATGACAATCATAACTATTTACCCTGTAACATGAACAGATTTTTTTTTTTCTTTATGTCATGAGTATATGTAATAATATAACAATAATGCTACTAATTAAAATTGAATTGAATTGTATGTACCCAAATGTTTTGCATGTCACATTATTATGACTATTATAAGTGTTATAGATCTGTTTAATTATTTATTTTAAGACCCAGATTTGTACCAACACTTATGCAAATAAATTTAATTTGATTTTGAATTGCTCGACCATAAGCAAACAAAGTTCCGGAGAGTAATTACATAATAGTAACGAAAATACAGAAAAACTTATTACAAGTATATTATTTATTACCTTTGATGATGCCATGGTCGCGAACTACAACGTTATGACTACCGAGGTATTTTTTTCCTTGTGCTTTATATATACGCTTCACAAAGCAATTCAGAGTTTTCTGTTCAAACTATGCTAATTTAAATTTCAAATGTTTGTGGTTCTCAACAATTTGACGTTTTTCTAGGAAATGCAAATCAATACTGGTGTTGTATTTGAGACTGTTAAGGTTAAAGAGGACACCAAAAAAAAAGACAGTTCTAAGGATTTCAATAAAACATTTAATTTCCTTTTTCTATACAATGTGTTACAAAAACCCTGTCCGATCTAAAAAGGGCACCTACTGCAATAACATTGGTGCCGATTCCCTTGTTCACAAACTAAACAAAATTTAAGTTCAGTGCATCTTTTTTTTTCTATTTCATTATGAAAAGGACAGAAGATAAATTTTAGTTTAGTCCTGTCAAATTAATCAACGCTTGACGTAAATTGACGTAATTTTAGTAGACAAGTTTTTAATCACGTTTAAACTTGTATGGAATATGACAGGCGCTGATTAATTTGACAGGACTAAACTAAAATTTATCTTCTGTCCTTTTCTTAATGAAATAGAAATAAAAAGATGCACTGAACTTAAATTTAGTTTAGTTTGTGAACAAGGGAATCGGCACCATTACCTACCAAAAAGTAATAAAAATAACTTATTATTTTTGCAAATAAAAAAGTTACTGCTATTTAAAATTCACGTTTTTAGTACCAAAATTACCCCTATTCCATAAAAAATTGGTAAATTTTTAGCAGGGGTCATAACTAGTCATAAGTTATGACCTGGAGATACCCGCTAAACGACGGCCGCCCGCGCCTCATGTATTCTTTTTATTTTTTCTTCGCCATTATTGTCCCCCTGCTGGGCAAAGGCTTCCATACTCTCTTTCCACCTCTCTCTGTCCAGAGCTTCCAAGAACCAATCTTTCTTAAAGGAGTCCAGCTCATCCTTCATCTCCGTCTGGGCCTGCCGCGATGTCGTTTGCCATTAAGCGGGACCCACTGGGTCGTAAGTTTGGTCCATTGATCGTTTGACATGCGGCAGATGTGTCCAGCCCAATTTTATTTAAGCGTGGTAGCTTTCCGAGTGACGTCAGTTATTTTAGTGATGGAACGGATTGTTGTATTCTTAAGGCTCCTGGCTGTGAATTCACTCGACAGAGTTTAGGTAAATTCTTGCGATGCTATGTTTGTGTGCACCGTTCACGCACACACGTCTAAACATCGAGCGTAGTGATCGCTTAAACAGTTTTGATCAAATAGACGGTATTTTGTTAAGTTACGTAGGTACGCTTATGAAATAAGTCTGGAATGTTTGTGTATATTCGTTTAGTATATTTATAACAATTCTGTTTTATATGGAATTTTATACTTTTTGTATGGAAAACATGAAAAATTATTACCTACATGTTGAGTTTTATGGGTTTATGGGTTTCATAAAGGGGGTCGAAATTTTCATTATTTTTGCGATAAGACACAATTTTCGAGATATAAGCAAAAGGACAGAAAAAAGATAAAGTACAGTTTTTGCAAATGAATGAGTTATTAATTTAGTGAAAATGAAAAATACGCTATTGGTGCCGATTCTCTTGTATACCGAACTAAACTTACTAAACTATCACTAAAATTCCTTACTTTTGACTATGAGAATCTCAAAGCTATTCTGCAAAATAAATTCTCTAAATTTAAAAATAATTTTGACACATCTAAATCGAATTTGACAACCGCGACTCCACACGTGATACCTAACCACGTGAATCTTTTTAGAGCCGGAGGCGCGCAAGGGGGGCAGCCTCGACGTGTTTTATATGGATTTTTCACTTTTTGTGTGGAAAATAAGAAAAAATATAACCTACATGTAGAGTGTTAGGGGTTAAAGGGTTATATAAAGGGTGTCGAAATTTTCATTATTTTTGCGATTGGACACACCGTTTTCGAGATATAAGCAAAAGAAAAAAAAATATTCAGTACTGTTTTTTCATCTGAAGTCGAGGTGTTGGTGTGAATTTTAGTTCATGACAACCAATTTTATACCACATGTTTTTAGTCGCGATTAAAAATAGTCATATTTAGTTAGAAAATCTAAATTTTAGGTTAAAAACGTCAAATTCAGAATAGCAAAATTGCCATTTTCACTAAACTAATATCTCAGTGCCATCTTAGTGCTGTCAAACTAAAATATAATTAAGTTGTGTCACTTTAGTCTATTTCAGAATAGGAAATCGTCGTTTGACAGGAATAAAACAAAATTTTGGTGATTTTTAGTCTAGTTTAGAGGCATTAGTGACAAGAGAATCGGCACCATGTCTAACTAAATCTGATTATTTTTAATCGCGATTAAAAAGGTGCGGAATACAATTAGTTATCTTGAACTAAAATTCACACCAACACCTCGCTTCAGGTGCAAAAAACAGTACTGTATCTTTTTTTTTTCTTTTGCATATATCTCGAAAATTGTGCGTCCAATCGCAAAAATAATGAGAATTTCGATCCCCTTTATAAAACCGTTAAACCCCTGACACTCTACATGTAGGTAATATTTTTTCTTATTTTCCTTACAAAAAGTAAAAATTCTATATAAAACGTCAAGGCTGCCCCCTGTGCGCCTCCAGCTCTAAAAAAAATTCACGGGGTAGGGCAAACAAGTACCACGTGGACTCGCGATTGTCAAATATAATTTTAGTGTGTCAAAATATATTTAAATTTGGAAAATTTTTGTTGCAGAATAGCTTCAAGATTTTCATAGCCAAAAGTAAGGAATTTTAGTGATAGTTTAGTAAGTTTAGTTCGGTATACAAGAGAATCGGCACCATATTGCCATCTTAGTGCTGTCAAAATAAAATATATTCTATAATTATTTCACGATGGGAAATCATCGTTTGACAGGAATGAACGAAACTTTGGTGATTTTTAATCTAGTTTTGAGGCATTAATTTGTGACAAGAGAATTGGCACCAGTATCCATAAAGGGATCTGAGACACTTGCGCGAAAGGCATTTTCGCGAAAGACACTTGCGCGAACCCACTTGCGCGAAAACGTTGCGGAAATGAGATTTCTTCATAAAATCACGCCATCAATTTCAAAGGGCCCAACACTTTGAAATTGATCGCGTGATGTTATGAAGAAATGTGAAAATTTTCGCAGCCGCCATCTTAGATTTACGTTTTGACATCAAAATCTGCTTTAGAATCCTCAAAAACTATGAAAAAGACACCTATGACGAAAAATCTGAATATTGTCACAGCCGCCATCTTGGATTTATATTTTGACCTCACTAACAGCTTTAGCATCCTCGAAAACTATGAAAACGATACCCATGACGAAATATTTTTAAATGTTCGCAGCCGTCATCTTGGATCTTTATTTTGACTTAAAGTAGTCTTCAGTACCGTTAAAGAACTTCGTTCCAAAAATACTTCACTTATTGCTACAACAGCATATCGGCGCGGGCATATCGGTGACGTGAACCCATAACTTTTTCCCCTACCAAAAATCACTCAAAACTATGAAATCGAAAGTCAAAATATAACTAGTGAACCCAGCAGGCAGATGTTGTCCTGCGACAACAGCGCCACGCGAGTCCAACTATAGTTATGAACCATCCAAGTTACAGAAAAAGAATTTAAAAAAAAAAACATCTAAATCAGTCAAGCCGTTTAGGATAAGAAGAATTACGAACACACGTACACCGGTATTTTATTTATTGCCAGGCATGCAAAATTTTAATGTTCTGCAAAAACAAGCAAAGTACTCTAAAAATAAAATGCGGATCAAAATGTGGTAGTCGACGTACAATTTCTGGAATATGTTAACATCGGACACGTACGTGCGTGTGTGCGTGCTGCGTCGCAAAGTGATACGTCCTCACGCTGGGAAGGCCCGTTCGCTACTGACGGAATAGATTTTCCGCGATCGTTTATATAGTTCACTTTGCCATTTATTTACGTAATGAAATAATTGTTTATTTATAAAATAAAATTTAGATTCTATTAAACAATTAACTTAAAATTAATATATAATTTTTAAAATTTCTTAAAAGTGTTTCTATGTATTAGAAAAAAATATTTATTTGGCTTGAAGTTTTGAGAAAGTTACGTTATTTCAACATTTTTTTTCTGCTATATTTTGTATGAAAGTTGAAAAAAGTGGTTCCCCTATGTACAAGTAGACCATATAATGATGTTGATGATGTTTTTTAATTTTCAACATCAAAAGCAGTTTCTTCTAACGAAACGATCAAACGTCAGTCTCGCGTCATTTTTTGGAAAACTTGTTGCGAATTTTAGTGATTTCCCACGAATCCTTAATTTATTTCAAAAATCCCTTTCCCCTATGTACAAGACGAAGAATTGGACTTTTCAAATCACAAATAATTTTGTTTAAATTCTCGTCCCCTTTCTCACAACGAATAAACAAAATTGATCAAAATCAGTGATTTCGTGCGGTGCGGCAGCACGGAGCCTTAACCTGGTCCACAAGTTTAATACCAAGAATACTCCGTTCCATAGCTCTCTGGCAAACCCCGGGCGTGGACCTCTGCTGAGTTGTCAAAGACCATGTTTGAGAACCATACGTAAGGATGGGAAGAATGCCCCATGTTATAATAACCCGGTAAAATTCCGCATTGAAAAAAAAAAACAGCGATTTTCTTTTTTCCAGAAAATTACCACATAAATAGATTCTCAGTATGATTCTTAACAACGTCGTCACGGATCGGACACGGTTTTTGTTACACGCTATATATTGAAAGTTGTGTTTTGCTTTAGTTCAAATTTAATTTTGCATATTCTATTTCTAATGCTTACATTAAATGTTTACTATTAAACATAATTTTAAGTAAGATAATTTTAATACCTTTTGCTGTATCATCATCTTCATCATCATTTCAGCCGAAAGACGTCCACTGTTGGACATAGGCCTCCCCCAAGCACCGCCACTTCAACCGATTCTGAGCTTTCCGCATCCAACGGATTCCTGCGGCCTTCACAAGGTCATCGGTCCATCTTGTGGGAGGCCTTTCAAAGCTACGTCTTCCGGTACGTGGTCGCCACTCCAGAACCTTTCGGCCCCATCGGCCATCCGTTCTGCGAGCAATGTGCCCTGCCCATTGCCACTTAAGTTTGGCAATTCTGCTTGGAGTTTGCTGTATATACTTGCTTAATTGTCACCTAAATGGAAGAAGTCAGTGGCTAATGAAATACAGGTATTCTAACCTAACTCTGGAGCCAAGGTCTCAAACTTTTCTGTAACCTGTTCATGGCAATAAAGATTTTCATTATATATTTATGTTTTACTAACATTACGTGAGACGTGTGATCCTACACAAGGCTAAAAGAAAAAAAAGTACAGTCATTATGAGAAAGTAAGGATTTCAATCAAGTGGCAAAGGGTTGGTATAAAAAAATATATTTCTGGTGGTCGCAAGCGCAACTGCTGAGTATGAAGTCCTGGGTTCGATTCCCGGGTTGGGCAAAGTGTTATTGGGTTTTTCCATCTGGAATTTCTCATTAGCAGCCCGGAGTCTGGATTTGTGTCCGGTTGATGGCAATAGGCTCGCCCCCTATTTCATGGGACTTGAACATTACTGACGAAATGTGGGTGTACTATAGGTACACATCTGCCTAACCCTTCAGGGATTACAGGCGTAATGTTATGTTATGTGTTATTTATAAAATACAATTAAATATACGTAGATATATTTAGTAACCTATTCCGCTTATTTATTCCTAAAGAGTCATAAAAAACCCTGTAAGAAATCGACACGTGTTTCACCTTTCAACGAGGAATCCTCAGGATGACGATTGACTTGTCGCGAACCCGAACACGGCATGTTGCCACGCCGAGCGCCTGACTTAAAAAGTCAGCGCTTAATCAATTAACTATCTAATATTTATGAGTTAGAATGAGAAAGAGTATAGTGTTGAAGTAGGATCGATTTGTTTTTGCTATACCTACTCCAACACGCCCCTTCAGAAACATATCGACGGTTAAAAGGTAATAGGGTATAAGCGACAAAAAATGAAATGTTCAGGAGAGCCGTCCAAAGTTTTAAATTTTTGAAAAACTGACGTATTTTTACTGGCATAAACTGCCATAAACGCCAAAAAAGTCATCGTAGAGCCATGGGAGTAATTCGAAAGAGCGGAAAATTTTACATAGGATGGCATATATAAGTCATTTTTGACCAAAATGTCGCTTATTACCGTCGATATGCTTTTCTTTTTAATTACGATAAAATATATCTAACATCTGTATACAATTACAAAATCACACACCTTCCTATTTCTCTCTCTCTGTCTGGGAAATACAATCATCACGGTCCAACATTCGTTGCGCAGGATTAAAGAAAACCCAGAAAAACATAATCATACCATCATCAATCATTTCATCCATTATAACTGGATACTATTGATGTTATTCATTTACTTATTATAACCAAGCTCATATATAATTATCATCCTTATTATTTATTAATTCACTTTGTATGTAATAACAACGTCACCCGTAGTTTCCTTCTTATCAAGGTGAAACGCACCGCGGGTAATGGTCTTGTCAGGATATCTCAGCTGGTTATCGGTAGAAACATAAACCATTTAATCACATTGTTCTTAACCAGTACCCTAATTGCGTAGGTAACTTATTTTCGTAAACAATTTTGCGTTATTTACGTTGTTGCGTAGATTTTTTTCCAACTTATGAAGCAATGGATTAGCAATCCGTTTCAAATCGAAACAGATTGTAGTTGTGTTGTATTACGCAATTAAGGTACTGTTCTCTAGAAATATGTCAGGGCAGGCCGCGAAATTCAAATTTTCTTACGTTTTTTTGCAATTTGCAGGTCAGTTTCAGCTTGTATGTTGATGTAAATAGAATTCGCGACCGTAACAAATATGCCTTTACAGAATTAGAATCATTAGAATCAGCAATACAAGTTTCAATGTTCATATATTATAATCCTATTGAATTACTATTTCATAAAATCATAACATTTAGGATTCATATAGGTGATGATGATGACATATAGGTGTGGGACGCAACCTCTGTCGACACCCTCGCGGCATCCCATCTTCCTAGCATGGCGAGTTGTACTGGGGCGGCTGCTGCAGGTGCAGATACGGCGCTAATATAACAACCTTACCGGTAGCTATATTTTTGAACCGTTTGGGGTTGAAACACTAGGGCCATGGGGTCCGAGTGCTCATCGATTATTCCGAGACATCGCCAAGCGGTTGGTCGACTCTTCACGTAACCAGAGGGTTGGCCAATTTTTAGGCCAAAGAATTAGCATTGCCATATAACGTGGCAATGCTACCAGCCTTTTGGGCACCACTGACAGCGATGCGGATGCTTGTTTGATGCCCAATGATGTGTTTCTATATTTTATTTTATTTTTTCCTTCGTATATAGTTAGTTATATTTACTTGGACATAACACTTTGTAATAAAATTTCATTTACTTATATTATGCAATAAATATCTTTGGTATTAATAAAAAATAAAAAACTTAAAAAGTTATATTGCTGATTCGAATAATTATAATCTTGTAAAACCATATTTTGTTACGGTCTCAAATCATATTTTTATCAACATACAAGATACAACCTGACACTGGCCTGCAAATTGCAAAAAACGTAAGAAAATTTGCTGGCTACCTTAGTGCATCCCCCTTAATATCAATGTGTTTACATTTTTTGTGACTAGTAGGATTACTCGCGATGCTTTTGCATCATTATTATCCTCGTAAATAGAAATAGACTCTGGTAACACAATGCCAATACTTGTTACTAATGACTTTAACCACAGTTTCTTTTACTGCTTCATAAGAGCCATGTACACACGGCTACACATCAAGCTACACAATTCCAGTATAAGCTGACCTCGCATTATACGGAAATCGTATACAATGCGAGATCAGCATAAACTGGAAATGTTTAGCTTGATGTGTAGTCGTGTGTAAAAGTCAATTTAGGGAAAACCAATCGGTGTGTTGACATTGATTAAATATTTAAAAAATTGAGATGCTCACGTGAATATAAACATTTCGACGGTTGAAAGACTAATTGATCTAAGCGACATTTTGTAAAACTTGCAGGAGAATAGATTGGTTGTTTTTTTAAAATCATAATAAGATCTTATTATAATTGATTGATTTAAGTAAATAAAAGTCTATTAAATAGTTGTTTTTTTATGATTTTTTTTTTTCAAAAAAAATTACTATGGTCCGTCCAGGAGGACGAATCATAAATATGCAGGAGCAAGTTTTACAAAATGTCGCTTAGATCAATTAGCCTTTCAACCGTCGATTTATATTTTTGTACAAAGTAGATATAGGAAAAGTGAAAAAATACGACAAATAAAAATAATGTTTGATATGGCATACTGTTTTATTAAATAGGTAAGTGACTGGTGGACACTATTTTTTGTCAATGGAAGTAGGTATGCGGGAATAACACTTCGTTCAGGGCAATGTAAACAATCTGATTCTTAAATCATCTTTTCAAAATGATAACTCTAATTAGCCATGTGGTTAGCGACCGTATCCGCCGCCACTTCCTCGGTTTCCTCCGAATCCTCCTTGGTTTCCACCGAATCCTCCTTGTCCGCCAAAACCATCTTGGTTTCCGCCAAAGCCTCCTTGACTTCCGCCAAATCCTTGGTTTCCACCGAAGCCTCCCTGGTTTCCACCGAAGCCTCCTTGGTTTCCGCCGAATCCACCTTGGCTACCACTACCATAGCCGCGGCCTCCATATTGTGCGAAGGCCACAGCCAACACGGCTAGCAAAACTCCGAAGATTAACAATGTCTGAAAATAAAACAAATGTGGTATTTAAGAAATAGTAAAAAATAAATTCTTATACGTAAGCACATCAAGTTTCTGGTAAATATAAATATGTTGAACAGATATTGAACTCAACTGTTTAATTTAAATTATTGTCAATCAATACACGATGAACTCGTGAATTATAAGATGGTTTACTCAGTTCGGACGACGACGTAAACAAGGAATTTGGCCAACTTTTTAGAGGGTGTACAATGAATTATATCTATTCTTTATTTGGTCAGTAGGTCGTCTTCAGGGCGGAGTTGTAGGAGTTGACAATTTTATGGGACGGTTATTCTTTTCGAAAAAGATATTTTTCCGGAAATCTACCAATTTTATTGCAGTACCCCATACTGCAATAACATTGGTAGATTTCCGGAAAAATATCCTTGACCATAGAAACCATTTTGATTCAGCATGGCACTACGACGCACCGCTTCCGAGTTTGCTTTCTTTTTTTTTTAACTGTCTATGTTTCCAAAATGGCAGCTCGGTAAAATCTTTTATGGAAAGAAATTGTTGCTCTATTCGAAAACCATGACAAATTTAATTAAATCAGTAAATTTCCATAAAAAAAACCTCGCTAAGTCCTCGCTCCATAGCGCCCCTAAGGCTGCCTGTCCACTCGAGCAGAGTGAGGCAGCGTAGCGGAGAAATGTGCCAATATTAATCAATAGAATCTAAACTCCGTTTCAGAGCTCCGCTGCCTCGCTCCGCTCCAGTGGACAGGCAGCCTAAGGCCACACTCCAGGAGTCCGGGCAAAGCGGAATCTATAGTCCTACACTCAAACCTAGACTTATAAAAATCGGTCCTAACGCCGCCATATTGTTTTTTTAGGGTTCCGTAGTCATCAAAGAACCCTTATAGTTTCGCCATGTAGTCCGTCCGACAGACAGATGTCTGTCTGTCTGTCTGTCTGTCCACGGCTTAGCTCAGAGACTATTAGTACTAGAAAACTGTAATTTGGCATAGGTATCACATAAATCACGCCGACCAAATGGTAAAATAAAATGTAACTTAATTTAATTAAAAAAGAACTTTAGGTGGGGATGTTTATTTTTTGGGGTTGGTGTTTTGATTTTTGTCTATTGGGGTGTCGTTGTAAAGTTTGTTCAAAAATATTGTGAGTGTGTGATAACCATTTTTGGATTCAAGGCACGCACCTCTGACTTTTCGGATTCATGTGCGTATTGTATAATTATCACTTGCTTCAAAAACGGTGAAGGAAAACATCGTGAGCAAACCGGCATGCGTGAGAGATATTTCTCGACGGCATGTGAAGTCAAGTCAGAGGCCCATGGGCGGCTTTAAAACTCTGGCACCAGGTTAGTCACTAACCACACGAAAATAAGAAGAAGATCTACGCATTCTGTACATCAAATTATGTAACATTGAGTAAAGAAATATGCAATAAAAATCACGCAAAACATTGTGCTTATGAAAACATGCCACAATACAGGAGTCGTGGCCTCGTAAGTGTATTTAAAGTTAAGTTATTGTAACATCTAAAACTCGTTTTCGTAGAAAATCCGCAAAATGTCTTTGACCTTCAAAATCTCCATAACCAGAAAGTTCCCAGGTCCATTACAAAAACCGGCCAAGTGCGTGTCGGACCACGCATAATTCTACTCATCTAAATTTAAGTAGGCACTCAACATCAATCGACAAATAAGCTAAGCAAATATGAAATGTAATCTATAAGTTCATTGGATGTAATCTCATATCTTTGTATTGGTGTATTCAATTGTTGGTAAGCCAAATAAATAAAATTAAATTAAATAATGAAGGGTATGAATCCCAAGAACAAACGTAACATTGTAATTGAAAACCATGTTCTCCCATACATTCCAACTGCAAATGTAAAATTGTACGCACAATATTGGGAGATTTACCATGTCATTTTAAGACCATAGACTTCTTATAGGTTTTCCTGTAATCTTTAAGTATAAAACTACTTTCTTTTTTATTATTTTTTTCGGCTCAGTAATTTCGGAGGTAAATTTTCATCTATTTTCATAAGTAACTTTAAAACATTTTTTTTAAATGATAAAAAATATACCTGAGACCCTCACAGTAAGCCATTTCATTTGATATGTCACATGTACAGTACGCAAAACTTTTTTTTAATTATCTTATTTGTCTCCCAAAAGTGTCTCCCATATTCAATTCATTTATTGAATTAGAATTTATTAGAAATTGATGTGTACCAAATTTCAACTTAAGAGAGTTTATCCTAAAAGTTGGCAACGTCGTAAATAGCTGTCAAATATTTACCTGTTTTGATTAATTTAGCAATATTACTGTATGGAATTAAGAAATGTGGCTAACTAGCGAACTAAAATATTGATCATGAAATGCAATAATTAATATCGTAATACCGAATATTTAGTTTTAGATACAAAAAAAATATTTGGAAACTTTCCAAATGCCTTTTTTACACCTAAAATTGTTACAACATCAAATTCAGTGTTATGCAATTCATTATTAATATTCTAGAAAACTAGTTAGCCACATTTCTTATTTCCATACAATAATATTGCCTAATTAATAAAAACAGCGAAATATTTAACATCTATTTGCGACATTGCCCACATTCAGAATAAACGCTCTTAATAGGTCCATTAGATTTGGAGCAAATTGCTGTGACAGACAGACACACGAGTGATCCCATAAGGGTTCTGTTTTTTCATTTGGACATACGGAACCCTAAAAAATATCAGAATGACGGGAAGAATAATTGACTCTCGGCTTCGGTAAGTGACTTTTTACACCCGTTTACTTACATATTCGAAACTAGCGGCCCGTCTTTGTGAGTTGACAACACATCGCGATATCTTTATTATTATGTAAGTTTAATATTAATGAATTCACGGCACGCACCTGTCTGTTCAGATACATGTGCGTATTGTATAATTATCACTTGCTTCAAAAACGGTGAAGGAAAACATCGTGAGGAAACCGGCATGCCTGAGAGATATTTCTCGACGGCATGTGAAGCCATGTCGGAGGCTCATGGGCGGCTTTATAACTCTGACACCAGGTTAGTCACTAACCACATAAAAAGAAGATTAATGAATTTTACACATAATTATCCTTTCAGAATAGATTCTTTAACAGACGCGAAAAGTGATTTTAATATGTTTGTTTAAGTCAACGTATACTCGGAACGCGTGAGGGAGAGGCAAACTGTGAGGGAGAGGCATACTTCGCGCCCTCACGCCTCTAACCGCCACAGGAGGAGACGCCCGGGGCGGGAATCGCGAGCCGATTTCCGGCCACCGTAGGCGCGGGCTTGCGGACGGTGAGCAATGGGTAGCTCGCCGTCCGATAAGGACCAAGCCCGGGTCGACGGCGCGTTGTGTTCCACGCGCGCCTCAAAGAGATGTCAGCAGAATTAACGGGGTCCGCTAGGGCCAATGCCTGCCGGGGGTTCGAAGAAAACCGATAGGGAAATCGTGGCCCCCGGCAACAGGGCAACCGAAGGAACAGGTTCGGGTTTTAGTCAGTAAGAGTCTGACACGCCCTCCCGCTCCGCCCAGAGTGGGAGAAGTTATTTGATAATTTCCCACCCAAAAAAAAAAAAAACCGTATGCAAACATGGCAAAAGACATTTTTAGAAATAGCCTATGAATCAACACGTATGAAACCTTTACAATAATTACTAGTTTTTTAAATAATTTACGTTACACGTATTACAATAGAACGGACACTTCTTATATTCGAAAACATTTTAAAAAGTAATTCACTTCGGTCTTATTCCCCAGCGCCATTTTTTTTTATTGTTTCAATTTGACGTTTTAAATAGGCTCTCTCAGCGCTTGATCTATGAATACAGTTTTTAGTTGCGATATCTAGTAACTAAAAAAATTAAAACGATTGAAAGCGCTGTGTGAAACAAGCAACATCGACACTGGCAGTCGATCAATTGATAGATTACACTTTGACATTTGATAGTAATGACTGTCAATTTTGTCACTCAGAGTACATTTTTATATTAATTATCTACTAACTAAAAATAAATTAGTATAAAGAAATAATGGTTCTGACTAAAGTACATAAATATGTAATGAAAAGTTTGAAGATAAAATCCAATGTATTTTCACTAATAAACGCTAATTTAATATGTTTCTATTGGCCTAATTATAACCCCAAAATCCGAAAGTGTTTTAGATGTTTTACAATTCTCAGCAGTGTTTGTGATTTTAATTTAGATTCAACCGAATATATGGATTATTTAAAACACAGAAATTAAATTCACGTCTCTGTTAGTTCTTAGGCAAACGATGTATGGACGCCGAACAATGTCCTTTCCGGAGAGCAGTTACATAATAGTACGAAAACACAATTAATTACCTTTGATGATGCCATGGTCGCGAACTTTAAGGTATCACTGTCAATGTTTTTTTCTGGTGCTTTATATATCCGCTCTACAAAGCAATCAGAATTATTCTGGTCATACTAGTTATGTTAATTGTAACATCAAATGTTTGTGGTTCTCAACAATTCGAGGTTTCTTTATAAAATTAAAATGTGTTATTTACTTGATACTGTAGCGGTTACACCGCCACATACGAACTACGCATCAAAGACATGACGTCACACAAATCCTACATCGCGCAGTTAGAGTCTACCGAGCGATCGACATACATACAAGATTTCAACTTCAAACCTATGGGCAGTTGCCCGCCAGACACAACACCCGTCTGGTAGGAGGATTCTCCCTTTTCTATGGTGGATGAGTGAACTTTACACCCTGTTCCTCATACCCCTAAAATACAATACCGACAGCGGACAATGAGAGCCCTCTCCATAGCTATTTACAACCGTTCGACAGGCTGCCGCCATGCCGTGTCGAAAATGACACATTTTCGGTTACCTGATTGGCTTGTCTAAAAAAGAGTGGCCTATCTAATCTATACTAGTATTATAAAGAGAAAAGATTGGATTTTTTGTATGTTTGTTTATTACGCTTTTACGCTAAAACAGCTGAACGAATTTGGATGAAATTTATCACATGGGTAGACCATGACTTAAGTTAGAACATAGGATACTTTTTATCCCGATATTCCCACGGGATCATGACTTATGCAGGTGAAACTGCGGGGCGCAGTTAGTTTGATATAAACGATCAAAATGATCGAGTTTTGGATTGGTAAACAGAGTATGGAGAACTCCTCGTAGCGTATCAAATGGTTGTGATAACTGTGCTGAACTTACTTTTCGAGAACAATTAGGAAGTGCCTCAGCTGTCTGCGTCGTGTCCCGAATTGGCTGCCAGCGCCGGTTGCTGAATTGGCGGCGACTTTGGAAAAAAACGCAGAAAATGGGGTTGATAATTTGGTATAGATAGGCGGGGTAGGTATAATTTAAAAAACATGTATTAATAGCATAATTTTAGTGTTTTGCTTTATAATGCTGAATAAAAGTGCACACATGTCTTGTTACTAAGCTATAACTTGAAAAACTATAACCCCAAAATAATTTAAATAAAAAGTAAGTTTAAAAACTAAAACCCGACTAAAAGGTATGAAACAAGAAAATATTTCAGACAGAAGTCAAGACATAGGTACAAAAATGATCAAGGTAAAGCCGTGGTCGCATGCTTGTACACCTACAAAATTATAATGGCATGCGACCACGGCTTTACCTTGATCATTTTCGGCACTCCCTTTTAATTATTACATTTATTACAGTAGGTACCATCTTTACAGGTTAAGAGAAGTGCTGGATTAAGCCAGCGCGGGGCCTGTAGCAAATTCTACCTAGGGGAAACTTGGTAGAACTTGGTTTATTTTAAATAAATGTTTCTAGACAAATACGTTCTGTTCCCAATATTCATTTTATTATTATTTCATTGGGCCGACTGTCCAAGCGCGCTCCACCTCAAAACGCGGGGCCTGTATCATTTGCTACATGGCTAGGCCCCACTGAGTGTCGTGTAAGCGTGCTCGCACACGTCAGACTTTTTGTAGAGCTGATTATCCGCTGATTCAAATTCTATACATTTATACGAGCGTCTTTTTGTAATATTTTCGCCAACGAAATAAACTGTTGCTGGTTTGATATGGATTGCCTTAGTTGGAAAAGGTGTTACGTTTCACGTTTTTGTGACATTAAGTATCAATATACCACATCTTAAGGCGACCATAACCGACTTTTAATGATTTTATACTGAAGATGACGTCTAAACGAGTAGTGTTAATGATTTAGAAAAAATATATGTTAAATTAGAGCATTTTCGTAATATTTTAATATAGGCATATTTTGAATTATGTTTATATTACATAGTGAAATTAATTTGTAAAGTTATGTGTAATGCGGATGAAATGAGAATGACGCAAAATCTATCAAACACATTTTTCTAAAACTTCACCATTTTAAAGATAATTTAACTATTGATCTTTTAGTATACGTTTTTTATTGAAATACCTTTTTTTTTACGTATAATAAATTAATAATGCGTCTAATTTGGGACAGCGCTCCTTGCTGGGCGAGTCCTATTACTGGCTGGACGTACGAAGCGTTGCGTGAGCTCAGTACAGAACACGCAAGTTAACCACTCAAGGTCACTGTCATATATCTGCGTCTTAATAAGTTTCATTCAAAAAATTATGCTCAGGTGGAGCTGGGCTGGTATGGACATGCGGGGCCCATTTTTACGCTGGGCCCGTAGCAATTGCTACTCTTGCTACGTAGAGTTCAAAATCAAAATATTTTATTTCACGTAAACCTACAAGGGCACTTATGAAACGTCAGAAGCTAGGTGCATAGTTCCAATTGGTCGCTTCCTATGGAGAAGAGCCGGCAAGAAACTCCACGGTTACTCTTTTCAAAATAAATTGATTCTACAATGTTTTCAAATTACAGTGTTAATAGGTATGGGAGGACAGTGTAGGCCTATCAACAAGTACCAGGTACGTAGTTGTATTGACTTGTACCTACGTATAATGAGCGTCAAAAGTCAAATAACAAAAAATAAGTTATTCTGGTTATTTTATTTTTAAATGTGTTAATTAATGGTTTGAACAAGTATTTACCTAAAGCCTATGGTAATTATTTATTCGTTTTTAAAGTGAAAAATTATTTAAAGGCAGTATACAAATTACAAATTAAATTCAATTCTGTATTATTAAACAGTATAACTTACTAACTACTTAACTAATAATAAAATTTATCACGTTAAACACAGCTCTTCCTCCTCTCTCCTACTTGATCTATGCTGTGCCCGACAGGCTCCTTAATTGGGACAAATATATTTATTTCCCTACCAACTAAAGGTATACCGGATGATTTTTTTACCGTCTCGAATTTTTTACTGGGTGTTCTACCCATGAATATAAACAACTTTCACTATGGGAGCAACTCTGAGATCACGAAAAAAAAATCAGCTGTTTCATACATTTTGGTCAAGTAGGTATTGAACTTTTGTGTAAACAGCTGATTTTTTTTCGTGATTTCAGAGTTGCTCCCATGTGAAAGTTGTTTATACATTTTTGACATAAATGCTGTCGCGGATTTTTTTTTTGAACTTTTAAAGGGGAACAATTCTGTCATACATGATTTTTGCGAAACTTTAACCGTTTACGCAGCGCACGCAGCGGAAGCTCTCAAAAGGAAAAATGAAACCCCCCGATTTTGAAACATTCTTCATTGGTGCTCCGCTCCTATTGATCTTAGCGTGATGATATATAGCCTTCCTCAATAAATGGGCTATCTAACACTGAAATAATTTTTCAAATCGGACCAGCAGTTCCTGAGATTAGCGTGGTTCAAGCAAACAAACAAACTCTTCAGCTTCAGAGAACCACGAACATAAGAAACACTGTATAATGCTTCCTATCTCATTTTCTCCCACGTTTAATCTTATGAATTTGTGTCTGTCTCTTTTTACTGTCGCTTTTTCGTTTCATTGACTTTCAAATCACAACGATGCTAAAGAAGTTTTCACTTCAAAAGAAGAAAAAAAGGGGGTTAGCTACATTACTGTTTTCCTGAACGGAATGGAAAAATAAAATTCGAGAAACTTTTCCAACCCGGGAAAATTTTACGGATTCACTAAACAAAATGTTAAGTTTGAGAGTTCGCTATGGGGAATCGTTAGAATTATATTATTATTCTAAATTTAACCTGTTGAACAATTAACGGTAAGCCCTTCCGCAATATTAAACCGAATATTGCGGAAGGGCATGACGTTAATTGTTTATTACCGATATTGATGACCACGGAGTAAGGTTAGATCCTCAAGCGGTTGTGTTTACGGAACCTGAACAAGTTTTTAAAGACTGTGAATATTGGCCAAGATAAAGTTTCTTCTGATAGTTTAAGGGGACGATAACTGACTTTTAATGATTTTATACTGAAGATGACGTATAAACGAGTAGTGTTAGTTATTTGAAAAAAATAATTAGAGCATTTTTTTAATATTTTAATATAGGCATAGTTTTGATTATGTTTATATTACATAGTGAAATTAATTTGTAAAGTTATGTCTAACGCGGATAAAAAACTGAGAATGACGCAAAATCTATCAAGCGTATTTTTCTGAAAACTTCACCATTTTAAAGATAATTAAATTATTGATCTTTTAGTATACTTGTTTTATTAAAATATTTTTGTTGTACGTGTAATAAATTAATAATGCGTCTAATTTGGAACAGCGCTCCTTGATGGGCGAGTCCTATTACTGGCTGGACGTACGACGCGTTGGTTGAGCTCAGTACAGAACACGCAAGCTAACCATTCAAGGTCACTGTCATATATCTGCGTCTTAAAGCAGCGGTCGGCAACACGCGGCCCGCGGACGTCTTACTTGCGGCCCGTGAATTTGTCAAAGTCAAATAATTTATTTCAATTAGGCAGCTCCTTGACTGTCACACGCTCTCCTGGAGATCGATAACAATTAAAATTCTATTGTGTCTCATTGATGACAGTTGAGCTGATAAAAGGCACTTTTGAACGTCAAAATTTACAAAAAGTAGAATTGATTCTAGTCGCCCCTTCCAAAAGGTAGTTTTCGTATGCAAAAGAAGAGTATAAATCAGTTACCCATTTAGGTACTTTCATACTTTGTAGTTTTCATTTCTGAATGATTTACGGTGGTTGTTTTTCTAGCTATAAAGCCCAAACATATAAACATAATGTAAGTATTACATGTACGAATAAAATTCCGTGTGTTTTAACAATTTTTAATAGAATTTTTATTTTTTCTATGGGATATTTATTTTATCTATACCAACTATACGTAGGTATATTGGGCTTCTAAAGTTAATATCGCAAGTGCGGCCCGCCTTTAGTTTATTTTGACACCTTGTGGCCCTTGCGTGCCAAAAGGTTGCCGACCGCTGGTTTAAAGAATAAGGATAAAGAAAAACGTACAGACGCCAGCACATCAAGCTACTACAATCTGTCAAATTTATTTAATAGATTTTCAACTTTATCCCTGAAGTGTAAGGTTCAAAGTTGATTGGGAAAATTTGACAGTTTCGGGTAGCTTGATGTGCTAGCGTCTGTACAATTACCCAAAGCATACAAGAAGCATTACCTAACCCTAATTAATGCCCAACGGAGGAAGGTTTAACCGTGTTGTATGCTACAACTGCAATAAAACAGGACACCCATTCCTTCAATGCAATAAACCAAAAATGCAGTGTATGAAATGTAATTTGCTGGGACATTAGAGAAAATTTGTCAAAAAAAGGAAAAGGGACACTACCGAAGCTTCGACTAAAACTGTTATTAAAAATATCTTTTTTATTACAAAAAAAAAACAACTGACTTCCAAAAACCACTACAAAGTGAAAAATAAATTTCGGAAGTCGGGTCTTTGGTTTTGTATTTTGTTATTTGCCACCGACTTCCGAAATTTATTTTTCACTTTGTAGTGGTTTTTTGGAAGTCGGTTGTTTTTTTTTTGTAATAAAAAAGATTTTATTTCTCGCTTTTTAGTGGTTCTATTTGTAATTTATCTATGTTACATTAGCCTAGTGCTCATCATCTTTTACAAAATATTACTTTTCCCGATGCAGGGACGTTAATTGGTAAGGAGTTCTCCTGGTACTTCACCATCAGCTTCACTTATCCATATGCATTGTGACGAGCATAAATTGCTTGACACATATTAAAGTAATCGAATCGCAACCCGTTAAATACTTATTATTGAATAGTCCCGATGGCCATCTGTGGTCTTCATTATCAGTTCCACTTCACCAAATAGTGCTTTCCGAGAGCAACTGCACGAGTTATTATAAAAAAATATCCAAATAGCTATAGTTGTGCCTATAATATTTGAAGAGTTCCCTCGATTTCTCCAGGATCCCATCATCAGATCCTAACCAGAAGACAATGGGACCACTTCGAGAGCATACCCTCTTAAACAAAAAAATAATTTTTCAAATCCATTTATAAATGACGGAGTTACGCCCGAACATACATAAAAAAATATATATAAACATCCGAATTGATAACCTCCTCCTTTTAGAAGTCGGTTAAAAAATAATAGTTCTTTAAATTCAAACCATATATATAAGATGCCAATCAAATTGAACGATAATATTACAGAATGTCATTTTGACTTTGAAAGTGTCATTAGTATCTAAAAACTCAACATAGTATGGCTCTTTACTCATAGATTACAGGAAAACCTATAAGAAGTCTATGGTCTTAAAATAACATGGTAAATTTCTCAATATTGTGCGTACAAACTTACATTTGCAGTTGAAATGTATGGGAGAATATGTTTTTCAACTAGAATGTAAGGTTTGTTCTTGGGATAAATAAATTCATCTCAAGGTCAAGTAAAGAATATATAAAATAATAATTATTATCAGTAGCAGCAGTTTATCCAAATCATCAAAACCAATATAAGCTTTACCAGCATAAGCATTATTAACCACATCTAGAGTAACTATTAACAAACATTACTCATCTATACGAGCTTTAGAACTTGAATTACTAGTTTCAACACGCTTTTTACATCTAGGATTATAAGTCCACTTAATCTTAGCATTCCTACGTAATGAAGTACGCTTTTAATTTTTATAAGAACCAGTCAATACACCTCTAAAAGATCCATGATTCGATACAAAATAAGTACAAATATCAAAATTATCTTGATTAAACAAAGGATTAACTCTTAAATCATCCATATGCTTATAAACAACTTCAATTTTACCCATATCAAAATACCTATTCAACTCACTTGGCCGTTTTTTAGGGTTCCGTAGTAAACAAGGAACCCTTATAGTTTCGTCATGTCCGTCTGTCTGTCTGTCTGTCGTCTGTCCGCGGTCTAGCTCCGAGACCCTTAGTACTAGAAAGCTGTAATTTGACTTAGGTATACATATTAATTACGTCGACAAAGTGGTAAAACAAAATTATGAAAAACATTTTTTTTGGGTAGCTCCCATACACGTAAAGTGGTGATGTTTTATTTTTTATTTTTTTATCCCATAGTGTGGGGTATCATTGGAAAGATCTTACAAAAACATTATGAGTTTGTGAAAACCATTTTTGGATTCAGGGATCCGTTTGCAAAATATTAAGCTTTAAAGTGCTAATTTTTGTTAGAGTCAAGTGTCCTCCCCCCCCCCCTACCAGCTAAATGGTTGGTTTTGGATGTGTGAAAAAAATCACAGCAGTAGTTTATATAACGAAATTAAAAGAAAAACTATCACAGCTAAGTAGGCTTTACTAGTTATCGAGTAATAATCGACCAACTTAACTTTGCAGTTGCAAAAACATGTTTTCCCATACATTCCGTATGGGAGAACATGTTTATCAACTACAAAGTTAAGTTTATTTTTGGGATAAATTCATCCCAACTACGGAACCCTTCATTGTGCGTGGTCCGACACGCACTTGGCCGGTTTTTTTTTTTACATATAAAACTAAATATTTGGTGTTCTGATTATTGCATTTCATAATCAATATTTATGTTCCCTAGTTACCACTTTTCCATACAGTAATAGTGCCAAATTAATCAAAACAGATAAATATTTGAGAGCTATTTACGACGTTGCCAACTTTCAGGATAAACCTTCTTGAGTTATTAAGAAAATGCTCTAATTTAACATATATTTTTTTCAAATCCTCGCCTCGTTGGTCTAGTGGTCGCAAGCGCTACTGCTGAGCATGAGGTCCTGGGTTCGATTCCCGATTCGGGCAAAGTGTTATTGGGTTTTTCTATCTGAAATTTCTCAGTAGCAGCTCGAAGTCTGGATTTGTGCCCGGTTGATGGCAATAGGCTCGCCCCCTATTACATGGGACTTAAACATAACTGGCGTAATGTGGGTGTACCTGCTACAGGGACACCTGCCCAACCCTTCGGAGAAACAAGGCGTTATGTTATGTTATTTTTTCCAAATCATTAACACTACTCGTTTTAACGTGATCTTCAGTATGAAATCATTAAAAGTTTTTTTTTGTTAGACATCTCATAGCTGACCTCTGAGGCCATGACTATTTAACCGGTCAATCCTGTGGATGCCTTAAGCTGCTACACTTAAAACCTGCAGCCAGGGATTTTTTTGTTAGACATCTCATAGCTGACCTCTGAGGCCATGACTATTTAACCGGTCAATCCTGTGGATGCCTTAAGCTGCTACACTTAAAACCTGCAGCCAGGGATTTTTTTGTTAGACATCTCATAGCTGACCTCTGAGGCCATGACTATTTAACCGGTCAATCCTGTGGATGCCTTAAGCTGCTACACTTAAAACCTGCAGCCAGGGATTTTTTTGTTAGACATCTCATAGCTGACCTCTGAGGCCATGACTATTTAACCGGTCAATCCTGTGGATGCCTTAAGCTGCTACACTTAAAACCTGCAGCCAGGGATTTTTTTGTTAGACATCTCATAGCTGACCTCTGAGGCCATGACTATTTAACCGGTCAATCCTGTGGATGCCTTAAGCTGCTACACTTAAAACCTGCAGCCAGGGATTTTTTTGTTAGACATCTCATAGCTGACCTCTGAGGCCATGACTATTTAACCGGTCAATCCTGTGGATGCCTTAAGCTGCTACACTTAAAACCTGCAGCCAGGGATTTTTTTGTTAGACATCTCATAGCTGACCTCTGAGGCCATGACTATTTAACCGGTCAATCCTGTGGATGCCTTAAGCTGCTACACTTAAAACCTGCAGCCAGGGATTTTTTTGTTAGACATCTCATAGCTGACCTCTGAGGCCATGACTATTTAACCGGTCAATCCTGTGGATGCCTTAAGCTGCTACACTTAAAACCTGCAGCCAGGGATTTTTTTGTTAGACATCTCATAGCTGACCTCTGAGGCCATGACTATTTAACCGGTCAATCCTGTGGATGCCTTAAGCTGCTACACTTAAAACCTGCAGCCAGGGATTTTTTTGTTAGACATCTCATAGCTGACCTCTGAGGCCATGACTATTTAACCGGTCAATCCTGTGGATGCCTTAAGCTGCTACACTTAAAACCTGCAGCCAGGGATTTTTTTGTTAGACATCTCATAGCTGACCTCTGAGGCCATGACTATTTAACCGGTCAATCCTGTGGATGCCTTAAGCTGCTACACTTAAAACCTGCAGCCAGGGATTTTTTTGTTAGACATCTCATAGCTGACCTCTGAGGCCATGACTATTTAACCGGTCAATCCTGTGGATGCCTTAAGCTGCTACACTTAAAACCTGCAGCCAGGGATTTTTTTGTTAGACATCTCATAGCTGACCTCTGAGGCCATGACTATTTAACCGGTCAATCCTGTGGATGCCTTAAGCTGCTACACTTAAAACCTGCAGCCAGGGATTTTTTTGTTAGACATCTCATAGCTGACCTCTGAGGCCATGACTATTTAACCGGTCAATCCTGTGGATGCCTTAAGCTGCTACACTTAAAACCTGCAGCCAGGGATTTTTTTGTTAGACATCTCATAGCTGACCTCTGAGGCCATGACTATTTAACCGGTCAATCCTGTGGATGCCTTAAGCTGCTACACTTAAAACCTGCAGCCAGGGATTTTTTTGTTAGACATCTCATAGCTGACCTCTGAGGCCATGACTATTTAACCGGTCAATCCTGTGGATGCCTTAAGCTGCTACACTTAAAACCTGCAGCCAGGGATTTTTTTGTTAGACATCTCATAGCTGACCTCTGAGGCCATGACTATTTAACCGGTCAATCCTGTGGATGCCTTAAGCTGCTACACTTAAAACCTGCAGCCAGGGATTTTTTTGTTAGACATCTCATAGCTGACCTCTGAGGCCATGACTATTTAACCGGTCAATCCTGTGGATGCCTTAAGCTGCTACACTTAAAACCTGCAGCCAGGGATTTTTTTGTTAGACATCTCATAGCTGACCTCTGAGGCCATGACTATTTAACCGGTCAATCCTGTGGATGCCTTAAGCTGCTACACTTAAAACCTGCAGCCAGGGATTTTTTTGTTAGACATCTCATAGCTGACCTCTGAGGCCATGACTATTTAACCGGTCAATCCTGTGGATGCCTTAAGCTGCTACACTTAAAACCTGCAGCCAGGGATTTTTTTGTTAGACATCTCATAGCTGACCTCTGAGGCCATGACTATTTAACCGGTCAATCCTGTGGATGCCTTAAGCTGCTACACTTAAAACCTGCAGCCAGGGATTTTTTTGTTAGACATCTCATAGCTGACCTCTGAGGCCATGACTATTTAACCGGTCAATCCTGTGGATGCCTTAAGCTGCTACACTTAAAACCTGCAGCCAGGGATTTTTTTGTTAGACATCTCATAGCTGACCTCTGAGGCCATGACTATTTAACCGGTCAATCCTGTGGATGCCTTAAGCTGCTACACTTAAAACCTGCAGCCAGGGATTTTTTTGTTAGACATCTCATAGCTGACCTCTGAGGCCATGACTATTTAACCGGTCAATCCTGTGGATGCCTTAAGCTGCTACACTTAAAACCTGCAGCCAGGGATTTTTTTGTTAGACATCTCATAGCTGACCTCTGAGGCCATGACTATTTAACCGGTCAATCCTGTGGATGCCTTAAGCTGCTACACTTAAAACCTGCAGCCAGGGATTTTTTTGTTAGACATCTCATAGCTGACCTCTGAGGCCATGACTATTTAACCGGTCAATCCTGTGGATGCCTTAAGCTGCTACACTTAAAACCTGCAGCCAGGGATTATTCAACTATGCTAATTAAAACTAGGTGAACGCTCGCTAAGGGCACCCCCTGTGGGGTACGAACCTCGGCTTAGGGCGTTTACCGGAGGGAGGACATCAAAGATGGGACGGGCTGGGCATTAAAAGTCGGCTATCGTTGCCTTAAATAATAGAACGTCTGAAGGCAGTATACGATATCACATAGGTACTGTTTATGCTTGGCTTAATGCTGGTCCTGCTCCACAACCACAACTAATTGATTAACATTTGCAAATACTTTTGGAGCTACTGAAGATTGTAAGACCATCTTTGCATTGTATAAACTCAATCTCCTTTGTATTATATAATTGCATAGCACACTATGTGAGCACTATGTACTAAAGAGTTACCATTTACCGGGTAATATGTCTTGCATTGACTTGAATGTGCCCTGGCGGCTGTGAGTATGTCATGCTCACTTAGATATTTCGCTGATGGTGGCGCGTGTGTTGGATCATTTAGCCCCCTTCAAAATGGTTGAGCTGAATGGTGCTAATTCATGCGTTATGTTCGTAAACGGGAGCCGTCAGTTGGACTGGTCATCTCTTAGCTGCCATGGCTTATTTTTAATTTATTTTAATTTTTGAATTGTTCTTTGTTTTATCTTTTTATTACGGATGCTTCTTATGTGCACGTCTTTCTACATTGTTCTCACATGTATAATTTCAACATGAATGATGTAACCAATATTTTGTAACAATTTTTTATATAAAAGAGTGTCCGTGTAGTTTCTTGCCCGTTTTTCTCCATAGGTACTACCTACTACACTTTGGAATAGGCAACTAGCTTCATATTTCTGACTGACCGATTCCTTGACAATTCAAAAGTGCCTGTAAATGGTTTAATTGAAATAAATGCTTTGAGTTTGATTAATGGGGGGCTGACGCTTTAAGGCGTCAGTAAAGCTTAGGCATGTTTGTGTATACTGAATGAATATCGCCAACACCGCCGCGCGCCGCAGCACCGGGCATCGCGTAGATTTTGAGAAAGAGTGCGCGTCACGAAAGAAAGCTGGCGGAAAATTGTGGAACTACAATTTTTTTTAAAGACATAGACACTAGCGCCGCGTCAATAGGACTTCAGTGGTGGCAGTGGCGTGGACTCTATAAAGGTACCGCAGGAGGCAACTGCAGGCGACGTGTCGCCGCGACACGACTGGTTTCTATGAATTTCTATAAAATACCTTCCGTAGCTAGCAACACGTCGTTGGCAACTACAGGCGAATGACAGGCGGCACGTGCAACCGGACCGCAGACCATTAGCTACCTTAAAGGTACCATTTCGAACCCGACCGCAGGCGGCAACTGCTCGTATTCCAGTCGGTAAATAGAAGATAGAAAAACGTGACTATCGCTCGAGCGTTGGCGGCACTACTGGTCTGCAGTCGGGCTGCACGTGTCATCTAGCACTCGTCCGTAGCTGCCAACGACGTGTCGCTAGCTACGGAAGGTATTTCATAGAAATACATAAAAACAGTCGTGTCGCGGCGACACGTCGCCTGCAGTTGCCTCCTGCGGTCGGATACGGAATGGCACCTTTATGATTTTTTCATCTTGCAGTCGAGTGCAGTGCGGCTCTGGCGTCGTGTACATGAAGCCTTAGGGACACTGAAAATAGAGATGGACAGATTTAGAAATATCTCACCGTGCACGTGCACCGTGTAAGGTGAAGTGAGTTTCAAGTGACCTGTCAAAAGTGTCATGATGCTAGAGAATTACAGTTTACTAGAAGCTCACTTCACCTTAGTTTGCAAGGTGAGATATTCACACAATAGACCGGCTAATAACGCAGTAAACGTGTTAAATAAACAATTTGTCAAAAATACAACAATAATATTTTATTTTCATCACTTACGTTACATTACATATGTACAAATCAATTTAGGGAAAACCGATCGGGGTGTTTACACTGTTTTATATAATAGGTAAGTGACTGGTGGACACTATTTTTTGTCAATCGAAGTAGGTATGCGGGAATAACACTTCGTTCAGAGCAATGTAAACAATCTGATTCTTAAATCATCTTTTCAAAATGGTAATTCTGATTAGCCGCGTGGTTGACCACCGAATCCGCCAAAACCTCCTTGGTTTCCACCGAATCCGCCAAAACCTCCTTGGTTTCCACCGAATCCTCCTTGTCCGCGACCTCCCTGGCCACCACCGAAGCCTCTTTGTCCGCGACCTCCCTGGCCAAAACCACCTTGGTTACTGCCAAAGCCTCCTTGATTTCCGCCAAATCCCTGGTTTCCACCGAACCCGCCGCCGGGTCGGCCTCCCCCGAAGCCTCCTTGGTTCCCGCCAAATCCTCCCTGGCTTCCACCGAAGCCGCCGCCGCCGGGCCGGCCTCCACCGAAGCCGCCGCCGCCGCCGGGCCGGCCTCCCCCGAAGCCTCCTTGGCTGCCACCAAAACCACCGTTTCCAAATTGTGCGAAGGTCACAGCAAATACGGCCAGCAGCACTCCGAAGATTAACAATATCTGAAAATAAAACAATTTTGTTATTTTTGACATAGTCAAAAGAATTTATCTAAACGATGGTACGTTAAGTTTGTGGTAAACATCTTGAACTCAATAATTGTAAACGCACGACAAAATCTAGAATTTGTGATGGATAAAGAACTCGGTTCGACCGACGGACGGACAACGAAGTGATCCTGTAAGGGTTCCGCTTTTTTCCATAAAAAAGTTAAAAAAAAAATTGATCTTCAATATCTCTGTAACCAGAAGGTTCCCAGGTCCATTACAAAAAAAAAAATCATAATGACGGAAAGAATAAGTGGCTCTGGGCTTCGGTAAGCGTCTTTTTACCCGACTACAGCGAAGCCAAAAAAGAAGGGTTATGTGTTTGACCTGTATGGATGTATGTGCATACATACATCCATACACATACACAGGTCAAACACATAACACTTAACCGTTTTGTAGTTACGAGGGAACAGAGACGGAAGCTTTTCCGTCTCTATGTTCTCTCGTAATTACAAAACAGCTAAACCGATTTCGATGAATGATATGTCATTAGATTTGTCTTTATTGCGCGAGTGTCACTATGTATATTAAAATTAAAAAAAACGAAATGACGGATTTTTGGCGCCAAAATATATGTTTTTATTTTTTTCTCTTTTCAGTTATGTATTTTTGCAGTCGGGTATTTTAATTTTTTTAAATACTTGCTACACTCGTTACTTAAAAAATTTGAAAAGTCAACACTTTACATTTCATTGATCGACCGTATGCAAAAGAGCAGCCACATAATAATAGTCAGAAAACACAGAAAAACATATTATGAGTAATTACTTACCTTTGATGATGCCATTGTCGCGAACTATAACGTATGACTGTCAAGGTATATTTCCTTGTGGTTTATATATCCGCTTTACAAAGCAATCAGAGTTTTTCTGGTCATACTATGCTAATTGTAATATCAAATGTTTGTGGTTCTCAACAATTCGAGGTTTTTCTACGAAATGTAAATCAATATAAGTATGTACTGTACAATAACGATAGCAGACATTGGTGCCGATTCCCTTGTTCACAAACTAAACTAAATTTGAGTTCAGTGCATCAGAAAAGGACAGAAGATAAATTTTAGTTTAGTTCTGTCAAATTAATCAGCGCCTGTCACTACTCCATACAAGTTTAGACGTGATTAAAAACTTGCCTACTAAAATTACGTCAATTTACGTCAAGCGTTGATTAATTTGACAGGACTAAACTAAAATTTATCTTCTGTCCTTTTCTTAATAAAATAGAAAGAAAAAGATGCACTGAACTTAAATTTAGTTTAGTTTGTGAACAAGAGAATCGGCACCAATGAGAGCCTTCTCCATAACTAAATTACATTTACAACCATTCGCCGTGTCGAAAATGACACATTTTCGGTTACCTACCACCAGCTCAAAAGCAGTATTATTTTAATATTACTTCAGTGGGAGAAAGAGATGGTGCTTACGTCCTGTGTAGAGCTTCATCTCTTTCCCACACTGAAGTAATATTAAAATAATACTGCTTTATGAGCTTGTGGTAGGCCCCCTGATTTATCTTGCCGACAGCAAATAGAGTTGCCGAAAAAACAATGGTCGTTTACTTGATGTAACGATCAAAATTATCGAGTTTTGGATTTGTAAACAGCGTGTGGAGGACTCCTCCGATTGATAACGTATCGAATGGTTGTGTGATTACTGTGCTGAACTTACTTTTCGAGAACATAAAGCTCTTTTCAGACTACGCTATACTATTGTGATATATATAGTATGGCAAATATGGACCTAATGCTATACTATATAGCATGGCGTTCACATTACGCTATATAATCGCAAGCATTTATAGTTTGTGCAAGCTCTTGTTCGCTTGCGGGACGGCCGGGGGTGAGGGAGAAGGAAGAGGGTGGCGCACGATATAGCACAGCATAAACTCAGCGCACGCTCAATTTTATAGTGTATAGTAAGCCAATAATATACCTAATTATCGTACAGTGAAGTGTGAACGTGTCCATAATAATGTAGGTACAGATAGTGCAATGCACGAAGACGCGCCCCACTCCGCGATTACTGTACTGTAAACTGTACTTTAGTACGGAGCGGAGCGGAGTGGGGCGCGTCTTCGTGGATTGCACTATCTATATGGTGTGCGATATTGTTGTGCTATGAACTATATGCTATTATATTATAGCGTAGTCTGAAAAGAGCTTTACGATATTAAATAATACAGTAGGTACTTACCTTCCTCCCAATTTTTTTGTGTTTGTGTTCGGGTATTCAGGCGCAGCTTCAGTGGGGCCCACATACAAGGTGGAGACGACATTACGATAATAAATTAAACTACGTATGTCTAATGACGTTCTTAGTCCGCATACGAAAATTCAATCAAATATGTCGGGTCCGGTTATTAGTACGGACACAAAACGAATCGCAAGCGCGCCACTGGCGACATCAAGAGTGATTTACCGACACTAAAAAAGGCGCGCTTCTACAGAGTCGTGATGTTTGATGGCCAAGGCGAGGAGGACAGTCAACCTTTGGTCGCATTGGAGTCAAGACGTCGCGAAACTGTTCTCGATTCGTGGTGCTCAGTTATTGTGATAGTTGTAATTTGTGATCATTGTGTTAATTGGTGATTTTAATAAACGCCGTCGCACCCAGTGTGTGCATAATTTAGCTAGTGTGATTAATTTGATAGTAAATTATAATGTGATCTGAACTGCAAACTGTTTTTCTATTGCGCATTAACCAACACTACCCACACTACGCCCACAGTAGTTAAAATATCGCTGATAATAATGAAAGTCACATACCCGTCTCCGACATCATAAGTGGGATTCGTGTTGGTTCAGGTGCAAAATAAAAACGTTGAAAATGACCGTTGGCGTACCATTTTTGAACATTAAAATAAAAACATGCAAGCGTTTATGCGTGATCATGGTGCATGACAGCCAAGCCAAGCCGATTGACAGCAGAGGAAGATCTATGACGTCTTCAGTATCGAGCCAAGCAGCCCCGCAGCCGTCGGCAAAGCCCTTCGTGCTTCTTTTCTTTTCTTCTCTGCTTAATTTTCAGGTGGTGTTTCGCGATGGTGAAGCGTCCTCACGGGGCGCCGGCTGGCGACCCTGGCACGAGATGGTGTCCATTTGGGGGTGGAACCGGAAACGCGGATGCGCTTGTGGCAGCCAGTGCGGCTGTGCGCCGGTGCGGCTGTGCGCCGGTGCGGCTGAGCGCCGGTGCGGCTGTGCTCCCGTGCGGCTGAGTGCCGGTGCGGCTGTGTGCCGGTACGGCTGTGCTCCGGTGCAGCTGTGCTCCGGTGCGCCTGTGCGCCGGTGCGGCTGTGCTCCGGTGCGGCTGAGCTCCGGTGCGGCTGAGCGCCGGTGCGGCTGAGCGCCGGTGCGGCTGTGCTCCGGTGCAGTTGTGCTCCGGTGCGGCTGTACGCCGGTGCGGCTGTACGCCGGTGCGGCTGTGCGCCGGTGCTGCTGTGCGACTGTCTGTGCGCCGCACTATGGGACCAAAGTTGCGCCTGTGCGCTGGTGCGCCTGTGCGCTTGTGCGGCAGTGCGCCGGTTCGCCGGTGCGCCTGTGCGCCGATGCGCCTGTGCGCCGGTGCGCCTGTGCGCTGGTGCGCTGGTGCGGCTGTGCGCCGATGTGGCTGTGCGCCAGTGCGCCAGTGCGCCGGTGCGCCTGTGCGCTGGAGCGCCGATGCGCCTGTGCGCCAGTGCGCCTGTGCGCTGGTGCGCCTGTGCGCCGGTGCACCTGTGCGCCGGTGCGGCTGAGCGCCGGTGCGGCTGTGCTCCGGTGTGGTTGTGCGCCGGTGCGCCTGTGCGCTGGTGCGCCTGTGCGCCGGTGCAGCCGGACGCCGGTGCAGCCGGACGCCGGTGCAGACGGACGCCGGTGCAGCCGGACGCCGGTGCAGCCGGACGCCGGTGCAGCCGGACGCTGGTGCAGCCAGACGTCGGTGCAGCTGGACGCCGATGCAGCTGGACGCTGGTGCAGCTGGATGCCAGTGCACGAACAGTGGCAGCCAGTCGGATGCAGCAGTGAACGGCGAGTGGAAGTCGTTGCACAACTACCCTCAGGCACGTTAAATAAAAAGGTGAGCTGTATAGTTTTGTTAATGATTCTGGTGTTGAATGCTCGTTAGTAAAGGAGAGTTGTGTAGCCAAATTAAGTGGCAAACGAGTTAATAACGTTGTTGCGTTGACTGGTATTGGTCAAACACGTGTATTCAGCTCGGAACCAATCTTATCTCATCATCTGTTACGACGCCTCATTGAGGTGGATAACAATTAAAATTCTATTGTGTCTCGTTAATGACAGTTGAAAGGTTATGTAGCGTAACGATTAGCGAACACCAACTTGAGGTTTTTGTGTTTTAATTGTTTTGATTTTGGGATGTGCTTCCCGACACTAACTTGCAAAGTAATTAAATTATTACGATAGGACGTTGATGAAGTCCGTGAGATTGCGTTAGAAAATATTAGAAAAAGACAGATATAACAAAAATTTAGTTTGGGGTTTCGTGTCATTGGAAAACGAAGAGCGTAATTAAATTAAGCTTGACGTGAAGTAAAGGGCCGAGGGCCAAGGGCCAAGAGCCGAAGGCCAAGGGCCGAGGGCCAGGGGCCGAGAGCCAAGGGCCTAGGGCCAGGGGCCAAGGACAAGGGCCGAGGGCTTATTGAGGATTTTGAAGATGACGGGATAGTGAAAGTAGAGTCGAATTGAATTATTCGTATGAGATGCACGGGTTCTCGATTCGTTGGGTCGGAGACCGTACCAGAGTATCGTAGTCATAGCCCGTTAGAAATCGGCATCTACTTGCTAGACCGTGGGAATTTGGTGGGCGATAGCTCTGGCTGGTATGGTCGGGTCTAGCCTGGTAGCCAAGACCGTATAGGAGACCGTACCAGAGTATCGTGTACGGGGTACGCGATAGCTCTGGCTGGTATGGTCGGATCTAGCCTTGTAGCCAAGATCGTAGAGTCAAGGACGACTCGGCATTCCTTTGGGAAGTGCGTATGTGATTGTTGACCGCGAATGAGATACCCGGGGCTTTGTTAATTGGTTAATGATTTTGGGTCAATTCTTAAATTATTAGTTTACATAATCCTCAATAGTACCTGGACTCTGATTGATTGTCATGTTGCTTATTTAATTGTTATCCCTGCCTACAATTTGACTTTTTGAAGTTAGTAGAATGATGTTAGAAATGTGATGTTAGTTAAATAAACAAACTTTACAGAAGTTCACGTTTACGTTAGGTGAAGAAAGATGCCAGTAGGTCATGTACCAGTCGAAGTAGATGTGATCACAGTGGTGATGAGCAAACCTAAGTTATCGGAATCACGCGAGTAGGGTTCTCTAACGGCCGTATTGTGTGGGACCGTACCAGTAGTTACTACGTAGTCGTAGCCCGGTAGAAATCGGTGTCTCTTGAGGCAACTCAAGTAGTCCGTGGGTGCGCGATGGGCGTGTTTCTCTGGCGGAGGTCGGGGTCTGGAAAGACCATAGTGTGTAGTCAGTGGGTGATGCACACGGGCGATCCACTTGATGGATATGCAGAAGTTTTGATCCATGCGCTGGATGTGTGAGAGCAATGCGATTGCTAGTCGGCTGGAGAGCCATGGCGTTAGAGTGGTTTACTCGTGTGTGGGTTTCTAAGGCTCTTAGTGAAAAGACGATTGTTAATGTGGAAAACGATGGTACCTGGCTCTGGTTGATGATTTTTGCCATAATTAGTCGAAAGTTTGTGAGTTCATTGAGAAGTAGGAGTATTGTTTTGTAAAGTGTTGAGGATTAAAGTTTCCTTATCTCAAAAGTTGGAACCCGTAAATGGTCAGAATTGGCCGAGTCGAACAGGCACTGTTGTTGAGTTTTGGTTGCAGGTAAACACACGAGGACGTGTGCATAGCAGGATGGCCGTGTCGGGTCCGGTTATTAGTACGGACACAAAACGAATCGCAAGCGCGCCACTGGCGACATCAAGAGTGATTTACCGACACTAAAAAAGGCGCGCTTCTACAGAGTCGTGATGTTTGATGGCCAAGGCGAGGAGGACAGTCAACCTTTGGTCGCATTGGAGTCAAGACGTCGCGAAACTGTTCTCGATTCGTGGTGCTCAGTTATTGTGATAGTTGTAATTTGTGATCATTGTGTTAATTGGTGATTTTAATAAACGCCGTCGCACCCAGTGTGTGCATAATTTAGCTAGTGTGATTAATTTGATAGTAAATTATAATGTGATCTGAACTGCAAACTGTTTTTCTATTGCGCATTAACCAACACTACCCACACTACGCCCACAGTAGTTAAAATATCGCTGATAATAATGAAAGTCACATACCCGTCTCCGACAAATATATCGAATAGTTTCGTCACCATAGCTAGTCAACGATTGGCAAAACCCATCGTCGGCACATCACTACCATTTATACTCCGTTTGAAATAAGATTAGACATTTAACTAAACCTTTTTTACAGTCCGTTCAACCGATTTTGACTTCTATTGCGTTGGTGGCATGACTAATGACAGCTGCAGTAAACATTTGGTTTGTAACCACTTTTTTTGCTTTTAATGCCATCCTTATGCCTACGGTATAGAAGTCAAAATCGGTTGAACGGACTGTAAAAAAGGTTTGTTTAAATGTCTAATCTTATTTCAAACGGAGTATAGTTTGTTTGAAAAAATCACTTTTTTAATTTCGATGCTAGGATTTATTTGATGGTCCCAAAATACTCTTATGCATTATTATTGCCAGTGTTTTCATTTATCGTCGTATTGTTGTCTCCACATTGTATATGTATATCAAGCCTAGCGGGAAGGCTCAGTTCGGCAGTTCAGAAAGTAAGACAGTTTACTGACGTTGATACAGCTCGGTTAGTCTATTTTAGTTATTTTCATAGCATTACGTCCTATGGTATTCTGCTGTGGGGCAAAGCCGCTGACATTCAAAATATAATATTTGTTCTTCAAAAACGAGCTGTTCATGCAATTTACCAGCTAGGTGCCAGAGTTTCTCTGAAAGTTTTTTTTAAAGATATTGGTCACGGTGGCTTCACAATTCATCTTCGCCAACATCTTAAATAATAGGTAAAATATACACTTATACACTAAAAGCAGTGATATTAACACAAGAAATAAGGACAAACTATATGAACTGATTTCACCGGCTTCATTAGGTTCATAACTCATTTGTTGGGCTTGGTATAACCTCTTAAAACAAGCTACCCTCTTCTTTGCTAGATTTGCCTTTTAATGCGTTTAAAACTTAAGTAAAATCCAACCTTTGTTCAAAGGCATACTATTGTATCAATGACTACTTAAAGGTTAAGAATAGTTGGTCGCTATGATAACTCAAGATAATGTTTATGTTCTTTCTCCAGAATTAGCTTAGCTACTGACAGGTTATATGAGTTTATGTAATTGTTTATATTATTTTACTTTATAAGTCTATTTATTTTAATGTTATTTTATTGTTTTATTTTTATTTTATTTTTATTTTTATTCAAAAGGAACAACAAACAGCTACAATATAAAACATAGGAACAAGAAATACATAAAAAAATATAGACAATATTGCAGCCCACAACGCTGTTCACGGATTAGCTATAGGACAGTGACAGTGAAAATAATCGCTAGGGTTACAAATACATTTTTTTTTCTTAACTAACGTGTTTATAGTATATCCATATAAATTTTAAGAAATGGTACACAAAAATAGAAGAAAATAAATGTTAGAAAATAAATGTTCAAGAAAGCTCCTTGAGTATAAGAGTTCTGAACGTATAGGGAGCACAAACAAAAATGTCTATGTGTTCAAAATTCCCATTGTAGGAATCGACCATTCTGCGAACAGGCGAACGCAGGCCAGAGTTGGACTTGCAAGTACCTACTGAAAATAATCTGCCAGCGCGCACTTTTCGCTTGTGGACTGTCCTAGGAACCGCATAGCATACCATGTTGGACAAATCAATGCAGTCAAATATATTTCTTACAATATTATATAGATTCATGGCTTCTAAGAACTTACGTCTATTTTCAAGTGTTGCGAGCTTATACTTTGCAAGCAAATCTAGGTACGGCAAATAATATCCATAGCATCTATAATGCATGGTACGCAGGAATTTGTATTGAACACGCTCAATCATTTCAACGTACTTTTTGTAGTATGGACTCCAGACGGACACGGCATATTCCAGTTGAGAGCGTACTAAAGCCTTGTACAAGCAAATATAGGAAGAAGGCTTTTTAAAATCGACAGTTGATCGCATTACAAATCCATATAGTTGATATGCTTTATTAACTATCTTTTCTATATGAAGGTCCAAGCAAAGCTTAGAATCAAGGATAACACCGAGATCACGAATTAAGTCCACTTTAAGTAGGGGGGCATTGCACAACGTGTATGCATAGTTAAATTTATTTTTATTTTTTGTAAAATTTAAGTAGTTACATTTGGGTAAACTTAGTTGCAACTTGTTTTTCTGGCAATAACAGGATAGTCGGTCCAAATCTTGTTGCAGCAGAAGGCAATCATTTGTTTGTCGTATGGCTCTGTATACCTTAAGGTCGTCGGCATACAGCAGAAACTTGGTATTGTGAAAGCATTGACTGATGTCATTTATGTATAAAATAAACAAAAGGGGACCAAGTATAGAGCCTTGAGGCACGCCAGAGGTCACCTGTGCGATATTAGATTGGTGACCATTGATTACAACCCTCTGACTGCGATTGGTTATATAGGAAGTAAACCACCGCAGAAGATTTCCACGGATTCCGTTGAACGCTATTTTATTTAATAGTATTTCATGGTCTACCTTGTCGAAGGCCTTACAGAAGTCTGTGTAGACGGCATCTACTTGTACACGGTTATCAACACAATCAAACAAGAAGCTAGAAAATAATAATAAATTTGTGTTTGTTGACCGCCGTTTGACGAAACCATGCTGTTGTTGAATAATGATGTTGTGGAGTATAGGATAAATTTTACTATGGACTAATCTTTCAAAGAGTTTCGACAAGGCAGACAGGATGGAAATGGGACGATAGTGTTCTACGCTGCGTTTGGATCCACTTTTGTGAACGGGCACGATATACGCATGCTTCCACAGTTTTGGAACAACTCCCTCAGAAATACATTTATTATAAATTATAAAAAGGGGCTTGCAGATGGAAGTCGCAGTATTTCTAAGGAAGTAAGGTGAAAGTCCGTCAGGTCCGGGGCCTTTCGCTGGATCTATGGATTTAAGCTCCTTCAATATATTATCCTCACTAAAAGAAAGGTTGCAAATTGAGACATCGTGTAGTGCATTGTTATCCTGCGGAGGCTTCCATTGAGACAACGATGGAGAAGGCGGTTCATATACCGAGTAAAAAAAGTCAGAAAACATATTACAAACCAAATCTGGACTATTTGTTTCAGCATTTTTGTATTCAAGCTTAGATGGGATTCCAGGTTTATCTTTACGATTGTTGACATAATCTACTCATTACAATTTTTTTATGAGTTGTATTGCAATATGTGGTTAGCGAGGGACCTCGACAATTGATCATATAATTTTTTTCCCTGAGCAACCGGCAGCAAGGTCATCATGCTCCCTTAGATGTCACTGCTTGCGGTAGTTTCGGGGGTCGGGTTGCCACCTTCCCTCAAATATGGCGAGGGGGGGTAATGACTGATCTTTGCGTTATGCTCGTGAACGGGTGCTGCTTGTGTTGACTGGTCGTCTTGCTGATCATGGTTTTATTATTGTTAATAGTAATTACAATTTATTTATTTACCTGGGTGGTCCTAGTTTATCATTTATAACTTCCAGTTACAGCTTTATACAGCTACAAGTAAGCGGGCACGCCCTTTATGCCTGGAGGCTTTTATTTAAGTTCTGTTTACATTTAATTTTATTTTTTTATTTCTGCTCGAGTATAGTTCTCAATATTGTTGGTTGGTATATTGGAATGTGCTAGCTAGCTGACATATAGCTAATAATTTAAATTATGTTTTGTGTTGCGTAATGTAAATTATTTGACATACTATTATACAGGGTGGCAGGGACATCGACGCGAAAACTTTTACCATGGATTCAGTACATGATTCTGAACTCTGTGTGTGTGTGTGTGTGTGTGTGTTAACAGTAATCTCTAGGGGAGGGCGTGATACAGGTACTACACTGCTACAAGGAACTGTTGGCGCTTGAATGACATAACAGGGGGGCGTTGTTGGTAAACATTTGTGAACATTTTTTGCGAAATTTTATTGAAAAAAAAAAGTGCGTGTCGTACTCGCCCACCGAGGGTTCCATACAAATTTGTAGGTATATATTATAAATAGTTCAGGAATCGAGTCTCGCAGTTTTTTCCGAGCTTTTCCCAAAATTCAGTTTCCTAAACCTATACTTAATTACTTTTATCTGAATTTGATGTTGTAATCGTTTTAGGTGTAAGAAAGGCATTTGGAAAGTTTCAAAATATCTACTTTTTTTACATCTCAAACTAAATATTCGGTGTTACAATATTTAATTATTGCATTTCATAATCTATTTATAGGAATATTACAAGCAGTTTATAGGAATATTACGCCCTATAGTTGTTTTGTTACAGTCCGGTAAAATGCAGTTCGATTTTATAATACAATTTAGTCAAAGTTAAGACTACTACACAAGACATACCTACTTCGCCATATTTAAGTTTTAGGGTTCTAGGCCGATTACTCTAGTAAAAGCAAATGTAGGACACGTTCATGTAGAACCTTACCTATAAAAATCGGAGGGCATGTTAGTTTGGTGCTAACAATCCGTTAGAAGTTACGACTAAGACAAATCAATCCTATAATATGCTTGACTAGCTATATCTAAGACTTTATAGAAGTACATGTCTTATAGAAGAATGAAATAGGACGTTAACATGACTAGTCAATCTTATTAAATGCATGTATAGTATCAAAAGCGCAGATCGTCTTATAAAATGCTGTTGTAAGATCAGTGATCTTAGTCAAAGCGTCTATTAGATCACTATAAGACGTTTAGTCTTATAAGTCGATGACTATAGGAGAATTTTCCTACTTGGGATTTACCTACCTATTACGTTTTCAAGGTTTTTCGTTCAGATGTTTTGTTTACGTGACAAATTTTGCCCTCATGATGCCCGGTGTGGCCACCATGTATATTCACCGAGATATCTTTGGGAGTCTGCAACCTAACGAAGTCATTGAGGAATTTGCGAAAAGTAATCCGAGGAGGCTTGTAAAATGTTTTGCTTTTTTAGTGTTTACTTTGCTAAAACCTACCCTCAGCGGGGTCAAGTCCCTCCCAAACAACAATTCTGGATCCGCCACTGTATTTCCATACAGTAAAACAGCGAAATATTTGACATCTATTTGCGAAGTTGCCCACTTTTAGAATGCACGCTCTTAAATTGTCCATATTCAAATCTTAATTCTTTGACCAACTGTCAAAGAATATTTGAAATGGTTTTATCACGGCAAATTGACGTAGTCTGTAATTTGCTTAAAAAACCCTGGCTGTACCTAGGTACATGGAGAATAGTGAGAGAATAGTGTATTGTCTATATCCGTGATGTTAAGAGATTGAAGTTTCCTGCGTCTTAACCATATTGGGTGCCAGGGTGCAAAAATCAGCCTGCCAACGAAAAAAAAACAAAACCATTTGTTCCATTTCTCTTTTTAAGTAAGTAGTACTTACTCCACAACAAATAAGGTACATTTTCAAACACCAAATTCAATTTTTCTGGCTTTTAAGTTGACAAACTGACTGACAGTCTGTTTTGAAATCTACGTTCGATTTCAAAACAAATCGATAGACTCGTTCGCCTTGCGCCCCGTAAGACCTTGCGCCCGGGTGTTACGCACCTCTTGCACCTGGGTCAAGACGGCCCTGTATCTTTTGTAGATCCCATAAATGCAGGCAAACTGTGATGTTAATGTGTGAAGCGTCCGCGTCTGGCGTGTGTGAGTGTGCGTGTGCGTCATGTGTGCAGAATAAACAATTTTTCTTAGTTTTTTTTGTAACTTTCTTAGGTTGATCTTGAACAAGAAAACCAAGGCTAAATCATACTAAAGTAGCTACACCTTATTATTCTGTGACATACATAATTCGTTTTGCATTGTAATAACGAAAACGAATTAACCGTGCGCACTTCACATATTAAAAGTATAGTAAAAATCTTCGTTCTACCAACAATCGTCTTCTACGTTGTCCTTCTCACCGCTCCGGTTTTATTCACTCTTCTTTCTTTGTCCAGGCGGTATTTCTTTGGAATGCGCTCCCTCTGAACATCAGGATGGCAACCAGTCAGTTATCTTTCAAAGTGAAAGCACGAGAACATATTCGTGAAAAATTTGCAGAATCTTTGTAACGCTGATTTGCTGGATTTGTTTTCTCCTCTACCTATCGTTATTTCTCCTGACAAAGTTTATTCGGTTTATATGTATGTATTTATGTATCTATGTATTAGTATGTATTCATTTTCAAGTTATCTGTCATTTATGTTGCACCTGCCATGTTTTGTCTCTGCATCACCCCTAAGGTTGACTGGTAGAAAATGCCTCAGGCATTAAGTCCGCCTTTGTACAGTATTTTTTTACTTGTGCATAAAGTTTTAATAAATAAATAAAAGCCCTATTCAGTATAAAACTCGTATAATAAATTTAAGAACGATAACAACACTCGTAGCGTTAAGTACAGTAACAGTGAACAACATTGGCATAAAAGTGCGCCCGCGCATCGGACGCCTCTTGTGTATCAACGGCGCATGCTATAGGCCGATGATTTCGCGCTCTGGATCTTTTTTAGAAGGATCTGGAAAGATAGAAAGATACCTATGAATAACTGGTAACTGAGAATCCCAAGAATGTGCCCACAGAGAAAAGAGTAAGGGTGGAATTTCTTGCCCATTCTTCTCCATACGAAAACTACCTTTTGGACGGGGCGACTAGAATCAATTCTGTTTTTTTTTTTTGTATATTACGACGTTCGCACATGCCTTTATGTGTCTAATTGAAATAAATTATTTAACTTTGACTTTGACAGACAGCCCAATAGACTGTCCAGGACAAATGTAGGGAAAAAGGCCTGAAAACGTAGTGGCGGAAAAAGACCCAGATAAAGATTTATTTACACGGTCGAGCGGTCCTATTCAATTGCCGGCGCCATACCATAACTTGTTTGAAACAACAATAAAAGTACGCTCTAAACTAAAGACTGTTTAGACGATGCAAGTTAAGGCTTGTGCAGACCAGCGCGGTATCGCGGGCGCGACACTGGTAGCGCTGCCTGCCGCGCCCGCGATATCGCGCTGGTCTGCACAAGCCTTTATTTGTTACTTCAATTTTATTGGTCATAGACAAGAAACTTGCATCGTGTAAATAGAGCTTAACGCCAGGGAAACCACGAAGCGCTCCTAAAGTCGAGAACACTTCGTTATTCTTCTGGGTCAAGCTTTAGATCAATATTAATCACGTCTAAAGGGTTATTGGTTAAACGTCGGCAATCCGTTAAGGGGATATAGGAAAAGTCATTTGCAACCAAATTACCCTAATTAAATTACTGATTACCTCCAATAACCCTGATATACAGGGTTAAAGTAAAACAAGTAACCTAACGTAGCACTCGCCGAGCTAGTTTTCTGATTTTACCGAGGATGAGAACTACGTTTGGCAAAAAAATGTAAATTTTTGAAGGAGCATAATTATACAACAAAATGTATAAAAAATTTACACTCATCAATACATTCAAAACACAATTAGCTGAATATTTGATCACAAATAACACTCTTCCTAAAAGCTGAATGCATTGGATGGGTACCTTTATCATAATTGCTACGTGACGTCTGTGACGAACTTTACATTTATAATTTATTTTAAGCATTGTTCTCATGTAAGTGACTATCTTGGTATCTTTAAACCAAATGACCTCTCCTACATCCCCTTAACGGATTGCCAACGTATAACCAAATAACCCTTTATAGCGTGGTAAATTTACATCCCTCTCTTGAAGAGAGGAGGCTTGTGTCTCAGCAGTGGGAACATACCTATAGGCTGATTATCTAGAGAATTGCCTCGCAAAAAATTCGCCACCTATGCCCTGCAAATCGGGCCGTCTTTATCTACACTAAGTAAAAGCGGTTAGCAACGACTGTGATAGCAGCATGCATTATTATTTAAGTTCAGACGAATAAACTAAATATTAGAACGTCTGAAGGCATGTTATGACATCACATACTGTTTATATTGATGGGGAGCTGACGCTTTGTGTCAGTAACGCTTAGGATTCTGCCTTTTCTGAAAATAGAGATGGGCAGATTTAGAGCTTTGCCGGTCGGAGCATTCCGTATGTAGGGTTACCATCCGTCCGGATTTGTCCGGACATGTCCGGCTTTTCGGCCCCCCGTCCGGACAATGTCTGGCCTTCTCATTTGTCCGTAACTTTCGATTTAGGGGATTTATAAAAAAAAAAAAAATGATTACTGAAAAATTTAAAATTAAAAAGTTGTCTAAATATCCGGATATTTTTTTGCAAATGTCAGGCTTTTTGTCAGGACTTTTCAAATTTCGAAATGGTAACCCTACCCGTATGGGTAATGTAAGGTAAAAAATATGTTTATAAATCTTAAAAAGTTCTTCAGTCGCGTTTCCTACGTTTTTGTATGGGTACTAAAGATATTTGCACTCTTGGCGTTTCTAGATGTAGTTCTATCCAGTATACTCGTACAGTACTCATAGATACGCTGGTTGAAAGTAAGACTTCTGTAGACCTTAATACTAAAAACCACCTACCATGTTGTCATGATCAATCTTCTTCTGCTGGTTCTTGCGGAACACGGCAGCGGATGGCACAGGCCTCCGGATCTCCCGTTGCTGCGCCGGAATGGAGCCCTTCCTTTCATTCCTAGCACTCAAGATCTTCGACAGCAGGATATGGTTGTGCCTCTCGATTTCTCGAAGGCGTTCGTTCGAGAAAGACATGTTGATTCGTCGGGATTTGAGGCCGGAAACTGACCTGGAATTCGGAGGTAGCAGATGTAGCATTTTTACTGTGGGTAGATTAAGTAATTCTTGAGAAAATGCCGTTTAAATGAGACCTATTGATTTAGTAGACTTTTCAGTATATTAAGGGCGTTTGCCCAATTATCCGTATCCGTGTTCGTTTCTGATCCGGTTTGGCCATCCTAATAATTGTACATACCGTATAACAATTACTAGGATGGCCAAACCAGATCAGAATCGAACACGAATCGAATACGAACCGGATACGGAAGTGGGCAAACGCCCTAGGGGTTTCATGTTACGTTGTAGTTGTAAGTGTTGTAACGCACGACCGTGCGTCTTTTGTTTCTTTTATGAACATTGGCAAGGTTTAAATGCAGTCGTGAAATGCAATAACAACCTATACTTAATAGGATGTTGCCTCGTGCGTTTACAAAAACGGTGAAGAGGTGTTCGTAAGCACTGATCCAGAAAGTAAGGACTCTAAGGAACCCCAGAAATGTATTATTATTGCTAGAATGACGTCATTGAGAGTGTCAAACTTGGCAAAAAAACAACTAAGTACAATATACTTACCCAAAACTGGTAGATCTCCCAGAAATAGAACATGGTGCTTTACTTGCAATAGAAGACTGACTTTTGGTTAATTTTACGGAAGACATTGCATTAGGTTCTCTACTCGTATCAGTCGACTTCGGTAAAGACTTAACAGAATCAATAGACTCTTCTTCTCCACTAGTATTAACCTCTTCCTCACTTTTATCCTCTTCAAATTCATCAGAATATGCGTCCTCTTCATTATAAGCTTCAGAAACTTCATTTTCGGACTCAGACCCTTCGTAGACGCACGATTCAACGCATATGTTTGGTTTTTTCACTCCGTCGACTATACAGCCCATTTCGGAGAGATCTTTCGAAAGCTCATCAACCTCGTTGTTGTTCTCCTCCTTGTAGTGTTTCGATTTCATCTGTTTACAGTCCCCGGATGAATATTCGGTGTCGATATAGTTCAGTTTTACGTCGTTCTCTCGACGTGCCATTGTGGAAGCGTGCAAGTGCTGTGGGTTGCTAAAAAAAGAAATTTAGCTTACCTACAGGTGCTTGTTTGTTTATTTACATAGCGAGAGAAAAATTGTGTGCCTCAATGTCTAGTGGTAAACTACCTAATTGCTAAATCAACCTTGACGGGTTTCAGTCGAGACCAGACGTAAATATTTACGCTTTAGCAGCGTTATGTTTTGCATTTGCGAACGTAACAAAACCACAAAGTGTCCAAATAGTTTCCGCTCTGGTGTAGAGTAATTTTATGTGTCACGTGTGAATATAAATACATATGCCACTAAAATGTTTACCATTGTTAAAAGTTAGACCATTGTGTATCAAGTAGCACTTCATGGTCTATCAGTTCGTTGGCTATACCAACAAACTATAGACTGACGGCTCAGTAATAGCTGGAGGCAAGGAGGTGGTAAACTTAAGAAGTAAGATCAGCATCTAAATCTCCTTCGCAATAGTATCTAATTGATATGAAGATTTAAAATATACATAAAAGTAACAAAGTAACGTACCACGTGTGAAAAATGGAACTGTGAATTAAAATATCCAACGAAGAATTTGCAAGCGCCTACCGATAAACTTATAGCAAATTGATTATCCACTAGTTACTGATCTATTTAATAATAAAGTAGGTAAATTTAATCAACAAATCTCTGATTACTGTCAATAAATACTTAGAAATTGTTAACAACGAAGCGCTATTACGAAATAAATTAATACTGTAAAGGTAAAGAAGCTCTGAAAACAACAACAAAAGACATTGTGTCAAAATTATCTTGTTTAGAATCTTACAAATGTCGTTTAAAAGTTCATAAACTGCCAGTGCCTCCTCCTCTTTTCTTTCACTATATACTCTTTCTTGTTTTAACCCTTTATTCGGCAAATAATATAGTAAAATCTAAACTTTGTAGAAAATCGATTACTACTTAGCAACAGCTAAACAAATGTCGCGCGGTTTGATTGCTGAGTTTGCGTTCCGTTTCCATGGAACGACTCTGATATACGCAGCTAATGTTTCGGATGAAAACCTACCAGAATTGTTTAAAATGAAAAACTATAAAACAATCTTTTTCAATTCATATCAATAAAAAAAAGTCTGTTTTACATGAATACTTTGATAGACACACATTCATTCGTCCGATGGATAGGACAATTTATAATTTTGTCATGTCGAGAATATCATCTGTATTTCGGTCGATGTTGACATTTCGTGTGATTCATTCACTCGCTCGTTCACATAAAAAGTACCTTTGGATGTGAGAATTCGTGTGCGATAATGATTTTTTGATAAATTCCGTGTTATTTAGTTAGATTATAACAAATTAATCATTAAAAATGGTGACTATAATAAAGAACCAATTATTAAAACATCTATCGAGGTGAGCACACGCTTTAGTTTTGTAGAATACGTCTCTTGTTCTATAGATTTATTACTGTGATATTAATTGAATTAGTTTTCAGTGATTAGAGCTTACAGGACTTTGGTTTAGCGTCTGAAATTTAAATATGCTTTCAATGTATGAAACAAACGTAATTAACTTGGCACACATGTCTTCCTTTGTTTGATTTATTTATGTATTGTTATCATACCTACCTATGTATTCAAAAATATTTTTTTTTTGGTGGAAGCCGTAAAATTTAAAAGGACACACTTATCAGATATGTTACTTGCTCTCTTAGTAGCTGTAAATACGGCCTAACACAGTAAATAAAATAGCCATACACTTAGAACATATTTCATAATTATTATATAGTTATAACATACAAAATTAATTCTTAGTAAAGTTTCGAGTCATAAATGAGCGACTAACTGACGTGTAATGTTATCAGCCAGTCAAATTTGTTAGTTGTGAGATACACATGTTGTTGAACTATAGTAAATTAGGTATCTGTTTCAAGGGGAATGCAAGACCTTGGAAATTTCATGAAACATTTTGTTTACATTATTTTGTACTGTACTCTTCATGTTTCTATTTATTATGTTAATATTTCCTTAAAGAAAATTGTTTTGTCTTGTTGGAAAACCAAATTTTTATAACTTTTATCTTCACTTAATGCAGTATAAGCATGCAATATATAGTTAAAATTACTTCTTTTATGGCTCAATAAATATGGTGATATTTTTATTAAAAAATCTCACTTTTGTCTTGTAAAAATATTACAATTTAGTGTGGCTACTGCTGGTCAGTTTGTAAAGAAAGAGGAACTCTTGAAAAATTAATTATATTAAGTAGAATAAAAAATCTAAATTAATGTAAGATAGTGCATTTTATATTATGAATCAGGCTTGTTATTTTGTAGTTCCTATATAATCCACGAAGATGCGCCACTTAGCGATTACTCTACTGTTAGCTGAACTAGTACGGTGCGGAGCGGAGTTGGGCGCGTCTTCGTGGATTGCACTATCTATAACTGAATGATGACGCCTATTATAAAAGAATAGGTAATACTATTACAAGCATAATTTGTGTTGTTGGAAGGATTAACCGGAACACTAGTAAAAGAATCTTGCTTATCTTCAACATTGTTTACAATAACAATAATTTATTAACTCATTTTGTTTGCTTAGCAACACATGTGGTTCAGTTTTATTATCACATATCCTGTATTCATTATTTATTCTACCAATTTACATAGCATGCACAGTTCCATAACTAATGATATTAGATGCCATATTTAAGTAATATTTATCTTTAGCTAACTATACTGGTATTCAGCTGAATCTGATTAGACTGTAAGCCGACCTCAACATAGTTTGGAAAAGACTAGGCAGATTAATTTTAATCTTAAGCAAACAAATTTTATTGTCCTCATATGCTCAATATACAAGTTATTTAGATCTTTACCCTAATTGCGTAATACAACACGGACACAATCTGTTTCGATTTGAAACAGATTGCTTATCCATTGCTTCATAAGTTGGAAAAAAAAACTGCTCAACAACGTAAATAACACAATGAATGTTGTTGAACTGTCAAAATGAAACAAATTAAGCGTAATTGTTTACGAAAATAAGTTATGCAATTATGGTACTGGGAAGCAGTATTTAGTATTCTTTGACCGCTACAGCGATAGCAGTCCCTTACTTTATGCTTTGAGGGTGATGGAGAAAAATCAATTAATGGACCCATCATCATAATTACGTAACTCAAAAACAGTCACAATCTGTTTCATTTTGACAGTTCAACAACATTCATTGCGTTATTTACGTTGTTGAGCAGATTTTTTTTTCCAACTTACGAAGCAATGGATTAGCAATATCCTTCAAAATCATTCAGATTATGCTTGATCGTGTGTTACAGAATTAGGCTCCTGTTCATATTATTTGCTTAAATCTGATTCCATATTCCTCATCATATTTTTGCCCTATTTTATTTTGGGTTTGCGGAACATGTCTTCATCTTTCATACTTCCAGTTCCTATAGGACTTAAAACATCCTACTTCAGATAAGGCCAGCAATTTTCACTTAAATCTATAAGTATGTTCATTAAAAAAAACTCTATCCTACACATTAATACACTTGAAGTGTATGAGTGTGACAAGTAGCAATCATTTGAAGTGAACGAGGATGCTCAACAATGTGTAACTTGAAAAGCCTATATTATATCAGCATTTCTTAAACTGTCTCGTTGGTGAAATGTTCGCAAGCGTTACTGCTGAGCATGAGATCCTGTGTTCGATTCCCGGGTTTTTCTATCTGGAATTTCTCAGTAGCGGCCCAGTCTGGACTTGTGCCCGGTTGATAGCAATAAGCTACCCCCTATTACATGGGACTTCAACATAACTAGCGATAATAATGTGGTCATACTGTAGGTCACCTTTGCCTAAACCTTCAGGAATAGTTATGTTCTCAAACTTTTGTGAAGGACCCTTGAGAGATTGAGTTAATTGTCACAGACTTCTTGAAATAGAAAACATAATAGTATTAACATACAAAATCACAGTATTTCCATATTCTTAATGTCCCTCGGGAATCATCGCATTTTCGAACACAAACGAATGCTAATTTCCATGTCCATCAATTATTCGATTTATCGTGTATAATAATTTGAATTCAGAACTAAGTACTTTATTGTTTTTTTGTTTTAATTTCCGTGTTAAGTATACATATAGAGCAGTGGTGGCCCAGTGGTAGCGGCCGCGACTTACGAGTTGTAGGTCGTAGGTTCGAACCCAGACCGGCGCTTTACTTTGTGTAAATTATTTCATCACCACTGCTCTCAAAACGGTGAAGGAAAACATCGTGAGGAAACCGGCATGTCCTAGAACCGAAAATTCGAAGACATGTGACATCTACCAACCCGCACTGGGCCCGCGTGGTGGATTACGGCCCACTCCCTCTCACAGAGAGGAAGGCCTGTGTCCCAGCAGTGGGAACATTTATAGGCTGATAATGATAGAGCTATAAAACTGTTTTCCTGTCTGTCATGCCTGGGACTTTAGCAGCTTTCCTCCCATTTTTTTAAATAAATTACATTAAGTTAAAAGAGTATTAACTACTCTTCCAAGTCGATTGAGAGCGTCCGGTCTGCACCAAGTGCAATGGGCAACTGATAGAAATCCGACGACGGACGAAACACGAAGTTTGCCGAGGGACATTAAAAAAATTGAAATACTGTACATTATTTTTCTTCTGGTTTCTTCTTCTGGGTTTCCCAGACCCAGGAAGCCTTGCCTTGAACAAATTAGGAACAACTCATGTCTTGACTTTCAATGTCATTTCCAAACAGTACCCTAATTGTATAACACACGATCAACCACAATCTGAATCACTTTGAAGGATATTGTTAATCCATTGCTTCATACGTTAAAAATTTGTCTGCTCAACAACGTAAATAACGCAATGAATGTTGTTCAATTGTCAAAATGAATTGTGATTGATCGTGTGTTACGCAAATAGGGTGCTGGATAGGTACTTGTTTAAATCAGAGATTGAATTACCCAAAAATTAATGTACTTACCTTTCAATTTCAGTATGACGTCATACAGTTTACCGAAATACTCGTATTTCGATACCGTTCTTTTTGCAGTAGCGGAATTTTGAGGTTGGAAATGCATACCGGTATATTTTGGTAGCAGTACCTTAACCTTTATAAATGTATCGGTAGCAGTACATAAACCTTAGTAAATAGGGGTTTTATTTGACGCTCCACCGCCACACTCTGTCTGTCGTTCACTTGCTGATTGTAACTCAGTATTGGTTTTTATTTCCGATCAGAAGGACACGACTGTGTAAGCACCCACACCGCGCCATCTCGCTTGTTTTTCGGTACCGAAATCGTGTAAAGGTTAAATAACGGTTTAGCCCAACCTTTATTATATAAAGGTATCGATATTGCTCAACCTTTATTTTAAGGGAGAAGCGTCAGGGTAGCCCGCGAAATTCAAATTTTCTTACGTTTTTTGCATTTTCCAGGTCAGTGTCAGGTTTTATGTTGATTAAAATATGATTCGCGGTCGTAACAAATATAGCTTTACTCAATTATAATCCTTACAATCAGCAATAGTGATTAAGAAGAAGATAAAGGTGTCAAATGTCATGATTTCATAAAATCATGACATTTGACACCTTTGCTAACGTATGGAATTGTATTGCTGATTGTAATGATTATAATTGAGTAAAGCCATATTTGTTACGACCGCGAATCATATTTTAATCAACATAAAACCTGACACTGACCTGAAAAATGCAAAAAACGTAAGAAAATTTGAATTTCGCGGGCTCCTTGACGCTTCCCCTTAAACCGGTACCGGTATATATTTGAGGTATCTTAAACCTTTAACCGTAACCGCTTTCAGTCCCTGGTTTAAATAAACAAGTACAGGTTTTGCAGAATAAGTACTTTGGTTCCTCATTATTCTGTTTTCATTATAAACTGTATGAATAATAAAACATGAGAAACGATGAAGTATTAAAGTTGAATTATTCATAAATAAAGTTTACAATGTAGGTACTTCAAAGAACATTGAATTTATTCTGTAATTTCAGGAAATTCATGTTTAAATTATGTTTTTTGATGTTATCTATGATGTATTGATTTTTTTAGATTTTGTTTGGCGATAGCATTAATTAATTTTAAATTAATTTATCCTGTTTAAAAACAAGTATAAAATATGCACTGACATAATTCTAAATTAAATTAAATTACCGTTTTTTATCCTACTGTTAGACAAAAACAAGCCTAACTAATAATCAATTTTCGTTTTTGGGAATAAAAGTTTAGTGTCAATACCTACCTAAAGCTCTGACTGTTAATTTTAAGGAAAAAAGTAAAGGGTTCCCGAAACGATCAACTGCAATCAATTTAAAAAAAACTCGCTTCATTTGCATTTTGATAGACGATTAATTTGTATCAATGTGTATCAAACACGTATAAATTGACGATTTCAATTGTTCGTTTCGGGACCAAATGAATTTTTTAATACTTTAACAAAAAAAAAACCTTTTTTTCTGTCCTTTTTCGGTCGCTCTCTATCTAAAAAAAATCGTCTGTCTCTAACATAGAACCTGTTTCTTCTCCCCCAGGTTCACAAAGAATCTGTCACCAGAACAGATCTCCCTCTCAGCGCTGCGAGGGTCCGGTGAGCTACAGGACTTGACCTTGGATGAAGAGCTTCTGACTGACCTCCTGGAGTTGCCCGGATGGGTCAGGCTCACATCTGCCAAGTGCAACCGAGCCTCCTTCAGGATACAATGGACCAAGCTGAAGACTGTGCCCATTGTGTTGGTAAGTTCAATTATAGTTAAGTAGTTGGTAAATTCGAGGCGCCGAAAGCACATCTGTCAAGGAGGAGTAAAGTGTCTAAATGCCGCTTACAGCAGCGGCCCTCGAAGCGTCTCCAAGCTCTGTGGTTTTCATCAGTAAATTTTAGCTTCAGACATCACTAAAATCTACTAAGTCGCGATACGCTCCACAACAGGAATCGCCGATGTGGACAATAAGTTTGCTAGGCTGAATTGGAATTAGGCCATGTATGCATACTACATCGAGACAGATGAGCCAGAGTAGTCACGCAATGGGTCCCAGAAGACGGGCGTCGTCGCCGATGGAGGCCTAGGAAACGCTGACGTGACGACTTAGACGTGTTTTTGGGAGATTGGTCGAAAAAGATAACATACAGGCAACAGTGGCAGACTATGGGAAAGACCTTTGCTCAGCTATCATGCGATACACTACGTTTAAAAAAATCGATCCTTCAAAGTTCAGGGCAGAGACCGAAAACCTTTATAAATTACGGTACAGTTATCGAAGAATTTTGGTTACTTCTACGACTAAGGTTACCGATATCTGAGTAACCAAGAAGAATAAACATGTTACCCACTATTTAGGTTACCGATTTAATACCGGTGTCACACACACACAGGCGATGCGCGCCCTTTGACTAATGCCAACGGCACGTGTAAGATAGAAGTAAGAGGTAATTTTTATTTCAGTAACCGGTATTAATACTGGTTGTATTCATTTAAGGTAACCTTTAAAAATTCCTGTATTGGTCATACCGGTTTCAGTCCCCCTACTTCAGGGTAAACTTGAAAGGGTTTCCGTACAATCAGGCCAGAGGAAGGCCGTCCATCGTTAAGTTCTCAGATCTGGGCGAAACTGGTATAAAATTATTCAGGAGTAAACAGCTGTTTCAATAACTCAAAAAAATTGTTTACATATGTTTCAGAATGAATTTATCGGTTTAAATTCGTTGACCGACTGACCGCTATCGGCTTTGAATTATCTTACTAATTAAGTAAGTGTCAATGTAATATGCATTTTATATTGCTAGACGCAACATAAATAGTTGTTCTTATTATTATTACTTTAATTTATTCACGTAATTGTACTTACGAGTTGTACGTCGTAGGTTCGTACCCAGACAGGCGCTTTACTTTGTGTAAATTATTTCATCACCACTACTCTCAAAACGGTGAAGGCAAAATATCGTGAGGAAACCGGCATGTCCTAGAACCGAAAATTCGAAGACATGTGACATCTACCAACCCGCACTGGGCCCGCGTGGTGGATTACGGCCCACTCCTTCTCACAGAGAGGAGGCCTGTGTCCCAACAGTGGGAACATTATAGGCTGATGATGAATTGTATACACGATGGCAGGGACGACATCGACGCGAAAACTGTTACCATGGATTCAATACATGATTCTGAACCCCCCCGTTGAAATTTTTAGTCGGTAATTATTTTTTTAAATCAGCTGTTCCATACATTTTGACCGCACAGATATTGCACCAAATTTCGACGCTATTTCAGAATCCATGATAACAGTTTTCGCGTCGATGTCCCTGCCACCCTGTATAGTCATATGACGTTTTTCCATAAATTAAGATTATTTTTTAATAGGTATTCTGCGAAATTTTACCATAAAAAATATAAGAAACAGCAAGAAAAATATTGTTTATAAAAAAATATTAGAAGAAAACCATAATCATTCCGCTTTCGTAAGTGCAATACTAGAAAATCTTCAAAGTAACAATACCATAATGATGCCACTAAAATCTATGATACTGAATACAGTTTCACAAAGTTGTACGTTATCATTATCTTCATTAACACTTTTGAATGCTAAATAATTACTAGCTAGTGGTGTGTAGTGTGTGCTAATTAAAATTTCCATAACAATGTTATTTATTTTATAATTATGTAAAATTCTATGTCAAGTCCGTCTGGTTGCAATTTTTTCACGGCCATTTTACCTTGAAGGTTTTAGGCATAGAGAAGAACACAATATAGGTTCTTTCATTTAGAATAATCGCTTAAATTTTCATAAAATTAGTCATATACTTCATTCATTCACTTCAGCCGAAAGACGTCCACTGCTGGACATAGGCCTCCCCCAAGCACCTCCACTTCGACCTGGCGTGGCGACCACGTACCGGAAGACGTAGTTTTGGAAGGCCTCCCACAAGATGGACCGATGACCTTGTGAAGGCCGCAGGAATCCGCTGAATGCGGAAAGCATAGAATCGGTCATATACTTAATAAAAAATAATATTAAATTCACTAAACTCGCAACAATCTAAGAAGTCCGATTTGACAGCTATAAAATCCTTTGTGTAGTGATGGAAAAAAATCGATTGCTTTCAAAAACCGATTCTCGAAACATGTCGATATAACACAGAGATTTTGTAATCGGTGATTTATCTACATTGCTTGAAAACTGATTCTCGAGGCATAACGTTTTATAACACCTACGAGTAGGAAACGTCAAATCGGATTTCTTAGATTGTCACGAGTATAATACACAACGCACCGCCTAAACCACTGGGTCTAAAAGCATGAAATTTTGCGCAAGAGTTCCGAAGGTGAGCACTCATGATTTTTGAAAATTCATCCCCTAAATGGGTTAAATAGGGGTAAAAGCTTTTAAGGAAGTTCATAATTTTTGCTGGTGGAAAATCCTATCTGACACACGGCTTGTCAATTATAAAACAACCTTTCTGAGGCCACTGTGGAAGGTTTATATCTCGCAACGCAATATCTATATGGTATTTATAGTTTACTAATTACGAATATCATGAAAGTATTTGGCGAATACGAATACTCGTATTACTACATAATACGAATACTCGTATTCGTATTCGTTGCATCACTAAAACAAACAAACAAACTCACTTTCGCATTTATAATATTAGTTATGACTAGCTGCTACCCGCGACTTCGTCCATCTATACATCAATTTTATTTATTATACAAATAAAAAATGCTAAGTCTTTTCCTAAAACTAAAAGAGCCTAAGTTATTCCTTATAACATCAGCTATCTTCTAGTGAAAGTCCCTTCAAAATCGGTCCAGCCGTTTCGGAGATTAACCGAAACAAACAGACAGATACACAAAAATTTGAAAAATTGTGTTTTCGTTGTATGTACCGTATATACTTTGATATGCATTAACTAAAAGCTGTTTTTTAGGGTTCCGTACCCAAAGGGTAAAACGGGACCCTATTACTTACTAAGACTCCGCTGTCCGTCTGTCTGTCCGTCTATCACCAGGCTGTATCTCATGAACCGTGATAGTTAGACAGTTGAAATTTTCACAGAAGATGTATTTCTGTTGCCGCTATAACAACAAATACTAAAAAACAGAATAAAATAAATATTTAAGGGGGCTCCCATACAAAAAACGTGATTTTTTGCCGTTTTATAGATAATGGTACGGAACCCTTCTTGCGCGAGTCCGACTCGTACTTGGCCGGTTTTTTTTTTACATTCCAAACAGATGCTTAATTTTTTTTATTTGAATAGGTATAGTTAGGATTGATGAACTAAATGAACGATCACACATCAAACACGCTATTATTGAATGGTCTTCTATGTCAACTTTCATTTGAGATAGTCAATAATAAAATATTGCATTATCTAATACTGTACATAATACCACGTTTATGTATACAGTTCACGTGTACATTTCACTTCATATAATAACTTTATTATCGGATGTATCGATGAACTTTTGCTCTATCATAACTTGGCACTCTCTGTTAAATTGTTTCCCAATAATTACTCTGCTCCAGTAGTTTGAGTTTGAAAATTAGATGATATTGGTGTCGATTCCCTTGTACACAAACTAAACTAAAAAGTTCAGTGCATCTTTTTCTTTCTATTTCATTAAGAAAAGGACAGAAGATAAATTTTAGTTTAGTCCTGTCAAATTAATCAGCGCCTGTCACTACTCCATACAAGTTTAGACGTGATTAAAAACTTGCCCACTAAAATTACGTCAATTTACGTCAAGCGCTGATTTTTTTAAATTAATTTGTTTCGGAGATAAGCTGGAGGGGGAATGGTCATTTTTATCTGTTTTCTTAAATAACTATAACACTATTTAATAATTATATTATATTAAAAATATGTTTGAGATCCTCACAGTAAGCCTTTTCATTTGATTGCCACACGGTACAGTTACCAAAACTTTTTTTTATCATTTTCTTTTTTGCCTCCCAAAAGTGAGCCCCATATTCAAAATTCATTTATTTATGTTACACGTCCGTGTTTGGTTCACAGAAATTTAAATATGTAGATTCAGAGAATATTTACTGTGACAGACAGACAGACGACACGGATACACGAGTGATCCTATAAGGATTCCGTTTTTCATTGGGACGTACTGTAACCCTAAAAATATATATTGTATATAAAACACAACATAAAATCAGGCCATTTTTCCCCGAAGGGTTAGGAAGACATATAATTACAGCCATACAAAAAAATGGCAGTGGCACTCCAGTAGTGCCGACAGGATCGCCTTGGTGGAAGAAAAATACTTGTATAGAACATTGGTCCGTAACCTTATCTTAATAAAGAGCACAATCGCGGTTACAAAAAAAAAATACTACCGAAACCTTTAAAGTAATAATGCTTGCATTGAACATTGATCCGTAATGAAATATAAATAAAAAGCACAATCGCATTTACAAAATCTTTAAAGTAAAAATACTTGCATAAAACATTGATCCGTAACGTAATAGTATAAATAAAGAGCACAATCGCGTTTACAAAAATGAGGTGTCGTCATAGTGTCGCAAAATCAATGGTTTAGTCCCATCTCAAAAACGCCCAACGCGCCTAAAGAAGTTTTCACTTCAAAAAATGTATCAATATTAGGCTGATTATCAAAGATAGGTCAAAAGCCCCTAAAACAAACAACCTTTTATTTAAGTACTACATTTTCTTTAGTGTGTGCTGCAATGAAAAAAAAATTACTGCCACAACCAACTCCCAATAAATGATCTACCACACCGTCCATACCTAATAATGAGGGTCAACGATTTCGAGGGTCTATGTGTCAAATAATAGAATGCAACCCTCTTATTAGTCGCTATTCTCAACAACACGACTGAACTTTAAAAAATAATCTAATACCTAGTTTAATCGCAAACTGTACCCTGATTGCAATCTGTTTCGATTTGAAAAAGAATGCTAATCCATTGCTTAATAAATTGGAAAAAAAATCTACTCAACAACGTAAATAACGCAATGAATATTGTTGAACTGTCAAAATGAAACAAATTAGGCATAATTGATTACGAAAATAAGTTACGCAATTAGGGTACCTACTGATTATGCTACCACTCTTCGATAAGAATTTAATTTTTGTACCAATGTACAAAAAATTATTCATTATGATCTAAATCCTATTTTTACTAACTTTTGGAAGCTTTTCGTTGCCAAAAACTACTTACAGAACAGAAGAAAATAATTATTCCATAGTAGGTCCCTAAATTCTCATCCAATTCTATAATAATTATAGAACTAGAAACAATCCAAACCACTCCAAAACTCAAATACTCCAACAATTTTTCCATTATTTCCTTTTGCTGTTGCTAATTCGCTACACAAACAGATTCCCATTAAAATCATCCATATTAAACGTACATCCTGTATACCTACCTGTATCAAAATGTTATTATCATGTACTTACCTTTGTTGGCAAAGGATTACGTTTCGTTCCCTGGAGGCTTATGAGATCGTTATCCGAATTTACTTTTGTATCAAACGTTTGTTCCGGGCTTTTTTTTTAATCGACAATAATCCGTTTCCGAGAACTGTTTGGATTATACTGTAACGAGTAGAAGTAATAAAAATATACACGCTGTATTGTTTTATTATTTAGAAAAAATTATGATTTAAAGATTATATAAATTATTTATTATATAAAAATAATAAAAATACGTTTTACTATCCGAACAGCGACCCCTACCGGGTCCAATTGTTTTTTTAAACCATCCAAGGATCCACTCAAATATACACACAAAATTTCATCCAAATCGGTCCAGCCGTTTAAGAGTTAGGTGACACATTTACAGAAGAATTATATATTATTATAGATAACAAATTGCAGCCACTATAAAAACTATGTTGAATACTGCAGTTTATTATGGCTTCCTGATGATGTTAAATAATCATGTTATCAACAAAACCATTATTGATAAACATACCCAATATTTATTTACAAATAAAAATATGCCTTAATTGGACATGTATACTATACTTCCTTCCCGAAATCACATGCATAGAACATTGTGTTTTAGACACTTCGACTTTTCAATTCGATCATTGATTTATTTTCTTTTTGACTAATCGACGTCAATCGATCACAGTTTACATTACACCACGACTGTACCTAATACCTACACCTACATTTCCCGTGTAATACGTGCACTAGGAAGTGGTGAATGGTGGGCGTTTTTGGGGGACTGTCTTATGTAATTTTGACGTTCGAAAAGTGCTGATTCTCAGCCTAGTTTGAATAAATGACTTAAATTTTGAATAGGGAGCGAGCCAATTGCCATCACATAACATCACGCCTTGTTTCCCCGAAAGGTTGGGCAGAGGTGTCCCTGTAGCAGGTACACCCACATTTCGCCAGTTATGTTTAAGTCCCATGTAATAGGGGGGCGAGCCTATTGCTATCAACCGGGCACAAATCCAGACTCCGAGCTGCTACTGAGAAATTTCAGATAGAAAAACCCAATAACACTTTGCCGGACCCGGGAATCGAACCCAGGACCTCATGCTCAGCAGTAGCGCTTGTGACCACTAGACCAACGAGGCAGTCAACCGGGCACCAATCCGCCGGGAACATGGCGTGTTGCCACACCGAGCGCTGGTCACAGAGACCCACCAGCGACGACTCTGTGACCAGCGCTCGTTGTGGCGCCGTGTTCGCGTTCGCGACAAGTCAATCGTCATCCTGGGGATGTATTGGGTTTTTTATGGCTCTTTAGGAATAATTACGCAGAAAAGGTTACTAAATATAACTACGTCTATTGTATTTTATAACGGATTTTTGCAAGGTCACGCCTAAATCAATTAACTATCTTAGATATTATGATTCATCACATCCAAGACTACAATACAGGATAAATTAATTCATTAATATTTTAATGAATAAACCCAACTAGTATCGCTGAATAACCGTCATCTCCCGCAATGATTCTAATTAATTAGATTATGCAAACCGCATTTACGTTTGACTAATACAAATCATGATAATATGATTAACTATACAGAGAGGCACGAATATTATGGTAATGCTATTATATCTGATAACATCACGCCTGTAATCCCGAAGGGTTAAGCAGAGGTGTACCTATATAGTACACCCACATTTCGCCAGTTATGTTTAAGTCCCATGTAATAGGGGGCAAGCCTATTGCCATCAACGGGGCACAAATTCACTCTCCGGGTTGCTACTGAGAAATTCCAGATGGAAAAACCCAATAACACTTTGCCCTACCAGGAAAAGCAGTGGTCAGGATACCCGTTGAAGCCGGCTGGCTGTGTGACTCGCGTCACGAAAACTTGCGGGAGTGATGGTGGTGATGACGTCAGGCTGAAGTACTTGCACGAAGGCTGCGCTGACGTTCATATTCGGGGTCACCAATTTAGTGGCATGAGGAACAGGGTGTAAAGTTCACTCATCCACCATAGAAAAGGGAGGATCCTCCGACCAGAAGGGTGTTGTGTCTGGCGGGCAACTGCCCCACGGTTTGAAGTTGAAATCTTGTATGTATGTCGATCGCTCGGTAAACTCTAACTGCGCGATGCAGGATTTGTGTGACGTCATGTCTATGATGCGTAGTTCGTATGTGGCGGTGTAACCGCTACAGTGTGACCGTCGGACTGCCAAGTCATAGGTCTCGAGTTCGAACCCAAGGCACGCACCTCTAATTTTTCGGATTCACGTGCATATTGTATTATTTATCACTTGCTTCAAAAACGGTGAAGGACAGCATCGTGAGGAAACGGGCATGCCTGAGAGATATTTCTCGACGGCATGTGAAGCCAAGTCTGAGGTGACACCAGGTTAGTCACTAACCACACGAAAAGAAGAAGATCGGGAATCGAAGCCAGTACCTTATGCTCAGCAGTGGCGCTTGCGACAGTTAGACCAATGAGACAGTCAAATATAGTTAAATGGCATCATTATGCAAAAGATCCTTTTAGTACGTGATAATTTGGCAATCTATGACTAATTTAGGTAGACAATGCAGTGCTGATAAGATATCGAATCGATCCAGTCATGTTTATCAATGTCTGTTTGCCCTTAAAAGTTAAAACCTACCATGAATTTTGAGGACGTTTATCCTGTCTGATTATCAAAATCAATCTGCCTAGCCTTAGGTAATACGGGCTGGTATCCGCAACTCCACGTCAAAGCGCATATTTTGCGTACGGGTGGGAAAATCTGTTATTCGATCCACCCCAGCTCCTCAAAGAAGGCCAGCAACACCTTGGTGTCACTAACAATCTCACGTAGGGTACCTGGGTTACCGAAGTACTTGGCCCTGTATGTGGCGACCACGGGGCAGTTTAACAGCACATGAGCTGCTGTCTCGTCGTCCTCCATGCAAGCTCTGCACAACGGACTGTCTGACTCCTATGACAAAGAGGTGTTTATTAAATGACCCATGGCCAGTTAGGGCAGCTGTAACTGTGCGCAGCTGCTGTTTTGTTAATCGGAGAACCTGTTTCGTGAGGCGGCCGTCGATTTTAGGGAGAGCTTCCTTGGTTCTCTCTGCCTAGCCTTTTCCCAACTATGTTGGGGTTGGCTTCCAGTCTAACCGGATGCAGCTGAATACCAGTATTAGTATTTTACATGGAACGACTGCTTATCTGACCTCCACAACCCAATAACTGGATAATACCATACCCCTTGGTTAAGACTGGTTGTCAGACTTTTGGGCTTCTGACGACCCGTAACGACTGTCAAAGATCCACGAATGACAGCCGGGACTAACGGCTTAACGTGCTTTCCGAGGCACGGAGGAGTCTCGGTATGTAAAATGGTCACCCATCCACGGACCAAGGCCGGCAAGCACAGCTTGACCTGATGGATTTATCCGTGCGGCTGTTATTACTGCCTGATTATCAATTGATTTAAAAACATTTGCCCTGTTTCTCGATGCTATTTGTACGATATAATCAAAAACGAAATTTTTCACACCGTTTAAACAGCTAAAACTAACTTAGTGGGCTTTGACAGTCGTTACGGGTCGTCAGAAGCCCGAAAGTCTGACAACCAGTCTTACCAAGGGGTACCTTATTACCCAGTTACTGGGTTGTAGAGGGCAGATAGGCAGTCGCTCCACGTAAAATACTGGTATTCAGATGCATCCGATTAGACTGGAAGCCGACCCCAACATAGTTGGGAAAAGGCTAGGCAGATTGAGTACCGTAGTGGGCGCGGCCGACAATATGGCACTAATATGAACTTAGCTTAATATTAGAAAAAGTTCGGCTTTATAGAGCCTTGTCTTTGTCACTCATACCTGTCCTGGTGTTTATGCTATTTCACCTGTTGAGGTACTTGTCCGAAGCCACTGCTAACGTCGATGTGACCAAGTCAAGTTCTAGTCGAAGTTCATTTAAATCATTAGAATCATCGACACGACGAAGAAGACCTGCGGGGTAATTGCGTAACACACAAACAATAGCAATCGATGGCAATGCCTTTCATTTTGACAGTTCAGCCACATTCATTGCGTTTATTACGTTGTTGATAAAACAAATTTTTCAAACCTATGATGTAGTGATGCAACAAACACGAATATTCATATTCGCCGAATACCATCGAATTATCGAATATTCGTATTCGCCGAATACTTTCATGACATTCGTAATTAATTAGTGACTTCCTAAAAATCCCATAAAGATATTGCGTTGCGAGATATTGGTGCCGATTCCCTTGTTCACAAACTAAACTAAATTTAAGTTCAGTGCATCTTTTTCTTTCTATTTCATTAAGAAAAGGACAGAAGATAAATTTTAGTTTAGTCCTGTCAAATTAATCAGCGCCTGTCACTCTCCATACAAGTTTAGACGTGATTAAAAACTTGCCGACTAAAATTACGTCAATTTACGTCAAGCGCTGATTAATTTGACAGGACTAAACTAAAATTTATCTTCTGTCCTTTTCTTAATGAAATAGAAAGAAAAAGATGCACTGAACTTAAATTTAGTTTAGTTTGTGCACAAGAGAATCGGTACCATTATAGCGTAAATATTTCTCGATAAAACCTTCCACAGTGGCATCAAAATTCAGAAAAGCTATAATTTTCAACAGCGGTAAATATACTGACAGAAAAAAGGAATCGTTTGTTTCCAAATACTTGCAACTGTTATGTTTTTTAAATAAAAATTTACCTATAGCATATTTTAATTATTAAATTACATGTAAATATTTATATTGCTCAGCCTGTTTAATTTCCTTTCACCTTCTTTGTAGAATCAGGTATTATTCGTATTCAGCGAATAGTACAATCGGTATTCGTATTCGTAAAAGTAGTAAGTATTCGTTGCATCACTACTATGAAGCAATGGATTAGGAATTTCCTTCAAAAGCCTCTGATCGTGATTGGAAGAGTGATACCCAATTAGGGTGCTGTGTGACCGTCTCATTCTAAAACTCAATCTGTACTATAAAGGTTACATGCAAAAGGCGACCTTATGTCGTTCAGGCTGATAAAAAAATTATACCGGTTGCATTCGATCACTCTAAGCCAATTTGAAACTAGTTTAAAATTAAACTTTCAATTTTATTTTTTTCGGAAAATCGACAATGTTAAAATAGACCCGTAGAAGTGTGCACGTTTGTCTGAGATAAGATGACAAGTATAAAATAAATGTAATATAAATTTATCATCTATCATTCTACGACCCCACGTAATATTGATCTACAGCTAGCGTTTTTCTAGTGCTACAGTACCTACAATATCTACCTACCTACATTAGTTTGCAAAATTATTCCAGTGCAATATTATCGAGTTACTAATGAAGTACTCAGGTGATTCAAGAGCATCTTAGTAGTTAGGTACTAAGGTGACTAATCTGTTCTAATTGTGCATCAGTCTCGCCTCCTTAATTCAGTTAACTTGGTTCACTCCAATGAACTTTTAACTAAGTACTAAGACGTTCAACTGTACCTATGATGTCCACTGTAAAATTTAGGTGAAACAACATAGCCAGGAAGACTAAGAGCGTTCATCCAAAAAGTTGGCAACGTCGCAAATAGCTGTCAAATATTTACCTGTTTTGATTAATTTGGCAATATTACTGTATGGAAATAAGAAATATGGCTAACTAGTGAACTAGAATAAATAAGATCCGATTTACCTGCTAATCTAGCAGTTCATTTCATAGAAAAACATTAAAAAAAAAAACCAGTTAGATAATAAATAGTTCCTCTCCGACAATTAATAGATATAGTGCTTACCCGGACACTAAAACCAGCCCTTTTCTCTTTTTTTTGTGTGGGTAACTGTCAAATAACTTCTCCCGCTCTGTGCGGAGCGGGAGTGCGTGTCAGACCCTTACTGACTAAAACCCACCCGTGTTCCTTCAGTTGCCATGTTGCCGGGGGCCACGATCTCCCTTTCGGTTTTCTTCGCAACCCCAGCATCGGCCCTACTAAGGGTTCAATGTCTTTTAATTCATCTGGTAGATAGGCCTAGGTGACTGAAAAGCTGTGTGTAAATCGGTTGTCATGGGGACATGTGATGCGGAGGAATGAGGAAAATGTCGTGCGTGAGGAAAGTTTTGAGTATGAATGTGGATGGTTATAAGAGTGGGGGAAGACAAAAGAAACGATGGATGGACTGTGTGAAAGATGATAATTATGGCTTTTAAGGGCTTGAGGGGACTAATAAGAAGTATGGCAGAAAAAGACGTGTTTCGCTGACCCCAACTATGCTCCGTTTGAAATAAGATTAGACATTTAACTAAACCTTTTTTACAGGCCGTTCAACCGATTTTGACTTTTATTGCGTTGGTCGCATGACAAATGGCAGCTGCAGTAAACAGTTGGTTTGTAACCACTTTTTTTTCTTTTAATGCCATCCTTATGCCTACGGTATAGAAGTCCAAATCGGTTGAACGGACTGTAAAAAGGTTTGTTTAAATGTCTAATCTTATTTCAAACGGTGTATACGTTCCAACGCGCTGCGGCCGTCTATTTATCACACTCATTGTCCTCCATATTCTGTCAAGTGATGTAGAATCTTCTGACAATATAATCTTTAACTAATTAGCAGTACGTGTCAATGCCAATGCTTGTTATTAAAACAATGCTGCCTAAACCTCACTTCGTAGACTGCGAGCGCTCTGTTGCATGATAATGCTGTTCAACGTAGTTATTTGCACAAACATATTCTATTTATAGTTAGGTTCCGCATAGTATGTGTATATCTGAGGAGGTTCGAGATGGGATACTTTACCTATAAAGTTGAGCTTCTAAATACAGATGAATGTACTACTAATTTCCTTTACTGAGTAAGAATTTAACCTGAACAAGATTTGTCTACGTTTTTGTCAAATACTTTTGGAACTGGCATTAGGTAAACATGTCTTCTGGCGTCTTCAGCTGTGAAGGAAGTAACTGCTTGTGTGCAAGAAATAATACATTTTTTACCCTCTAAGCAGGGCACAACAAGACCAGTGACTTAAGACCAGGCACTCCAAACACAATTTCCACGCAAACTCCGCCCCCATGCACCCCATCACTCCACTATATGCTAAACGCTAACACATCAGCAATAAAGTTGAATATTGCGTGCGCTCTTTGGTCGTGTGCGAGCACGGAACTAAATGTCGTAAGTCTCAATTCTTATTTCGTTTATAACTAAAGTAATAATTATTGATCTAGAGAAAAAATATCTTATATTTGGTAAATAAACTATATTTCCACGTACCGGAAGACGTAGCGTTGGAAGGCCTCCCACAAGATGGACCGATGACCTTGTGAAGGCCGCAGGAATCCGCTGGATGCGGAAAGCACAGAATCGGTCGAAGTGGCGGTGCTTGGGGGAGGCCTATGTCCAGCAGTGGACGTCTTTCGGCTGAAATGATGATGAAACTATATTTTCTTACTGTTAATAATTATTTTAGACATAAAAGCAGAGTAATCTTGTTTTTGTTTCAAATAATCTTTAAAAAAAGACATGATTTTCGAATAAAAAATGAATCGAGCGAAAATGTTCCAATTACGTAACTGTCATAGTTATGGAAAGAAAAAGATCCAATAAATATTTACTAAAGTTCAATTTTGATTGTAAGCGTGACTTTTTCAGAATATTAATGCAAATTAACAGACAATTTAGGGAGCCTCCTCTTAATGCGACGGCCGGGAAACGGCCAAGCCGTACATTTTGACCAAGATGTAAAGTTTGTAGACTTAGGGAGGGGCTTGGCTCTACGTAAGATCTTTTAACAGTGAAAGCGTTATGTAAGTCTTGGCAACCTTCTTTTACATGAAATGTTTTTGGTGGAATTCCCTTTACTGAGTGATTGCGTAAGAATTTAACCTGAACAATTTAATCTGATTCGTGAAGAATCTAAGAAAATGCTTAACATACCGACAAGCCAAGTGACTTCTGAAGCACCGTTTAAGTTTTACTCTTTCTATGAAACCATTTCCTTCGTTCCCTATAGACGTTGTAAGGTCAGCCTTCTGGTCCACATTCTATAAAAGTCCACTTTTATGTTCAGTTTCCTAAATAAACCGCTGCCAAATCAGTAAACCATGTCCTAGAACCAAATATTCGAAGACATGTGACATCTACCACAAGGCGCGCGTGGCGGATTACCGCTCACTCACTCTCACAAAGAGAAGGCCAGTGTCCCAACACTCCCAGTAGTGGGAACATTACCTATAGATATAGGCTGATTATGCAATGCCTGCTTTCGGCACTCTTTTCCTACAAAACAAATAACCCTTTCATGTTTATACATTCTCCTGAAAACAACCACATTACTTCTACTTCATTATTATCAATAATGTAATGTATTTTCACAGACGATGAACCCAAATAAATAATGAATAATGCATTGGAGGCGCGCCGCTTGGCTGAGCTTAGTAACCTTGATCTTACGACCAATGATTAAAATTTTTTTCCTTATATCCTGCAGCTGTGTACTTTGTGTAATTGTAGATAAATATCACTCTGGAAAAGGGGACTGTTTGTAAGGAATTATCTGGCTAACCTCGGGTTTTGCTGAGTCAAATCGTCAGGTCGGCCAAAGTGTTATTGGATTTTTGCCACAGAAGCAGCCCGGAGTCTGAATTTATGCCTAGATGACGGCTATAAGCTTGTCCCCTATTATATATGGGACTTTTGAACATAAATGGCGAAATGTGGGCATAGTATAAAGAGAGGTAGTAAGCTATCTTCATTCTCGACCCGTTTCTCGTGAGAAACCGGCCGAGATTTTGTTAAGTGTGCGTGCGGCGACACATAGATACTATGGCCCCACACATACAAGCCGCGCGCGGTGCGTTTGTATGAAGATAGCTTACTACCTCTCTTTATACTATGATGTGGGTTTACTATACAACGTGTTGCTTTTGAAATCCCCATAACTAGGGTATTAATGAGACCATAATGTCAAAGAATCAACTACTTAGCACAAGATTTTTTTTTCCATTTTTCATTCAAAAATAATACGACAAAGTCGTGATTATTTATAGTAATTATTTACGTGAAATATAAAAACAAAAATTTTATTCTGACTATTTTTGTCATATTTTTTTTTATAACAACGTCTCATTTTTTTAGCTTTAAATATGAATGATTAGTTCAATAAAAATAATTTACTCTTACTTATCAATGAAACTTAGATACGCACAACGAGAACACTTGTTCTAGGACTTTTGTATTATTTTTACTTATAGCAAATAACCTTAAGAGTAGAGTTATGGGACATCAAGGGGAACACCTTGTATATACAGTCACGAGCACTAATGTATATATACTTAACAAAAGTCAAAAGCGATTTTCTGTTGGACTTACGATTGCAACTTTGAGATACGACCTATTTCATATTTATTTGTGTTCCAAAATACTTGAGATAAAATTACAACCAATATAATAGCAGAAAAACAGTTTTTTGAGGATGAGTGATCAAGCAGATGTCAGTGGGAACGCCCTAGAAGGACAAAGAGTAACCTTATTGGTGATGTTCTTCAGAAAGACCAGGTGCGTAGTACTTGCAACTCGTACGTCGTACTCGTAGTACGGCGTGCGTGTATAACCAAATGTATGGACGTAAACGAGGCAAAAAGAGTATGTAAGGATCGTAGCAGGTGGCGTTCTTTAGTTTCTGCTTACCCCCAAGGGAAGAAGGCGTGAGATTATGACGATGAAAAAAAACAGTTTTAAAAGTTGCTAAGTGTTTGGTCCTCGTGACTGTACATCTTCCCTCTCCCCCTAACCCTTTTCGCAGCTGGTAGTTTGTCTTATTTCGAGTAAATTTAGATATAACGGTCTTTCTAAAAGGACTTTTACATAAGTATTCTCTCGGGGAATAATCAAGATATATTTTTATGACGTGTTTTTTTTGCGGTTGTGTAATATTTTCCTTGACTCCGGAATGTCTTTATTCATATATGGATTTGTTATTTTTGACCTTATATTTTTTTTAGTGTTATGGAAGAATTGATTTTCGTTAAAGGTTATTCGAAATTCATAGCTATACAACCTTCGTTTTTGTATACCCTAACTATTTTTTTTTTAACTCAGCTGTTCCCTACATTTTGACGAGATATGCGAACACAAATGAAGGGAACAGCAGATTTTTTTTCGCGATTTCAGCGGTGGGCTAATAGTGAAAGTTGTTCATAATGATGATTACAATGACCTCTTAAGAGGTTTAGTGTAAACAAAAACTAAGCTTATATAGTTGCATGTAAACTACTTTTCAAATGACGACGATCACAGAACTATTATGCTATACAAAAAAATGGAAATAACTGTATTATTTCTGTAATAACTTCGTACAAACTGTGTCCGTTTCATTCACGTAGTTTTTGATTTTCCAGGAGAAAAAGAGCCTTATTCCCATCCTATGTTAACTTATCCAACGACTCACTCTCTCGACATGCACTTGCAAAATTGGTATAATCTCATTTGAATCATCGGATCAAGGAAAATGTGCTATATCTAAGTAGGTACCTACATATTAATAAGTCACGAGTAGGAAAAAACCAATGTGTTAATTAGATGGAAGAGTATTTTTAAAGGTAGGTAATCTGTAAACGTCAACATTCGTTGTTAGCACTGACAAAACATGATATTGTTTGAAGGAAAATGTTTCCTGTTAAACACCGACGAAATTGTTCTAACATCACGCTTGTATGGCGCCATGAAGGGTTAGGCAGAGGTGTACCTAACCTATAGTACACCCACATTTCGCTAGTTTTGTATTAGTCGCATGTAATTGGGGGCGCTCGGTGTGGCAACACGCCGTGTTAGGGTTCGCGACAAGTCAATCGTCATCCTGAGGATGCCTCGTTGAGAGATGATTTCTTACAGGGTTTTTTATCACTCTTTAGGAATAGTTATACCAAACAGGTTACTAAATATATCAAGGTCTATTGTATTTTATAATGGATTTCCGCGAGGTCACGCCTGAATCAATTAACTTATCCGGGATGCACTGCTCGACCTGGGAATGGAACCCTGGACCTCATGCTCAGCAGTAGCGCTTGCGACTACTAGGCCAACGAGGCAGGAATATTTAGATTTTTTGTACTTTTCTTTGTTGTTTTCCTGTTAATTTTTTATTTATTTATGATAGATAACGCCTAACAATATAATATGATTAATTGTACTATCAAGCATACTTATCTATGAGTACCTGCCTAACAGAATTACTGCTGTTGAAACTATCAGCTAACTTGTAAATAATCGTGGGAGATAATGTTTAGGAGTGTTTGGAGACAATAGTGCCTAATTAACTTTTTACCTAATGATTTGTTTTTCTGGTGGTGAAGGTCAGATGCTGGTTTAGCCCAGGTACGAGACGAGGGGTTTTTTTTTTGAGCACTGAATTTTCAAAGGTCTTCTTAGCGCAGAGAGTTGAAAATCCAACAGTGTGTTTTTTTGACGTACTGGGATGCGCTCTGTTGGATTCTTAAATACCTACTGAGAGTTGAAAATCCAGTAATCATCAACTGTTTAGCCTTTTCCCAACTATGTTGGGGTTGGCTTCCAGTCTAATCGCATGGAGCTGAATACCAGTATTTTACATGGAGCGACTGCCCATCTGGCCTCTGCAACCCAATACTGGGTAACATGATAACCCTTGTAGTAAGACTTTTGGGCTTCTGACGACCCGTAATCAAGATCCACGAGTGACAGCCGGGACTAACGGCTTAACGTGCTTTCCGACGTACGGAGGGGTCTCCTTGATATGTAAAGATGGTCACCCATTCATGGACCAACCGCGGCATCCTGATCGATCGACCCGTACGGCTGTTATTACTTAGCCACGAGCCCCTCGAGAGTTGAAAATTCTATAATATCGTATGAATATCCTAATATTTCTAATGCCTATAAATTCTATCATCTTTATCTGCGTCTGAACCACCTGCTAATTCCACTCAGATTCTTAGAAAGATATTAATACCACATAATGTTTTCTGAGTTTATACGTATACTTCTGTTTTACATTCTATATTAAGGACTTGCGTCACTGAATGTACAAGAAACGTGCACTATACAGTGTGAATCTTTATAATTTGCACATATCGAAATGAGGGAATCTATGTTTAATTTTATTGACGGAAAAAATATTTAAAAAATCTTTTTTTTTTTTTATTGTTCGTAATTGAGGTGGCTTATTGAGAAATTATACGATTATTGTAAAAATGTATGAAAAAGAAACAGAAGTTTGCTAAAAAAAAACATGTTTATTTTCAATTGAGGGTATTTCTTTTTCCACAATTTTTTTTTTTTTTTTTCCTTTATAAAGTTTCACAATTGGTGATACTTTATTCACATTACAATCTAGCTTATTAGCTAATAAGTAATTTAAATGTAACTTAAACTGCTAAGTAACTATAAAATTAAGAAGTTGTCCAATAACGTCTTTCTTATTCACTATAAGTTAAGGGGAAGACACTTGATTCACGTGTTCTTTGTAAAAGTCAGCACTTGCACCACAGTTTAAGTTCACTTACTCTGCACTAAACTAACTCAAAAGGTTTAACCCTTTTTAGTCTTCGCACTAATTCAGTGTTGTCAAGGAGTTGGATCGCCTCAACATTCACGTGATGATGAAGTCTGTGTTCATGAGCTTCTGCATATTTTTGTATAATTATATTTACGACATCCATTTTTAGGTCCCGGTGGAGGTCACTATTTCTAATGTACCAGGGCGCGTTGACTATATCCTTTCATTTTATGAGGACGCCTAATTACTTCCAATCATTATGGAGTTTGTTTCATAGCGATAGATCATTTAGTTGATAAGTTACACCGTTTTGTTGTCCATAAAAAATATTTAGATATTTTTAAATATTTTTTCCCTTTTTTCGATATGTTCTCATTATAAAGACTCACACTGTATAGTCTTCGACTCGATATAATTTGGGGAACACCCGGCTTTTTTTACCGAATTGTTTTGTTGGCGATTGAAATCTGCCACAGTATAAATAAGTAACAGTAGGTATTATATCTCGGCAGTGACCTTGAAATAATTACCTACGACCGCTCGGTAGATAAACCTTCCGCGTCAATGCGTAACTGCCGCGCACTTGATTCTGTTGTGTACCTACAGGTATACACTGACATTTTGAAGCTCGTCGTTTCGGCCGTTTTCTATGAAGTCATAATAATGTTACTTATTATTAATACTGTGACTGCTCTAACTGTTGAACTTTTAGAATTAATAAATGATTGTCTTACGATTACGATATATCATAATTTTAAAGATCTTTCGTTCAAAAATAAAAACACGATTTGTTGTTCTAATTTATTTTATTTTACTTAATTAAAGTACACACTTTTAGTCGCTTTAATTTAAAAAGTGCCTTTGTTTTCATCATAAATAAAGCACTAAATACAATATAGAAATACTGACACATAACATAATCAATCATAGCTGCCTTATCAAATTTCACAGCAATCACCAATCAAAAGTAGCGAACCCGTCGCGATCAGCGCGCGGTGTAACGACAAGTCAATCGTCATCCTGACGATGCCTCGTTGAGAGGTGAAACACATGTCGATTTCTTTCAGGAGTTTTTTTATGGCTCTTTAGAAATAGCTAAGCGGAACAGGTTACTAAATATATCCACGTCCATTGTATTTTTCATGTTACACTACTAAGATACAGAAATCGTGGATAATGATTAGTATCTCTGTTACCGTTAGAATACGGAATACGTTAATATACGCATTAAGTAGGTAATCTGCAAATTACCGGGAACGATCCGTTAAAGTTTTAAAATTTTACTTAAAGTAGTAGATATCTGCATTCTACCTAGTTAATCTGCATATTAACGAATGTTACACCGTTCAATCGCGGAAGACAATGAGCGAAACACTTCTTTCTCGTATTTTGCTGACGTAATATTTTTCGAACATGCAAACAAGTATACACCATGCATGCAGTTTGCAAGCAAGCACGCAATATGCAGCAGGCATGGTTTCTGTCACGGCTCCGGCGCTGCGAGGCCCCGGCGGTCCCACGCGAGCTTAAATTACACTAAGGGTAGGGCAGATAAGACTGCGTGGAGTCGGTTTTGCAGCGATTCATTTCTGTCACTAACTTTTGTAGCACAACATATTGATTTTCGGAGTTAACCGTATGCTTGGTCGTTAGTCTGCAGATTACCTAAGAATTCTACAGATTATCTAGTTAATCTAAGAACTAAAACAATTATTTCCACTTTATCGGACTCGACCAGATAATCTGCAGATTAACAAGTTAATCTGTACTCTAACAGATTTACGCACATTAGCGGTAACATCTCTACAAAATAGTTATTGGTGAATGTTACAACTTCGTTTAAACTAATATAATATCTCTTGTTTTCAGAACCTGGACGAGGTTCACATAGCTCTAGAAGTATGCCAGGAACCGCGCGCGATGAATCCGAATGCTGCCGGAGCCATACCTGTGCCAGGGAAGTACAGCTATATACACAAGGTAATTTATTACTTATATCGTTTGAAGAGGGATGTCTGGATGTGTTAAAGTAGTCCGCAAAATTCAAATACGATCATTCTGATGATTATAATTCTGTCATACAACTCCCGCAGTCAAAACTGACCTCAAATGTCTGTCTGTGTGTTTTCTAACTGAACAGATAGCTGTGCTGCTGGGGAGTTGGTTGCGCTAATTCGTCATCCCAGCTAAAGCACTAGGAAGTGGTGAATGGCGGGCGTTTTTGGGGGACTGTCTTATGTAATTTTGACGTTCGAAAAGTCCTGATTGTCTGCCTAGTTTGAATAAATTAATTTTGATGTCATGATTTCACAAAATATTCATAAAATAAGGTAATAGCGGATTTATTGACATATAATTGTATTTTCTTATTTCAGGTTATAGATGGAATCTCAGTCGCTGTGAACCACGTGCAAATAGATTTTAATTGTGAAGCATTCACCAGCAGTGTTCAGGTAAGATTCATACACTTATACGAAATACCATTTAGCGAAGTCGAGGCGTAAAATAAAAACTCCTATATGCTCCCCATGGAGGCATTAGCATAAACATAATCAGCCAATAATGTTCCTACTGCTGGGATACAGGCCTCCTCTCAGTGAGAGGTAGTGGGCTGTAATCCACCACGCGGGCCCAGTGCGGTTTGATAGACGTCACATGTCATCGAATTGTTGGTTCTAGGACTTGCTGGTTTTCATACTATGAAAGTATGGATGCGTTCGGCCTTATTATAAAACATGATTTACCTATAAATCCAAGTTTTAGACCACCGAGCTTTTTTTTCTGTGTTTCGTACGTTATAACGACTATTAAAGTTCTAAATTCGTAGGTTCGAACCCAAGGCACGCACCTCTGACTTTTCGGATTCACGTGCGTATTGTATAATTATCACTTGCTTTAAAAACGGTGAAGGAAAACATCGTGAGGAAACCGGCATGCCGGAGAGATATTTCTCAACGGCATGTGAAGTCAAGTTAGAGGCCCATGGGTGGCTTTAAAACTCTGACACCAGGTTAATCACTAACCACACGAAAAGAAGAAGTTCTAAATTCTAAAACTGATTTTAAACCCGAGTCCTAGTTGTAAACTTTGAGTTTTGAACTTTACTTCAGTCTAAATAGTAATAATAATTTATTTCCAAAACTTCAGTACACATTACATCAATGAAGTCTCGACCCCTGAACTAGGACATCCTGTTTGACAGGGGTCGAGGTTTCTCCAGTTACATGAACCAACATGAGAAGACTTAGACTAAATATAATTAAGTGATGAAATAAGGTTCGAATTGCAAAAAATATATTTTAAACCCGAATATAAGTATTAAATTTTGTGTTTAGACCTTTACCACAGGGTTCGAATTACAAAAAAAAATATTTTCAACCCTAAGTGGTCAATTTTGTATTTAGATCTTTACCTCGGTCTGAATAAGATTCGAAACACAAAAACTGGTTGAAAGGTTTGACTGAAGTTAGAACTCGTTTTCTAACAAGATGAATTATGTTCATCAATCTCTGAATAAATATTTGTTACAGATCTCAAGAGTGACTGTGGAGTCGCGAACGCCTGACGGTCGCAAAGGAGACCTAAGACTGACTAGAATCAAATCGCCAGACACGGGACAACTGCTTATTTTTAAGGTAAATCTAAATACTATATTGAACCTTGAAGTGCTTGTATTAAGGCTTATTTAAAAAAATACTGATACTGCACTTATGGGTGTTATTTACTTTTTTCTACCGCCAAATGGATTGTTACATGACACACAATATTAAACCTTATTCCTTTATATCAGGAGTTAGAATGGCAAAGCGCCCGCATAGAAGCCAGAGCCCACGGGGCAGCCAACGCAAATCTTCCACCATTACGACTTCTATTGGGGAACACACACTGTCGAATTGTTATCAAGAAGAGATTGTCAGGTACGTACAATATTCAACCTTATTTCCGTGACTATAATGTGTATTAGAACAGCTAATATGTAAAACTCAATGGTGTCGATTCTCTTGTCACAAATGCCTCTAAACTAGACTAAAAATCACCAAAATTTAGTTTAATCCTTTCAAACGACGATTTCCCATTCTAAAATAGACTAAAATGACACAACTTAACTATATTTTAGTTTGGCAGCACTAAGATGGTACTGAAATATTAGTTTAGTGAAAATGGCAATTTTGCTATTCTGAATTTGACGTTTTTCACCTAAAATTTAGATTTTCTAACTAAATCTAACTATTTTTAATTGCGACTAAAAACGTGTGGAATAAAATTGGTTGAAACTTTAAATTCACACCAACACCTCGACTTCAGATGCAAAAACAGTACTGAATATTTTGTTTTTCTTTTGCTTATATCTCGAAAACGGTGTGTCCAATCGCAAAAATAATGAAAATTTCGACACCCTTTATAAAACACTTAACCTCTCGTATGTCGTAATTACAGAAACAATTAAAAAACCATTGTCTCGCGTGGATCCACGTTCACTCTACATGTAGGTAATATTTTTTTCTTACTTTCCATACAAAAAGTGAAAAATTCCATATAAAACACGTCGAGACTGCCCCCCCTGCGCGTACCCGGCCCTAAAAAGATTCACGTGGTTAGGTATCACGTGTGGAGTCGCGATTGTCAAATTCGATTTAGATGTGTCCAAATTATTTTTAAATTTAGAGAATTTATTTTGCAGAATAGCGTTGAGATTCTCATAGTCTAAAGTAAGGAATTTTAGTAATAGTTTAGTTAATTCAGTTCGGTGTACAAGAGAATCGGTACCATTGCCAGATTAAAGTTACCCACACTACTGGCACGGTCTTCTCGGTTTTTGCAAATAATATTAACCTCATCCTGACTAATAAAATTATAAATGCGAAGGTGAATTTGTTTGTTACGCTTTCACGCTAAAACAGCTGAACGGATTTGGATGAAATTTGGCACATGGGTAGACCACGATCTGGAATAGGAAATAGGATTATTTTTTCCCGATATTCCCACGGGATCGAGACTTAACTTTTTCCAAAAAGTGAAAAATTATCTAGATCGATAATTTTTCACTTTTGGTAAAAAGTTAAGTTATGTATTGCTTCTCGTAGCTGCAACCTGCGGGTATTCATCGAAAATCACAACCACGTTTGCAGAACCGGTCGTTGTGGCGATGCTTCGAGAAGGTTATGTCCAGCTGTGGACGTCTTTAGCTTGATATGGCGATAATAATTTTATTATAAATCCAAATATTTCATTATATTACAGACTGCGCAGTGATAGGGTCTCGACTCGCGATATGTCCGGAGCCGCTCGCGTGGGCTCTGACGGACGGACAGATGCGCGCGATGTTAGCGTGCGCCATTGCGCTCGCTAAACCCGTGCAGAAAGCTACCGCTGCTGCTACCAGGATCAAGGCTTTGAGGAAGGTAAGAACAAAGTTCGTAAGGCCATACAAAAGTTAATAGAAGAAGACTGTTTAACACCGAAAACATCAAGCAGACATCAAGATCGCAAAAACACATCATGTCTATAAAATTCAAGTTTACAATATCGTGATGAAATCCTATTTGCAGCTGAACCCAGAAGCTTAACGTTGACCTGTTTCCAGATTGACCGTGGCTTGCCCATGTTTAGTATGGGATGTTTTCTGGTAAAAATTAGCATCAAAGTTTTTAAGTACTTCATAAGACCTTGATCCAAAGGGGTCTGAAGATCCATGGCATAACTACTATTCCGCCATTTTGATTAGTTTTCAAAATGGTGGCCACGCATGAAACCCATATAAATCGATAGCTGACATCAATGCAAACAGAAAACATAGAGATCTATAGTCCGCGCAATCCACGAAGACGCGCCCCACTCCGCTCCGCGCCGTACTAGAGTTCAGCTTACAGTACAGTAATCGTGCAGTGGGGCGCGTCTTCGTGGATTGCACGGACTATAACCCCGTAAAGTGTCACATTTCCGAGATATAAACGTTCAAAGTTGATCACCTGACATGCATATTTTTTTTTTACACTTGAAAAATAAAAGTTGCAGACGGTAGGTATGCCATCATGGCTCCATATAAAAAATTTCAATCCCCTTTTTCAACCTTAGATAATAAAAAAAACGTCTGTGTCTTGGGTTTTGTATTTTCGTTTTTTGCCACCGACTTCCGAAATTAAAGTTATTTTTCACTTTGTAGTGTTTTTTTTTTGAAGTCGGTCGTTTTTTTTTGTAAAAAGTTTTTATTTTTCACGTTTTAGTTGTGGTACCTACCCCACACATATTCGAATACCACTACCTGCTACCAGTGACCGGAACTTATCATATCATCTACATACTAAGTGGGAACAAAATACGTATTTTGTGGCTAACTCAAAAACTACCCAAGCAAAGTTAATAAAATTTATATGGGACCAATTTGAGAGCATACCCTTTCAAACAAAAAAAGAATTTTCAAAATCGGTCCTCAAATGACGGAGAAATCGGTGGACATAAATAAAAATAAATAAAAAAAAACAAACATACGCTACTAACATATAACCTCCTCCTTTTTGGAAGTCGTTTAAAAAAAAAAGGGATACGGCCCCTTTCACAAAGTTTAAAAAAGCCTTCTGAGGTTTAAGTTCTTAACTTGACGTGTTTTTTTTTTGTATTATTTTAGCACTGTAGGCATGTTCAGCAATAGACCAAACAATTAATACGTCTTTACAGATCGAAGAACCACGGGAACAGATATCTAGCAGATCAGCAACAGGCGAGCGCGACATCTTAGCACGAATGTTCGCTAAACACGACGTCAGAGAGACTTCCTACCACCTGCTGGCGCCCAGGATAGACCTGCATCTGTGTGATGATCCAGGATGTAAGTGTTCAACATGATCAGTAGGACAGGTAGCAAAATCCTAGCACTTCTTCTTTTAGTGTGGGTAGTTACTAACCTGGTGTCTGAGTTTTAAAGCCGCCCATGGGCCTCTGACTTGGGTTCACGTGCCGTCGACAAATATCTCTCAGGTAGGTTTCCTCACGATATTTCCTTTACCGTTTTTGAAGGTAATTCCTCCTGATTCCTTCTAATCCTAGCACTAATGACGTCAGAGAGACATCGTATCACCTGCTGGCGCCCAGGATAGACCTGCATCTGTGTGATGATCAGTAGGTAGATTGATTTTACGTACTCGCAATATGAATAGTCATAGAAATCATAACATGGATAAGCCTTTTTTCCGGGATTTCATTTTCGTATTTACGGGATTGAATCAAATATTATTAAAGTAAAGATTTTTAAACTACTACATTAGAAATTTAAAGAATACGATAGATAAACATTTAAAATACAATACATTATTATATATGAGAGCAGTGGTGGCCCAGTGGTAACGGCCGCGACTTACGAGTTGTAGGTCGTAGGTTCGAACCCAGACAGGCGCCTTACTTTGTGTAAATTATTTCATCACCACTGCTCTCAAAACGGTGAAGGAAAACATCGTGAGGAAACCGGCATGTCCTAGAACCGAAAATTCGAAGACATGTGACATCTACCAACCAGCACTGGGCCCGCGTGGTAGATTACGGTCCACTCCCTCTCACAGAGAGGAGGCCTGTGTCCCAGCAGTGGGAACATTTATAGGCTGATGATGATGATGACATTATTATATTGTTTTTATAGTATACCTATCCTTTTCTTGGAGTCCGATCACCTATATACTATTAAACAGACAGCAAAAGGGTTAAACATTTCTTATTCATATTGATGTATTCTTTATTCTACACATTACAACATTTGAAATTCCTTAAAAATATCTTAATAATTTCAAAATCCCGGAATCCCGGAGGCATATCCATACTAATATATACGTGCCAGTTCATTGACCCCAAATCAATCTACCTACTCCGATCTATGGTGATGATCTAGGATGTAAGTAAACAGCCTCTAAAGCAGACTAGCAACAGAGTGTAACTACAAATAAGAGTACAGATTCATCTAGATTTAAAAGCAAGATTATCTACCTAGCCTTTCCCCAGCTATGTTAGGGTCGGCTTCCAGTCTAACCGGATATAGCTGAACATCAGTATTTTACATGAAGCGACTGCCTATCTGACCTCTATAACCCAATAACCTAGATTTAAAAACATTGTCAATTTATTTGAAACAGAGAAGTATTACCTCAGTTTATCTAATTTCATAGTCTCTGTCCGTTTTAAGGATATGAAACGTTAAAAAAAATTGGAAAGAGATGTTTGCTGGCTAAACAATTTATTTTAATCTGAGACTGCACATCTCAGTGATGTCAAAGTTAATGTAAAAAAAATCTAAGAACTTTTACTAGAGTTAGGCCACCATCATTACACTTGTAAGTTTTCCTCACGTAAGTCGCTTACGTAATTTATTTATAGCCTTATTTCAGAGTTACAATTGTTACAAAAACTTGTCCTTAGTTTTAAGACTCTGTCTGCCCTTTGGCAAAGGCCTCCTCCATCCCCTTCCAATTCTCCCTGTTCCTTGCTTGTCTAGTCCATGTCTTTCCCGCTGTCCTCACCAAGTCATCCTGCCATCTTTTCAAAGGTTTCCCTTTCTTTCTCTTCCCCTCCCTAGAATACCATAGGGTCACTTTTTGTTCCATTTCTCTTCTCCCCTGACAGTGTGGCCGGCCCATCTCCATTTTAATCTTCTTAGCTTCAGTACTACATCTTGTGTTTTTGTTGCCTTCCTGATTACAAAGTTAGTTATTTCTATTTTCTTATGTAATTAACTTGCGATAAAGGAGAACATTCACCGTCCATACATTTTTGGGCTAAATGTGAAAGTACCGGCCAAACAATAAAAATGTTATATTCCGTTAGAACATGTAATTCTCTTCATTTTTCACTATGGGACCAAATCTGTAGGGCCATTCCCTGCGCTGTTATATGAGTTTGAAAAATACTGTTTTCAGTATGTTTTAGATAAAAGAATAACAGTAATCTAATTATAGTAATAGCTTTTTATGCCAGTAAACATTACAGTTATCATTTTTTACTGTGAAACTAAGGCTCTAGGGTTATTAAAGGTTGTTAATAATAGGTAATAATGTGTTATTTTATTTCACTGTTTTTGCGAGAATAGAAACCACTAAATAGACCTAAAACCAGTTATTACATACTAGTGATACCTACGAGTGATACCTATTTCAATAAGCTAATACTAGTAACTACTGGTGAAAAAAAAACTTTATTTCGCATACTGCAGTTATGTAGAGAATAACCCTAGAGCCTTAGTTTCACAATAAAAGATAATGACTGTAATATTTACTGGCATAAAAAGCTATTACTATAATTAGATTACTGTTATTTTTTTAACTAAAACATACTGAAAACAGTATTTTTCAAACTCATATAACAGCGCAGCGAATGGCCCTACAGATTTGGTCCCATAGTGAAAAATGAAGAGAATTACATGTTCTAACGGAATATAACATTTTTATTGTTTGGGCGGCACTTTCTTAATTTAGCCCAAAATGAATTTTCTGCTTTGTAAATGTAAACTCTAAAGTCCCCGTCACGAGAAGCTATAATTTTTGTAAATAAAGAACTTCTACCAAGTTACGTAGCGACAATTTAATCAACAACAAATAATCCCAAATTCAATGAAGTCAAAGTAACGTACGTGTTATACGAAACTAATGAGCAATTTCACTTGATCGGGTTATATTTTAGCGATATAAAGCGCTGTCGTCTACGGTTTTGTGGTACTGGAACGCATCTGATTCATGGAACGTAAACATTTGGGCCACGATTTTGAAGTAAGTTCACGCTGACGTTGTCTCTGCTGTCTTTCGAGTTTCGAATGCGTCTGTTTGTTTGTGGTGTTTTCGCGGATTAGGTTATATTGTTTGTTTGTAATTAGATGTGTGTGTTAATATAATTATATCCTTGTAAAAAAATAGTACAAAACTGTTTTTATTTTATTTTACCCAAAGATTGCAAACCCCTGAATGTGTGTTTACAAAATTTATAGCTTCTCGTGACGGGGACTTTAGTAAGTAGCTTATCTTAATTTCTTCTTACATCTTACGCTGTCATAAGTTACTTACATCAATTTTACGGAAGCAACTTACAAAAGTGTATTGGCGGTTTCGCAAGTTTTTTGTCAGTTGCCTTATGAACTCACATTTCCAACCTATGTTTTCATGTATTTGTATTGTATTTTCCATGCCTTTATTAACTTGCTCTTATTTATGTACAGTGGGCAGATCAGAAAAGCCGTCCCTCGCCAATGGCGGTGCACTCCAAGTGACGCTGGTCAGCATGCAAGCAGACCTGTTCCCCTACCACAAGGCGTCTGATGATAGAAGACATTGGCGAGGTTATAGGTAAGTCTCAAGAAAACTAACAACATAACATCACGCCTGTTTTGCCCGAAGGGTTAGACAGTGATATGGCCGTACTTAAATATAACTGGCAAAATGTGGGTATATCTCTGCAGTAATATTTAGGTTTATTTAATCCAGAACGAAGTGATCCGGCAGAGAACCAAAGTTATCGACATAGCTCACAGAATTAGCAAGCTGAAGTGGCAGTGGGCCGGCCATATCAGCCGTAGAACCGATAATCGTTGGGGTACACGTGTTCTTGAGTGGAGACCGCGAATTGGCAAACGTAAGGTAGGACGCCCTCAGGCTAGGTGGAGTGACGATCTTCGAAGGGTGGCTGGTAGCAGCTGGATGAGAGTTGCCGAGAATCGTGCTGAATGGCGTGCAATTGGAGAGGCCTATGTCCAGCAGTGGACTGCTATAGGCTGATGATGATGAATATTTAAGTTTTATGTGATAGGGGGCGAGCCTATTGTCAAGCCTAGAAATCTAAGTTTGCCATAAAACCCTTTTTTATGGATTGTATTTGCATGTCAAATAAGGCTTTTATTCTGCGACTAGCTTCAGCCCGCGACTTCGTCCGCGAGCCTATAACCTTCCTCAAAAATTGGGCTATCCAATGCAAAAATATTTTTTCAAATCTGACTCGTAGTTCCGGAGGTTACCCCCTACATACAAAGTTACAAACAACCAAACTGTAGTGATTACACCGCCACATACGAACTACGCATCAAAAAGACATGACGTCACACAAATCCTGCATCGCGCAGTTAAGAGTTTACCGAGCGAACAACATATTATAAGACTATCCGACATCAATCGTCAGGCAGCTGCCCGCCAGACACAACACCCGTCTGGTCGGAGGATCCTCCCTTTTCTATGGTGGATGAGTGAACTTTACACCCTGTTCCTCATACCTCTAAAAACTAAACAAATTTTACCTCTTTACAATATTAGTATAAATAAAACAATAAAGGATATGGATAGGATTATCCAAAACATGATACACAATGTTATGGTTTTTGAAAAAATTTGTTTGTTACTTATTCATGTTAGTTGGCTCCCATCTCACTCTGTATATAATATTTTGCAGAGAAGCAGCAACACCGCACAGTCAGTGGCTGTCACAAGCGCTGTCATCATTTTGTACTACACTGCTTGAGAACCTAGATCCGAGGCCGCTTACGCCGAGTACTAAGGTATGAATGAAATACATCATTTATTAATGTCTGTTCAATTATATGTAGAGAAAAATAGAACTATTTTATAAACTAGAAACCTACTAGACTAAAAATAAAATAATTAATAAAAAATATAATAATATATAATTGTTGAAATCCTCATCGGGCCATTGTCTCGTCTATGATTGGACGGTTCCTGCAAATCTCCGCTCAGTTCCGCTAGTCTCCGCTTCAGCGGAAACGCACCCTAATTTTGGAAACAGCAACTCAGTTACAAAGCTAAATTGTGATAGCAAATAGAGTTAATACACTTTTATTTTTAACGTCTTTCGTACCTTATAATGATCGAACACTTTTTATGATTATTTGATTTTTATTTTTGATTAATTATTTTATTTTTTATTATTATGACTGTATATGATAATAATATTTATACGATAACTTTTTAACCGACTTCCAAAAAGAAGGAGGTTATATGTTCGTCGCGTAAGTTTGTTTTTTTTTTTATGTATGTCCACCGATTTCTCCGTCAATTGTGGACCGATTTTGAAAATTCTTTTTTTGTTTAAAAGGGTGTGCTCTCGAATTGGTCCCATATAAATTTTATTAACTTTGCTTGGATAGTTTTTGAGTTAGCTACAAAATACGTATTTTTTCCCACTTGCTATGTAGATGATATTATTATGTTAAGTTTCTGTCATTGGTAGCAGATAGTGGTATTCGAATGTGTGTGGTAGGTGTGTGAGTAGGTACCACAACTAAAAATTGAAAAATAAAAACTTTTTACAAAAAAAAAACAACCGACCTCCAAAAAAAACACTACAAAGTGAAAAATAACTTTAATTTCGGAAGTCGGTGGCAAAAAACGAAAATACAAAACCCAAGACACCGACTTCCGAAATTAAAGTTATTTTTCACTTTGTAGTGTTTTTTTTGGAGGTCGGTTGTTTTTTTTTTTGTATAAGTTTTTTTAACTCATAATTACCAGTAATAAGCTGCGAAATTTTGCATCTGGGAACTGAAAAACGGTTGGAACTTACATACTACGAAAAACGGTTGGAACTTAGCTACCTTTGACTTAATAATAATAATTAAATTTTATATTTTCGCTCATTATCAACTAATTATTTTGCAGACAAGCCAACCAGAGAAGCCTGAAGAGCCAGTATCTAACGGCATCAAACATAAGCAGGCAACCACACAATCAAGTGCTTCCAATGCTCCGTCCACTAACTCTACTACCTCACAAGGTAACTACAATAAACTAAAGTCAATAATTGCAATTTAAACCTTAATTCCAATAAGATAGGAGCTAGTCTCAACCGGCATCAAACACAAGCAGGCAACCACACAATCAAGTGCTTCTAATGCTCTGTCCACTACTGAAGGTATTAATATTATAATAAAAATTGCGTGTGTAAACTGCTGTGATTGGTTGAATGATTATCGACAGCCAATCGCAGCAGTTGACGCGCGCTTCACTTGTTCCATGAATTTTGCGATAAAATACAATAGACGTGGATATATTTAGTAACCTGTTCCGGTTAGCTATTTCTAAAGAGCCATAAAAAACTGAAAGAAATCGACACATGTTTCACCACTCAACGAGACATCCTCAGGATGACGATTGACTTGTCGCGAACCCGAACACGGCGTGTGTCAGTGCAAACCTCGCTCTGGCTCTAAATAAAATAATCAATTATGTCACATAAAATACCGAAAGATATGAAAGAAAGAAAAGAAAGAAAGAAAAATTGTTTATTCTGCACAAAATAAACGCACATTACACAAAAAATAATAACATAAAATACACATTCACCAATAGCAAAAAGCCTCGTATCCAATTTTCGAAAACTAATAAAAAGTTCGACAAATTTTGTCTATTGCTTATGTCAAGGCCAGATACCAAAGACAATTTACAGTTTTGTTTGCATTATTAGCAAATGAAAACAACAATCAATCAAAACAAACAAAATGCCGATAGCTGAGTGAAATAATAAAAAATAAAAATAAAAATTGTAACAAGCAAACCACATTAACAAGAACAATTAATCTGTGCGTCGCATCTGTGCAAGAATAGGTCGTTGCTCAGCGAAATGCCACAACTTCGGACGAACCTACGGTTATGGCGCTGATTTTCAGCAAAAACCTCGCGAATGACGTAATGACGTCCCCCTGTGTGACCATAATTAAATCAGGTAAGCAAAAAATACTAAGGAAATGAGTGTGAATATAACTGAACATAATATGTACATAAAAATAACAATAAAAAAATATATATAAGTACTTATGTATAATTAACTAAGCGTAACTTATAAAAAATAAATAAAGATACTGCAACAAACTGAGAGTTATAATAATTACAATAAAAATAAAAACAAAATACTAAGTTATTGTGGTGTCTTCCTAAATCTAATATTTTAGTAGGTAAATAAGTAATTATTTATAATTGCATGCACCATGGGAATTGCGATGGCATGGCGGCCATTTGCAAAAAGCATGGCGTTGGCGAGTGACAACCATGCTTTATTCTTAGTTGAATAAATGTTATTACTTAATAGATATTCATTTTTATTATTTTAGTGGACCGAATGGGTCGCCGATTCTTCGATGTGCGAAGGAGCTCGATGTAAATCGATGGAAGAGATATCAAAATATTATCCCTCTTTGCAGCATCGCCGACTAGAACGCGCATCCTGCAGCAACTTGGCAAGCTGATGACCACGTGCCTAGTACTTAGGATAGACGACTTCACTGTTTATAAGGTAAGCAAAGCTAATTTATAGCAACAGCGTGCTTAACATAAAAAAAAACTTTACAGTAGTCGCTGATTGTAACATCTGACATCTCACCTTGGTAATAAGCAAAGTCAAGATGATATGCAACATTAAAGGGGCGGGGTCATCATCTGCCTAGCCTTTTCCCAACCTATGTTGGGGTCGGCTTCCAATCTAACCGGATGCAGCTGAATACCAGTATTTTATATGGAGCGACTGCCTATCTGACCTCCACAACCCAGTTAGGTACTGAGTAACACGATACCCTTGGTAAGACTGGATGTCAGACTTTCGGGCTTCTGACTACTCGTAACAACTGTCAAAGATCTATAAATGACAGCCGGGACCAACAGCTTAACGTGCTTTCCGAGGCACGCAGGAGTCTTGGTATGTAAAGATGGTCACCCATCCATTGACCAACCCCGGCAAGCGTAGCTTAACCTGTTGGATCGACCCGTGTGACTGTTATTACTTAGCCACGAGCTCCTCCTTAAAGGGTCGGGCTAATAGTAGATTATTCATAAGTCATTCTATTTATTAAAGAAATAAAGATAACTATCCAAGTCTGTTAATTTTATTCAGTACCCATCTAGGTACTGAATAAAATTTACAGACTTGGTTTTACATTTAATTTTTGCGGTAGAAGAACTGCGTGTGAAACTTGCATTTTTTACATGTTACGTTTTTCATGGCATTATAACTTCCTGCTACCTAAGATTTTAAAACATTGGGTAAACTGCGTGTTTTACTAACATTAAACTGGTTTAACGAGTGTGCGGACAGTTTCAACATAATATATTCATGTTACAGGTATCAACAGGCTCCCGATCCCGCGAGGCGCCTCGTCCTCTAGTGAGCGCTGAGAAGGCCACTCTACCGGGCGACGCCGGGTTATTGCACGCAGAACTGACTTTCTTCTACTATCCTGGAGACGTGTGCTTCCCTGGTTAGTTATAGGGTTTATAACTCAAAACTCAACTCAAACTCAAAGCATTTATAACATTTATATATTTCAAATAAACCAATTACAGGTACTTTTGAATTGTCATTGTCAACATTATTTCACAAGCTCAGTAAGGTTTTAGACAAAAAATTATCTACGGAAGACGCAGTTACAGCATTAACCACTCATTGTCAACCTTGTAGGTTCAGGAAAAAAATGTTTAACTGTATTTCTTGATTTGAAAAAATCTTTCGATACCGTCTCTATCTCCATTCTTGTGCGTAGTCTGTAAAGTACAGGCGTAAGAGGAAACCCGTTAGCATTACTGATTATCTACGGGATCGTAGGCAAAAAGTTAAGGTGGGAGAGTATGTATTAGTAAGGAGTCTTATGTGACCTATGGCGTTCCGCAGGGTAGTGTACTGGGCCCAACTTTATTCTTAATATATATAAACCATATCTGCAAAATGATGCTAGATAATGGTCGCGTTTTCTCATATGCAGATGACACTGCTATTGCTTTCTCTGCTGATTACACGTGTTTGAACAATACCAGTAAACGCAACTTATTAAACCCTTTGCTACTTAATTATTTGGCTGCAAAACTCTTTTACTAACTAGCATTCGCACCAGAATCGTAAACAAAACAGCTCACTTTTTTGTTAAGACGTGCTTGAGGGTACTTGTACGACGCAAACATCCACTCGCCATTCACTGCTGCAACACGTGCTCCACCATCCGATTGGCTGCCACTGTTCGTGCACCGGGCCACGATATGTCTTAGTTTCCCACACTTGAAGTACACGAATCGCTTCACTGACTGCTGCGAGGCTGCTTGGCTCGAAACTGAAGATGTAGTAGATCTTCCTCTGTTGTCAATCGGTTTGACTTGGCCGTCGCGCACCATGATCTCGCATAAGCGACGGTTCAACGGTTCTGGGTGCTAATTCTCCCTACGCAAGGTTTTGCAGAGCTGTGAACGACTGCAGTGATTGGATCGACCTGCATTTTGACAGTTTAGGCAAATTGAAAGCTAACTTTTATAAGTATCTCTCCGAACATTGAGTTTCTTAGAATTATTTTTTGCATTGCCAACTTTAGTTTGTTTTGATTTTGTTTTGTTTTAATTTATCTATTTTAATTTTTGTTTAATTAACTTATTAAGATCTATTTTGTACAACTCTATATTATTATAGTATTTTATTTCTATATATATATATTTTTTTTTTGTAAGTTACAACATTTTGTGTGCATGCAGAGTTTACCTATAAGTGATTGTTACACTTTATTCTGATTTTTGCTTATGTTTCTGTTGCTTGTACCAGTGTATACAATTGTTGGTGAACCAAATCAAATAAATAAATAAATAAGCGCTTGCATGTTTGTCTTTTATTGTTCAAACACGGCACGCCAACGGTCATTTTTAACGTTTTTATTTTGCGTCTGAACCAACACGAATCAAATATTACAAAATCCTGGGTACATTATTCTCGTTGCTTCTTATGTGAGAACAATGTAAAAATAATCAAAAACAATTTAAAATATAAGGTTGAAATAAGCCCTGGCAGATAAGAGACTCGATCAGTGTCAATTGACAGCGCCCGATCACGAACATGACGCGTGGGTCAGCACCGTCCAGCTCAACCATTTTGTAGGAAGCCGATGATGCCAATAGTACTTCCCTGTACAGAAATGTAAATCTTAAACAAAATAGCAAAGAAAACCTTCCACAAAAATTTTGCCACTAACATAAATTACGTTTTTCAACAGTACCAGCCCCAAAGCTCTACGTCCAACTAAGTCCCGTGCTGGTGTCAGTGGACGTGAACAGCGTGGTGTGGCTGGGCGCGTTCCTGCCGCACGTGGTGCCGCGCGACGACGACACGCGCGACAACATGGAGCACGCGCCGCCCGCATACATGGACGTGCGCTGCGAGGCCATCATGCCTAAGGTACGGATATCATAACTAATGCGCTTCGGTAATCATCATCTATCTTCGGAAATACGAACGCGCGATGATGAGATCTAATATAGAGCTGTTACAACCATGGAAGTACTTGCCAATTATTTTTTTAGCGACATGTTACTTTTAATTTAAAAAAAAAGTGGTGGCACTCCGGGAGTGCCGACAGAAGTGAAAACTTGAACAAGATTGCCTTGGTGGAAGAAAAATACTTGTATAGAACATGGTTCGTAACCTTATCTAAATAAAGGGCACAATCGCGTTTACATAAAATAATACTTCCGAAACCTTTAAAGTAAAAATACTTGCATAGAACATTGATCCATAACGTAATATAAATAAAGAGTATAATCGCGTTTAAAAAACCTTTAAAAGTAAAAATACTTGCATAGAACATTGATCCGTAACGTAATATAAATAAAGAGCACAATCGCGTTTACAAAAATGAGGTGTCGTCATGGTGTCGCAAAATCAATGGTTTAGTCCCATCTCAAAAATGCTCAACGCGCCTAAAGAAGTTTTCACTTCAATAAAACGGTAAAATGTTTTTAATGTCTTTCGGGCACATGCCCGAAATCGTATTATCATATCATATTACAAGGCGTAATCTGGTGGCTAAATTTTCACAAATTCTTAGCAGTAAATCAGGCGTGATCTAACAGTTCACTTTCTTCCTAGTTATATCCGGTTCTGCTGCTGAACAACCATGGATATGATGAACATAATTGTATATTCCTATTGTTCACAGGTCGTGTTAGAAGCGGGTTCAGAACACGTTTCCCAGCAGCGTGACCGTCCTAAAGAGCTGCAGATTTGCACCGCCAGAGCTACGCTTACCAACGTGCGGGAATCTCCTAGAGCCAGTTAGTTTTTAATTTGTTAACAAAGTTCTTCTGTACTGCTTTCTAATAGTCTGGCAATCGAAAGTAGAGACTGAAAAAGCGCGGCAAATTTAAAAAATATCAGCAATGCAACCCCAAAATTTGTATGACATACCTGGAATAACCTAATTTAAAATCATGTTCCAAATCAAAGAGACGTTTCTTGACATTTCGAAATCGCATCGAATCTGTTTACTTCGTCTGAATAAAAAAAAAAACGACTTTAGGTATTATGCAGCATTTCGAATAAAAAAAAACAACTATATTCTATAATAATTTTGGTTAATATTCACTATCATAATCAAAATCTGAATCTAAAACTTCCATGTGAAAAGATTTATTAGTGTTGCTGTTTTGTGATTTTTTAGTTAGTAAATTCTGTATCAAGATCACAACAAGACACCAACCACACTCCATCTTGTCTTGGCAAATTAGTATAGCATTGCCATATAAAAACTTTGCAAATAATTAGTGTGTCTACTTTCGTTTGCCAGACTCTGTAACAATACTTATTCTTTTCTGTGGGAGTATAGTGCATACCGCTGGAAAAAGGTAAGCCAGTCAGTAAGGCTAATAGGCATAGTGCATACGCTGGGGTAGTTGGAATTTCAAATCTTCTTACGTTTTTTTGCAATTTTCAGGTCAGTGTCTGGTTGTATGTTGATTGAAATATGAGTCGCGACCGTAACAAATGTGTATTTATAGAATTCAAAATCATGAAATTCATCGATACAATTAGCAGTTCAATTAACTCTATTTTAGTAAAAAACTTTGGACTTTTAAAAGTTTTCAGAAACAATCAAATACTGGGAGAATTATAGTTACAAAAAATTTATATAGCATATGTCACCCGGACCATTATTACGAATCTATTGATACCTCATTCATCAAAATCGGCAAATATTCAGTAGTTTAGGCGCTACGGTGGAACTGACGTAAAAAGAAACATACATAGACTGTTAAAATCATAACCCTTCCTTTTCGCTTTGCCGTAGTCGGGTAAAAACGGAGAGTTATTATGAAACGCCATGACATAACACTAACTGTTTCTTTATAACCGACTTTCGAACTTATATATAACTTAACTTCAACGACATCCATATACCTAAATTATAAGCTTTGGAACATAATTTCTAATTTGCTCGTGGCTAAGTAATAACAGCCGCACGGGTCGATTCTTCAGGTTAAACTATGCTTGCCGGGGTTGGTCTGTGGATGGGCAACCATCTCTACATACCGAGACTCCTCGGAAAGCACGTTAAGCCGTTGGTTCCGGCTGTCATTCGTGGATCTTTGACAGTCGTTACGGGTCGTCAGAAGCCCGAAAGTTTGACAACCAGTCTTATCAAGGGATATCGTATTACCCAGTTACTGGATTGTGAAGGTCAGATAGGCAGTCGCTCCATGTAAAATACTGGTATTCAGCTGCATCCAGTTAGACTGGAAACTGACCCTAATATAATTGGGAAATGGCTAGGCAGATTGATTGGAACCGAATTTCTATGTTATAGCAATAATGCTGTAATTATAGTTTACTTGGGCAAAATGTTAGCCACGAAATAAAGAAAGAAAAAGAAAGAAAGAAAACTTGTTTATTCTGCACAAACAAAATGCACACAAAACAAAAGTAGCCGAAAGCCTCGTATTCAATCCGTAAAAAGTTTGACAATATTGAAAATGAAATAGACCAATCATGGCACCTTCTTCGAAGATTCTTCAATTTCTTCCTACTTCATCCTATTAAAGATCCAGGCTAAATACCGATAGGCTATAGGCCGTGTTTGTTGCAGACTCCGCGGGCACCCGCGCCGACCTCGCGGCCATCCTGTCGGCCCTGCGCCGCGCCGCGCCGCCGCGCGGGCACTTCCCGTGCGCGCACGACGACATGGACCCTATACATGAGCAGTTCATATTGCACGCTGACAGTGAGTAAAAAAAAACACTCGATTCATTTCAGTAACTACACTCAAATTACGCCTGCATTTTCTGAAAAGGTCAGAGGTGAGTACACCCACATTTCACTAGTTATGTCAAATGTCATAGATTTGCACGCGTATTGTCAATAACCGAACTCAAAGATCCGCTTGATTCCGGGCTGCTACTGAAAATTTTAAGGGGGAAATAACAGGGTAGCCCGCGAAATTCAAATTTTCTTACGTTTTTTGCATTTTGCAGGTCAGTGTCAAGTTTTATGTTGATTAAAATATGATTCGCGGTCGTAGCAAATATGGCTTTACTCAATTATAATCATTACAATCAGCAATAGTGATTAAGAAGAAGATAAAGGTGTCAAATGTCATGATTTCATGAAATCTTGCTAACTTAAATGGAGTTTTATTGCTGATTGTAATGATTATAATTGAGTAAAGCCATATTTGTTAATACAAACAATATCACTGCCTGACCAGGGGATTGAACCAGACAACAGATTTTATTTATTATTTTAGTCACTACAACTTACACTTACCTTTGCAGCTGAAAACTGCAGCATACTAGAGATAAAACTACAGTACTGCGTCTGGATTTGTACCCAATTGATGGCAATAGGCTCGCGCCCTATTACATGGGACTTAAACATAACTGGCGAAATGTGGGTGTACCTGCTACAGGGACACCTCTGCCCAACCCTTCGGTGAAACAAGGCGTGATGTTATGTGTAACAACAACAAAACAACGACTGTACTTAGTTAAGCTTTTTTTAGTTAGTTATTTTATATTTAATGATATTTGTGTAAGTCTGTTTTAGACTTAAGTCAAAGCTGTTTTTTTTTAATGATTTTGTTTTGTTTTCCATTTTAATTTTATGTAATTTAAGAAGGTAGCTTTGTTTTATGTGAATGTCGTGTACACCTGTAATTGGTATATACTGGATGATTTTTTTTACCGTCTCCAAATTTTTACAGGATGTTTTACCCATGAATATAAACAACTTTCACTATGGGAGCAACTCAGAAATCACGAAAAAAAAAATCTGCTGTTTATACAAAAGTTCAATACCTACTTGACCAAAATGTATGAAACCGCTGATTTTTTTTTTTCGTGATCTCTGAGTTGCTCCCATAGGGAAAGTTGTTTATATTCATGGGTAGAACACCCTGTAATTTAGAGACGGTAAAAAAAATCATACTGAGTGATTTTTTTTATCGTCTGCAATTTTGACATCCCATTTTGTAGCGGCAATTATTTACACCTGCAGCTGTATTTTTAACTGTCATTCTTACATCCTCAGACCTGGACGACATAGACCGCGGAACCGCAATCAGTCCCGAACTGTTGTGGCGGGAAAACAGAGCTGTGTGGTGCGCAAGAGTGGAGCCACTGTGGGCCGACTTTTGTGGCGCCAGAGCCACTAATAATAAACCTGCGCCGTTGTTGGATGCTACGCCTCTTACAGCGTGGGTGAGTAGCTGGTATAATATGCAACCGTTTTGTAACTTAAGAGCGCTGCGCCCGCGGCTCGCAACTACAAATCGAGACGTTTGCAAAATTCGTTCGGAATATTGCTATCTCTGTTTGACAACAGCAGGCGGGCGGCGGACGCGGTGCGCATCCGTGTGTGTGTGTGACTGGATAGATAGCTACTTACCATTCATTCATAACGAGTCGACGGCATTTATATTTTATTATTAGGAATTAGGTATGTTCATTACTTGCTTTATTTCTTTACAATGCCAATATCTCAATGTTTTAGAATATCTCTGGATCTAGGCCTTGTAGAGAAAATCTAGTAGATATGAAATGAAATTGTTTATTCTGTAAATAGGATAAGTATCGGAATCACTTTTACACGTCAGATTAAAAAAATCGGTACCGCGGTAATCAACGCATTGATGCCTTTTACTCCACGGTTTCGGTAAATTGCGTTACAGTGTCGCGAAATCAAAGGTTTAGTCCCATCTCAAAAATGCTCAACGCGCCTAAAGAAGTCTGAAAAACTTCCAAAACCTTTAAAGTAAAAATACTTGCATAGGACTTTGATCACTTTGAATAAGGAGCAGAATTGCATCGAGCGTCGAAGGAGCGAGTAGCCGAAAAAAATACTTTGAAGAAAAATACTGTATAGAACATTGGTACGGACCTTATCTAAATAAAGAGCACAATCGCATTAAAAAAAAAAAACCTCCAGATCCTTTAAAATAAAAACGCTTGCATAGAGTTGCAAATAAAAACCATCAAATACCACGGCGCTTATTTTCCAAGGGGCTTATTTTCCACGGCGCTTATTTTCCACGGCGCTTATTTTCCACGGCGCTTATTTTTCACGGCGCTTACTTTCCACGGTGCTTATTTTCCACGGCGCTTATTTTTCACGGCCCTTATTTTCCAAGGGGCTTATTTTTCACGGCGCATTTTTTTCACGGCGAATTTTTTTCACGGCTCTTATTTTCCAAGGCGCTTATTTTCCACGGCGCTTATTTTCCACGGCGCTAATATTCCACGGCGCTTTTTTACCACGGCCGGTAAAAAAAATAAGAATAATAAGAATAAAAATATATAAGTAACTAATATAAAGATATATTACTGCAGCGCCCTCTAGTGAGTTATTTACCGTAACATCTAAATAGATGTCACTAGACAGGACATAAGTAGTTCTTAAATAAGAACTACTTATGAATTACGGATCTCCGTGCAGCGCACGGAGATCCGTAATTCCGTGCGGCGTAGTATTTTTGCCGCGTATTTTATTCTGTGTGTCCAGAATTAAATACGCGCCTCCACGCCACGGGAGAGAGAGTTTGGTAATATGTCAAATTATGATTTTCATTTGTCATCAAGACTTCCTCTTCCCAAAGTAAAGCTGCCATATTGATTGACCCATCTTTTGTTTTTTTATTCATACGCTTATTTTCCAAGGCGCTTATTCACCACGGCTCTTATTTTCCACGGCGCTTATTTTTCAAGGCGCTTATTTTCCAAGTGGCTTATTTTCCACGGCGCTTATTTTCCAAGGCGCTTATTTTCCACGACGCTTTTATCCCACGGCGCTTACTTTCCACGGGGCTTATTTTCCACGGCGCTTATTTTTCAAGGCGCTTATTTTCCAAGGCGCTTATTTTCCACGGCGCTTTTATCCCACGGCGCTTACTTTCCACGGCGCTTATTTTTCAAGGCGCCAGCCATCCATCAAGGACTCGTCCATCAAGGAACGCTGTCCCAAATTAGACACATTATTAAAATTACGTGTTGTGTGCGTTTGTTTTACGTGTAATAAAATATATTACACGTAAAACAAAAAGTATTTTAATAAAACACGTATACTAAAAGATCAATAATTTAATTGTTTTCAAAATGGTGAAGTTTTCAGAAAAAAACGCATGATAGATTTTGCGTCATTCTCAGTTTTTTATCCGCGTTAGACAAATTAATTAACAAATTAATTTCACTATATCAAAAAAATGCCTATATTAAAATATTACGAAAATGCTCTTATTTAACATTTTTTTATTTTCAAATTACTAACACTACTCATTTAGACGTCATCTTCAGTATGAAATCATTAAAAGTCGGTTATCGTCCCCTTAAACGGTTGCACAAATATGTAACCAAGGAAAACGTTCTCTCTACCTCTATGCTCGTAGGTAGAATGCTCAGTAAATAATTATACGCCATGTCAATATACATCTCTCGGCCGCCTTCAGAACTATCATAAATGCCCAATTCAACTCTTACAATAGACTCTATATCAGTGCTGCAGGGTTAACATGACAAGTGCGAGAACGCTCTTTTTCTCGTTTTATCGGAATTTGTCGCCGTTGTTTTTCGCCGTTTGCGGTCATGTAAGGGATTAGAATGACGTCAGAATCGTAATTCTGACGTCATTCTAATCCCTTACATGACCGCAAACGGCGAGTAAACGCTCATTTTATCTTAAACTTTCTCCATCACTTTTCACGAGGCATTTTTGAGGTTAGGAGCGGACTCAATAATTAAAATTAAAAACATTATACATACCACAAATGACTGAGAATTCTTATTCTTCCACAGATATGTTTCGATGACAACTTCTCCCGGATCTGGATAGTTGCCCGCACCTGTGGCCTAGCAGGTCTTCAGCTGAACCACTACCAGATGCTATTTCTCATGAGGCAGCTGGAGAGGATCTCCGAGATGGCGGCCTGGCTAGCTCACGATGCTGAGAGGCAACCGGATGCCGAAGAAGGGTAAGATTTAATAAGCATTAACTTTGGACGGTTTTCCGGCTTAGGATTTGTAATTTCGATCTAAAGAATATCCGGGTTTTGAGTGATGGCTGATGGGGCAGGTTCTGTAGTGACGACCGCGTACCAGAAGATGTAGCGTTGGAAGGCCTCCCACAAGGTGGATCGATGACGTTGTTAAGGCCGCAGGAATCCGCTGGATGCGGGAAGCACAGAACCGGTCGAAGTGGCGGTGCTTGGGGGAGGCCTCTGTCCAGCAGTGGACGTCTTCCGACTGAAATGATGATGATAAGTCACAAAATATCTAGATACTTAATTTTAATATTCGATTATTCACTTGAAGCATCAAAGTAAGAAATTAAAAATAAAGCTCATTTTTCATTGACGATCGCTCGCTCCTAAACCCGAAGCCTTATTAACATAGTTCAGTATTACAGCGATACACCTTACTGGGTACGAAATACAATGATTGTGATGATACAGTCATGCACATAATCTGATGAGGCAGCGTCATTGGAACAAAATAAAAGATGATCAATAAAATATCACAAGCGCTATAGGGTTCGACCACCTTTGAAATGGCTTTTAAGTTAAAATATATACAGTATTTCCATTTTCTTAATGTCCCTCGGCAAACTTCGTGTTTCGTCAATCGTCGAATTTCTATCACTTGCCCTTTGCACTTGGTGCTTGCACTGGACGCTCTCAATCGACTTGGAACTATATAGATTTGTTAATACTCTTTTAACTTCATGTGATTTATTTTAAAAATGGTAGGAAAGCTGCTAAAGTCGCAGGCACGACAGATAAGAAAATAGTTTTACAGCTTTATATAGTTCACACGCAAATCAAAACAAAACAACAATAAAGAATTCAAATTTATGCAAGATAAATCTCATAATTGATGGACATGGAAATTAGCATTCGTTTTTATTCGGAAATACGATGATTCCCGAGGGACAAATAGAAATACTGTACACAGTACAGTATTTCTATTTGTAAATATTTCCCTTCTTAGGACCATAGTAGTAGGTGTAGTGGTACCGGCAGTGGAGTTAACCTTCGTGCTTCCATCCAACTGCCCCGGACAAGAGTCTTCCAGGGATTTGGACAGTGTGCCTCTCGACTCCTCCAGTTTACAGGACTTGAAGTTGGGTGAGTGATGCTTCCTCTATTAATATTGGTGAGTAGGTACAGTACGACACAACTTAGAAGTAGCATCGGCAAAATTCGTAAAACCAATCACATCCGAACTGAGTACGCCTTCAAAATCACCAATCTTTATTACTGCTTTAGACGAAAATGATCTTTATGCAAACGCAATAACTTCTAAAGTCATATAACCAAATACAATTGTAAAATTGATGCGTAGATTTTGTCGATGCTACATCTAATTGTGTCGTACTGTAGATATAACTCGATTTTTCTAACTGTGCGCTTGGAGATGTCAAAATCGTTAAAGCTTTTTAGGAATGGCACCCAAAATATATAACAAGATACCCAATCCAATAAAAGATCTCGACACACACCATTTTAAAAAGGCTGTTCTTAATTTATTAAATATAAAAGCTTATAACACAATCGATGAGTATCTGGACGACAAGTTATAATTTTTTGACATTTTAATTTATTTTGTTCGATATTTTTAATTTGTTAATTAATTAAATGATTATTAAAAAAATAATTTTAATGTTTTTATGTAATTTAATGTATTGTATGATAAATAATGATAATTGAATGAAATAACAATGAGAAATGTTTTTAAGTATCTATTAATTTGTAATTGTTAAAATTTTGTTTTATTTGTTAATGTAAATGTTTTGTTTAATTTATTACTAATTAATTTATAATCAGAATATTTGTGCGCCGTTGATGGCAAGACATAGCGTTCATTTTTATTATTATTAACATCTGTACTTTTTTTGTTTACCTATGTTCTACAAATAAAATATTTGAATTTGAATTTGTTAGTATTGAATTCACTCGCCCGGTTACCTCCTCAGTGCCTCGACGCCTCATAATACGGTCTACACAACTCGTATCGTCTTCACAGTTCTGTCATATTATTCTTTAAGTTATTATTTAAACCTACGTACTGTAAGGCCTCTGCCTCGAATCTTGCGGGTAGCGGGGTGGCGGCGGCGGCGGCGCCTGAGCGACAGGATCTAATGCGTAAAATCAAATGGACCGGCCCTCGAAAATATAGTGGCGTGGGGCGGGCAACCAGCGGTGCACTCCAGTCAAGCGGTGACCTCCCGCGCGTCTGCATTGCAGTGTTGTGCAATTTAAAATCGAGCGTTAGGAATAAATTTGAATCAAAAAGATGTTGTCGCCGTTGTTCAGACATTTCGTTCGCGAATATAAATAAATATCTCGACGACACAAACACGAACACAACACTACGCCGCTATAGTGCCGCGCGATCTGCCCGCTGGTTTCGAGAACGGGTCTGCGTTGCCCGCCTCGCTCCCGCGCCGCCGCCGCCGCCGCCCCACTGCCCGCAAGATTCGAGGCAGAGGCCTAATATTTTGACGTTGACAGACGCGCTGTTAGAAATATCGGGTTATAGTAATGACTAGTAGATGAAGCTATACAAGAGGTATAGCTCCATCTCTTTCCCATTGTGACCTTTGAAAATTACAACAAACCAATCATAGTAGAATTGAAGTTGTTGTTATTTTAAAAACGAATTGACTCTGATCGGCGACCTAACGAAGTCGCTTGCTCTTGCTCTTTCACTCGCCCATTATTTACGTCTTGAAGGTGCAAGTGAGAGGGCATGATTAGCTCTCAGCCATTCTCAATTCGTATCGTTAATGGCGCAACTTACAATTAACTATAAGAAACTGGAACTTATTTCCATACGTACACCAGCCATTGGACTCTCGCCTTTTTCTCCTTACTTCTAAATTATTTATTCATTTATTCTTTAAATTATGTTATTTCTTATTTATTTATTTCCACGTCTTTCGGTGGGCAGAGCACCAAACTGTCTCTACGCTAGGCGCGTCGACGCCGCTTGAGGAAAACTGCAGTAAGTTTTTCGGTTAACAGATACATATGCATCAAGTAATCATTGATTTTGCATTGTTCATTTTATGCGTTTAACAGCACTTATTACTAAATAAGTAAAACCAAATAAAATCAACATACTTAATGTATTTTCATACCACTTGCTCGATAAATCGAATTCCATTATAGCACGCCAGTCAATAATGTGATTTGAATTTGGAACCTCAACTAAATAATCGTATGAAAATTTCAACAAAAATCAAATCGAAAATCAAATTGCTTTTTATTACGTCGTAGAAGGTGTGGAAAGTAGAGTTTTCTCCTCGGGGATAAAGGTGTCTTGGTCTTGGGCGAGCTTAACTCCCTCGCTGCACTCAGGATTCTAGTATTAACTCTCATGCTTCGCGAAGGAGTTAACTCTAAACTCCCTCGCTACGCTCGGGTGTACTAGAATCTTTTGTTACGCTCAGGTTTGAATATACCGCCCGTAACATAAGAAACTGCTTTATCCCCTTGTTGAATAATCTATTATTATTATTTTGTGTCAAGAAAACCTACGTTCACATGTTTTCGTATGGTTAGTGACTAACCTGGTGTCAGAGTTTTAAAGCCGCCCATAGGCCTCTGACTTGTCTTCACATGCCGTCGAGAAATATCTCTCAGGCATTTTCCTCACGATGTTTTCCTTCACCGCTTTTGAAGCAAGTGATAATTGTACAAAACGCACATGAATCCGAAAAGTCAGAGGTGCGTGCCTTGGGTTCGAACTAGAGACCTATGACTTGGCAGTCCGACGGTCACACCACTAGGCTATCACTGCTGCTGCTGCGTTCACATAGATAATCATTATTGTGTACCCATGCTTACGCAAAAACAGTTGACGTGTGTGCCTGCACTTTTTTTTACTTTTTATTTATCTCTTCGCACACTTGCACAGGCTAGAATAAGATACTCGCAAAAATCGAAAGCTTTGTCAAAATTTGGTTTATAATAAAGCATAGTCTCTATCATTAAATTTCCGATCAGGCAATTTTTTCCCTACAGGTTCACTTTTATAATAGAGAAAACCATTTTTATTCTATACAACTTACGTACTCAGCTTTTTGTAGTAATATGTAGTATCGAGACAAGTCCATTCAAATCTTTGGTTTCCAATTGATGTTATTTCAATGTTAAAGTAAATTGATTTCAGAATGACTAGTACTGGGTAATGAAAAAATTGTTTGATGTTGTACCGCAAACTGAATTTTATGGGTATTAAAATAGTTTTATCGAAAACACTATTTTTGTTTACATGCTTGGAAACTAAATCGCGTACGCAGTATACAATTTTTTTGTAGCGCCGCGGCAGACAGGCTATCAGGCCATTGAAGTCAGATTATTCTGGCACTGTTTCGCTGTGATTTGTCGCCCAAATTAAAAGTAGATTTAAAAATAACAACGTAGTAACACTGATACTCATATTTCACCCAACAGCTATTATAACAGCTATTATATCGACGGTTGAAAGGCTAATTGATCTAAGCGACATTTTGTAAAACTTGCAGGAGGACGAATTAGTATTTTTTTTTAAATCATAATAAGATCTTATTATGATTGATTGATTTAAATAAATAAAATTCTATCAAATAGTTGTTTTTTTATGATTTTTTTCGCAGGAGAACGAATCATAGTTATTTTTAAAAAATAACTATGATCCGTCCTCCTGCAAGTTTTACAAAATGTCGCTTAGATCAATTAGCCTTTCAACCGTCGATATATATTCTATTATAAACAGCTATTCTAATCAAAGCAAGCATCGCTTCCTACTTTCCTATATAAACCGTCAATACTAACGTATTCAACTCCCAGTAGGTTCCGAAGCTACAATGGCGCCGTCGATGATGGATCGAGATAGCGGTGTGTTAGCTACCACGTCGGTGGATGTCTACCAGCCTATCGTCATTGAGGAACCGCCTCCGCCTAGCCCGGGGATGACTTTTGGAGGTAAATTTTTTTTTTATATAAATATGTAAACGATTTGTATATAAATGAAAAAAAAACGTGTGCGGTCGAGGGACCCTGTCAGTAACGAAGTTCGTGCTCACGTATGATTAAAAGCAAAAAGAAAATGTTCGCAGCCGCCATCTTGGATTTTCATTTTAATGTCACTATCGGCTTTTAGCACCCTCGAAAACCATGAAAACGACACCTATGATAAAAATTTGAAGCCGCCATCTTAGATTTTTATGTTGACCAAATTTAAACTTAAAAAGTCTATAGTGAAAATCTTGATAGTCGCACGGAGAGGGCATAATGCTTTTACGGTACGTGATACTCCTACCGCAAGCCGCGTTAAAGAACTTCGTTCCAAAAATATGTCGTCCCTTCATTTAACTTTAGGTGGCCTCGTCGTTTACGTTCCAAATTAGCCCAACATACCAATTAAACACACATTACCTTCCAGGCTTCTCCTCAATGCGTCGCGGCCTTACATCTCTAGTGACATCAATAGACAGCGCGCTAACTCGCGACGACGCGAGAAGCGACGCGGCTTCCACTGCAAGCTCTGACAGCGATAGATATGTTGTGGTCGGGTTGGCTGCTGAGTCGCCCGATGATGCGGATATGGCATTCAGGTATGCACAGCTTTCCAACGAAAAGTATACGCTTCGGCAATCATCGTCTATCTTCGGAAATACGAACGCGTTATAATGAGATCTAATATAGAGCTGTTACAACCATGTAAGTACTTGCCTATTTGGTATTACCATGTTTACTAAATTATAGATTAACATCTTTATGCAATTCCAAAAACTTTTGAGTGGCAAAAGACGATCGGAGCCCGGAATAGGTAATCCGACAGAGAGAAAACTTCATACGCAATCAAAGGTGCACTACTACAAAGCGCGGTAGTACAAAACTTAGAAACATTGCCTCTGTGGGGGGTTACTCTTTGGCGCGAAGTTCGTGCTAATTCGGAAGTACGAAGATTACCGAAGCATATAATTTTCTTTGGAAAGCTGTTAGAAACTTGCCCGCTAGACCCGGCTGTCATTCGTAGATCTTTGGAAGTCTTTACGGGTAGTCAGAAGCCCGAAAGTCTGTCAACCAGTCTTGCTAATGGTATCGTGTTACCCAGTAACTGAAATGTGAAGGTCAGATAGGGAGTTCCTTTAAAAATACTGGTATTCAGCTGCATCCGGTTAGACTGGAACCCGACATAGTTGGGAAAAGGCTAGGCAGATGATTTGTTAGAATTAAACAAACAAGTTTTTGTATGTATAAACTTGGTATAATTAATAAAACTTTTACAGGATTTTGGTTACACGTTGCACTGCACTTTATCGTTACGAGAGTTTTAGACACGGTCGGCGTGCACGGCGGTCGGCTACGCTGGCGTTACCGCCCCTCGTCCCTCTCTTCCCTTCCCTCGCCTGCTTGGCGTGTGTGTATCGTGTACGCGCGTGTGTGTGTAGTGAAGGGCGCGTACAGTGCCTTTATCAATGTGTCCTAACTCGAGCCTCCCACTTATAGAAGGCCAGCATTTTTTTACAATGTTTTATTTTATTTTTCATTTCACAGAGAATTCGAACACGGTCGCGCGTCTAGCGGCGTCAGTGGCGTGGAAGTGGCAGCCGAAGTGGTGGAGCGATCCTCGTCACCCAGCGACCACTCCGTCACCAGTTCTTGTAGGAGGAGAGATGTCGTATGTTTTTAAATTTATTCTTAGCAATTAATTTCTTCTTATATGTAAACTATACGGGGTGTCAGGGACATCGACGCGAAAACTAAAACCATGGATTCAGTACAAGATTCTGAACACCCCTGCGTTGAAATTTTTCGTCGGTTATTAAAAAAACAGCTGTTCCATACATTTTGACCGCGTAGGTATTGCACTTTTCTATGAAATAGCAGATATTTTTTTATAACCGACGAAAAATTTCTACGCAGGGGGGGTTCAGAATCATGTACTGAATCCATGGTTTCTGTTTTCGCGTCGATGTCCCTGACACCCTGTATTAGCTCCCTTAAGCCACACACCGAGTTTTTGCATTGCAAGTACTGCGACGTCGCATCGGCATCGCTTTTATGTGTGACGTGACGGTCCATAGACATTTTAAAGACTTGAAATCAGACCAATAGATTATGCTAATGGTCTTAACGTCTTAACTTCTCTTTTACTACATGTGGAAACTTGTAATTGGCCATATTTTGTTCACAACTATTACTTATTGTGTCTGTTTAGCTGCAAGTTTTCTAAAAAATAAAATAAATAAATTAATTAAATACTACAATCTTTTGAATTTAGGATAGTGTTAATTCTCTATAATATTTAAGATACCTGTAAAATCGAGTATAAAAAATTAAATGGCGGTCAAGGGGACTGCCGACAGAAGTGAAAACTTAAAACTGGGATTAACGCCATCTAGCTTCTATAGTCAACATTACGGTGCGAGCATGTCGATGAATACATAAGTTAATCCCCTACCAAAAATCGCTCAACGCGCCCAAAGAAATTTTCACTTCAAAAACTAGTTTCATATTATAATTTGAAAAAGTAATTTCAACTGTGATACAATCGCAATTATATTCTAGTTAGTGAACTATTTTGTTTTTCGTTTCTCCTTACACGAGTAAGAGATACTTTCTACATACCATCTTTAAACCTCCCAAAGATATCGACCAGCACTTGGCGTCTCAACAACATCCACATAGTGCAGCAGAGTGGCGGCGGAAGGACTTCCCTTAGACTCGCGGCCGACGATCTGAAGAGCGATGAGTGTAACGCTATACCGTGGGATGAATTCCAGGTGAGTTTGCTGTTGGTGGTGTGAAGTGGGGTAAAAGGGGGAAGGGGGGAAGCTGGTTTTTGTTTTGAAGCCGTTTGAATTTGGCTGTTGTAAAAGTTACAGAAAATAATTATCTAATTGTCCATTTATGGTAAATAGTGGAATACTACGATTAGAGACAAAAATTTGTTGCCAACTGTCGGCATGGTACACACGGCGACACATCAAGCTATACATTTCCAGTATAAGCTGACCTCGCATTGTACGGAAATCCTATAGGTACAATACGAGATCACCATAAACTGGAAATGTATAGCTTTTCTTTTTGGGTGGGAAATTATCAAAAAAACTTCTGCCGCTCTGGGCGGAGGGGGAGGGCGTCTCAAACTCTTACTGACTAAAACCCACCCGTGTTCCTTCGGTTGCCCTGTTCCCGGGGACCACGATTTCCCTATCGGTTTTCTTCGTACCCCCGGCAGGCATCGGCCCTAGCGGACCCCGTCAATTCTGCTGACATCTCTTTGAGGCGCGCGTGGAACACAACGCGCCGTCGACCCGGGCTTGGTCCTTATCAGACGGCGAGCTACCCATTGCTCACCGTCCGCAAGCCCGCGCCTACGGTAGCCGGAAATCGGCTCGCGATTCCCGCCCCGGGCGTCTCCTCCTGCGGCGGTTAGGGGCGTGAGGGCGCAAAATTTGCCTCTCCCTCACGCGTTCCGCCTTCTCCTTCGCGAACATTACCTCTTCGCAGAAGGAGGTGACGGCCTGCCATTTCCTCTCGCTCCGTACCATGGCCGGACGCGAGAGATCACCGCCGCCGATCGCCTCCCACGAGGACATAGCGTTGCTCCGCCCAAGCCGGGCAGACCTCCACCGTATGCTCCACCGTGGAAATGTATAGCTTGATGTGTAGCCGTGTGTACTATCAAGGGAAACGTATTTCTGAACAAGGACTTTTCTTGCTTGCAGCACTCGACCGCTATATTAACGCTTACCTATGAAAAAAAAGGGTTGTGTGCACGGGATTTTGTTTTCAAAGTGGTTAGATATGCTTTATCGCGATGGTACACTAAGAGATGTGTTTGGTGAACTCAATTTAAAAGTCAGACCATATCTGCTATACACATATGACCTAAGACAGTTCCATCAATACTTGTCCTCTAATAAATATTCTTTGGATTCGGGCAATTTAAATAAAACTTATTTTTTTATTTGAAAATAATTACAACAGTCAACTCTAAACAGTTTCAAACAAATAACTCTATGTGCATATTCAACAAATTGTACTAAAAATGTCCACAAAACCCTACTTTCAAAATACATTTTAATTTCGCATTTCAGAATACTATCATTACAATCACAAGCAAATTGGTAATTTTTGGTACATTTTCAATTTTCCAAAAATCATACACATTCACTGGTTTTATATTTTTTCCACACCTATGTTTGACAGTACTGATTTTTCTTATTATAATGATAATTTTAAACAAACATATTGACATTATTCAACATCCTTTTTTATACTTTTCAACAAGATTTTCTGTATATTATTACTTGATATTTCTACAAATCGTTAATTTAAAGATTTCAAAGTATTAATACAAGACTCACTGAACACAATATTTCGGTAACTTAAGGCGAAGTTACTTATAATAATATTTAAAAGCATGCGTCGATATTTAAGAGTCCGCATTATCTTTTATTTTCTGACCTTACATCTAATGATAGTGTTCAATCATAGGCAGAGGTAGTGTCATTGGCGTTTTATAAAATAAAAATAAAACACTTATTATATCACGTACGCTTTTTGGAGATTGGCAAAATTATCTGCAGATTCTGTAGGTCAAAAAATTACCCTAGATAATTCCAATTAATTATAACAACTTAAGTTCACCACCTTCTTATTAAATCGTTTCAAAAGTATTATAACCATTAACCACCAACCCTATAACCATTAACCCTGTATATCAGGGTTATTAGGTAGATTTTATATTTTTACTTTATACATTAAAAAAATGTCAAATTACTCGAAAATTTTTGACATTGGCATAGGTTTATCAGGGTTCTATGTTATGGGGTTTGGTTTCAGCACTTAGTCCGTCAAGTCCAGGTGGACCATTATGCGTGGGCCATGGCGGCCGTTTGGTGGTTATTCCAACCAGCCCACCTCCCTCCAGAAGTTAATTAAAACTCTTGGTCTGTTCAGAACATCAGTAAAAGATCTGGGTGACCCGAGGGTTTCTGTTCTAATCTGGGTAACACCTGTGCATTCGAAGAGCACGTGCGTGACGGTTTCCTCAGCCTCCATACACGCCCTGCACAGAGGACTGTCTGTTATGCCTATTGTGTGGAAGTGTTTATTTACCGAGCAGTGACCCGTGATGGTCCCCGTCATCAGGCGCCGGCCATTCCTGTCAAGGCTTAATAAACGCCTGGTTAGCCTGCTATCCAAGGATGGCATAGCTTCCTTAGACTGCCTGCAGCCCAGTGTCGAGGTCCACCAATTCTCCGCTTGGGTTTGGGTGAACTCCTATAGCCACCTGCGTATTTGATTGAAGGGAATTGGCACGATAGGCTCGGGTCCACAGACTGCTGTACTAGATCCTCTTCTAGCAAGTTCGTCAGCTGCATCGTTACCTAGCGATCCGCTGTGTCCCTTTATCCATTGCATTTATCAGGGGTAATTTGGTTGCAAATGACCTTTCCTACATCTACTTAACGGATTGCCGGCGTATAACCAATAACTCTGTATATTTTTAACTTAAAGTCATTTCAAAGGTGTTCGAACCCTATGGCGTTGTGATATTTTATTGATCAAACATTATTTTGTTCCAATGACGCTGCCTCATCAGATTATGTGCATGACTGTATCATCACAATCATTGTATTTCGTACCCAGTAAGGTGTATCGCTGTAATACTGAACTATGTTAATAAGGCTTCGGGTTTAGGAGCGAGCGATCGTCGAGCAACTGTTTTGTTGCGCAACTAAACTAAAGTGACGTCCTTTCAATAACATTTCAAGCCAGCGACAAATACAAATGTTGTCAGTTTCTGGTATTATTAACTTTGGCCTATTTTGTGTAATGTTGATTTTAAAATTATCAAATTTAGACCTCAGCTGTATTCTTTTTACAAAATGAAGTGCCTTTATCGGCAAAGGCAGCTGACTGAAATTAGACGGACAATTTTTTCCGAGTGTAAAAATACTACTGTTGGCCAACAGTGGTTCAACTGTTGCCCCACAGTCGCCCAACCATCGCTCGCTTCAAAACCCGTCCTCAAACTGGAATGCATCCATTTTATCTCTAACTATATGTGTCTATGTGTGTTTTTTCCTCTATGGCAATTCCCGCCCGCTCGGCTATCGTGAACCGAAAGAACCGTCTCAAGGTATTTAACATGCGATCTATAGATCATAATCTATAGATCATTTGACACGATGTAGTGATATCATTATGTTGAGTGCCCATAGATGTAGAGGTTATGTGTCGTAGCCAAGGGGGTTTGTCTGTGTATGAGTGAGTGAGACGAAAGATGTTTCTGTCCCTTGTTTTATGTTTATTGCTTGTGTTTGGTTGAGAATGATATTTAAACATAAAACTGCATTTTAGGAAAAACTATCTGAAAATAAACCAAGTTTTTTAATATAAAATAGGTTAATCTTCCATAATAATCGATAAAAAATACTGGTTAGACGATCGCTAAATTATGGATGTTAAATTCATAAAGATAACTTTAAAGTTATAATTTTTAATTCCCTCGTTTAACACATTTTTCATTCCAAACACAAGCAATGTTTTATTTACCTATGTCTTTGGACCAGAAACATCTTTACAAATGCTTCATTGCTATCTGTTACATGTCCGCCATTTTAGCTTCGCCAGCGCCATCTGAGGGCTCAGGTAGGATGCATTTCGCAGCCTATATTGTTCCTCCATTTTATGTAATTCCGATCTTGGTCTACCAACGGTTGAGGGGACGACTACCGTTATCCAAAATTATCCAAATTATATGCATGGTTATAATTCCGTGTTTCAATAAATCATATTTTTTATTAAAGCCTCCGTTTTCATATCCAATGTCGATAAAAAAAAACAGTAAAATAACGCATTCTAAGCACAAAGTTTTATTTTATGTCGTTCTCTTATATCCTAAATGTTAATACATGTATTCCAAAACCAAAACCAATTAACAAATATATACTATACAATCTCTTCTTAGCTTCTGCATGTTACATATACTATATCGTTCTAACAAAGTACTGCACTACTTGCAAATACTTCTTTTCAATAAAGGAACAGCGCGCATAAAACTGAACGCATTAATTTGTTCCTTATAGTCTGCGCGACTGGTAGTCACCGACAGAGCTATATGAGCAGTGAGACGGGGGCGGTAGACAAAGTCAAGCTAACTCAGTCTGCCGATTTTGTCAATGGCGCCCTCCCCCGTCTCACCGCGCACATAGGCGCGTGACTAGCAGCCGCACGCGGACTACACTATATTTGGAACCGAATTAAACTATTTAACGTAACCACTCGTATCACTAGAGATAATAATATGTTGTATTTTGGCGCGCGTCTGCTGAACTTGATCGGACTGCTGTCTACTCTTTTTATTTAATAAAACAATAGTTTGACCGCTTAACTGAGTCCGTGCGCGGTGCGGGAGGGGTGACAGCTCTCGCATCACGACACCACACCCCTCCCGCACCGCGCAACTACCTCAGGAACGGGCTCAGATAAGCGATCGGCCTATAACTAATATGCAATGTATGGAGTGGTGCAATACTTTTTTGTTGAATGGTTTTATAAATGTGGCATGTCCCGCACAATCCTTTCATCTCCATCCACACCGTGTTGTTAACGTATTTGTGACGTGGTATCAGCATTTTTATGAAGATTCTAATATCTCTGATTGTCTGCTGATATTTTTGAACGCGACAACTAGTTTTATTAACAAGAACTGTCTTCAATTTAGCGACGTCTGCAGAGATTCGGTATTTTTATTTTTACTGTCGACTCAGGCTACCTTGTCTAACCATACCAAGTATAACTACAACAGATCAAGTTCTGTGGTAATTAAATAATACTGGCCTGTCACTGCCAAAAATAGCAAGAAACAAATGATAGTTTGGTGTCTTCCAAAGGCTGTCAAAGAAATCTTAACTCCTTTCTTGGACCTGTCAAAGTTCCAAATTCAAAACAAGCGTTCAAAAGTATCGGCCATCCCCCTAACCTTTTGTCGTCACCCTCCCTTCCTCCCGTAACGAGTCCCTCTGAACACAGAACAAGTTCTCGATGCGGGCGCGTGCGTGGTCGGAGCCGGCGATCACAGAGAGTGACGAGCTAGCACCGAGAGATGAGCCTCTGGTCGCAGCCCGGCTTGTCAGGACACAGATGCCGAGAGAACCTGAGACAAAGGTATGTGGGTGAACAGGAATTATTTTTGTGTCCATTGATTTTTTGCCCATTCTCCATATAGATCTACCTTTTGGTAGGTTCAACTTTCTGACTAACTGAAAGACTCCTTGACAATTTAAAAGTGCCTGTAAAAGATTTAATTGAAATAAATGCTTTGAGTTTGAGTTTATTGGGGTAAAATACACCACTCGGGCCCAGTGAGGTTTGGTGACTTGTCCCTTTAATTCAACTCAACTGCTCGCAAAATAAATTGTATAAATTCTATGGATTTCGAGGTGTCTGCCATCTATAAACTCCTGAAGAAGGAATGCAGAGAGTAAATGCTAATTGACTGCAACCTACACGTTTTATTAAACTCATATGCTTTTTGGTAAAATTATCTCGCCCCTCGAGTTTGACAAAGCTCAAAATGAAGACCCCTACGGACGTGAGTGACATCATAACCAAAAGCGAGAAACTTCATTGTAATGGGGCCTGACATATTACATACATTCCGTATTTTTGCTCTACATAATCTTTTCTATTTACCACAGGGACTAGCTCCATTCGAAGAGCTACTGGAGGCTCGGATCCGTGATCTGAGCATAGCCCTCAACATGAGCACAGCGTTAGCACTCGCTGAGCTTATTGAAGATGAAGTGGTTGTGCCGCCTATGCCGCTTGAAGTAAGAGACATTTTTATTTTAACCTCAGTTTTTACTAGCAAGCATTTTTTTGCGATTCGGGTCTCGACACTGAGATCACTTGTGAAATATTCGGCATAAACCTGACTGAGTCAGTTGCTCATTTAGGCTAACCAAGTTACAGTCAGACTGAGAAACTTTTCAGTCTTGTAAAGTAAGATAATGCTCGCGAAGGAGGAGGCGGAATGCGTGAGGGAGAGGCAAATTTCACGCTCACGCCCCTAGCCACAGCAGGAGACGCCCTGCGTTGGGAATCGCAGGCCGATTCCCGGCCACCGTAGGCGCGTCCTTATCGGACGGTGAACCGTCCGATAAGGACCAGGCCCAGGTCGACGATGCGTTGTGTTCCACGCGCGTCTCAAAGAGATGTCAGAACACCTGACGGGGTTATTCCTGCCAGAGTTGCGGGAAAGTCCGAAAAGGATACCGTAGCCCCTGGCAACATACAGGCAACTGAAGGAACACGGGTGGGTTTTAGTCAGTAAGAGTCTGACACGCCCTCCCGCTCCGCCCAGAGCGGGAGGATATTTGAAAAATTCCCACCCAAAAAAAAAGAAATAGATTGCTCATCCTTACGCTAACTTGGACAGACCTAACTGCGTGACTAAATTACAAACGTCACTCAAGACTCACGCACTGCTTAGAACTCATTTAAAGCCATTCGATTGGTTGAAACTAGTCTAAATTAATGCTCGAGTCTTGAATTAATTTCTGTAATACGGGCCTTATGAACTAAACTATCTACTTTAAAAATGTCATTTTTTTTTTGTTTGCCTGTATTGTGTCCCACTGCTCGGCAACGGCCTCCCCTTTTTCCTTCCAAATCTGTCTACTTTGTGCGATTTCAGGCCATTTTGGCCCCGCAAACATAACTAGATCGTCACACCACCTTCGCCGCGGTCTACCTCGACGGCGTTGTCCTCCTTCAGGCGTCCAGTGAGTGACGATCTTTGCCCATCTCTCCGGGTGCATTCGTGCGACGTGGCCGGCCCACTCCCACTTTAGCCTGGCTGTTTTTTCTCCAACTATGTGTGTCAATTAACAGCTATATTTTTAACCATTACTTCCAGGTACTAATAGACAACGTAAAACTCCACCTAATAGAAGACCGTCCGAATCGCTCAATATCCTCCCCCCCGCCACAACCCTTAGACATAGACCTGACGACCCTTCGCATGACGCGGGACTTAGCGGGGGTGGTCCGACTTGGCCCCCCTATTTCGACCCCCTCCACAGTGGCCTCCCCGGCCACACCACAGCCACAGCCGGAGTTAGATGAGGCCAGAGACAAGATTGATAGGCTGAATAGAGAAAATGAGGAGTTAAGGAAACGGCTGGTCACGTTGGCGAGAATAGCGGAGGATAATCGGGAGTTGAGAGCGTGAGTACTTGATTGTTTTTTGTTGGTTTTGCGTTTTATTATCAGTATTCAAGGCAATGGCACGTAAAATTTTATCGGAGCGGCAACCGGATGGCGAGTGGTAATCTGGGTCTTGAAGTGATACTGAACCCCCCCATACCGTCCGAATGGACCCCAAATGGACGGGGGCGGAGATATGGGGGATGGGGGCCTAACTTTTTTTTTGACATTTTATTCAAAATTTAAGCTTTATTTGCCCAGTTTTCATAGTCATTTATTTGGTCGCTAAACACGACAGATATGGATTTTCATACAAACTTTGCCGGCCGGGCGCTCGCTTGTTTTTGACCAGTACAGCAATTTCGATTTATCTCGAAGAAGGTTGTCAAAAAAATGTTCGAATTTGCAAGCATGTTTGAGAAATAATTTTTGTCGCATAAATGATAAATGATTTTATTTCTGTAAGTAGGTTTGTACAAACACTTTTACACGTCAATCATATTTTAAAAACTAGATGAAGTCGGCGTTTCCTATCTGACTACTCTGAGAAGAAAGGCCGAAACAAACTCAGAGGTCACAGTCTCTTTTAAAGTCCAGACATAATCTTGGTCAGATCATGTGAAGGCCATGTGGATTGGTGTCTGAAGTGGTCTTTACAGGAAAGCACCACACAGATTGAGAGGGCCTGTCCAGTCAGTGCACGCATTTGTCAGTTATCGTGTAGCTCAACTCAGAATTTAAGGAGCTCAACGATTCGACGAACAATACCAAAAAAAAGGACATTTGTGTAGGCCACATAAATTACTCAAACTGTCAGACCATGATTAAAACTAACTGAGAAAAAATTAAAAACAAAACAAAAGGAATGACCCATATAGTCTTCACATTCACAATAATTAAAATAATATAATACTTTAAAAGTAAATATTCATGTCATTGTATATGTATATAAAAATCATTAATGTCAATGTGTATATAAAAAATAAAAAAAAACCCGGAAATAATCTTGGTCAGAGCATTTCATTTGAGGACCATGTAGATTTGTGTCTGAAATGGTCTTTTGAGGAAAGAACCATACAGATTTGAGTGGACCTGTCCAGTCAGTGCACGCATTTGTCACTAATCGTGCAGCTCAACTCAGAACTTAAAAGGAGCTCAACGATGCAACGAACAATACCAAAGAAAGGACATTTGGGTAGGCCGCATAAAGTACTCAAAACTGCCAGATTATTATTAAAACTAACTGAGAAAAATAAATAAATATATATACATGAACTACATAGTCCTCACATTCACAACAATTAAAATAATGATAATGTTATACTTAACAAAGTAAATATTCATGTCATTGTGTATATAATTTTAAAGTTTGCAAAAAAAAACAAAGTTCCAAAAGTAAAAAATAATAATTGGAGCAGCTCAATCCCAAGCCTTTTTGTCCTCAATGTAATCTTTAATAGTAGTTAGTACATAGTTCTCGAAGCTGAAAAATAATATGACTGAAGCTTTTAAATGCTTGTCTGCATAATTTAAACTTATGTTTTCGTGATGGATATTACAGGAAAGTTGAAGAGGCATCAGTGTTACGACAGTGCGTGCACGCAGCCCAACAAGAAGCAGCCAGTTTATTGGCTGATAAACAGGAGCTTTTAGAAGCCATGCGTATATTACAGGTAAAATTCACAAAATATTTTTAACAGATATTTGCACGATAGTCGTTTTTAACAGACTTCAAAAAAGGAGGAGGTTCTCAGTTTGCCGTTTTTTTTAATGTATGTTCGCTGATTACTCGAAGACTGCTGGACCGATTTGAAAAAATATTTTTTGTTTGAAAGGGTATATCTTTCATAAAGTCCCATTGTCATTTGGTCACGATCTGATAATGGAATCTTGGAGAAATCGAGGGGACTCATCAAATATTATAGGCACATCTATAGCGATTTGGGTATTTTTGATGAGCAGTTGGCATTAGGCTATTTTAACTTAGATAAATTACAAACCAACCCACTAAAAAGTGAAAAAAAAACTTTTGACAAAAAGTACAACCGACTTCCAAACTAAAAAGTGAAAAATAACTTTAATTTCGGAAATCGGTGCCGGTTGTATTTATTGTAAAAAAAAGTTTTTTTACAACACTTGTTCTTAACAGCCAGTAGGTCGTTTTTCTTTCTGGCTGAAATTTTTCACACCAAACATTTTTACATAACTTAACTTTACTAACGAAAATAGAAATCAAATCATCTTGAAACATTTGGCTTCTAAGTTTGTTGTCACTTCATCTCTCCAACTTAAGCTTTGAAATCATTAAATTTATGAAACAACTTCGAATGTCAGCTCTCTTAGTACCTGTAAGATCGTAATGGGTTTAAGTTTATACTACAGTCCATATTTCTTCAAACCCATCGGATAACTCGATTTTTATAACTGTGCACTTGGAGCTGTCAAAATCGTAGGTTGTTGGTATTGAATTCACCCGCCCGGTTACCTCCTCAGTGCCCCGACGCCTCTTAATACGGTCTACACAACTCGTGTGGTCTCCACAGTTCTGTCATATTATTCGTAAAGTTGTTATTGTTATTATTTAAACCACATACACTGTAAAATTTTGACGTTGACAGGCGCACAGTTAGAAAAATGGGGTTATAAAGCCCTTTTTTTAGGGTTCCGTAGTAAACAAGGAACCCTTATAGTTTCGTCATGTCCGTCTGGCTGTCTGTCTGTCTGTCCGCGGTCTAGCTCCTTAGTACTAAAAAGCTGTAATTTGGCATAGGTATACATATTAATTACGCCTACAAAGTGGTACAACAAAATTATGAAAAACATTCTTTTTTAGGGTACCTCCCATACACGTAAAGTGGTGATGTTTTTTTTTATCCCATGATGTGGGATATCATTGGAAAGGTCCTTCAAAAACATTGTGAGTTTGGGAAAACGATTTTTGGATTCAGGGATCCGTTTGCGAAATATTAAACTTTAAAGTGCTAATTTTTGTTAGAGTCAAGTGTCCCCCTCCCCTGCCAGCTATATGGTTAGTTTTGGATGTGTGAAAAAAATCACAGTAGTAGTTTATATAACGAAATTAAAAGAAAAACTATGACAGCTAAGTAGGCTTTACAAGTTAACGAGTAATAATCGACAAACTTAACTTTGCAGTTGCAAAAACACGTTTTCCCATACATTTTGTATAGGAGAACATGTTTATCAACTTCAAAGTTAAGTTTGTTTTTGGGATAAATTCATCCCAACTACGGAACCCTTCATTGTGCGTGGTCCGACACGCACTTGGCCGGTTTTTTAATCTGTAAAATGCTAACTCGTGAAATATACGTAAATGTTCCAGGAGCAGATATCAGGCGGCTGTCGCGGCAAGAGATAGCGGTCGCGAGGCGGTCCCCCGCAGGGCTGCCTCGACTGTACAGCGTGCTGCGGCGACCAGCGGACATAAGCTGCCGACCCTGGATATGTACCTAGTAAGGACGAAGGTCCAAAGAAAGATATAACTGTAGACCCCTGTATATGTACCAAGTAAGGTGAAAATAAAGATTGCCACAACCTGTATATTTATGTAACAAGTAAGAAAGAAAGATTGACACACCCTGATATGTACTAAGTGAGGGCTAATGTTGGAATTATACTTTAGATGATCAGCAAATGTAGACTCCTTGTAAATTTGCCTATCAATTAAGACTAAGATCAAAAGAAAGTTTATTTGACGAGGCCCTATTATTGAGTCCGACCGAAAATAATATTTTTTTCGGCTAAAAAAGTAACCTATTTACGGCCGAAAAACAAAAATTAATTGTATTTGTTGCCAAGATGGATTTTCTCTGAAAAATATAACTGTTAGTATTAATTTCCCGGAACTAAATTATTTTCAACCGAAAATAGATATTTCTACCGAAAATTGCCAAAAATCGAAAACGAAATTTGGTCGAACTTTAACTGTACTGGACTCTAAGTATATGTATGTAACAAGTATAGACTTAGGTCAAAAGGTGTTCTGTTCAATGTAGAAAATTACCATCAAATGTAGACCCTTGTATATTATAACCCTTCGAGACCTTGTATAGCTTAATTTACCTTAAGACGTGCCAAGTAAGAGCTTGGCCAAATAGATAATGACGTTCCGTGTACAGTATTTTTTAATCTCACAAAGCGACGCGCGCTTTACTTGTGATAACCAAGTGTACAACACACTGTGAATGTGTGCGTGAAGACTAGTAATGTCAGCACACACACACTCTTCCAGCATCGCCCGCGTCTCGGACGGTACCGGGAGTTCCTGCGCTTACACACATTCACAGTGTGTTTGTACACTTGGTAACCACAAGTAAAGCGCGCGTCACTTCATGTGATAAAAATACTATAATGTATGATAGAAGAACTAGAAATAGTTGGAAATTGAGTCGTTGGCAACTGTTACTAGAGAAAGTTGTAATAAGATAAAGAGACATAAAGAAAATATTAAGAAAGTAATCATGGCGCCCTCTACTTTAAATAACACGGAGCAACGAGTAATCTCTATAATTAAAAATGAAATATTGTTCGTTGGTAAACGCATGACTTGTAAACGACTGTACCGATTTGGCTATTTTTCATTTTATAATGTTCTTAATAGTCAGAATTCGTTATTTATGGAAAGAAAAATGGAAAAGTTTCCCGGAAAATTTTCAAATTCGGGAAAAACTGGACGTATTTTTTTCAATGGGATTTTTGTATAAATTGTTGAAATTTGGACAGGACGACTGTCGGGACAACTAGGTAGTAAATAATAATTTCAAATTGACATGTTTTTTAAGTACTTACATCAGCATTTATAAACATAAAGCGCTTAACTATTCCGGTCTTCCTTGGCATTACAAATAAATGGAATGAATTAGAAAGAAAATACGTTTATTTGCGGTAAACATGACGCAAAGAAATAACAAAACACGAAAATAACAATTTGGGGGAAAATATGCGTCACATCCACGCAAAACGGCCATCGCTCAGCATAATGCTGCAACCCTATGCGAGACAGAGCCCCAGTGCTGGTTTTCAATGAATTCAAAATTTTAATTAAATTTTTCATGTATTAATTTTATATAATAAATGCAATCTTGATTTCTATTTTATTCCTTAAAAATGAAAATGAATTGATAAAAGTGATCTTATATACTTAATGCATATTGTAAAGGTGGGTACATATTGTGGAATGTTTAGAAATTGTAAGGAAATTCGGCTGGTTTTTACTTAGATTGTTACTTAGTGTAGACTAGGTTTTCCAAACTTAGTTTTACATGGAGTTTATTGAAAATAGCCAAGTTCATAGTTGAATAATAATATTTATATGATACATAAGTTATATTTAAAAATCTCAGCCTAGTGGTGTGACCGTTGGGCTGCCAAGTCATAGATCTCGAGTTCAAACCCAAGGCACGCAACTCTGACTTTTCGGATTCATGTGCGTATTGTATAATTATCACTTGCTTCAAAAACGGTGAAGGAAAACATCGTGAGGAAACCGGCATGCCTGAGAGATATTTCTCGACGGCATGTGAAGCCAAGTCAAGAGGCCCATGGGTGGCGTAAAAACTCTGACACCAGGTTAATCAATAACCACACGAAAAAGAAAGGAAGAAGATTTAAAAATCCTGCAAAATGTTTCTACACAAGAGTGAAAAATCGAGTTTTATAACTTGTAAAGAATATCCTATGAATCTGGCTGTATTTAATGATTCCATTAATACAAAATCATATTTATAGTATACATAATTATGTAAAACGTGTAATGATCACAAGTAAATTGGCCATATACTACGTATATTTTAGTGTAAATTAACTACATATAAATTTTATATTATTGTGAAGGGCCCCAATCCATTATAAAATAAATTCCCTTTGAATAAGTAAGAATTCCAAAATGTTGAATGATAATGTAAAGATAAAATTCTGAAATATTACCTCAGTATGAAATTAATGGTTAATATTAATATTTAATTCCTATTTTTATTCAAAATAGAGGCATAGTACTAAGGACAAAAAGTTAAAAACAGTTAAAAATCTTAAAATGGTGGCATGAATTTTTTAAGGTCTGGAGTACCCTAAACGCAATTGAATGCAAAATTTTGTAAAATTGAATGTAATACGGAAGGTTTTAAGAACAAGGGAAAAACCAAACAGTCCCAAAAATCGAAATTTCTTTTGCTCAATATTTTGACGAGCCATTGAGCCTCCACGATATCGTGAGGTTTCAGAGCAGATAAAAAATAAAACACTGACGATAGATATGATGATTACACCAGGTAAGTAAAGCTGCGTTTTCACTTAGCATTCAGAAAAATTCTGAGCGAGCAAGAGTTTGAAAACACTAGAGCGACCGAACATGTTTGTTCAGGGATGATCGGTGCAACTCTGCTACGAACGCTCGCTCGCTCATTCTTTCAGTGAAAACGACGTCTCGGCGAGCATTCGTTTTTCGTTGTAGGAAAAATAGATAGTTAATTGATTCAGGCGTGACCTTGCGGAAATCCACTATAAAATACAATAGACGTGGATATATTTAGTAACCTGTTCCGCTTAGCTATTTCTAAAGGGTAATAAAACTCCTGTAAGAAATCGACACGTGTTTCACCTCTTAACGAGGCATCCTCAGGATGACGATTGACTTGTCGCGAACCCGAACACGGCGTGTTGCCACACCGAGCGCTGAACGCAGAGATGTTTTCTGTTTTGAGCGAACATCGGACATCAGAACAGCAAACTTTTGCTCGGAACAAAATGTAGTGAAAACATGGCTTAACAGCTATACATTCATATTTCATATATTTGTTACCCCTGACCATGTTTTCTTTGGGAAAGAAAGAAAATATCCATTTATCTAATGATAACCCATAAGAACTTGTAACGAAACGTGGGTATTCCTTATTTGTGATGACATGGCTATGAGAGAATTGGTAAGGTAAATGTTATTGAACCAAATAGGGTTGCTTATGTATATTATAATATTTATGTATTTAACAAGCACTAAGAGGCTTTTGATGTACATTATCGTATTAAAAACTACCTATATTTGTAATGTAATCGGTCAATATTATGTTGGTGCCAAAAGCGCAGACTGTATAATAATATACAACTATAAATTTTGTTCTTTGGCTAAAAACTTTGAAATAAGCCGTTGCGTCTTCCATTTTCTTTCGATCGATAATCAAAAAGACGTTCCATATTCAAAGATCTTACATATCTATCAAACCATAGTCCAAAGAACTTTATGTATACTTGTATATTTTGATTTTAAAAGAGGTTGTAAATAAAAGTTTTATATTTTTTTTAAATGAAGTGATCATTTTTATTTGTGTAATTTTAAAGTGTTGTACATAAGTTTATGAGGTGATGTAATGTAGCTATTTTTTCAGATCTTTTTACTGTTTATTGATAGTATTTTCATTGTGAGAGTTCCATTTGGATAAGTAAAGGCGTGGTTAGAGGGATTTAAATCTACTTTTGAATGGGAACAATTTCGACTTAAGGCTCCGTGCCGCCGCACCGCACGAAATCACTGATTTTGATCAATTTTGTTTATTCGTTGTGAGAAAGGGGACGAGAATTTAAACAAAATTATTTGTGATTTGAAAAGTCCAATTCTTCGTCTTGTACATAGGGGAAAGGGATTTTTGAAATAAATTAAGGATTCGTGGGAAATCACTAAAATTCGCAACAAGTTTTCCAAAAAATGACGCGAGACTGACGTTTGATCGTTTCGTTAGAAGAAACTGCTTTTGATGTTGAAAATTAAAAAATATCATCAACATCATTATATGGTCTACTTGTACATAGGGGAACCACTTTTTTCAACTTTCATACAAAATATAGCAGAAAAAAAAAGTTGAAATAACGTAACTTTCTCAAAACTTCAAGCCAAATAAATATTTTTTTCTAATACTTAGAAACACTTTTAAGAAATTTTAAAAATTACATATTAATTTTAACTTAATTGTTTAATAGAATCTAAATTTTATTTTATAAATAAACAATTACTTCATTACGTAAATAAATGGCAAAGTGAACTATATAAACGATCGCGGAAAATCTATTCCGTCAGTAGCGAACGGGCCTTCCCAGCGTGAGGACGTATCACTTTGCGTCGCAGCACGCACACACGCACGTACGTGTCCGATGTTAACATATTCCAGAAATTGTACGTCGACTACCACATTTTGATCCGCATTTTATTTTAAAGTACTTTGCTTGTTTTTGAAGAACATTAAAATTTTGCATGCCTGGCAATAAATAAAATACCGGTGTACGTGTGTTCGTAATTCTTCTTATCCTAAACGGCTTGACTGATTTAGATGTTTTTTTTTTTAATTCTTTTTGTGTAACTTGGATGGTTCATAACTATAGTTGGACTCGCGTGGCGCTGTTGTCGCAGGACAACATCTGCCTGCTGGGTTCACTAGTTATATTTTGACTTTAGATTTCATAGTTTTGAATGATTTTGGTAGGGGAAAAAGTTATGGGTTCGCGTCACCAATATGCCCGCGCCGATATGCTGTTGTAGCAATAAGTGAAGTATTTTTGGAACGAAGTTCTTTAACGCTACTGAAGACTACTTTAAGTCAAAATAAAGATCCAAGATGACGGCTGCGAACATTTAAAAATATTTCGTCATGGGTATCGTTTTCATAGTTTTCGAGGATGCTAAAGCTGATAGTGAGGTCAAAATATAAATCCAAGATGGCGGCTGTGACAATATTCAGATTTTTCGTCATAGGTGTCTTTTTCATAGTTTTTGAGGATTCTAAAGCAGATTTTGATGTCAAAACGTAAATCTAAGATGGCGGCTGCGAAAATTTTCACATTTCTTCATAACATCACGCTATCAATTTCAAAGTGTTGGGCCCTTTGAAATTGATGGCGTGATGTTATGAAGAAATCTCATTTCCGCAACTTTTTCGCGCAAGTGGGTTCGCGCAAGTGTCTTTCGCGAAAATGTCTTTCGCGCAAGTGTCTCAGATCCCTTTATGGATACTGGTGCCAATTCTCTTGTCACAAATTAATGCCTCAAAACTAGACTAAAAATCACCAAAGTTTCGTTCATTCCTGTCAAACGATGATTTCCTATCGTGAAATAATTTTAGAATATATTTTATTTTGACAGCACTAAGATGGCAATATGGTGCCGATTCTCTTGTATACCGAACTAAACTTACTAAACTATCACTAAAATTCCTTACTTTTGGCTATGAAAATCTTGAAGCTATTCTGCAACAAATATTTTCTAAATTAAATTTAAATATATTTTGACACACTAAAATTATATTTGACAATCGCGAGTCCACGTGGTACTTATTTGCCCTACCCCGTGAATTTTTTTTAGAGCTGGAGGCGCACAGGGGGCAGCCTTGACGTTTTATATAGAATTTTTACTTTTTGTAAGGAAAATAAGAAAAAATATTACCTACATGTAGAGTGTCAGGGGTTTAAGGGTTTTATAAAGGGGATCGAAATTCTCATTATTTTTGCGATTGGACACACCGTTTTCGAGATATATGCAAAAGAAAAAAAAAAGATACAGTACTGTTTTTTGCACCTGAAGCGAGGTGTTGGTGTGAATTTTAGTTCAAGATAACTAATTTTATTCCGCACCTTTTTAATCGCGATTAAAAAAAGTCATATTTAGTTAGACATGGGTGCCGATTCTCTTGTACACCGAACTAAACTAACTAAACTATCACTAAAATTCCTTATTTTTGACTATGAGAATCTCAAAGCTATTCTGCAAAATAAATTCTCTAAATTTAAAAATAATTTTGACACATCTAAATCGAATTTGACAACCGCGACTCCACACGTGATACCTAACCACGTGAATCTTTTTAGAGACGAAGGCGCGCAGGGGGGGCAGCCTCGACGTGTTTTATATGGATTTTTCACTTTTTGTGTGGAAAATAAGAAAAAATATTACCTACATGTAGAGTGTTAGGGGTTTAAGGGTTTTATAAAGGGTGTCAAAATTTTAATTATTTTTGCGATTGGACACACCGTTTTCGAGATAAAAGCAAAAGAAAAAAAAAAATTTAGTACTGTTTTTTCATCTGAAATCGAGGTGTTGGTGTGAATTTTAGTTCATGACAACCAATTTTATTCCACATGTTTTTAGTCGCGATTAAAAATAGTCAAGTCAAAAATAGTCAAATATAGTTAAGTTGTGTCACTTTAATCTATTTCAGAATGGGCAATCGATTTCCCATTCTGAAATAGACTAAAGTGACACAACTTAACTAGATTTTAATTTGACAGCACTAAGATGGAACTGAGATTTTCATTTAGTGAAAAAAGCAACTTTACTATTCTGAATTTGACGTTTTTCACTTAAAATTTAGATTTTCTAACCGAATCTGAGAGAGCAGTGGTGGCCCAGTGGTAACGGCCGCGACTTACGAGTTGTAGGTCGTAGGTTCGAACCCAGGCAGGCGCTTTACTTTGTGTAAATTATTTCATCACCACTGCTCTCAAAACGGTGAAGGAAAACATCGTGAGGAAACCGGCATGTCCTGGAACCGAAAATTCGAAGACATGTGACATCTACCAACCCGCACTGGGCCCGCGTGGTGGATTACGGCCCACTCCCTCTCACAGAGAGGAGGCCTGTGTCCCAGCAGTGGGAACATTTATAGGCTGATGATGATGATGATGAACCGAATCTGACTATTTTTCGCGATTAAAAACGTGTGGAATAAAATTGATTGTCATGAACTTTAAATTCACACCAACACCTCGATTTCACATGCAAAAACAGTACTGAATCTTTTTTTTTTCTTTTGCTTATATCTCGAAAACGGTGTGTCCAATCGCAAAAAATAATGAAAATTTCGACTCCCTTTATAAAACCCTTAAACCCCTTATACTCTACATGTAGGTAATATTTTTTCTTATTTTCCATACAAAAAGTGAAAAGTTCCATATAAAACACGTCGAGCGTGCGCGCCTCCGGCTCTAAAAAGATTCACATGGTTAGGTATCACGTGTGGAGTCGCAATTGTCAAATTTGATTTAGATGTGTCAAAAATTTTCTTAAATTTAGAGAATTTATTTTGCATAATTGTGCCGATTCCCTTGTTCACAAACTAAACTAAATTTAAGTGCATCTTTTTCTTTCTATTTCATTAAGAAAAGGACAGAAGATAAATTTTAGTCTAGTCCTGTCAAATTAATCAGCGCTTGACGTTAATTGACGTAATTTTAGTCGGCAAGTTTTTAATCACATCTAAACTTGTATGGGTGGTGATTAATTTGACAGGACTAAACTAAAATTTATCTTCTGTCCTTTTCTTAATGAAATTGTAAGAAAAAGATGCACTGAACTTAAATTTAGTTTAGTTTGTGAACAAGGGAATCGGCACCAATAGCTTTGAGATTCTCATAGTCAAAAGTAAGAAATTTTAGTGATAGTTTAGTTAGTTTAGTTCGGTGTATAAGAGAATCGGCACTAATCAAAATTTTAGGTGAGAAAAGTCAAATTCAGATTGGTGCCGATTCTCTTGTCACAAATGCCTCTAAACTAAACTAAAAATCACCAAAATTTAGTTTATTCCTGTCAAACGACGATTTCCCATTCTGAAATAGACTAAAGTGACACAACTTAACTATATTTTAGTTTGACAGCACTAAGATGGCACTGAGATATTAGTTTAGTGAAAATGGCAATTTTGCTATTCTGAATTTGACGTTTTTAACCTAAAATTTAGATTTTCTAACTAAATATGACTATTTTTTTATATCGTGACTAAAAACATGTGGAATAAAATTGGTTGTCATGAACTAAAATTCACACAAACACCTCGACTTCAGATGAAAAAACAGTACCGAATATTTTTTTTTTCTTTTGCTTATATCTCGAAAACGGTGTGTCCAATCGCAAAAATAATGAAAATTTCGACACCCTTTAAAAATCCCTTAAACCTCTAACACTCTACACGTAGGTAATATTTTTTCTTATTTTCCACACAAAAAGTGAAAAATCCATATAAAACACGTCGAGGCTGCCCCCCCTGCGCGCCTCCGGCTCTAAAAAGATTCACGTGGTTAGGTATCACGTGTGGAGTCGCGGTTGTCAAATTCGATTTAGATGTGTCAAAATTATTTTTAAATTTAGAGAATTTATTTTGCAGAATAGCTTTGAGATTCTCATAGTCAAAATTAAGGAATTTTAGTGATAGTTTAGTAAGTTTAGTTCGGTATACAAGAGAATCGGCACCAATAGCGAATTTTTCATTTTCACTAAATTAATAACTCATTCAGTTGCAAAAACTGTACTTTATTTTTTTTCTGTTCTTTTGCTTATATCTCGAAAATTGTGTCTTATCGCAAAAATAATGAAAATTTCGACCCCCTTTATGAAACCCATAAACCCATAAAACTCAACATGTAGGTAATAATTTTTCATGTTTTCCATACAAAAAGTATAAAATTCCATATAAAACAGAATTGTTATAAATATACTAAACGAATATACACAAACATTCCAGACTTATTTCATAAGCGTACCTACGTAACTTAACAAAATCCCGTCTATAGGATCAAAACTGTTTAAGCGATCACTACGCTCGATGTTTAGGCGTGTGTGCGTGAACGGTGCACACAAACATAGCATCGCAAGAATTTACCTAAACTCTGTCGAGTGAAGTCACGGCCAGGAGCCTTAAGTCCTTGAGAAAAGGTCTACACTTAACCATCTTTGAAGTATTCTTTTTGACAAACTAGTCTCAGTATTCAAATCCCTGTAAATACGCCATTGGAAATCGATATAAATTAAATAATATCTAATATAAATCTTTCAAGAGTTCAGTGAGAAATTTTTAGAAGTAAACTTTTGATAGTTTTTAGGTATTTACATGTCCTCTAGATTGTTAGTCCAGTTGAAATCGGTTTGCAGTGCAACGTCTACTAAAGTCATGTTGCGTTCGTCTTATACGATAGTGCCGCTAAATGGTGATAATAAATTAGCTTCAATAAACACCACATTAACACCCGGTTACTGATGGGCCAACACAAATTATCCAACGGCCATTTTAACTACGGGGTAATAGGGCTGATGACTAAAAATATTCTTTGAAGTGAAAACTTCTTTAGGCGCGTAAAAAACAATTGAACTCGCGACACCGTTACCGACACCTCATATTGTAAACGCGATTGTGCTCTTTATATTACTTTACGGATCAATGTTCTATGCAAATATTTTTACTTTAAAGGTTTTGAAAGTATTTTTTTTTTGTTTTTACTTCTGTCGGCGCTCCCGGAATGCCACTGTTTTTTTTTTGTCAGTCAGGTACGTTATTAAAAAATATTGCACGTATTTTTCAAGTCAAAATTCAAAATAATTTATTTCAATTAGGCACAAAAAGGCACTTTTGAACGTCAAAATTTACAAAAAATAGAATTGATTCTAGTCGCCCCTTCCAAAAGGTAGTTTTCGTACGAAGTATATGGGCAAGGGAAATTATTTACGTTGTTGAGCAGATACATTTTTCGAACATACGAATCAATGGATTAGCAATATCCTTCAAAATCATTAAGAGTGTGATTGAAACTGTGTTACGCAATTATGGTGCTGGTCCTATCTGATGTAATTGACTGACAGAAATAACAACAGTCAATCAAAACACTAGACATGATCTGTAAGCTAATTTTAACCTTTCTATAAGGTCAGCGCTCATCCAACACGGCAAATGACTTGTCATTCAAGTTAGGATTTTAAATCAAATATGTTAAAGTCTATTTTACGATGCCTATACAGAATAGCAGACGGCTCCGCTTACTGCCCTCGAGCCGTCACACGTAAAATAAACTTTAGTTAATTTGATTTAAAATCCTAACTTGAATGACAAGTTATTTGCCGTGTCGGAGCGGTGCTGTTATAATGAACGCTGACCTTTAGTCATCTTATTTTTTCAGATATTAATTAGTTTTCCACTCTGTTTTTTTAAGGTACTACTTAACCGGGCTTTCCTGTGGGTGCCTTAAGCTACTACACTTAAAAACCTCCAGCCATGGGTTATTCAATTATGCTAATTAAAACTAGGTGAACGCTCGCTAAGGGCACCCCCTGTGGGGTACGAACCTCGGCTTAGGGCGTCAACCGGAGGGAGGACATCAAGGATGGGACGGGCTGGATCAAAGTTTTGATCATGATTATTAGTCGGGGAATTTAAAGGTACGTGCTCAGCTGCAACAACTGCTGGCACCTCGTTATCGAGCAAGGGTCAGGGGGGAGTATCATTTACTCGGGGACGCGGTCGCGATCGCAAAGGCCCTCGGCGGCGAGGTCGGAATGAGTTTCTACTCTGTGTGTTTCTAAATATATATATGACGAAATAAATTATTTTAAAATTAAGAAGCTAATATATCACCACCAATTACCGGCTTTTATATCACTTGTTAAAATGCAATGTATTACAATTCGGGGTAGCTCTAATATATCTTATAATACATTTATCTCTTTTACTCAGTGTTAGGATAAAAAACTCGTGCCTGTAATAATTAGGTACATAATATATCCGCTTTATGGTCGTTGCTGCCTTTTTATACTCTCATCTATTTAATCGATGTAACTTTTAAGAAACAGAATGTCCTATGTTCGTCTGTCTGTATACGATTCAAATGACACTTAGTTACAGAGAAATTAAGTACACACGGCTACACATCAAGCTATGCATTTCCAGTATAAGCTGACCTCGCATTATACGGAAATCCAACACAATGCGAGATCAGCATAAACTGGAAATGTATAGCTTGATGTGTAGCAGTGTGTACCTGTGAAAAAAAAATACTCTTACCATAAAAAATGGTAGATTTTTTTTTACCGAACTCTAATAATTCCCATTTTGCGCTCGAAAAAATATTATTGAACACTGTAATATAATGATTGCGCCTCTTTTTGTGAACTTCACATAATGCCTATTTTGGGGTCCTAAAATAATAAATAGCAAAGTACATAACTGCGACCAACTTGGATGTAGCGCTTGCGACAAACTATGAGAAAGGCCAGAAAGAGGCTCAATTATTTTAAAAAAGTGTGCATCATTAGAAGATCAATAAGTTTTTAGAGATTCATTTAAATATTTCTCGTTTTGAAGTTACTAAATGTCATTTAAAATCGATTATTTTCTATGTTTTGTAAAGTGTTGATTGGTACTAGTACTCTGTCCAAGGTATGCTGTTTCTTCGTTAGTTTTGTGTCGAGCAATCCGACTATTGAAATGTACCATAACGTTGTTGCGATTTATTTAGTTATGAAGGAATTGTTAAAATTAAATTCAATATTCTATAGCTGATTGTTTTATTTTAAATTTTAACCTACACTCGGTGTAAAAATCGTACCTCTAAGCACACGTTCGCACGGACGTAAAAATATCGCGGCGGGATTTTTTGCACACTGGATTTTCAACGCTCTTCTTTGCACCGAGAGTTGAAAATCCAACAGTGTGTTTTTTCGACTCGCTGTGATGCACTCTGTTGGATTCTCAACGCTCGGCCTGACACCAAGAGTTGAAAATTCAGTGCGCGATAAAATCCCGCCGCGATATTTTTACGTTCGTGCTAACGTGGGCTTAAAGAATCCCCTTCAAACTACTTTTTACCCTGTTCAAAAGTTTATTTGGTTGGTATCAAGGCATAAAAAAAAATTTATTACATTAAAAAATTATTCATAACGGTTGGTGTTGATGACTATATTTTTCTTAATTATAACTACATTTTCTTGATTTTACCGAGGTCAGGATATATCGGAGTAGGTACAGACGCCAGCACATCAAGCTACCCAAAACTGTCAAATTTTCCCAATCAACTTTGAACCTTACACTTTAGCGATAAAGTTGAAAATCTATTAAATAAATTTGACAGATTGTAGTAGCTTGAAGTGCTGGCGTCTGTACTTACCTATAAACTGTGTAAAGATTTTTTAAATGTGTGATATACCGATATTGATATACTTAGCGGGTTTAGTTCTAGTTGGTCCGTCCGACCAAGCGTAGGTATTGGTACCAATTCCCTTGTACACAAACTAAACTAAATTGTTCAGTGCATCTTTTGCTTTCTATTTCATTAAGAAAAGGACAGAAGATAAATTTTAGTTTAGTCCTGTCAAATTAATCAGTACTTGACGTAATTTTAGTAGGCAAGTTTTTAATCACGTCAAATTTTGTATGGAGTAGTGACAGACGCTGATTAATTTGACAGGACTAAACTAAAATTTATCTACTGTCCTTTTCTTAATGAAATAGAAAGAAAAAGATGCACTGAACTTAATTTAGTTTATTTTGTGAGCAATGGAATCGGCACCAATACCTACCTAAGTTATAAAACTCTATTGATAAGTTAAAAACTCTGTGTTGGTAAATAAACAATTTTTTTCATTGTGTTCAAACGATTTAAATAATCAATTTGATTCGGTTTAAAACCAAACTCACACTCTCGTTGACGTCGTCACTCGTGACTCGACGCAACGTTGGTCGTTGCCAGTAGGTATGGGCGTTATTTAACGTCACTAGTTACAATAACTGGCTACGGCGCATGTAACCAAATAACTAGTTTCGAGTCACAGATAAAGACGTGATTTTTGAAACTAGTTCCATCACAATGCAGTGATCGAATGAAAAGAGTGAAACGAAACAAAATTATTCGTTCCAAAAATAACGTATTACGTAGGTAACCATTTATATTTTCGTTTCACAGATAACTGTAACACTTCGATAGAATCACCGAATAGAATTTGAAAAATAACTAGTTACTAAAATCACTAGTTTTCAAAACCGGTGACGTCCTTGTAGTCACTAGTTACGTTACGTTTCGCAAAAATCACGTAACGACCCACCCCTAGTTGCCAGCTCGCATACCCTACACAAACATGCACATACATAAACTGCCGCGCGCGGCCGCCGCCGCCGCCAATAGGGATGTGAGATTAATGGAAAATAAGCGATTAAATAAAAATCGATTTTTCTTTATTAAAAATTAATCGATTTGTCAAAAATCGATTTTATTAAAAATTAATCGATTTGTCAAAAATCGATTTTATTAAAAATTAATCGATTTGTCAAAAATCGATTTTATTAAAAATTAATAGTCAATTTCTGCGAAAAAATCGATTTTTTTTGTATTATTTAAAAAAAACATGCTTTTCAAATTCCAATAATAAACCTAAGAGATTCATATTAACAATTTTTCAGATAAAAAATCAAATAAAATTATATGAATAAAAAAATAACCAATTCAAAACTAAAAATCAAAGGTTCCTTTAAAATTTCAAGGTAAGGAATTAGGAAACCAAATAGCATTATTGAAACAAATTTTAGTTCTATTAATCGTTTTATTTATTATAATAAAAATTAAATGATGAGCATCCCAACAAAATGACAAACTTATTGTCTCAAAAACTAAAATATAAATCATATAAAAAATAAATGCCTACAGATGGCGCCGTTTTTATTTAATCAACTTATACGTATGAACTTAATTCGAGATTTTTCATCCAACGCATAGACGGCGCTGTTTATAAAATTGAAACTTACTAATAGATTTTTTCATCCGTCTCATAGATACAAGCTGTTTCTGAAAATCGATTTAAACACGTAATTTATATAATCGATTTACTAAAAATCGATTAATATTAAAATAAAAATCGACAATAAAAATCGATTATTAGAAAATAATAATCGATTTAAATAAAAATCGATTATTTTTTAACATCCCTACGCCAAACCGTTTAAAACGATTTATTTGGGGTTTAAAACGGCAATATTTTATTTAAAACGTTTTAAATCGATTGTTTTACATCTATATATACAAGCCGACTATAAACAAAGTAGAAATTTATAAACACAGGTTGCACTCGTCTGTACTTGCGGAGTCAAGCGGTGCGTGCACGGGGTGAGGAGCAGAACGCAGTGTTTCCTCTTACGTTTTTAAATACATTGGGTGCTGTCTACTATAAGAAATAAGGTTACCAACTCAAGTTCAATTTTTCCCTAAAATTCGCTAAATCCCTGTCAAAATAAAATATCCCCGAACCAGCATAATAGTGGTAATTTTTCCCAAAAAAAGGGAGAAATCCCTCAAAGTGAAGAAAAAAAAAGTAAAACCACCTGGAGTGTCTAGCACGCATTGTACAGGGCACGCATTTTTCCCATCATGGGAGTATGGGGATCTTTACACCTGAAGTAAAATTAACGTTATACAGTTTGGCAGGGACATCAACGCGAATTTTTTTACCATGGATTCAGTACATGATTCTGAACCGCCCTGCGTTGAAATTTTTCGTCGGTTCATCATCATTTCAGCCGAAAGACGTCTACTGCTGGACTTAGACCTCCCCCAAGCACCGCCACTTCGATCGATTCTGTGCTTTCCGCATCCAACGGATTCCTGCGGCCTTCATAAAGTCATCGGTCCATCTTGTTGGAGGCCTTCCAACGCTACGTCTTCCGGTACGTGGTCGCCACTCCAGAACCTTTCGACCCCATCGGCCATCCGTTCTGCGAGCAATATGCCCTGCCCATTGCCACTTAAGTTTGGCAATTCTTCGGGCTATGTCGTTTACCTTGGTTCTCCTGCGGATCTCTTCATTTCTGATTCGATCACGTAGGGAAACTCCAAGCATAGCCCTCTCCACTGCCCTTTGGGTGACTTTTAGCCTTCTGATAAGGCCCATTGTAAGCGACCACGTTTCAGTACCATAGGTCATCACTGGCAACACACACTGGTCAAAGACTTTCGTCTTGAGACAGTGTGGTATGTGGAACGAAAAGATATTGCGTACCTAGCTTCCCGAACGCTGCCCAGCCGAGTCGGATTCCACGATTGACCTCTTTCTCGAAGTTGGGCCTACCTAGCTGGACAGTTTGTCCTAGGTAAACATACTCGTCCACAACTTCGAGCGTAGCGTCTCCGATCTTCATGGGAGTGGGTCTCACATAGGCATTTGACATGACCTTTGTCTTGTCCATGTTCATTTTAAAACCCACTCTTTCGGAGGCTCTACTGAGGTCATCGAGCATTGTACTGAGTTCCTCCATGGTCTCAGCCATGATAACTATGTCGTCGGCAAACCGATCGACCGAATAACCGTCGGTTATTTCTTTTTAAATCTGCTGTTTCATAGAAAAGTGCAATACCTACTCGGTCAAAATGTATGGAACAGCTGTTTTTAGGGTTCCGTTGCCAAATGGCAAAAAACGGAACCCTTATAGATTCGTCATGTCTGTCTGTCTGTCTGTTTGTCTGTCCGTCCGTATGTCACAGCCACTTTTTTCCGAAACTATAAGAGCTATGCTGTTGAAACTTGATAAGTAGATGTATTCTGTGAACCGCATTAAGATTTTTACACAAAAATGGAAAAAAAACAAATAATTTTGGAGTTCCCCATACTTAGAACTGAAACTCAAAAATTTTTTTTTCAGCAATCCCATACGTGTGGGGTATCTGTGGATAGGTCTTCAAAAATGATATTGAGGTTTCTAATATCATTTTTTTCTAGACTGAATAGTTTGCGCGAGAGACACTTCCAAAGTGGTAAAATGTGTGTCCCCCCCTGTAACTTCTAAAATAAGAGAATGATAAATCTAAAAAAAATATATAATGTACATTACCATGTAAACTTCCACCGAAAATTGGTTTGAACGAGATCTAGCAAGTAGTTTTTTTTTAATACGTCATAAATCGTAAACCGCAATTTACCTTTCATTCAATGTTACTTGCTGCTACGGAACCCTTCATGGGCGAGTACGACTCGCACTTGGCCGCTTTTTTTTTTAAATAACCGACTAAAAATTTTAACGCCCCTGGGAGTTCATAATCATGTACATACTGAATCCATGGTAACATTTTTCGCGTCGATGTCCCTGCCACCTTGAAGATGTATTAAATAGTAGAAATAACAAAGGCTGACATAATCACGGGTTAATTTTTCTTTGCTATGCCTCGGTTGAGTTTCAACAACCAAAAGGCTTTCCTAACTGTGCGTTCGCACTGGCGAAACATTTACAACGAAACATGTTGGAATCTCTATTTTCTGTCAATTTTCCATACAAAGTTTGACAGGCACTAGAGATTTCAACATGTTTTGTTGTGATGTTTCGCCAGTGCGAACGCATAGGTAGGCATAGCGGTAAACATTGGAGATGTCGTTAAAAACTGAATCGTGTCTCGACGATGCGATCTTTGTTTATTTACTCAACCTTTCAACTGTCATTAACGAGATACAATAGAATTTTAATTGTTATCCACCTCAATGAGGCGTCGTAATAGATGATGAGATAATAAATCAAAACCACAACTTTAGTTTCATTCTTGTTTCATTTGAACGTTTTTTTTTTTCTATTTTGACGTATTTCAACGCTTCAACTTTGGTACGACTATCCAAACGTAGAATTTGATTAATCTAAAGCAGTGTTACCAGCTCTGTGAAAATTACCCCATTTAAGGCAAATTTTAAACGATGGATCATTTTGTTTTTTTTTTTTCAATAAATATTTTAATTTCCGGCGTACGTGTATAACCAGATAAATAAAATGAACCTACTGAATGAACGTAAATGAATCAAAAGTAGTATTTAAGGATCGTAACAGGTGGTGTTCTGTAGTTTCTGTCTTCCCCCATGGAAAAAACGCGTGAGTTTACAGGTCGACATAAAAAAAAAACAAAATAAATGTAAAATGATTGTATTTATGACTATTCATCGGTGAATTCAAATTCATTTTTATGGATCACGGCTATTATTCGTTTTTAAGACATTGTGATTGATTTCCTTTATCAATCACGTGTCTAATTTAGTGAGTCTACACATTTTATAATTTTACGTTTCTTTTCCTTTATTTCCAGGGGCATTTAATATTTTGTAGTGGCAACGAAAACACACGTGAGTCAAGAAGTGGGAATAACGTGACTTTCATAATGTGGCAACATTTTTAGTGATGGCCGATGTTTCAACTTGAACGGGATGCTAACGACCGTTGCCGAATTTTAGTGTTGAAATTAATCAAGTTTCTCATAATTCGGTGTTTTTATGTGAATATTATTTATTCTATTAACATTTTGTGTGCTATTGTGTGTTTTTAGTGACTAAATTGTAAGTGTTGTTCAGAAAAGAATGTTTGTTGTGCCCTCGCTCTAACAGGATCACTGGATAATAAAATATTGGATTACGGTTTGCTGTTTATTTAGTTGTTGTGGACTAAAGGTAAGTCGCGTTACTTCATGAACTTGTTACACGTCTAGTTTTAGTCTTATGTGACGGTTTTTTAATGCCACGAAAGCTGTACGCGTGATATGCGACTGCCGAGCGCCCGGGCGAGATAACGGAAGATTATAGTAGATTGCAAAGATTCTGATAAGATTCCTTTCTTCGCGGCACTGCAGAGCCATGAATACACACCATAAAACCTGTCTTACGTACATGAAGCGACAAGTGTATATAAAAAATTGTTTGAACGTAACAAACACTGAATTGAACGTGCTTCATGCTCTATTTCCCACTGAAAAGTTTGATATAAATTGAGAAATCGCAGTGAGAGGTATTTACGTACCCATTAGGCATTTCGTCCAACACATTCCACTTAGTTCTGCACCACAAACCTGATGGAAAGGTGTTATTTTCTTTTTCCAAACTTAGGTTAGGAAACTATTTTTGAAAATTTGAATTCACTCTAAAGTGGTCTTACTGTGTTGTGTTACTTTCTGAATATTTTGAACATTCCATAAACATCTTATAACTTAAATAAAACTGACCATACATTTTACGACAACATAATCATTACAAAAAGTTTCCTCATTTAAAACTTATTTCTCTCAATGTAAACAATATTAATTTCTGTCATTGACACTGTTTATCTGATGGTCACTCACATTTTCTTCTCATTTGTTCTTGACCTAATGTAATAATATTTCTATCCTAAGAATTTTCCCACAGTAAAAAAAAATACTATGGAGTATAATCATGTGATACATACTATGTTGTTAAGATTCCTTAATCATTAGTCATATTATTTTTACTTATATAAAATGTCAAGTTCTCAAGTACATAAAATGTTTGATTCAAGTATTTATAACATTCAAACCAATTCAGTGTTATAAAATTATAATAGAAAAAGTTACAATCTAATATTAAAATATCAAAGAATATGTTAACTTGCTGCATTTTAAAACCTACCAATATCAATTACAAAGAAAATAGATTAGGGAATAAAAATAGGAGGTTAGGTAATACATAAACAGCAATTTTAACTAAAGAATCCATTTGATTACAAATTAATTTTTGTAACCATTATCCTGGTTTATAAACTATATTTATCACATATTTTAATATAATCTAATGGGTAAATCAAAATAACTATAATTATGTCATACTTTATATAAATAAATATTGATAAAGTAAAAACATAATATTCAATTCCACAGCTAAACAGTAACGGCAAAAGTTGATAAATATTTCTGAATTTTTAAACCAACATTATGGAGGTTTTTTTACATGTGACCGAATAAGGAAGGAGGAAGAAAAGATCAATGAAGTATGATATTAAAGAGAAGGGACAAGGGAGCGAATGATAATGTGATGGTTGACAGGGGAGAATGGAAGAAGAAAACGTATCGCGTCAACCTCGCAAGTAATATGGGCAAGGGCTGGAAGATTGTGATGAGTTGATGATTGACTGACATCACACAGCCTAAATCACATAACTTAATGCCTCTCTTGCTCAAAGAGTTGGCAGTAAATTATTTCACACCCTTATTGTGCAGAGGAGATAACATTTCCTTATGTGCATACTGTATAAAGCCAGCAACAACAATAAAACTGACAACAACAACGTTATGGTTGACAAGTCATCCACTAAGCGAATTATAAAAAAAGATAAGAAAATACATTTAGAAGGGGTTTGGAAGAGATTGAAGTTTAAATGTCAATAATATTTGCCTTCATTTTTAAATACTGACCACCTCAGTGTTCACAAGCGCTGCTGCTGAGGATGAGGTCCTGGGTTCGATTCTCAGGTCGGGCAAGTGTTATTCGAGTTTTTCTATCTGGAATTTCCTGAATTTGTGCCCGGTTGATGGCAATGGGCTCGCCACTTACATGGGACTCAAACATAACTGGTGAAATGTGGGTGTACTATTAGGTACACCTCTGCTTAACCCTTCGGGGATTATAAGCATGATGTTATGAACGTACTATCGAAGAAACGCATATCTGTACACTGTAAGGATTATTCTTGGTTGCAGCTCTCGGCCTCTATAGTAACACTAACCTATGAAAAAATAGGGTTGTTTTCAAAGTGGTTAGATATGCGTTACTCCGATCAAAATCAAAATATTTTATTTCTCATAAACCTACATGGGCACTTATGAAACATCAGAAGCTAGGTGGACGGTTCTAATTGGTTGTTTCCTATGGAGAAGAGCCGGCAAGAAACTCCACGTTTACTCTTTTAAAAATAATTGGCTTTTACAATACTTTCAAATAACAGTGTTTCTAGGTATGGGAGGACAGTGTAGGTCTTTCAATAAGTACCAAGTACTTAACAAAATAGAAAATGGTCAACAGGTCTACAATCCGGGTCCATATTGGCTCAACTAAAGTTCTTTACCCGAAATTGTTCTTCCTAACGATTTGTAATCCGAATGATCACTCTTCCTAAAATTTTTCATCCTAAAGTTTTCATTCATACTATTTGTAGTGCTACGGGCGATGTTCATAACACTCATGTTTCCGAAAATTGTAATTAATAATATCATTAATGTAAATATATTTAAACTCCTACTGTTTTTTATCATAACGCTTTTATCCCTAAACATAATTACCATAATATTTTCACTCATACTCAGAAAGAAACATTTACCAAGTGTTATAAAAAATATATGTGGGTAGAATAAAATACTTAGATAAAAATACTATGAAAAAAATACTTAGAAAAATTTCGCGACCAATTTCGATGTAGCGCTCGCCGGCCGCTGCCGCGGCACCGCTCGCTTCGCTCGCTCGGCTCGCGCGTAGTTGGTCACAGTTCTAACCTAACCTAACTTATGGATATCTTTGCAGGGGGTCCATATTGGCTCAACTAAAGTTCTTTACCCGAAATAAAAAATTAATGTATATAATACTGATTATTATGAATAAAAAGAAATCTAAACAAAAAAGATATGACTTTGAATAATAGTATAAAAGATGGTTATGTTGCGGAAATATAGGGAAACAAATAAAAGTATAATAGATGTTTATTGCTACTGACATTATGAAGTTGAATGCTTCGGAATTATGAACATTAGAGACAGAGTAGTTAGGAATTGTGATTGTTAGGATGAAAAATGTTAGGAAGAACATTTTCGGATTTCCAATTACCGGAGTTGAAAATTTAGGTGAACTTTGGCGCACCCCTACAATCCACTAAGCCTACAGCGTTCTCACATTCACAAAATATGTAGAAAATAATCTATACAAAAGATAAATAAATTAATAAAAGTAAAAAACCTATTTTAATAAAACGCAATTATATGTATGATTGCTATTACAACTGTAATCAATCTGAATAATTATCATGTCCACAAAAGTCACTTATAAATGATAGACAACGATGATACCTATGTAATGTATTTTTAAATACCAGTAAGTATCACAAGTTAGTTATGCACAGTATTTATTTCATGACATCACTGATGTGGCACCTTTGTGCAAGGCCAGCGCTCGCTAATTGCCAATAGCATATTTGTTTCCTATTTAATGGTCGTAACTCAAGCATTGGCTGCAACGTTATGACCGTATGTTATGGCTAATGTTGTAAAATTTTACTTGATTATAACATAACATCACGCCAAGATTTCCTAAAGAATTTAACAGCAGCATTTAGTTCACCCACATTTACACGCAAAATATGCTGTTGGACGTGGATTTGCAGACACCTACCCCTTTATACTATACAAGTCCCATTTACCAACTTATTTTTTTTTAAATAACATGGAATAGAAAAAAAATTGTGTGAGGACATAGGAGAAATAATAAGAATTGTTTGTTTCGCTACTCAACTCAAAAAAAAATCTGTTTGCTTTGCAAAGTTCTCTATAATAAATCATTTTTGTTTTGCCTAAGCATGTGCCAGTTAACTACAGGTTTAGAGAGCCTGTTTGCTAGGTACCTTGCAGTTATGTGACTAATAAAAATACTTAATTGACAATAGAATAATAATGTTAGGTACAATGCAACTGGGGAATTACCATCCATCCTGTCAAGTTACTGCATTTATTGCTGCATTAATCTATACTTTTATACTTAATATTATAAATAGGTAAAAATTTGTTTGCATGTAGGAAGTAATCTCCGGAACTAGAGTCTGGTCCCGCTAAATCTGCAATGGAATAAATGGGCAACCCCAAAAAGTTTTATTTATGGTATAATTTTATATTAGTCAGTTATGTCGAGTCAGTTTCGGGGTTGAAAGTAGATCTAATGATTTTGATATTTTGCCTTTTGATTTTTGCATAATAGACTATGTCGTACATAGGTACGACCTCACGTACATAGGTACGACCTCACGTACATAGGCTCTACCTCCATACGATGACAAAACTGTATCAAATCCACACTGCATCGTGCTAAAGTGACTAGATTTTTTACCAGGAATAAATCAGAATATAAACAAAATAACCTAAAAAAAAAACCGGCCAAGCGCGAGTCGTACTCGCCCATGAAGGGTTCCGTAGCAGCAAGTAACATTGAATGAAAGGTAAATTGCGGTTTACGATTTATGACGTATTAAAAAAAAACTACTTGTTAGATCTCGTTCAAACCAATTTTCGGTGGAAGTTTACATGGTAATGTACATCATATATTTTTTTTAGTTTTATCATTCTCTTATTTTAGAAGTTACAGGGGGGGGGGACACACATTTTACCACTTTGGAAGTGTCTCTCACGCAAACTATTCAGTTTAGAAAAAAATGATGTTAGAAACCTCAATATCATTTTTGAAGACCTATCCATAGATACCCCACACGTATGGGATTGATGAAAAAATTTTTTTTGAGTTTCAGTTCTAAGTATGGGGAACTCCAAAATTATTTGTTTTTTTTCTATTTTTATGTAAAAATCTTAATGCGGTTCACAGAATACATCTACTTACCAAGTTTCAACAGCGTAGCTCTTATAGTTTCGGAAAAAAGTGGCTGTGACATACGGACGGACAGACAGACAGACAGACAGACATGACGAATCTATAAGGGTTCCGTTTTTTGCCATTTGGCAACGCAACCCTAAAAAGACAAAGTATCAAATTTTATTTTCGTAGGACAGGTTGGTGTTGCCGTCTATTGATTTTTAAATTCCACCGTTTTTTTGCTTATGCAGACTTAGCGTGGCCAGACTACCAATCGGATTTGAAAAAATCTTTTTGCATTGGTTAGCCCAATTATTGAAGGTTATATATAGGCTCGCGGACGAAGAATCGAGCAGAAGCTAGTTTTAATTCAATATTGTAAAAAACCTGGCTAAGTACTAAATATAGTTTGTTTTACTATCATACTAGCCACCCGCCCCTATTTAAAAAACGTTGGGTTGATGATATCGTCAAAGAAACACTGATGAGGAACGCACGGAACCGGGATGTGTGGGAGAAAAAAGGGGAGGCACAGGCCCATACCCAGGAGTGGGGGATTCCGGGCTGAAATGATAACAAACCATGTTTTTTTTTTAAAGTGAAAACTTCTTTAGGCGCGTTGAGCATTTTTGAGATGGGACTAAGCCATTGATTTCGCGACAGCATGATGACACCTCATTTTGTGAACGCGATTGTGCTCTTTATTTATATTACGTTACGGATCAATGTTCTATGCAAGCATTTTTACTTTAAAGGTTTCGGAATTTTTTTTTTTTTGTAAACGCGATTGTGCTCTTTATTTAGATAAGGTTACGGACCAATGTTCTATACAAGTATTTTTCTTCCACCAAGGCGATCTTGTTCAAGTTTTCACTTCTGTCGGCACTCCCGGAGTGCCACCACTTTTTTATTTCTTTTTTATGTACGTTAAATATCAATGTAGGTATAATACACCAATAATACAACACATATAATACACCTTCCGGAAAACAGTCTCTAAATGATGTAAAAAAATTGAAAACCGCATCAAAATCTGTTGCGTATTTTAAAAGAACAACGCGGTCACGCAGACACGAATAGTGACTTCAATTTATAATGTATAGATGACCAGAATTTTTCCATCCACTGCTGTCTCCTCAAAAAACAATATCAACAATGATGTGTCCTAATTCTATTTTCAATGTACTTATCTCATTTCCTGAATGGATTGTTAAAGACATTAACACAAAGTTAATTTTAGCCAGTCGTATCAGCGGGCTGAACGAAGCGGTCACCTATTTGGCAGTCAGCCATGTTTACCATCATAATCTTACAAATCGTGTTTTTTTTTTTCATAAACCTACTTTGTTTTTAGGCTGAGGACTCATCATTATTTATGGTCTCTTTGAATGTTGTAAAAATATGAATTGTCCTAAATTAAGGCGGGTCCGCAACGGTCGATTATTAATTTTTAAAAGTACCTCCGTTATTTTTTACGACTATAATAAAATTCGTTTAAACATCCAATAAATAAGTTGTCATTTATTTTTGATAAAGTTCTAATTTTTTTTAATGAATCATTTACTTTACGACATCACATTCAAAAACATATTTTTTCCAAACATTCGAAAAACGCGGATTTCTAGTTTCATATTTCTTAAACTTGACACTCATAGCCACAATAGGAAAGTAGTTAAACATAATTTACTGCTCAAACAAATTAGAGCTGATTATAATCATAATTTTTCGGAACTGAAGTTTAATTTCGTTTGCACTAATAATCACGCTAACACGTTCTTAGCCGGAGTGGCAGCAAAAAACGACCAAGTACTTGAATACCAGTCGCTCCACATATGAATAATATCAAATAGTAATTAAAACAGTACCATTCGGGTCGAACCGTGATAACGGAACGTGAAATTGGACATCACTTGTCTTGTTTTTTACAACTCGTTCGTAAATACATACATACATAAACTCACGCTTCTTCACATGGGGGCTGGTAGAAACCACAGAACGCCACCTACTACGATCCTTACATACTCCTTTTGCTTCGTTTACGTTCATACATCTGGACATACACGCACGCCGGTTGCGAGTACTACGCACCTGACCTTTCTGAAGAACATCACCAATAAGGTCACTATATTCCTAAGTTGTCGAAGCGACGATCTACGCAAGGTGGCTGGTAGCAGCGAGGATCGAGTTGAATGGCGTGCGATTGAAAAATCCTATGTCCATCAGCGCATTCCTATAGGCAGATGTTGAAAATCTGCTCAAAGATATCCAAGATACATAAAGCCAGCCCTATATTGTTTTCTCAAGATTTTAACCAACTTTCAAAAGGAGGAGGTTCTCAATTCGACTGTGTTTTTTTTTTTGTATGTTTTTTACGCGATTACTCCGCCAATTATGAATTGATTTTGATGATTCGTTTTTGTTTGGTAGATCATACTTCAGAGGTGGTCCCATATAAATTTTATTAACTTTGCTTGGGTAGTTTTTGAGTTAGCTTCAATAATACGTATTGTTTTCCACTTAGTATGTGGATGATATGATAAGTTCCTGTCACTGTTATTTACATAGCAGGTAGTGGTATTCGCATTTGTGTGGAGTAGGTACCACAGCTAAAAAGTGAAAAATAAAAACATTTTACAAAAAAAAAACAACCGACTTTAAAAAAAACACGAAAATTCTAAACCAAAAACACCGACTACCGAAATTAAAGTTATTTTTTTCATTTTGTAGTGTTTTTTTTTTTTTTTGAAGTCGATTGTTTTTTTTTTGTAAAAAGTTTTTATTTAAATAAAATAACCGAAGAAGATGGAAATTCCGAAATACCATTACGTAGATTTGCTCACTAAGTACTTACTTAAAACCCAATGAAGTTACAGAAGTTTACTTAGCACTTGGTTTTACCTTCAACCATAACAATAGTCTAGGTACCAAGTTTAAATCTCTTTATTATGAACATAGCCTTCATGATACCTTTAAAACTTAGGCCCACAGCGACTCAAGATTATAAAGTTGTAATCAAAAGCTTAACACTCAAGATTCTAGGATTAGATGCCGAGAACCTTGAAGCGGTTCAGCAGTAATCTTGGAGGCCTAAAGTTTGACACGATTTGTCTAAGATAGGTACGCATAAATGCATAATTCCACCACCAAGATAATCGTCAACATTCTATTTTAAAATCTGGTAACAATTTACGTCTTAAGGCGGAATCTCTTTTAATACCGAAGCACCCAGTTCTGCAAAAACTGAAGAATTTGTGACAAAAACGGGCATTACTGTATTTTTGCCAAAGAAACTTGCCGTTACTTTTGTCGCGTCCTAATCGTGTTGAATACCATTAAAACCAAGTGCAGCTAACATTCAAAAGACAGCTCTCATCTTTAAGAATTAAAACTATAAGTTTTGGTCCTTGGAACTGCCTGGAAACCTGTATTAAGTCATTCTAGTTACCCAATGATTCGCCCCGCAGATTTGGCGTGAAAGTTACTGCTCGAAAAACATCGAATTTGTCACCTAAAATGAAGACATAAAACAACCAACTGTGCCCTTGCAAAAACTCGTATCAAATAAACTATTCGTGAACCGTCGTCAGCTAAGTCGGTAATCCGGCCCGGCCCAGATTAAAGGCATCAATGGAATTCGGGAATGGGATAGCGGCCGATTCGGTCTGAACGGACGGCCGGCCGGCAAGGTCGTTGTGCCTGTCACCAGACCGGTTCGTAACTTCGTACTAGCGTTTACGTAGCCGATTTAGCTTGCAAAGTGAACAAAAATAAGACTTGTAATAATTGCTTGTATTCAAAGGTTGTATACGCACTTGATATTGCAAAGGTTATTGAAAAGCTTTGATAAAGTTATCGTAATAATTTTCCACAGGCTGACTACACCCACTCCTATAGGCCTCTTTTTTGTGCCAGCCTCATTCAGTAAAGATCAAGTTATACTTACATATACTCCATTTGAAATAAGATTAGACATTTAAACAAACCTTTTTTACAGTCCGTTCAACCGATTTTGACTTCTATACCGTAGGCATAAGGACGGCATTGAAAGCAAAAAAGTAGTTACAATACCAACTGTTTACTGCAGCCGCCATTTGTCATGCCACCAACGCAATAGAAGTCAAAATCAGTTGAACGGACTGTAAAAGAGGTCTTATCTTATTTCAAATGGAGTATAGTTATGAATTGTCGTTTTTCAAAGTCAAATACTAGGCTCAAAAGTAGTCACAAACTAAGTTTATTCTGAGAGGATCCGCCTCGTTGAAAGATACAAAGTTGATTAGGAAGCGTCCGATAATTTCCTCTATCCGCAAGCTGTGAGTTTCTCATGTTACGTACAGCGACCTGCCGAGTTTTCTTCGCATTCCTATTTGAAACCAGTTTTTCTAAGTTTGTGTTACGTAATAAACGTAGAAGGTATTAAAAATACCTTTAATGGTTCAACAAACCCGCAATCTGAAATGGAAATGGTACAAGATTCATCATCTGCCTAGGTAGCTTTTTCCCAGTTATGGGGTTGGCTTCCAGTCTAACCGGATGCAGCTAAATAACAGTATTTTACATGGAGCCACTGCCTATCTGACCTCTACGACCCAATTACTGGGTAACACGATACAGACTTTCGGGCTTCTGACTACCCGTAACGACTGTCAAAGATTTACAAATGACTGCCGGGACCAACGGCTTAACGTGCTTTCCGAGGCACCTCGGCAAGTGTGGCTCCCGTGCAGCTGTTATTATTTCACAAGATTCAGATCCACAAATATACCGCATTTTAGCCCATATATGCCACTGTGATAAGTGCCACAAAAACCTCCTTGAACTCGTAAAATCGTAATGCAACATGACAATATTACTTTTTGCTTACCCGTACAAGTATCAATACATATTGAGCAACAGAAATTTTGTTGCAGTAGCGGTTTTATTACTTACTGTCGCTAAGTACCAAGTAAATGACTCACACAAGGACAACTGGGACATATTTGACATAGTTTTTACACCACCACAATATCTTTATCTTCGAGTTTTACTGGCAGTATTAAAATGCAATTATTTCTAATTGATGTCGTTTTAATGAACGAAACTATGTTGCAGTCACGTATTTAGCATCGGGACTATAAAACAAAAGGTGTTAATATATGAAATTGTGGCAACGTGACTTGAAAACTGCACTGCTAATCAACTCACCATTTTCCCGTCTCCACAATCTTCGACAAGAAATCCTCAAACCATATTCTTTGTCCATAATATAGCGTTATATTTACATAGATTTAACCATCATTCCCTTTGGGAAACCAAGTTTCACGGTGTACCGCCATAATACCGTAACAAATCCAAAGGGAAAAGATGGGGCGGGCGTAATGGTTTCTGCCGAGGGCTATATTGGGCACACCTATGGGGACCAAACGTATGACAAAAGTATTAAAGGTCATTGCTCCATATAGTTGGGGACGTCCTTACGGCATTAGCTTATGCGATGTGGCCTTGATTCAAGAACGATGAACTTTGCTAAAGTGAATAATATCGATCGCCAAAAATGTTAGTCGGGTCGTACTGCCTCATTGTTTAACTTCCTATTATTGTGACATTTTAAGGAATGCTTTGAAGACCATCCTTGCCAGATACCTATATTGGTACTCAGTGAAGATTACTAGTTAATTAATGCCATTAACCACTTAACTCACATGACTCAATAAAAACATGAATGAAAAAAAAAAACAAAAAAAATCCCAGAATAAGAAATATTTCAACAAGTTGTCAAAGACCAAAGTCTCGGAACATTAAAACCTATTTGAAACGATGTTTCTGCAAAGTAAGAAGAAGAAAAAACTAACCAAGACTCATTGTGCAGTAAATTGGAAAAATTGTATAACTCGCAACAACTTTGCTGGCAAGACAAAAGAATATCATCCGAACTAAAAGGCTGACCCAATTTCATCGTAATATTTTTAGACTAACCTCTTTTAAAATGCAATTTCCGTGCCAAAACCATTTTACAAAAACATCTAGGAGTATTTTCGATCTCACCTTGAAGTTGAGATGATTTTCTGAGATGGTTTATTAATAAGGTCTGAATGTTCAAGCTCAAGGCATTATAATTTCGTGGTAGTCGTTTATCATGAGCCGGGCATGTGTCAACGACTCTGCCTCGAGCTCGCAATAGACTTCCTAATTACTTAGATGTCTCAAATTGGTATTACGACCACTAACAGGCAGACGCTAAGTCATGATAAAAAATTCCGCCTCTGACTCATTTTGCATCGCTAATTTCAAAACTGGTTGTGGTTGATTGCATTTTGGGGGATCCCAGAAGCCCAACAGTGACCAATTACATACAATTAGTCCCTTTGATTCGATGCGCGATTTTGCGTATGGTGGAATTTTTGATTAAATTCGCCTTGGATACTTTTCGCTTCCGAAATTGTTTATTGGAACAGAAGCAGCATTCCTAATATTGCCAAATTCCTTACAGTCCAAGCATTTTTCTAGAGGCCATGCCTATTAGTCAAATAGATTCGAGTTTTTTGACACGGATTGAATTGGACCCTATGTGGTCTTTGTCACGAAAATGTTCAAGGCTCATTTGTTTTGATGTCCTCTACCCAACTGGCAGCTTGTCCCGCGTGTATTCTCATGATTATCTCAACTCTCGATACAACTAGGCCAACTCATCTATTATATCGTGCACATCATCATGTGGCTGTCAAAACTGCGCACGCCATTGGCGTATTAGGTAACGTCATGCAAACACTTCTTCATCGGTCATTGTTCCGCTGTGTAACGTTACATATAGACCTTGGTGAAATTGTTTTAATTTCGAAACTGCAGTGATTCTCCGTCGAATAAGTAATGATAGTGGAAGCACGCTCGACCGCCCGCCATGTTGCAACCAGGCACCCAGGTTATTTCCGGAAGCGCTTAGAAACTGGCCCGTGTGCGGTTTGCCGTCCGTCCGCCAGATTCTGCAATAGACCTTGTGTTTCGATATTCAGCGTTTTATTCAACGTTTCATTTCCTGGATTATTAAATGCCGTTCCCTTTCCGAATGGTGCGGAAAACGTTAAATTAAACTGTCCAAAAAGTATTTGTCTGGTTTTAGTAATTGCTTCTTATCCTTTGATTATAAATTCAAATACAAACAGGGTAGGACCTAAACTGGCCATTTTGGAACTATTAAAACTTTTGGGTTTGGTCTCGGTATCCTTCAGTCCATGATTTACATAGTAATACTTTCGGAATTTCAGTTCTAACACAGATAAGCACAGACAGATGAGACACCCCGCAAAATAATTTAAATAAAAAGCGACTCTTGCATCGACACAATAAAGTGCAATTCAGATCGCACAGCGCTAATTACCTACAGTTATATTCACCTAGAAGTTGCCTCTCTTCCTATCGCGTAACTCTTATATCTTCTGACTACGTTACGCTCACTGATTTCGACAAGTCGAGCCCGCCGCGTACCTACTTGTAGCTTCATACCTAAAATGCAGTGTCCCATCTGTGTTCATCTCTGGTCCTAATTAAATAGATTACTTTGTATCGACCTAATAGTCGAGAGTGCGTGGTGATTATTTTTATGCCGCCGGTATTCAAAACCGCGGCCGCACCTTGGTTTGTGCGTGAAGTTGGCAAGATTGGAACAGCCCAATTTGTGGTGGAAGCCCACTTATTTTAATTTGACCTAGATGCGTACAGCAAAGTTTTCTTTTGAAGTTTTTGTTCCACATTTTTATCATCTTTTTTTATTATGTAAGACAGTGTTAGTGCTTCCTCGCGTGTTTGTAGTCTGTATGATAAAATTCTTAGTAGACTTCATTCGTTATTCAACAGTTCTCGGTAACCTAGTTTCGAAGGGCCTAAACAAAATAACGAACGATGATGGAAATATCAAAAAAACTTTTACAAAAAAAAACAACCGACTTCAAAAAAAAAAAAACACTAAAAAGTGCAAAATAACTTTAATTTCGGAAGTCAGTGGCAAAAAATGAAAATACAAAACCTAAGACACCGACTTCCGAAATTAAAGTTATTTTTCACTTTGTAATGTTTTTTTTTAAGTCGGTTGTTTTTTTTTTGTAAAAAGTTTTTATTTTTCACTTTTTAGTTGTGGTACCTACCCCACAAACATTACATACTAAGTGGAAAAAAAATACGTATTTTGTAGCTAACTCAAAAACTACTCAAGCAAAATTAATAAAATTTATATGGGACCAATTTGAGAGTATACCCTTTCAAACAAAAAAAGATTTTTTAAAATCGGTCCACAAATGACGGAGAAATCGGTGGACATACGCTACGAACATATAACCTTCTCCTTTTTGGAAGTCGGTTAAAAATGTAATGGATTAAGGCTCCGTGCCGCCGCACCGCACGAAATCACTGATTTTGATCAATTTTGTTTATTCGTTGTGAGAAAGGGGACGAGAATTTAAACAAAATTATTTGTGATTTGAAAAGTCCAATTCTTCGTCTTGTACATAGGGGAAAGGGATTTTTGAAATAAATTAAGGATTCGTGGGAAATCACTAAAATTCGCAACAAGTTTTCCAAAAAATGACGCGAGACTGACGTTTGATCGTTTCGTTAGAAGAAACTGCTTTTGATGTTGAAAATTAAAAAATATCATCAACATCATTATTATGGTCTACTTGTACATAGGGGAACCACTTTTTTCAACTTTCATACAAAATATAGCAGAAAAAAAATGTTGAAATAACGTAACTTTCTCAAAACTTCAAGCCAAATAAATATTTTTTTCTAATACTTAGAAACACTTTTAAGAAATTTTAAAAATTATATATTAATTTTAAGTTAATTGTTTAATAGAATCTAAATTTTATTTTATAAATAAACAATTACTTCATTACGTAAATAAATGGCAAAGTGAACTATATAAACGATCGCGGAAAATCTATTCCGTCAGTTAGTGATGGGTAACTCATCATTTTTATATGAGGTTGAGGGAGTACCTCATTTTACCTCGCGAGGTCCTCACGAGGTACCCCTCATATGAGGCGAGGAGTCGTTCGTCAACATATTCACCTCACGAGCCGAGCTCGAGCCGAACTCAGCCGAATTCAACTGATAGTCCGAGGCAGCGGAGCGGACGGGTGCGTCGACTCATAAGTACTCACGATTCCGATTTTTACGTCTCCCTCATACACATAACTTTCTTTCGCTCATAAATTTTTGATCATCAAAATAAACGGATCAATGACACTTGATTACCAATCTAATGTTGATGTTTTTAGAGTTCATAGTAATAGCTGCTGTAATGTTTACTGTGTTTTCAAAATTTCGAGACCTCACCTCACTCATTCTATAGCTTCATCAATCACTCAATACTCTACTCACTCGCGAGTACTCGCGTCAATAATATCAATGTCAAAATTTTTAAGTGAGGGAACGAGTGAGGTGATTCAATGTTGAAATTCGAGTAACTCTTTCAATTTGCGATCACGAGTACCTCAAACGAGGCACCTCATGAGTGAGGGACACATCGCTACCGTCAGTAGCGAACGGGCCTTCCCAGCGTGAGGACGTATCACTTTGCGTCGCAGCACGCACACACGCACGTACGTGTCCGATGTTAACATATTCCAGAAATTGTACGTCGACTACCACATTTTGATCCGCATTTTATTTTAAAGTACTTTGCTTGTTTTTGAAGAACATTAAAATTTTGCATGCCTGGCAATAAATAAAATACCGGTGTACGTGTGTTCGTAATTCTTCTTATCCTAAACGGCTTGACTGATTTAGATGTTTTTTTTTTAAATTATTTTTGTGTAACTTGGATGGTTCATAACTATAGTTGGATTCGCGTGGCGCTGTTGTCGCAGGACAACATCTGCCTGCTGGGTTCACTAGTTGTATTTTGACTTTAGATTTCATAGTTTTGAATGATTTTTGGTAGGGGAAAAAGTTATGGGTTTGCGTCACCGATATGCCCGCGCCGATATGCTGTTGTAGCAATAAGTGAAGTATTTTTGGAACGAAGTTCTTTAACGCTACTGAAGACTACTTTAAGTCAAAATAAAGATCCAAGATGACGGCTGCGAACATTTAAAAATATTTCGTCATGGGTATCGTTTTCATAGTTTTCGAGGATGCTAAAGCTGATAGTGAGGTCAAAATATAAATCCAAGATGGCGGCTGTGACAATTTTCAGATTTTTCGTCATAGGTGTCTTTTTCATAGTTTTTGAGGATTCTAAAGCAGATTTTGATGACAAAACGTAAATCTAAGATGGCGGCTGCGAAAATTTTCACATTTCTTCATAACATCACGCTATCAATTTCAAAGTGTTGGGCCCTTTGAAATTGATGGCGTGATGTTATGAAGAAATCTCATTTCCGCAACTTTTTCGCGCAAGTGGGTTCGCGCAAGTGTCTTTCGCGAAAATGTCTTTCGCGCAAGTGTCTCAGATCCCTTTACGGATACTGGTGCCAATTCTCTTGTCACAAATTAATGCCTCAAAACTAGGCTAAAAATCACCAAAGTTTCGTTCATTCCTGTCAAACGATGATTTCCTATCGTGAAATAATTTTAGAATATATTTTATTTTGACAGCACTAAGATGGCAATATGGTGCCGATTCTCTTGTATACCGAACTAAACTTACTAAACTATCACTAAAATTCCTTACTTTTGGCTATGAAAATCTTGAAGCTATTCTGCAACAAAAATTTTCTAAATTAAATTTAAATTTATTTTGATACACTAAAATTATATTTGACAATCGCGAGTCCACGTGGTACTTATTTGCCCTACCCCGTGAATTTTTTTTAGAGCTGGAGGCGCACAGGGGGCAGCCTTGACGTTTTATATAGAATTTTTACTTTTTGTAAGGAAAATAAGAAAAAATATTACCTACATGTAGAGTGTCAGGGGTTTAAGGGTTTTATAAAGGGGATCGAAATTCTCATTATTTTTGCGATTGGACACACCGTTTTCGAGATATATGCAAAAGAAAAAAAAAAGATACAGTACTGTTTTTTGCACCTGAAGCGAGGTGTTGGTGTGAATTTTAGTTCAAGATAACTAATTTTATTCCGCACCTTTTTAATCGCGATTAAAAAAAGTCATATTTAGTTAGACATGGGTGCCGATTCTCTTGTACACCGAACTAAACTAACTAAACTATCACTAAAATTCCTTATTTTTGACTATGAGAATCTCAAAGCTATTCTGCAAAATAAATTCTCTAAATTTAAAAATAATTTTGACACATCTAAATCGAATTTGACAACCGCGACTCCACACGTGATACCTAACCACGTGAATCTTTTTAGAGACGGAGGCGCGCAGGGGGGGCAGCCTCGACGTGTTTTATATGGATTTTTCACTTTTTGTGTGGAAAATAAGAAAAAATATTACCTACTTGTAGAGTGTTAGGGGTTTAAGGGTTTTATAAAGGGTGTCGAAATTTTCATTATTTTTGCGATTGGACACACCGTTTTCGAGATATAAGCAAAAGAAAAAAAAAATTCAGTACTGTTTTTTCATCTGAAGTCGAGGTGTTGGTGTGAATTTTAGTTCATGACAACCAATTCTATACCACATGTTTTTAGTCGCGATTAAAAATAGTCATATTTAGTTAGAAAATCTAAATTTTAGGTTAAAAACGTCAAATTCAGAATAGCAAAATTGCCATTTTCACTAAACTAATATCTCAGTGCCATCTTAGTGCTGTCAAACTAAAATCTAGTTAAGTTGTGTCACTTTAGTCTATTTCAGAATGGGAAATCGATTGCCCATTCTGAAATAGATTAAAGTGACACAACTTAACTATATTTTAGTTTGACAGCACTAAGATGGCACTGAGATATTAGTTTAGTGAAAATGGCAATTTTGCTATTCTGAATTTGACGTTTTTAACCTAAAATTTAGCTTTTCTAACTAAATATGACTATTTTTTTATCGTGACTAAAAACATGTGGAATAAAATTGGTTGTCATGAACTAAAATTCACACAAACACCTCGACTTCAGATGAAAAAACAGTACCGAATATTTTTTTTTTCTTTTGCTTATATCTCGAAAACGGTGTGTCCAATCGCAAAAATAATGAAAATTTCGACACCCTTTAAAAAACCGTTAAACCTCTAACACTCTACATGTAGGTAATATTTTTTCTTATTTTCCACACAAAAAGTGAAAAATCCATATAAAACACGTCGAGGCTGCCCCCCCTGCGCGCCTCCGGCTCTAAAAAGATTCACGTGGTTAGGTATCACGTGTGGAGTCGCGGTTGTCAAATTCGATTTAGATGTGTCAAAATTATTTTTAAATTTAGAGAATTTATTTTGCAGAATAGCTTTGAGATTCTCATAGTCAAAATTAAGGAATTTTAGTGATAGTTTAGTAAGTTTAGTTCGGTATACAAGAGAATCGGCACCAATAGCGAATTTTTCATTTTCACTAAATTAATAACTCATTCAGTTGCAAAAATTGTACTTTATCTTTTTTCTGTTCTTTTGCTTATATCTCGAAAATTGTGTCTTATCGCAAAAATAATGAAAATTTCGACCCCCTTTATGAAACCCATAAACCCATAAAACTCAACATGTAGGTAATAATTTTTCATGTTTTCCATACAAAAAGTATAAAATTCCATATAAAACAGAATTGTTATAAATATACTAAACGAATATACACAAACATTCCAGACTTATTTCATAAGCGTACCTACGTAACTTAACAAAATACCGTCTATAGGATCAAAACTGTTTAAGCGATCACTACGCTCGATGTTTAGGCGTGTGTGCGTGAACGGTGCACACAAACATAGCATCTTAAGAATTTACCTAAACTCTGTCGAATGAAGTCACGGCCAGGAGCCTTAACATGGTACCGAAAAACTTTGTCAATCCTGTTAAAAGTCGTTGTAGATATACGAAAAGCGATTGCCACTTGTCTAACCCCTCTGGCGTCTTTTGACAGACTTAAATAAATAATTTACACAATCAATCTGCCTAACCTTTTCCCAACAATGTTGAGGTCGGCTTCCAGTCTTACCGGATGCAGCCGAATACCAGTATTTTACATGGAGCGACTGCCTATCTGACCTCCACAACCCAGTAACTGGGTAATACGACGTTCCTTAGTAAGGGCTCCCACACAAAACTGCGAATTCGCATCGCATTGCAAAAATCTGCGAGCTCGGCCTAGGCCGTTCGCACTGCAAACTCGCAGATTTTTGCGATGCGATGCGAATTCGCAGTTTTGTGTGGGAGCCCTAAAATTGGTTGTCAGACTTTCAGGCGTCTGACGACCCGTAACGACTTTCAAAGATGAAGAATGACAGCCGGGACCAACGGCTTAACATGCTTTCCGAGGCACGGAGGAGTCTCGGTATGTAGAAATGGTCACCCATCCACGGACCAACCTCGGCAAGCGTAGCTTAACCTGATGAATCGACCCTTGCGGTTGTTAGTACTTAGCTACGAGCAAGATAAATGATACAAACAAGTCCTTGTATTTCTATTCTTCTAGCCAATTACTAAGTTAACACTTAGTAACAATGAAACCGGTAGCTTATCTACAAAGCGAGTCAAGTAGTGCGTAGATAAAGATTTATCGATGCACTAACCTACTTATTACCTGTCTATTACGTTATTGTGAACAATGCTAATTGTTGAATTTAAAAAAATAATTGCGAAATTACAAAGCTGTAATGCATGCTCGCATTTTGATGCTTGCACTGCAGAAGGGCAGTGGAAACGTTTGGTTGTGGTTTTATCGTTGAAAAATGACGTCAGTTGTTAAGACGCAGATATATAACAGTGACCTTGAATGGTTAGCTTGCGTGTTCTGTACTGAGCTCACGTAACGCGTCGTACGTCCAGCCAGTAATAGGACTCGGCCATCAAGGAGCGCTGTCCCAAATTAGACGCAATATTAATTTATTACACGTAAAACAAAAGGTATTTTAATAAAACACGTATACTAAAGGATCAGTAATTTAATTATCTTTAATATGGTGAAGTTTTCAGAAAAATACGCTTGATGGATTTTGCGTCATTCTCAGTTTTTTATCCGCATTAGACATAACTTTACAAATTAATTTCACTATGTAATATAAACATAATAAAAAATATGCCTATATTAAAATATTAAGAAAATGCTCTAATTTAACATATATTTTTTCCAAATCACTAACACTACTCGTTCAGACGTCATCTTCAGTATAAAATCATTAAAAGTCAGCTATCGTCCCCTTAATAGAGAACCAGCCAGTTTCTGCCCGCGCTTTCGTCCGCGTGTAGCTTGGAATTTATACCATGGGGACGCACTATCGGAATAAAAGTGTCCTATGTCCTAACCCAGATCATGGTTTACCATTTTTTTTTTTTGGTTGGGAAATTATCAAATAACTTCTCCCGCTCTGGGCGGAGCGGGAGGGCTTGTCAGACTCTTACTGACTAAAACCCACCCGTGTTCCGTCAGTTGCCTGTATATTGGCCAGTGTCAAGCCTTTCGGACAAACCCGCAACCCCGGCAGGCATCGGCCCTATCGGACCCCAGGTCATGATTTACCTGTGTACCAAATTTCATTGATATCTGTTAAGCCGTGAAAAAATAACAGCCAGACAAAAAATTACTTTTGCATTTCAAATATGGATTCTCCGGAACGAAGGACCAAACGACAAAAGTTTCGAGGATTGTGACTGTCGCCATGGGAATGGCTTAGCTCTGGATATCAGAACCTTGTGTTACTTACAGTTATGATTAAATTACTTATACAAGATACTTTCATAACTTTCTTAGCCTGGTTTTTCCCTACCGTTACCGCGGCATAGCCTAAGTTTGCAAGTCAGCGTTCACGACAATTTGAGAATAGCAGTAATCTTATAACACTTCGCAGTTATGGTGCCTGCTCTCATGACCATTACCGTGGAATGAGCAGAAAATACACTTTATAGTTATAGCTATAACGGCTTGTCAACTCATTTTTATTTACAGTTTTTTTTCTACCGTAGTATCAAACAAGAAACTAGCTAAATTGTAGGTAAAATCAAGGAAAGTAATTGGCAAGCATATTGACTTTTCAAAGATTGATTCGAGGTTGCTACTCTAACAAGTGCCCAGAACAATTTTTATATGACTGGTAAATAGGTGTTCCATGGTAAATAGTGGTTAAAAAAAATATATAGAAAGCAAGAAAAATATTTTATTTGGGACACGCACTGGAAATACAAACAGTAATTAAAACTAAAAAGGAGCATTTCAAACTAACAAAAAAATTCTACGAAAAGAAAAAATATAATGACCTGTGCGAGGCCAAAAAGGCTCCTATCTCAGCATATGCTGCGATATTTAAAAAATAAATAACGCCGCGCTGTGATGCCACGGACATACCTAGGAACACATAAATCCCACTAGGGGATTACAAACCAAACAATTTTTTTTTATATTTTTTTTTTTAATAAATAGGACACATCGATTGAAAGTATGTGCACTGGACGGTCTTATCACTAATAGCGATCTCTTCAAAGCCAACCTAAGGATGAACAGGAAAACCAAGAGAGAAAAAACAACCGGCTTCCAAAAAAACACCACAAAGTGAAAAATAACTTTAATTTCGGAATTTGGTGGTTTTAAATTTTCGTTTTTGCCACCGACTACCGAAATTAAAGTTATTTTTCAATTTGTGGTACACACGGCTACACATCAAGCTATACATTTCCAGTTTATGCTGATCTCGCATTGCATAGGATTTCCGTACAATGTGAGGTCAGCTTATACTGGAAATTTATAGCTTGATGTGTAGCCGTGTGTACCTACTCTACCTGCTACTTGCTACACTACCTGCTATGTAAATAACAGTGACAGAAAATTATTATAACACATCCACATAGATTGAGTGAGAAAAATACGTATTATTGAAGCTTACTCAAAAACTATCCAAGCAAAGTTAATAAAATGTATATGGGACCACCGCGGAAGCTTCTAACAAATTAAAAAATAATATAAACGGTCCACAATAGACGAAAATATCGAAGGACATACATACATAACAGACGAACATAAAACCTCATCCTTTTTGGAAGTCGATTAAAAAATAACGGATAGTAAGTCCTACAAGAGTCGTTTACCTCCTCCATAGGAAACTCAAGGCCTTCAGTAACATCAAAACATCAATAAAACGTAAAACTTCTTCCTTTATCGATAAAAATTTATACCAGTTATTGGCATATCTGTTATGGACAACGATTGCGGACCTGCTCCAAGCACCTCAAAGGAATTTGAACTTTTCCTTCCCAGTAATAAAGACAGTTATGGTGTGTTTGATGTGTGGTAGGCTCTGAATGCGTGGGCCGACGGTATTTTAATGGTTACGAGTCTTGAAACATGTTATTTTAGTTGCGTTTCGCTTTCCGTTACCGTTGCGTCGGTACTCTTGGTACAGGAAAGAGATTTCGTGAAGCAAATTGAATAATTGGTGGCGGTTCGGAATTGAGCTGTCTTTTCGGGGCATGTTTTGCTCGGAGATTCGAAGAGGAATGATGAAAGTACCGACGTGTGAAAGGGAAAACGGATTATGTTTGGGTTGTTCGTTTATTGTATTAAACTAAGTGAAGTCATTTACACTTTTTTAGGATGAATATAAATGTTGATGGAGGGAGAGGAAGGCCAAAGAAAAGGTGGATGGATTGTGTGAGGAATGATATGAAAGAGAAGAGAGTGAATGATAGCGTGACGGTCCCAGAAGGAAGAAGAAAACGGGGTGCGCCAACCCCACGTACCTAACATGGGACAAGGGCAGAAAGATGTTGATGAGTTTATGAACTATTTTATTTTATTTGATCGGAAAAATAAACAGTTATACATTAAAATATTATATGTACCTACTAAGTTATAAATTTACAAAAGTTACAAATGTATAACCTACGACATTTTCCACAACATATTAAAAGCTATATCTAATAGTGCGCTGTTCTAAGCTGCTAAAACAGAAAAGTAGTTAGTAGTAAACTTAAACAAAGACAGGCATGCAAAGAACAGAGAAGGAACTATGTTTACTTACCTATTTATTTCCTTTAAATAAGTATTATTATTATTTTATTAATTTGTACTCGGACTGGACTTCTAAAACAAACAGTATGCACATTTATAAAAAAAGCTTTATCTTAAATATTTGTCTACAATCACCCTTTTACCCAAGGCATCGAATAGCTCAAGTCATTTCATCCATGTTCGAAAGCTCAAGGAAAATATTAGTCTTCCGAGTCAATGTTTATGTTTTAACTCAAATAAAGAAACATGCATCTCACGGACGTGCCGGTATAAGCTTCACAGAAAATAATACAAAGTACGTGCTTTGTGCATCGTTCATGTCACGGCATATTAGGCAATTAATCAATAGATTTAATGTCCAATAAGAGCCAAATGCTTCGACAAACTCCCATCGTAAGCTTTAATGGTAAAACAAAAGCTAGGGATACTTTCAACACGCGAATGAAGTGTGCTCTGAGAAAAGACACACAAGAGCGCTTGTTGAGTAGCCTGAGGTGTCCAAAATGTGTTCCTGACTTAAGAACTGTGGAAACTTGAGGTCGAGTCAACAAAGATAATCTTCAGCTAATTCCCAGCTTAATGTAATCTAATTGATTGGCTCAAGATATCCGCTTACTTAGAAAGTAAACAGTTAAGAAGTTTAAACTTAATACGCTTAGAATTTAAACGAAACTTTACATAATAAACTGTTTCGTACTACAGTTAATTTTTGTGGCAGCGGTGGTGTAGAAATTCCGCAAACTGTGCGACATACCGCGCATTTTTGGCGGGATCCCAAAAACATTTTTGCAATCCCTGAGTGTGAAATAAAAATGTAAATGATATTTAACTTAAACCAGTGCTAACATCTGCCGCAAACAGAATAAGGTAAAGCCAAAACAATTTACAAAAGAAAAAAAATATCGCGTCGACTTAAGAACATACTCCTAACTAAACTAGATTCCGACAGATCTGAAAGGATCGTAGGATTCACTGGTATCTGAAGGAGTGGACGTACACAAAAAAAGGAAAAAAGCAGGAATATAACATAACATCTCGTATCATCATCGTGTACTTTTAGTACACCTACAGCAGGAAACAGCGGGGTAGGAGGTAGCAGGAATATACATGACATGTAACCTCACGCCTTCTTCCCATGGGGGTAGGCAGAATCTACAGAATGCCACCTACTATGATCCTTACATACTCCTTTTGCTTGGTAAAGGCGTTCATATCGACGATGGAAATTTCAAATGTCGTGAGGGGCAGGGAATACAATGTCCCTTACGACATTTGAAATTTCCACCGTCGATATGTCTGGTCAGGATTATGTAAATATTTTAACAAACTTAGGAATAACCGTCTGACAAATAAAATTCCGTTCAGACCCTCGAGAAAACATACCTACCCTGAAACAAAATAAAAACACATATTTATTTCCTTTTCAACAATATTGCTTTTGACGTCAATCGCCAAGAACTTGATTTCACTACAAAAAATATGTACACTTCGTTACCATTTTTATGCGTCGTGATTTTGTCGGGAGATTTTTATTCAAACATTCGTAACACAATATTCTTTCTCAAAGAAACTGAAACGATACACAGAATTTATGAGTAGGATTCTTTGGGAGATTTAATTTTGTCCTAATCCTCTCAATTACGATTCCTAAGACCGTGTGATCAATAGAGGGTTATCCCTTATCTAATAAAATCGGTGAAGGAAAACAAAAACAGTGTGGAATACGTTTTTTTCTTTTTTTTTGGGTGGGAAATTATCAAATAACTTCTCCCGCTCTGAGTGGGGCGGGAGAGTGTGTCAGACTCTTACTAACTAAAACCCACCCGTGTTCCTTCAGTTGCCATGTTGCCGGGGGGCCAAAATTTCCTTTTCGGCCTGTGTGGAATACCTGGACTTTATAGTTAAGTAATCAGTCTGTTTAGCCTTTTCCCAACTATGTTGGGTTCGGCTTTCAGCTGAATACCAGTATTTTACATGGAGCGACTACCTACCTCACCTCCACAACCCAGTAACTGGGTAATACGATACCCCTTGGTAAGACTGGTTGTCAGACTTTGGGCTTCTGACGACCCGTAACGACTGTCAAAGATTCACGAATAACAGCCGGGACCAACGGCTTAACGTACTTTCCGAGACACGGAGGAGTCTCGGTATGTAAACATGGTCATCCATCCACGGACCAACCCCGGCAAGCGTAGCTTAACCTGATGGATCGACCCGTGCGGCTGTTATTACTTAGCCACAAGCTCCTCTTTATAGATAAGTAATATAAGTCTAAAATCGTCAACCCGTCTTGAGGAAGTGGTGATCAATGCTCGTGCCTTCTCTGTATGAGAAGAGGCCTTTGCCCAACTGTGGGTCAATAATAAGCTGGTATTATTATCCCTTATCTTTTCACTTTAAGTCATGTCCTTGGGAAAGGATACCTTGTTAGTTTAGGGCAGTGGACGGCAAACCGCGGCTCGCGAGCCGCATACGGTTCTTTGGCATATAGAGTGCGGCTCTGCTGTACAAAGTCGATGAGTGCGTGCGGAGATACGAGCGGGGGTCAGGGTTTCGGTCATCAAGCAAGATATCAAGTTTTATTCAAAATTCAAACAATATTTCAATGATTTATTTTCACCAAAAATTAACAGGACATTTAAAATTGATAATTTACTGTACTGTACCATAACTCAAGTAGCGGATGTTGGAGGTTGAAATGGGAGTGGGCCGGCCACGTCGCACGAATGCACCCGGAGAGATGGGCAAAGATCGTCACTCACTGGACGCCTGAAGGAGGACAACGCCGTCGAGGTAGACCGCGGCGAAGGTGGTGTGACGATCTAGTTATGATGATGATGATGAAAGCATCCTACTTCTTAGCAAGTTAATTTTTAGGAAGCGTTGTGGAGTGAAAGAGGATGGGAGTTTTAAGGAAAAGTGTAATGAGTCAGTTTGGACACACAGAAAGGATTGGCTCTCACAAGAAATCTTAGTCGTTATAGTATTGATATTAATTTGGCTCTATTGACTTAATGAGTTTGCCGACCACTGGTTTAGGGCAAATGTGATTTCAAAGATCCCTTTTAGAAGTTTTACAGTCGTTCTGAGTTCTGACTACTAAAGTTTTTTCTGTCCCTTTTATAAAAGCTTTTTATGACACCAATTAATAAGCTGGGCTCAGCTTGATAAATTGAGAAATTTCTGAGCGCAAAAGTATGTAAGGTCAGGGAGATTACTATTTAGAAAATTGACTATACTGCCGTTACAGCAACCGTCGTTCTTTGACAGTGATTTGAAATTGTTATCAACATTGCTAATTGACGTAATGTGTCAATTTGGTAATCAATTAATATACCTGACTGTACCTTGTGCATTTCCAAAAAAAAATGCAAAATTGAATCAGTTACCGAAGAACTCACTCAGGCAGACGTATCTTTCGCATCTACAATTCTATTAGTAACAAAGAATCCATCTGTTGGGTGCGTACATTATTTTATCGTCCCGTTATCTTCAAATTGTGTGTCATGCTTTAGTCTTATAAATGCCACTACTAAACGGTGGAACTAGCAGAGTGATCTGCAAATTCGAATGTCTATCTAACTACCTATTTACAAGGACAACTCATAAATTCAATACATAGTATAAAACATAGTCGTTTTTCGTGTCTGTCTGTTTGACCGCGTTGTTCTTCTAAATTACTCAACGGATTTCGATGCGGTTTTCACTATCATTTAGAGGATTTATTCCGAAAGGTTTTCGTGTATAATATATTTATATTAAACTTAAATATAATGAATAAATCTCCGTGTTTTGTCATCGTAAAATCAGGATTGGAAAAATCATGGTTTGAAAAAGAAACGAATACGAGTATAATATATCACGATTTTTTTGGTTTTATTGTTTTATATGCCTTTGGGTGTCAGAAAAGGGGAATCCCCACAGTGTTTTGTAAACTTTGCATGCAATTACCATAGTAAATTAAGAAACCGAATGGGAATTGAAAAGGCAGGAAAACTGGTTTTTTTGTTCAATCATTATAATAATGTTAATGATATTGATTTTTCAGTTGTAAAAGACCATAGTCTTTTAACATATAATTTCTAAATCTGTTTTTTATGTTGATTTCTGTGAAAAAAACTAAAATTAATCACATTTGATTCAAAGATTGATTTTTAAAGTGAAACTTTTATTACATCGTCTCAAACTTTTTCGTCTGTGTGTTGCATGTCGCGTGACGGTCGGCCGCGGAGTAGGGATAAAGTGAAAGGCGCTCGTCAGAGCAGCCAAGGCCAATATGGCGGCGCCTATAGAAGTTTCACTTTTACCGTGGTTTCATAAAACCACACAATCCTTTTTTTGTTTAAAAATCGTGATTTAAATCAAAATGATTTAATCGTGCCAACCCTGCGTACAATCAGTGCAAAGCAGGGGTGAGTCGCTAGTTTTGTAATTATTTACTAAGGTTCGGCCGATCCAAAGCTCTTCAATTGATCGCCCTCCATATTTCTTGTTGAATTGAACTGTAAATACATCTACTGGTATTTAGTATGTAATTAGTATGATTTATTTATAGTCCAGATTATTTGTATAACACTTATAGTTAAAATGTCGAGGAGCTTTTGGCTAAGTAATAACAGCCGCACGGATCGATCCAACAGGTTCATCCACGCTTGCATTGGTCCGTGGATGGGTGCCCATCTTTACATACCGAGACTCCTCCGTGCCTCGGAAAGCACGTTAAGCCGTTGGTCCCGGCTGTCATTCGTGAATCTTTGACAGTCGTTACGGGTCGTCAGAAGCCCGAAAGTCTGACAACTAGTCTTAGCAAGGGGTATCGTCTATCATATTACCCAGTTACTGGGTTGTGGAGGTCAGATAGGCAATCGCTCCGTGTAAAATACTGGTATTCAGCTGCATCCGGTTAGACTGGATGCCGACCCCAACATAGTTGGGAAAAGGTTAGGCAGATTGATTGATAGTTAAAATGTCGTAGGATATCCGAGGAGAAAAGCTCTATTCTGACAACCCTCGATGTTGTAGGTAGCTATCATTGCACACCATAAGCACAAAGCATTATGATATACCCTGGTAAAAAATAAAAACAGTGGCACTCCGGGAGTGCCGACAGAAGTAAAACTTGAACAAGATCGCCTTGGTGGAAGAAAAATACTTGTATAGAACATTGGTCCGTAACCTTATCTAAATAAAGAGCACAATCGCGTTTACAAAAATGAGGTGTCGGTAACGGTGTCGCGAGTTTAATTGTTTTTTTTCATCTCAAAAATGCCCGACGCGCCTAAAGAAGTTTTCACTTCAAAAATTCTGTGACAGACGGACAAAAAAACATAACATCACCACGCCTCTATTCCTCGAAGGGTTAGGCCGAGTGGTACTAGTGCACTCCCATTTCACCAGTTATTATATTTTTAAGCCCCATGTAATAGGGGACGAGCCTATTGCCATCACCGGAGTAAAATCTGGACTGCGCCCAGGTTCCGTTTTTCCTTTTATAGTCGAATCCCTTTTTTTTGGTTGTGAAATTATCAAATAACTTCTCCCACTCTGCGCGGAGCGGGAGGGCGTGTCAGACTCTTACTGACTAAAACCCACCCGTGTTCCTTCCGTTGCCTGTATGTTGCCAGCCACGGTAACCCTTTCGGACAAACCCGCACCCCCGGCAGGCATCGGCCCTAGCGGAGGACCCCTTCAGTTGTGCTGACATCTCTTTGAGGCGCGCGTGGAACACAACGCGCCGTCGACCCGGGCCTAATCGGTCGGTCGGATTCCTAAAAAATACTCCAAGAATCTCTTGCAAAAAAAAGTTGTTTTGGTATGTGTATTAAAACAATTTTCACACAAAGTCAAACCGGTTCTTTCGCAAATTGATTTCTAATTAACTTCAAATACTAATTAATTTTATAGAAACAAGTTGAATATTAATTAACTTGTCCTCATTAAAGAATTAATTGTCAAAATCAACATAAGTAGACAGTTAATTAGAATTTGTCAATAACTTTCATGTCAAACCGGAGAATACATTAATTTAAATGGTTATAATCTAAAAGATAATGGTGTTTCCAGATAAATATGTTTTCCATAAAACACCATGGGATCGTCGGTTTAACACGACAGGCTACCGGCTAGATAGCTGTTAAATTAATTCGGATTCTTTAATTAATTATAGGGATTCTTATGTACCCTATAAAAGTTTATAGTGGAAGTTGGGAACCCGGTATGTAATCAAACGGCTACAACGGTCTTTTACAACCGATTTTTTCAACATAAATTATTATTGAAGTATAAACTTCTTTAGGCGCGTTGGGCATTTTTGAGATGGGAATAAACCATTGATTTCGCGACACTGTAACGACACCTCATTTTTGTAAACGCGATTGTGCTCTTTATTTATATTAAGTTACGGATCAATGTTCTATGCAAGTATTTTTACTTTAGAGGTTTTGTAAACGCGATTGTGCTCTTTATTTATATTACGTTACGAATCAATGTTTTTTGCAAGTATTTTTACTTTAAAGGTTTTGTAAACGCGATTGTGCTCTTTATTTAGATAAGGATACGGACCAATGTTCTATACAAGTATTTTTCTTCCACCAAGGCGATCTTGTTCAAGTTTTCATTTCTGTCGGCACTCCCGGAGTGCCACTTTTATTATTTAGTAAGCTGGTCATCTGCCCTATTGTCAAACCTAAGTTAGTCACCAAGAAAGTACAAATTCTAATAAAGATATCTGAACAAATTCCCAACATTCAGAAAGCTTAAGAAAACATTGCACTTGACCATAACGCTTACGAAACCAATGACCAAATACAACCTTCCAGCATTTTTTACGTCCATTGCGTTCCCAAAACCAACTCCTCAACTTTGCGGTTCAAACACTGCGCAATGGAAATCGTAGCAAGAGTCGCTGTTGCTATCCCCTAAAGGACTTTCAATCAAAGGTCAACGATTTTGACATCCCGCTGCGCCTGCGACCAATGGCGATTGTTAAGTCTCTGTTAATAACTCCGTTAGATTTCAAGGCTGTTTAACAGTTAGTACTGCTTCCTTATTTGATATTAATTTAATTAATATTGAAGGTGATAATAATAGTGAAAGAATACTTCGTATTTTGTTTTGTATCCTTGGTCCGTATTGGCGATATTTATTTGGGAACTCAAAAGTAAACTTGATCAACTGTCTGACATTTAATTAATCCCTTTGAGCAAAGTTCTAGCGGTAGGAGCTTATCACATTATAATGAAAAATGAAAACTAAAACCCAACTACGACAAAAAAGTCAACTAAAGAGATATAAACAAGACATCACAGGCAAACTAATTAGAAATTCGGAGTCACACGTGTTATATATTATTGAAGAGATTACGTGTGACTCCGGATTTTTTAGTTTTTATAACTTTTATTTTCATATAAATATTTTTGAAATGTGCTAATTAAGCCCTCTCATTTGATACCAAACATGGCTATTTTTTTTTTCATTACTTTGTCCTCTCCTCCTCTACAGGGCGCTATATTTAATGTGACGTCACATAGCCTATAATCAGGGGACGATCAAGACGCTTCCAACGATACCTCATTTGTCAAATTATGATGAGTAGTTCAGAAGTTATGAGGGAACAGATGAACAAACATACATACATACCGGTCAAAATCATTGTCCTCCTTTTAGTTTCACTATAGTCGGAAAATATAAAACATTTCCCTCCCCATGATAACAAGATCTTCCTAGATCCTCCAGATTGTTGACTAAACGAGAGTCATCTGTGACACTAACACGCAGCAAATGTCTTATCATAAAACCCAAGCCAACTACCAGTGTTTCATAATCATCTCAACAATGCACCCTCGTTCTCCTGTCTCCTTGTCTCCTGTTCCAATAACCTATATTCCACAGTGCCTACGTGCCTTCAGACGGATCAATTACTCAATTTGCGCAAACGCAGTCACTGTGATGATGAACGACATCTTTATCCGTTGAATGCCACTCATCATGTTGAAGATTATTCTCTATGCAAGCTCAATTGAGCTAAGACACGACCACGACCATTATTCATGGCCAATAATGTAGCAGAATTTTTCCAAGTTCTGCTTTTTGCCCGTTTCGTAAAGATAGCTCGAAGAGTTTTGCTAGTATCTCATCGTGCATGACTGAAAAGAGTTCAAGACACGCACTTGTGTTTTCTGTTATTAATTCTTAAGCAATCTCAATGACATATTGCCTGAGGTCTCCCAAAGAATTTTATTCAATCCGGTGACTAAACCAGATTATTCATTAAACTCCTTATTAGCATTGTTACACACCAAGAACTTCTTCTATGATCTCTTTAGAACACGCGACGGCAACAGTTCGTTGTCCATATTAATCATATTCATGCTCTGATTTGGGTACGCCGCCATTTAACGAGCGGAAAAGTGCCTTTTATGTGGAGAATTCTTTATTAAAATTTATGGGATCTAAGCATGGCATTGTATGTTACTCTTTATCACTTTTCTTGGAATTTATTTTAAAAGGGCTTGATGGAAGAGGCGGTGTGGGAGCATTATTTATTTATAGTGAAAGTTGAACCCAGTGTTTTGGGCTTTCAAAGTAAAATATAGGACTATAAATTTCCTTGTAATCATGGATGGCTTAGCCTGTAATGTCTTGTACTTAAGATAAGTTCTGTTTTATTACTTCTTTGGTCTTGATGTGAATTAGTTTAAGGGTAGCTGAGCCGGATTGTCGTAATGCAGCGATCTTCAGACTTAACTTTACTGAGATTATTGGGAACTATTCACCATTTTTCATCGACCTATTTTGCCCTGTGTTAGATAGCGTTTCTTGTGGGATTTTCATTTATTATATCTGCGACTCAATGCTTTTCAGCCAGTATCGTCCTTGGAATATAAACAATCTCTATCATCTTTCACTACCACAAAGTCTGCATTGTCAATTATTTCGTCCACATTCGCCCCGGGTCAGTTCACGTACGATTACACATCACCCCTCGAGGCCTGCCAGTCTTTACGGACACACGGGGTAGGATGGTGGAGGACTGGGCTCTGGAGACGGGCCTGGTCGTCCTAAACCGGGGTTCTGTCCCCACGTGTGTGCGGATGCGGGGCGAATCAGTGGTGGACATTTCGTTCGCCAGCCCCGCTCTGTCGCCGCGTGTAATCGACTGGCGCGTCATAGAGGAGGTGGAGACCTATTCCGATCACCGGTACATCCGGTTTGACGTCTCCGCCCAGACCTCGAGCGCGCCGGTCCGACAGGCCCCGAGTGGTCCGCGGTGGGCGCTGAAGCAGATGGACCGGGAGCTTCTCCTGGAAGCCTCGATCGTGCAGGCCTGGGTGTCATCACCGGACAGGCCTGCCGACATCAACGACGAGGCGGAGTGGTTCCGGGAGGCCATGTCCAATATATGCGACGTGGCAATGCCCCGGGTCCATCCTGGACGTGCTTCGCGCCAGCTGTACTGGTGGTCGCAAGAGCTGGAAGCTCTGCGCAGGGCGTGCGTAGCTGCGCGACGCCGGTACGCCAGGCACCGCAGGCTCCGTATCCGCCCTCCGGATACGGAAGCCATTGAGGCGGAGCTGTACGAGGGGTACAGAGCGGCGAAGACCGCCCTCCAAGCGGAGATCCTGCGGGCCAGGACACTGGCCCGCGAGGAGTTGCTGGAGTCTCTGAACAGAGACCCGTGGGGACGCCCATATAAGATGGTGCGGGAGAAGCTCCGCCCATGGGCTCCCCCGCTGACGCAGAGTCTCCGGCCCCAGCTTGTGGAGGACGTGGTGAGCGCTCTGTTCCCTTCAAGAGGGGAACATACGCCCCCGCCCATGGCTCCGCCTATTGCGGTGCCCGATGCGGACCACACCGCCGACGACGACGACGATGCTCCGGAGGTGACCGAGGTAGAGATGAGAGTGGCGGTACGCAAGATGAGTGCGAAGAATACCGCCCCAGGACCCGACGGCATTCCCGGAAAAGCCTGGGTCCTGGCCATGGGGACTCTCGGGCCTCGACTAAGGGGGCTCCTATGCGCATGCATGGAGAGGGGCCAGTTCCCACTTTGTTGGAAGACTGGGAAACTGGTCCTCATTAGGAAGCCGGGGCGCCCGGCGGACTCTCCGTCCGCCTATCGGCCCATTGTGCTGCTCGACGAGGTGGGCAAGCTCTTTGAAAGAGTCATTGCAGACCGCCTCGTCGGGCAGCTGGTGCGAGTGGGGCCGGATCTGGCGGAGAGCCAATTCGGTTTCCGCAGGGGGCGCTCTACGGTGGACGCCATCATGCGCGTGCGAGCCCTCACGACGGGGGATGCTGTGGCCCGGGGTGGGGTCGTCTTGGCGGTGTCTCTAGACATCGCCAATGCCTTTAACACCCTGCCCTGGAGTTGCATCAGGGAGGCACTTCGGTATCACCGGATGCCGACCTACCTCTGTCGTGTGGTCGAGGCCTATTTGACGGACAGGGCTGTCATCTACCCCGGTCACCAAGGAGAGTGGAACCGGCGAGAGATGTCGTGCGGTGTCCCACAGGGTTCGGTCCTGGGGCCGCATCTGTGGGACATCGGATACGACTGGGTGCTGCGCGCCGATCTCCCTACTGGCGTCAGCGTCGTCTGTTACGCTGACGACACGCTGGTCCTGGCGCAGGGGAGGTCGTACCAGGCGGCGGCCGACTTAGCGACACGCGGGGTTGCGACAATCGTCGAAAGAATCCGGCAGCTGGGACTCGAGGTGGCCCTGCACAAGTCCGAGGCCATGGGTTTCTATGGTCCTCGTAGTGCGCCACCGCCGGGTTCCCAGGTAATGGCGGGAGGGGTTCACATCGGCGTCGAGTCGACGATGAAGTATCTGGGACTCGTCCTCGACAGCCGGTGGAACTTCGTGGAGCATTTCCGACGTTTGGCTCCCAGACTGGACCGGGCCGGGGCTGCCTTGAGGCGGCTCCTGCCCAATCTGGGAGGTCCAAACGCCTCCTGCCGGAGGCTCTACGCGGGGGTCGTGCGGTCCATGGCCCTTTACGGGGCGCCGGTGTGGGCGCCTTCATTGAGGCGGCAGCCAGCCCGCCGGCTTAACGCGTCCCAAAGGGTCATGGCCATCCGGCTGGCCCGAGGATACCGCACGGTCTCCTGCGAGGCGGCGAGCCTCCTTGCCGGAGTACCGCCATGGGATCTGGAGGCAAAGGTCCTCGCGCACATATGGGAGTGGCGCGAGGAGGCGAAACGCCGGGGCTTAACACCGATGCCGCAAGAAGTTGCGGCGCAGCGGACGGAGCTCCGGCGGGATCTCATGGCGGAATGGAGAGTGCGATTGTCGCAACCCAGCGCTGGGCACGCCGCAATTGCGGCGATAAGACCCCTCTTTGAGGAGTGGCTAGAGAGGCGCCACGGCGTCCTCACCTTCCGCCTGACACAGGTGCTCACCGGACATGGCTGTTTCGGGAGGTACCTGTTCAGGATAAAGCGGGAGGAAACGCCCGGGTGTCATCACTGTGTGGATCGCCCGGAGGACACGGTGGAGCATACGGTGGAGGTCTGCCCGGCTTGGGCAGAGCATCGCCGTGTCCTCGAGGAAGCGATCGGCGGCGGTGATCTCTCGCGTCCGGCCCTGATTCGGGCCATGCTACGGAGCGAGAGGAAATGGCAGGCCGTCACCTCGTTCTGCGAAGCAGTAATGCTCGCGAAGGAGGAGACGGAGCGCGTGAGGGAAAGGCAAATTTCGCGCCCTCGCGCCCCTAACCGCCGCAGCAGGAGACGCCCTGGGCGTCGGGAGTCACGAGAGGATTTCCGGCCACCGTAGGCGCGGGCTTGCGGACGGTGAGCAATGGGTAGCTCGCCGTCCGATAAGGACCAAGCCCGGGTCGACGGCGCGTTGTGTTCCACGCGCGCCTCAAAGAGATGTCAGCAGAATTGACGGGGTCCGCTAGGGCCAATGCCTGCTGGGGGTTCGAAGAAAACCGATAGGGAAATCGTGGCCCCCTGGCAACACGGCAACTGAAGGAACACGGGTGGGTTTTAGTCAGTAAGAGTCTGACACGCCCTCCCGCTCCGCCCAGAGCGGGAGAAGTTATTTGATGATTTCCCACCCAAAAAAAAAAAAAAAAAAAAGGCCTGCCAGTCTAAACCCGTTCCTCAGTAATACCATAGCAACTGGCACGGTCGCTTGCGCTAATACAATTTAGAGGATTGCGGTCGAAGCAGACTTAGTCGACTCTTGGCCTCGCTGCGACTTGATCCGTTTGCTGGCAAACAGGACAAAACTACATGGAAATAAATAGAATGGTGTAATTCTTTGTGAGTTCTTTTTGCCATATCTTGCTGAAAAAAATATTTCCCGACTTCATTCGCAAAACGAAATTCTAATCCTTTTTGCAACACTTAATACTTTTTATGATTATGAATGAATAAACCTTTTAAATAAACCTCATATTACCTACCTATTTGGAAACCTCTCGATTGTCTAAAGTTGAAGGTATCTATGAAGAATTATGATCACTATCGTAACTTCAGGCATCTTGCATTTGTCTGATAAGATCACCTATTATTATGAGATTGACATTTCTGTTGCTGCCAAATATGACAAACAGGCTAATAAAATCTATTATACAAAAATTCTTACTTGACATACCACCGTTAAATAATGTTTATGGTAAAGGAGAAATGAAACCAGTAAATCAAGTCTCTTAAGATACTAGAATTTTTTTTTCATGCTTGAATTCAGAGTATATTATCTTTATCTACATGACTATATCTGTAAATCTCCTCATAAATGTAAAAGGCACAGCTTTAGTACAAAGCATTTAGCGTCCCTTCTTGTCCATTTATCAAACAGGTTATACATATAACATTATAGTCATGACCGCGAGAATTCTCCAAACGAAGAGCCTATTCCGCCTCCCCTAATCATTAAAACCCTCATCTTTTTGCTACTGAAACCGCCTAACAGCCATAGTCCACATTCAAAATTAGACTTTAGCTTCTTGTTTTAAAGTTGGTTTTTGATGAGAGAGGTTTATGAAGTACGTCATGAGTTGATGTCGAGTCGAGGGTTGGCCAAGGACAGCCATTGTCAAGATTTGCCCTGTTTGCGGGATGAGCTGTGGGACCAGAAGTACATGTATTGTATAGAATAAAGGTCACTTTGTATTTAGATTGAATTTAAGTTGAAGCTTGCAGCTGCAGTGAGCAGGTGATAAGATGATAAAAACAATATTTAGTAGCGCTCGTACAGTTATCTGGCAAATGTTTAATTCAAGATGGAATATTGTATCATGAATATTGAAGTCAAGCTTTTTAACTGACTTCTAAAAGGAGGAGGTTATCAATTCGGATGTTTAAATTTTTTTTTAAATGTATTTTCGGGCATAACTCCGTCATATATAAATTGATTTGCAAAAATCTTTTTTTATTTGAAAGGGTATGCTTTCGAAGTGGTCCCATTTACATCTGGTCAGTATCTGATGGTGGGATCCTGGAGAAATCGAGGGAACTCTTCAAATATTATAGACACAACTATAGCTATTTGGGTATTTTTTTATAGTAACTCGTGTAGTTGCTCTCGGAAAGCACTATTTGGTGAAGTGGAACTGATAATGAAGACCACAGATGGCCATCGGAACTATTCAATAATAAGTATTTAACGGGTTGCAATTTGATTAAATTAATATGTGTCAAGCAATTTATGCTCGTCACAATGCATATGGATAAGTGAAGCTAATGGTGAAGTACCAGGAGAATTCCTTAACGATTAACGTCCATGCATCGGGAAAAGCAATATTTTGTAAAAGGTGATGAGCAGTTGGCATTAGGTTAATGTAACATAGATAAATTACAAATTGAACCACTAAAAAGCGAGAAATAAAATAAATTAAATATTTTTTTTCTAACAGCCCAATCAAAACCCCGATCAATAACCAGTACCTAAGTCTTGTGTCAAATTCTTTAACTATTTTGTTTGGCCAAGCAAATGAATAACAATTACCTTCCTCTGGCGATAACTACCAGTCGCGCGCGAACTATACTAAACTGGCAATAAAAACAGCTATTACTTTTAAAAATGTAGGCGCCCCAAATTAACTGAAACTTAGCCGACCGTCATTTGTCTTAAATGCTTTTAAATTGTCCCCGTCTAATGTGTAACTCGGCCTAATTTACTAAGTAAATACTTAAGGCGACGATAACCGACTTTTAATGATTTTATACTGAAGATCACGTCTAAACGAGTAGTGTTAGTGATTTGGAAAAAATATATGTTAAATTAGAGCATTTTCTTAATATTTTAATATAGGCATATTTTGAATTATGTTTATATTACATAGTGAAATTAATTTGTAAAGTTATGTCTAACGCGAAAAAAAAACTGAGAATCTCGCAAAATCTATCAAGCATATTTTTCTGAAACCTTCACAGTTTTAAAGATAATTTAAGTATTGATCTTTTAGTATACGAGTTTTATTAAAATACCTTTTGTTTTATGTATAATAAAATAATAATGCGTTTAATTTGAGCCAGCGCTCCTTGATGGGCGAGTCCTATTACTGGCTGGACGTACGACGCGTTGCGTGAGCTCAGTACAGAACACGCAAGCTAACCACTCAAGGTCACTGTTATATATCTGCGTCTTAAGAGGCTATTTCAACTTGTCCAGTGGGTTATTGGATGAAAATTTTTAATAAGGGATGGTTTAAAGCCAGTGTTTAGCTAATTACTAGTAGTTCTGCGAACAGAAGACCTCGCGAGCACTAACTTTTTGTTACAATTAATTAAACCACTAAAGTTATTTAAAACGGGAAATTCTGAAAATTATTTTCAGAACTCTCAATGAAAAGGTGGTTCCAGGTACTCCATCAATCCCTACGATATCAAAATGTGATCAAAATGAAACCTATCGCGATCAATTAATTGTCATTTTGCGTGTCAATTACCCCGCAGGTTCTACCCGTGATAAAAACAATGTCGTCCGCCCATTAGTAACCATTCCATTCAATGTTATTATAAATTTTATGTTATAAATCATCATCCACGGCAGACATCCACTATTTGGAGAAAAACCTATTTCCAAAGATTTCCAAAACTCTTCGATGTGACGATAAAATCGCTCATGCAGGATTATTTGGATAACCCTTATTTACCTGAGGTCTACGAAAGGAGCTATGATAACTTTCTGAAATTCTATTAAACAAACTTCGTCAAGGCAAATATTTTGGATTCAACTCTACGCGAATTTTCCTTTGAGCGTAAACACTGCGTCTATATTGATCCGACAGAGCTGTCGAGTTGACAAGTGACTGACAACCCTTAATTAAAGCCATTAATTAATCTAATTTTAGCCACGCTTTAATCGTTGTTTAGAGGAAAGGCAAAGATGGCTTCATTGAGGATCATAAATACACCGTGGTTTAATTTAATAATGGGTATCTTTATCCTTTAAAAATAGACTTTCCTGATAACTGACTGGTAGCATTGATAGCGATATTAAATAGAATAGAAGAATAACAATGAACGAATGTTATGCAATTGCGGTACTGGCCTGCTAACAACACGATTGCGATGAAAAATCTGTTTGCCAAGTGACTTATACTGCCGTCCTTTAACTAGAACACCGTCAGGGGCGTAGCTACCGCCGTATCTGCTGTATCAATTATACGGGGCCCCCGGGCCACGGGGGCCCCCGACGTGCGTAAACAAAAATTAATAAAAACTTCCCAAAGTCATCATCAATCAGTTTGCCGAAAAAAAGGCAAGGATAGTGTATATTTAATTTGAATTGTTTGTAAAAATTTTGGAAAAAGTGACAGATAGATAATTATGATGAATATATATTTCTTTTAATTTTATGCAAACATATTTTTTTTCTTTTGTGAGAAATCTTTACCCTTCATAAGGGCCAAACAAATTTTTATACGGGGCCCACCAAGACACGCTACGCCACTGAACACCGTTAAGCCCAAAAAGTAATTTCCGAAAAAATGGCAAAAAACAAAAAACGCGAGAATCGTTGTTTCTTAAAAACTATGATTGTTGGACACATCAATTGATATTCTTTTCTGTTTATCCTAAATAATCCTTTCCGTCCAGAAACTCTTAAAGAAGTGTGGGTTAGACGCTTTCTAGTGATGGAATCATCATAAATTGTGTTACTTAACGGCCTACAAAAGTTTTCATATCTCTGGAACTATTTATATTGTAAAAATGTTTCTTAGACAGAAAGATTTTGAACACTATCATCCCTTTCAATTAAAAAGAAAAATTGGCCATTTGATGGTTAACGGCTAGGACGGCAGTATAGCCGTTTGCTACTGATGAAGGGTTTCCAGTTTTCTGTTCTAAAATATATGCATAAATTATAAGCATCTATAAAAGCGAAAACTGAAAGGAATCGTGTTGTGTAGACTTCGCCTGTACCAAGTTAAAATTTCACCCCGGTAATAATTTCCAGGTAGCTTAAAAGATAATCCTTGTCAACTTTGTTCATCCCCTTTTGTAAAAGTAATGTAGGCCAGTAGGATTATTACAATGTTTTACCCCGTTTTCATCCCCCCAAAGACAAAAGAACCCTTGTTCTTGCGCACAAGCTTGAATTTCTAGAGGTCTATTTTTTCTGGAATGGCGACGTGAAAATTAGGCTTTGTTAGGTATTCAGAAAATTCGTTGTAAATTTTTCGTGGAGGTTTTAAAAGATGACGAAAATTCGTACTTACCCAGTGTTAGGACTTTGGGCGTAGGCCTGTGTAAAGACGTAGACTATAGTAGGTACCATCGAAGAAACATCTATACACCGTAGGGACTATTTCTGCTTGCAGCGCTCGGCCGATATAGTAACGCTTATCTACGAAAAAAAAGGGTCGTGTGCACGGGATTTTGAAGTACATAATATTTGAGATAAATAAGCAGGTTTTTGGCAATAACTTATAAGTTTCTAATACACTAGGCGACACCTAAACGAATGCCTGGTGTTAGTAAAAACAGGTATACCTATTCATCATACTCTACAGTCGCAGTACTTGATTGCTCATTGGTAAAAACGTAACTCGTCACTTTACGTCCCGGGCTTTATGGAAGGAAGCGATATCTAAAGAAAACAAAGGATACCTTTTTATTGATTATTGATAGCATAATGTTAATAGAAGAAGTAGATCCTTCGATTAAATTAGGAAGGATACGAAAAACTTGAAGGTAGAACACGAATGATGCCATCCGCCGACAGTCCCGTCCGTTTTGGTCAGTTGCGATAGATCATAGCTAGCTAACGGACGTGTGTGTGCACTAAAGAAATAATATTTTTAAATAAAACATTAAAAATTGACTGTTATTCCTCAACACCTTTCGTCGTGTTTTTGGATAAACAATACGATTTTTTAAAAAAATATTTTTATAAGTGTTAAAAATTATGTGCTGTCCTTAGGTGATACGTTTTAAAGCACGTTAATATTCAACCACAGCTTTTAAGAGTTCTATAAGGATCTTCTTGTGGCGCTTGAGTGACATTGGCACTGTTGGTAAATATTTGCGATAGTGTTTTGTGAAATTGTATTGAAAAACAAAATGGCGGCGTTAGGTCCAAATTTGGTCACGCGCCAAATGGTCCTTGTATAACTATCACTTGTGTTTTGAGTTCGAAGACTAATTGACCTTTTCTTTGTCAACAGAGCTAGTGCAAAAAGTGAAGTGCATCGATGAGACTTCACTGAGTTTTTGACAGAACAGAAGCGTCGCCACGCTGCTCGGTTTACCAACATGTAAGTTTTGACCTTGACCTTTCAGCTATCTTATGTACCTATGTTAATTAATACAGTACATGTATTGTACACACATTTTATAGAGGTAAAAATATGTTTATTAAGTCTTACAAAAGACTGATTTGTCGCAAGTTTTGACCTTGACCTTTCAGGTATCAAATTTATGTAACAGTACATTATGCTTTACTGTACACACGTTTTATGGATATAAAAGACATGTTTATAAAAAGTCTTACAAAGGGCCTTGTTTCGGTAAAAGCGATCTCTCTCAGACAAGTATGATGAAAAAAATTTGCTTGACATTGAACCAAAATACACAACATAAACTCCAAAGTAAACAATATATCTAAGAAAGAGAAAACCAATTATGTCAGTGTGTAGGCTGTTGTTACATTATGCATGAGATTGGGTTGAATGTCATAACCTTGAACTTGACCTTCGCGACATATACTTAATGCAGTAGCTTTATTATCTCAGCTTTCTAACTACCAGCATAAAATGGTATAATGTTTCGAAATTGTTAGCTTTTATGTAATGGCAGATTCTCATTATGGATACTCGCTTAGTACTAACGTTGTAGTAAGTACTTAATTTGTTAACGATCAATTAAGCCGTTTTGGTGATATTTTGCAAGTATTAGCACATTTATGTGAAATTAAAATTGCCTTTTATGGTACGCTTATTTGGTATTATTATGGCTCAATATGGTTCTGGTTTTAATATGTTACGAGTATTACGAAGTTAAGTAAACAGAAATGAATAGTTTTCAAGTAAATGCTTTACTTAAGGGGACGATAGCTGACTTTTAATGATTTTATACTGATGATGACGTCGGAACGAATAGTGTTAGTGATTTGGAAAAAATATATGTTAAATTAGAGCATTTTCTTAATATTTTAATATAGCCATATTTTTTATTATGTTTATATTACATAGTGAAATTTATTTGTAAAGTTATGTCTAACGCGGATAAAAAACTGAGAATGACGCAAAATCCATCAAGCGTATTTTTCTGAAAACTTCACCATATTAAAGCTAATTAAATTACTGATCTTTTAGTATACATGTTTTATTAAAATACCTTTTGTTTTACGTGTAATAAATTAATAATGCGTCAAATTTGGAACAGCGCTCCTTTATGGGCGAGTCCTATTACTGGCTGGACGTACGACGCGTTGCGTGAACTCAGTACAAAACACGCAAGCTAACCATTCAAGGTCACTGTCATATATCTGCGTCTTAAGTCCCGTTTGCACGTACAAATGTGGGCAAACAGTGGTTTACGTATAAATAATGTCGCTGCCGCTTCTTGCAGTTGTGTTATCCATAATAGTTGCGATGTGGTTACGTTGTGGCTAGTGTTTGTCAGACAGACAGATCCTTGTGTTTGCGATGTGGCTTTGTTGTGGTCCTGATCGCCCACTCGGTTGATTTTGATGGCAAAATGTGGTCCGTGTGAATAAACTATGAATTTTCATACAAATTAGCGCCCGTCCACGTGTTGTCTTTGTGGTATTTTTGATCGGGCCCTATTAATATGATTTCCTATTTATATGAATTAGGCTGAGGATTCGTGTCTGATATAAAATCATCCCATAACCTAATACTTACATCGCACACATTATTTCTCCATCCTTTTGAACAGGACGTTACCTAAGTGATTAAAATTGAACTGTGCAATTTTCTTGTTACATTGTTAAAGTGCAGCTGTAAAGGTGAGGGTCTAAAAGAGTTACAACATCTCGATCATAGAGGATAATTATAGATGGATGGTATTATTATCATCTTATAATTGACCTGTGTACTGTGTGGTTGTGTTTTATTGAAGAAAAATAAATCGCACTAAACACTACCGATACAATGCAATGTATGATGAAACTGCTCATACTCTATGCAAGTGCTTGAGTTCTTCTTGGACAAATTAGAATAGACCGCAATAAAATAAAAAGTACAATTCCGTAGCCGACCGCAGGCGGCAACTGCAGGCGACGTGTCGCTGCGACACGACTGGTTTCTATGTATTTCTATGAGGCCGACGTGTCGCTAGCTACGTAAGGTATTTCATAGAAATTCATAGAAACCAGTCGTGTCGCAGCGACATGTCGCCTGCAGTTGCCGCCTGCGGTCGGCTACGGAATGGTACCTTTTATTTTACGCCCACCTAAATTTTTGATACATCGGCGGAAAATTTAAGGCACAATTCTGTAGCTGTGTTCTGACCGCAGACGGCAACTGCAGGCGACCCTACTGGTTTCTATGAAATACCTTCCGTAGCTAGCGACACGTCGGCCTCATAGAAATACATAGAAACCAGTTGTGTCATTGTGTCACGGCGACACGTCGCCTGCAGTTGCCAGCTGCGGTCGTCCACGGAATTGTGCCTTAAAACAAAACAGTAATTTTCCGAAACAAAACAGTAATCCTAAACAAGCCCATCTAAACTTAGAAACAGTGACGAATTAGAAGTCTATCACCATAATTTATCTTTTATTTGCCTGGCAATTGCAGGCACCCTCAATCCTGCAACGATCCACGGTTGTTGCACCCGCCGTCCCTTGCGCCGATGTATCAACAATTTAAGTGGGCGTCTGTCTGTCCGTTGCGGATGATCGGAGATGCATTCAGCGGATGGGCACGCGCTTATTTTGAACAATGCGTGATAATAAAGTCGGTATACGGGCGAAAGTTTTACGTGACAACGACGAAGGGACGCGTGCCTTTCACTTTTTATGTCTGTCTCTCTCGCTCTTAGGCGGGCTAACCATGCCCGAGTGGAAGGGACGCGTGCCTCTCACTCGCTCTCATTGTGAGCGCATAACGTGAGCGGAGCGTAACGCAGTTTCTTGAAGTGTCACCCGGCAAACCAATTTATAAGACGTTGTCACGTCAAAAGTAATGAATGAATGAATTTTTTATTCAGTAATGAATATAAAATTTACTGCAGCATGCATTAATCCTCTTCTTTCTTCTCCTGTATCAACACGAACCAAAGAAACAAAGGCCGTAGTAAACAAAAAACTAGTCGGCAAGGCTTGTAACCTTGGCAAGGTTGTATCCTAATTGCGTAACTTATTTTCGTAAACAATTAACATTTATTGCGTTTTTTACGTTATTGAACACATTTTTTTCCAACTTATGAAGCAATGGATTAGCAAACTGTTTTAATTCGAAACAGATTGTGTTGTATTACGCAATTAGGGTACAGGGTTGAATACCCAAAGTAGAGACGTACATTTGACTTTAGCCAATCGTGGAGGCTAATAATTATTATTATGGATCATTGTATCTATGATGGACGATAGGTACTTCCAGTCCTTTCACAGTTATTGTTCCTCTGATTATGCGTCACTGTCAATATCACAGTGGTTTTTATTGTCATTTAGTAAGGTTGCAGTTCGGTTGCAGCCCTTGACAAGTCTGTCAAAATAACATTGATCTTTATTTTTGTTTTATTAAGGTTGCTGTTGGATTGCTGCTGACAGAGGTAAAAAACTGGAAAGGACAGTGTGATGATCTACCTGGGCAATCAGCTCCACTACCAACTCCACTGACTGGTGATTCCAATTCGAGATCTTTAAAACGCGAATCTATTGTCTTCGCGTCAGAATTGCGAAAACTCCGTTTAATCTTAAACAGACGTTTGAGTCAGTGGTCCTTGGTTATCTTAATAAGGATTCCAATTTAGATAAGTTAAGCTGTAATATGGCGCCTACTTATCTTAATATGGTGATTCATTATTTAGATAGTATGTTGGTGGATCTTCAATAGAGCCTATTTCGGAAGAATTTTTATTTCCTTGCGCTTTTTGAAGTGAAAACTTCTTTAGGCGCGTTCGGCATTTTTGAGATGGGGACTCATTGATTTCGCGACACTGTAACGCAATTTACCGACACCGTGGAGTCAAAGACATCAACGCGTTGATTACCGCGGTGCCGATTTTTTTTCAAGTTTTCACGTTTGTCGGCACTCCCGGAGTGCTTTTTTTTTTGTTTCAAATCTAGCGTCATCTATCTCTCCGGCATTTTAAAATCAGTGCATTTTGGCAAATCGAAGCGTAAGTTTCGTCTCTGTATCTTTATATTAGTGGCATCCCAGAGTTTTAATTTGTGTCCGGTTGATGGCAATAGACTCGCCACCTAAGTATTTTTCTTCATAAGTTCGTGTATTTAGTATTAACTTGCATTTCTCTTGATAAGTGAATTGTATTATTTTTGAGAAATAAGTGTCATAAACCGTAACTACAGGAAATTGTACCAGAACTGGCGGAGTCTGAATTTGTGTCCGGTTGATGGCAATTAGCTTGCCACCTAAGTATAACATGAAATTGTAGCAGAACTGGCGGAGTTTGAATTTGTATCCGGTTGATGGCAATTAACTTGCCACCTAAGTATTACATGAAATTGTAGCAGAACTGGCAGAGTTAGAATTTGTGTCCGGTTGATGGCAATTAGCTTGCCACCTAACTATTACATAAAATTGTAACAGAACTGGCGAAATTTCTGTTCATCATTTCACCTCTTCTTGTACCTTTGAGAAATACCGAAGCTATGTTATGTTTTTTCTCAAATGCAGAGCAAAATTACTAAGTAAGACGTCGAATTAACTAACACAGCCATTCAATGATCAATCAGGTACCTAATACTTAAAATAAGAAACACTGCGTGATCCAGTCATCAAACCATTCGATCATCACGACAAATATTCCGCACGCATCCCATAATAGTGGGTAATACACCTCATGTTTATATGGTAGTTGTGTCAATTAGTATGCGAGGACCATAGCTATTACTATAAGCAGGATCGGCGCCCGCGCACGATTCTTGCACGATCCGCGGTCGTGCGTGGCAGCGTCGCGTTTGAGGGTTAATAAGTATTTATGTATCATTCTGGGGACTGTGATTAGTTATGTATATATATATATATATAATGGGCTATACAATGGGCTGTTAAGATTTTTGAATGTTTGAATTGATTTGATGTCTTTGTATTGTTTTGTTTCTACTTGGCTGGCCTCTTTCTTATCCATATTTTATGATTCTTGGATGGATAACGGAGATCTGTCTATGAAATATATGGTAATGTAGGATATGAGTGGACATCGCCTAGATACAAATAAGGAATTAACGTCATTTAAGGAAAGTTAAGGAGTTTTAGGAGATAAGAAAAGAACTGAAGTTGAATAAGAACAGTAACCCTAATTGTGTAATATAACACCATCCATTGCTTCACAAGTTGGAAAAAAAATCTGCTCAACAGCGTAAATAACGCAATGAATGTTGTTGAACTGTCAAAATGAAACAAATTAGGCATAATTGTTTACGAAAATAAGTTACGCAATTAGGGTACAGATTGACAAATTCCGGTACAAGTTAACAAAGTCGATTCTAAATTTCTGACAAATAAAACCTTTCTTGAATCGTTCCATCTATACATATAAATACATATTATAAATTGAAGTCGTCTGTCTGTGACCGCGTTTTTCTTCTAAATTACGGAATGGATTTTGATTCGGTTTTCACTATCATTTAGAGAATTTATTCCGGAAGGTTTATGTTTGTAATACATTAAAGTCCTTAAAACCGTGCGAAGCAGGGATGGGTGGCTAGTTTTCTATACAATGTCGCCCATGGGCATATGGGGCGCCCAAAATATCGACAAATAACTTAACATTTTTTTTTTGTTTTTTCAATATTTTGTTTTTTTTTAACGATTTCCCCCTATGATTTTACGAACTTTATTTATTTATTTAAACTTTTCACACACAAAAAGGTACAAAGGCGGACTTAATGCCTTAGGCATTCTCTACCAGTCAACCAAGGGTGGTGAAGAGATTGGATGGCAGGTGCTCTGTTTGAGAGGAACAAAGAAAAAATTATTTAAAATATAACATTAGAAATAAAATAACAGTACATAAATAGGTTATAACTAGGTTAGAACTTTAACTTTTGTTCTTTAAAAAAAAAAAACATTTTTTTTTTTAAAGAAAAATGTTTTCACCTCCGCTTTTTTGCATAAGTAGTCGACAAATTTTTATAAAAATGTTAGTTAATCCAATAAAATAAGCTTTTAGAAATAATAAACAGAATCCAAATTCCAATAACATCGGAGATAATTATGGCAAACGCTACTCATAACATAAAAAATTGAATAACATTAAAAATATTAAAGATAGACCCCCTTATTAAGTTATTTTTCAAAAAAAAAAACATGAATCATCATCTGCCTAGCCTTTTCCCAACTATGTTGGGGTCGACTTCCAGTCTAACCGGATGCAGCTGAATACCTGTATTTTACATGGAGCGACTGCCTATCTGACCTTCACAACCCAGTACCTGGGTAACACGATACCCCCTGGTTGTCAGACTTTTTGGGTTCTAACTACCCGTAACTACTGTCAAAGATCTACAAATGACAGCCGGGACCAACGGCTAACGTGCTTTCCGAGGCACGGAGGGGTCTTGGTATGTAAAGATGGTCACCCATCCACAGACCAACCGCGGCAAGCGCAGCTTAATCTGATCGATCGACCCCAAAAAAAAAATGAATATTTAGAAATATACGGGCGGGCACATGCCGAGGGGCGACATTGTATAGAGGCAAAGCAAACAACTTAAGACGCAGATATATGACAGTGACCTTGAATGATTAGCTTGCGTGTTCTGTACTGAGCTCACGCAACGCGTCGTACGTCCAGCCAGTAATAGGACTCGCCCATCAAGGAGCGCTGTCCCAAATTAAACGCATTATTAATTTATTACACGTAAAATAAAAGGTATTTTAATAAAACACGTATACTAAAAGATCAGTAATTTCATTATCTTTAAAATGGTGAAGTTTTCTGAAAAATACGCTTGATGGATTTTACGTCATTCTCAGTTTTTTATCCGCGTTAGACATAACTTTACAAATTAATTTCACTATGTAATATAAACATAATCAAAAATATGCCTATATTAAAATATTAAGAAAATGCTCTAATTTAACATATATTTTTTCCAAATCACTAACACTACTCGTTTAGACGTCATCTTCAGTATAAAATCGTTAAAAGTCAGCTATCGTCCCCTTAAATCCAAAGATCACCACGGATGTAATGCATTAAGTAAGTATAACTCGCTACACAATTTCCTTTGTTTATAATAGACGCATGGATACACACTGTATTTATGAAATACATCCCAAATATAATTGTTTACCCATTTAGAATACAAACCAACTTCCTTGTTTACAAAACAGCCGAAATGGCCGGAATTAACTCCGCTCTTAAACTGTTAAAACCATATATTAATAGTAGTGTGTTTATACTTAAATACTGTGTAAACGGTTTAAGTGAAGAAAGTTTGGGAAGTTTTGAACGTTCATTGTTGGTCTTTTTAGTATGCAAATAGGCTTGGAACAATAAACTAAGTATTAAACACTGGTCAATGTTGTGTGGACAAAGAATATCATCATAGTTACTTATTAAGACGCAAATATATGACAGTGACCTTGAATGGTTAGCTTGCGTGTTCTGTACTGAGCTCACGTAACGCGTCGTACGTCCAGCCAGTAATAGGACTCGCCCATCAAGGAGCGCTGTCCCAAATTAGACGCGTTATTAATTTATTACACGTAAAACAAAAGGTATTTTAATAAAACACGTATACTAAAAGATTAGTAATTTAATTATCTTTAATATGGTGAAGTTTTCAGAAAAATACGCTTGATGGATTTTGCGTCATTCTCAGTTTTTTATCCGCGTTAGACATAACTTTACAAATTAATTTCACTATGTAATATAAACATAATACAAAATATGCCTATATTAAAATATTAAGAAAATGCTCTAATTTAACATATATTTTTTCCAAATCACTAACACTACTCGTTCAGACGTCATCTTCAGTATAAAATCATTAAAAGTCAGCTATCGTCCCCTTAAAGATTGGTTGAAATACCATCTTTCGTGACTTTGATAGAAGATTCTTTGGTGTGTAGCATCTTCTTTCCTCTTGTTATCCCAATGAGCGCGCGCGGTGCTAGGGTTGGCTGTCAGAAACGACCTTGACGAAGGCCCTTTTGATATTGCTTATTACCAAGGTAAGATGTCAGATGTTTACACATCGTATGTGACTACTGTAAGGGTCGCTCGTTTTTGTTTCTAACAGTCTTTTGGACAGGAAATCTTCATATTTCTTATCCAGCCTTATTCTGTGGTACACACCACACACAATGGGATATGAGGGGAGATTAATGCTTATATCTCACAGTCACTAGGACACCATGGTCGCGCTGCCAGCAAGGTTTATGGTGGGTATCTCAGCAGGCGTCCGATCGGTTGCGCAACCAACCATAAATTTTTTGGCAGTGCGACCATGGTTGCGCCGCTACCTGGTGTCCTACCAATTATAATTTGTATTTTCTTCACTGAGCATTCTAGAAGAAAGATCTTCAGTCTGTCTGAATGAGATGTTAACCAATTCAAATGTCTGTGTCATTAATGTTACAGAATTCAATGATTTTAGTTAGTCATTGGACGTTGTGTCACCTTTGTCATTGGCCATATCAGTCACCAAGTTCACTGGTCCTGTGACTCAACATTCCAGTCTACACTCGACAAATCGTCCTATGTTCCAGTCTCAATTAAATTGAGTATCAATTCAGTCACTTCACTAGACGCGGGAGAATTACGTAATTTTCTTGTTTAATTGTCGACGAGCGCGTGTTTATTAGCGACGCCCGTATTGGCGCGCTGTTACGCATGCGTCGTTGTTACGTGAACGCGCGCAAATTCTGTAGTGAATTGTCGTGATATAAGTGAGAAGAAAAGGCCAATGGGTGATAAATACTTGATAATTAATTTCACATATTAATCTTTAAGTATATCTGTTTTTTTTTTTTAAGTGAAACTTATTTTTTCGTCTGTGTGTTGCATGTCGCGTGACGGTCGGCCGCGGAGTAGGGATAAAGAAAAAGGCGCTCGTCAGAGCAGCCAAGGCCAATATGGCGGCGCCTATAGAAGTTTCACTTTATCGTGGTTTCATAAAACCACACAATCCTTTTTTTTAGATAATGCCATTCACGAAGACGCGCCCCGCTCCGCTCCTTACCACAAATTAATACAGATGGTATTCCGCAAAAAAAAATTTAAATAAAAACTCGACTCTTGCAACGACACAATAAAGTGCAATTCAAGTCGCACAGCGCTAATTACCTAGTTATATTCACCTAGAAGTTTCCTCTCTTTCTATCGCGTAACTCTTATATCTTCTGACTACGTTACACTCACTGAATTGGCCCGACAAGTCGAGCCCGCTGAGTACTTGTAGCTTCATAACTAAAATGCGGTATGAACCATTTGTATTCATCTGTGTTCGTACTAAAGCTCACATTAATCGCGGAGTGCGGCGCGTCTTCGTGGATGACAACTAGTGTTGATCACCAATGCCTAGTCTTCCGTATAACAATCTGGTATGTCAATGACTCCTTCGACTTCCTTTGCCTCTGGTCATATTTTCTACTTTGGGTGGGAAGTGAAATAAATGTGATCAGACACCGAACTCTGAAGTGTAAATGGCATCACTGTTTCGTTGAGAAATGGGATGATGCTATGAATGTAGCTCTCTCTTACCAAAACAATGATGATGTCCAGATCAGAAATTGTACGGAACAAGCCTTCTGTTCCAATACATTGGTGCCAAGAAACTAGTAAGGCGCGCGGGACCGCCTGCTTTTTTGTTTTGTTATGTAAAGATGTGGGGCAATGTGTGGATATGATAATTCTTGTGTGAATACCGAAGGTGCAGTGTATTCTTAGTGGCTTGTTTAATCGTATTCAACGTTGCGCGTGCGCAGCGTTAAGTAGGTAAATTACGTGGTCACTAAATGATATTGAAAAACAAATAAAAGATGGATGGATTTTGTGAAAGACGGCTAGGAAGGAGGTAAACACTTGACGACTGATAGAGATGTATGGAAAAATAAAAAGACGTGCTATCGAAGTAATGCATATCTGTACACCGTAAGGACTATTCTTGCTTGCAGCGCTCGGTCGCTATAGTAACGCTTACCTAAGGAAAAAAGGGTCGTGTGCACAGGATTTTGTTTTTAAATTGCTTAGATATGCGTTACCCCGATGCTACTTCCAAAGCCATCGGTTTCTATGCGTCATTTGTGTCGTAGTGCTAGAAATGCCGCCTCCGCCTACCAAGGCGTATTCGTGCTTAAGGTATGATTCCGAACCCTGCTGCACGCGGCAGTGCTGCCGCGTCTTTACTGGTCCCCATACATTTTCTATAGGTTTATATGAGATTACATTCCGAGCACAACAATGTCGCGGCAGCACAGCTGCGACGGCACTGCTGTGCGGTAGTGTCGCCATGCTGCCACGGCAGACCAGTAGTGCGGCGTTCACCACAGCGATAACACGTGAATGTTGACAAGTAAAGTGGCAACAAAACAGCGAGTCACCACGAGCAGCAGGTGCTCGGAATCGCGCGGCAGACAGCACTGCTGCGTGCAGCGAGGTTCGGAATCATACCTTAATAGTGCACCTGCAAATATTTCTGTTGCATAATAACATTGCATTCATAAATTATGATTAATCAAAGCCATCGCTTATTAACTCCTGCAAATATCCGTAGTATTTCATAATAAATTCAAAGCTAAATAAGGAACAAAATAAAGCCGTAAATTTATCTTCAGCTCATCTTTTGAGGAAGCAAGTGTAATGTTTCTTGAAAGAGAAATGCCACTCGTGGGTGTCGAGAAAACTTTTCATAATATTCTATTGTGATTTTACAAGATGTTTTACGATGTTCTGAACATTAAATAAATTATGGGTACTCAAAACATGATGACGCATTTGCTGTTGGCTGTTAATTTTATTGCAATATCTTCGATAATATAGTTGTAGTATTCAATTCCGTATTCACTTCCTTGGCGAGTTTTGAAATGTGGAAATAATATCAGCACATCATATTTTATTTTGCTGTTTCCAGCGCTTATCTTGGCTGACGTTTTCACAAATATAGCTTTAATTTATTTATTAACCATCTTCTACTAACACTTTTATTCAAAGCTTGCCTGAAAATATCCTTTTGAAAATAGAAAAAAAACCATTACTTTATCATCATCATCATCATCATCATCATCATCATCATCACCCATTGCTAGGTAAAAGCCTCCCCTTTCTTCTGCCATACTTCCCGGTTGGTCCATTGCTATACTGGGTACTGGGTTATTGATTATTTGTCTGCAATCCATTAAGGTGATGCAGGAGAGGTAATTTTCAACCATATGACCCCTTTTGAGTCCTATGCAAATGTCAACAATTTTCGAATCATTTCACATTTTATACAGGCTGGCATCATCGACGCGAAAACTGTTACCATGGATTCAGTACATGATTCTGAACCCCCGTGCGTTGAAATTTATCGTCGGTTAAAAAAATCTGCTGTTCCATAGAAAAAAGCAATACCTACGCGGTCACAATGTATGGAACAGCAGACTTTTTTTTCAAAAACCGATGAAAAATTTCAACGTAGGGGCGTTCAGAATCATGTACAGACGCCAGCACATCAAGCTACTACAATCTGTCAAATTTATTTAATAGATTTTCAACTTTATCGCTGATATCTAAGGTTCAAAGTTGATTGGGCAAATTTGACAGTTTCGGGTAGCTTGATGTGCTGGCGTCTGTACTGAATCCATGGTAATAGTTTTCGCGTCGATGTCCCTGCCACCCGGTATTTTATTTCATTCATTTTAAAATATAAAATGTTAAATTATTGGCATAGGGGTCATGCATGAAGGGTCATTTGGTTGCAAATGACCTCTCCTGCATCCCCTTAACGGATTGCCGACGTATAACCAATAACCCTGTATTTTTGACAAATTCTTCGTTCGAATGTGGTTGAATTGTCAATATGAACGGGATTGTGAGAGTGCCACGCAATTAGACTGCTGGATGTAGTTGATGACATTGCTCTTAAGAATAATTGTGTTTCGAAAACCATCTGTAGCTTGGGCTGAGCGTTGTCTATCAATCAGTCATGAAGTCTCCTTAACGAAATCATGATCTTGTTCAGAAAATTAAACATTATTCACACACACACAGACAATCCTTCCTATCATGTATATCGGCCCATTTTTCTTGCAATATATCTTTCATCGATTGTAATAGACAATGAGTAATGGTTTCATTGCCACCACATGTACTCGTTATTAGATAATAATGTGTAGATTTCTACTAGCACGCAACATAGACAAGTGTGTGGCAAGTAACTTGCTGGCAAGTAGCAAGTTACTTGCTCTGTAACCTTTTATTAAAGGGTGTTTACTAATGCATGTTATAATTTAGGTGAAAATGTGCTTAATTTAAGTTACTTACCCAAGTAGGTATACTGGGACAGACTGTCAAATCTATTCTTATTTTGGTTTGACGTGATTGGTTGATTGACCAGAAAAGTTGTGACTGAAAAGTGGTGACTGCCAAAGAATGTCTTTAGCAGTCATTTCGGGTAATAAGAAGCCCAAAAGTCTAACAAACAAGGGATATCGTGTTACCCAGTAACTGGGTTGAGGTGGTCAGAATAGGTAGTCGCACCATGTAAACTACTGACATTCAGCTGCAATTGGTTAGACTGTCAGCCGACCCCAACATAGTTGGGAAAAAGATAGGCAGATTGAGTTATGCATGTTATGATTTAGGTTTGTCTGTGCTTTATTTTGTTTACTAACCCAAGTATACCGGGAAAGCCGGTATACTTATTCTGTCTAATCGGTTGTATTTCTTTTGTAGTGCAAACTTCTTTAGGCGCGTTGGGCATTTTTGAAATGGGACTAAAACCATTGATTTCGCGACCTCATGGCGTAAAGACATCAACGCTTTGATTACCACGGTGCGTGGAGTAAAAGACATCAACGCGTTGATTACCGCGGTGCGTGGAGTAAAAGACATCAACGCATTGATTACCGCGGTGCCGATATTTTTTCAAATCACTTCTGTCGGCAGTCCCGTACTGCCAGTTTTTGTTTTTGTTTTTTGTAATTGGTTGAGCAGAATTACAAAAATAAATCATTCGTTGACATTAGATTTGAAAATAGAACTAGAATGTGAAATTGAAAATTGTGTCTATTTATCTTGAAGCTGCGTTTAGACGTTGCTTCTTTAGCAAGCAAGCAGATAGAGCAAGTAACAAAAAAAATAAAATACTTCCCTAAAACATCTTAAATTGGTACCGTAATTTGCCAAAAAAATCACGGTCACAGTAAATAGATTATTCAAGCACCAGAAAATACTTACACAGCTCATAATCATCCGTAAAATCTGCACCTGTAAAAACATTGTACCGCTTGGTCCACCCATCACTTTTTCCTAACCCACTCTTTAAATACCTCTTACAACGTCATTACAACTTCCTACACGATTTTTCTCATATCAAATCGCTTTCGTCACGCAAATAAAATCTAATTCCGTATTAATCATTTTTTCTCACAACTTTCACTGTTATTTTCTTTCATTCACACTTTACTATCAAACGTGTTCCTATTATTTGACCTACAAAGATGGCGCTTTTAATATCGAAGGTATAATATTTTATTAATCATATTTTTATGTTCGATTTTTGTTAGGCGGCGTTTACATTGGTGGAGTTTTAACTCTAGTGAGGGGGTCGAGATTACAGGACACTGGCGTATATACAAACCCAATCAATGTTACTGGCTTGTGGTACCTACATCTACTACATACCATTAAATTGGTTTAGACAAGTCATCATCTGCCTAGCCTTTTCCCAACTATGTTGGGGTCGGCTTCCAGTCTAACCGGATGCAGCCGAATACCAGTATTTTACATGGAGCGACTGCCTATCTGACCTCCACAACCTAGTGACTAGGTAACACGATACCCCTTGGTAAGACTGGTTGCCAGACTTTTTGGGCTTCTAACTACCCGTAACGACTGTCAAAGATCTACAAATGACAGCCGGGACCAACGGCTTAACGTGCTTTCCGAGGCACGGAGGTGACTTGGTATGTAAAGATGGTCACCCATCCACGGACCAACCGCGGCAAGCGTAGCTTAACCTGATCGATCGACCCGTGCAGCTGTTATTACAAGTATCTACCTAATATTGTTTGAATCGCCTGGTAGGCAGTCATTGAATTGCTTGTTTAGTTTGATCGTTTTCGTATAACAACAAATAATATGTTCCTCCTCCTCCAGACTAGACTAGGGTCAGCTGAAACCAAAGCTATTTGCTTTGTAATACCTATACAATTGTATTCCAATACTCTCCCACCAATACCAGCCTCCATACTCCACCAGTGTGAACGCACCCCAACATTTTATTGCACAATTTTGATTCTAGCATATTTTAAATGGTATTGTTTTGTAAAATAACCTGCTTGCTGAACGGCCAGTACTTGTTTAATTTGATAGCATTTATATAACAGTAAATATTATGCTGAGTAGTGCTAGATGAAACCAAAGGTATTTGCTTATCAGCCTATAATGTTCCCACTGCTGGGACACATGCTTCCTCTCTGTGAGAGGGAATGTGCCATAATCTACCACGCGGGCTCAGTGCGAGTTGGTGGATTATGCTTTGCTTTGCAGCACTATTGTATTCCACTGTTCTATCGCCCGCGCCAGTACTCAACTCGACCAATATGAGCGCAGCCTTACATCACTTTATTGCACAATGGTGATTTCAGAATGTTTAGAAGTAAAATTGTGTTGTTTTGTACAGTCAGTTGAGAGGAACGGTCGTAATCGCCATAATCAATACTGTTATTGCGTCGTAAAAAGTAACAACTTTTTTTAATAATAATCGGTGCTGTGTTGACAAGAATAATATGCAGAAGTGCCATTCTTACACGACTTCCCCAAAAGAACACACATATAAATTGCTAAAAGTTGCTCATTGCTATAAAAATGCAACCACCATACCAAGGTCGGTATTTACAAAAGCCATATATTACAACAGACATGCAATCAACCCGAATCGGGACTGGTTATTAATGTAAATTATGTTTTAATTATACACCATTAAATATTATTGTTGCAAATGCTGGCTATACATACCACACGATACGCTGTCGCAAATGTTGGTCGCACATTCTTGCAAATGTTTGCCATACTTTTACATTCAACAAAGAATGTGTGTCGAATTATCGCCAATGTTGGTCATATAACAATCATTATAGACTTCCATAGAAAACTGTATTATAGGTTTTTAATGGTGTGTAAGTCTGTGATTTATATAGAGTATTATAATAGAGACGAATGCTGGTTGTATAACGATGTACTTTGTTGTAAATATGCCTGTTAGCGGTGAAACAACTCCATTTTGATATATTTGTGTTGAAATCGTTAGGCGAAGTGTTGGAACTGGTCTATTAGGTAAGAAAGTGTTGATGGTTCAGCACGCGTAGCATGACCATCGTAGAAAGAGGTTTTGTCGACGGAAGAATAGACAAAATGACAGATAAACAATCACAATCTGTCGTTTTGTCTATTCTTCCGTCGACAAAACCCGTTTCTACGGTGATCATGCTACGCGTGCTGGTAGGAACGATGATCAACTGTTTCCTAACTAAGACTGAACGATTTTGTTTTAAGTAATAACAGCCGCACGGGTTGATCCATCAGGTTAAGCTACGCTTGCCGGGGTTGGTCCGTGGATGGGTGACCATCTTTATATACCGAGACTCCTCATTGCCTCGGAAAGCACGTAAAGCCCTGGCTTGGTGTCAAAAGCTTGAATATTTGACAACCAGTCTTACCAAGTGGTATCTTATTACTCAATTACTGGGTTGTGGAGGTCAGATAGGCAGTCGCTCCATGTAAAATAGTGGTATTCAGCTGAATCAGGTTAGACGGGAAGGCAACTTAGTTGGAAAAAGGCTATAGGCAGATTTTTTAAGTGAAAACTTCTTTAGGCGCGTTGGGCACTTTTTAAATGGGAAAAAACGATTGAACTCGCGACACCGTTACCGACCACTCATTTTTGTAAACGAGATTGTGCTCTTTATTTATATTACGTTACAGATCAATGTTCTATGCAAGTATTTTTACTTTAAAGGTTTTGGAAGTATATTTTTTTTAATTGTTCAAGTTTTCACTTCTTCCGGCACTCCCGGAGTGCCACTGTTTTATTAGCATTTCTTACGGTTTCAAAATTAAAAACAACAAAATTATTAATTAAATTAAAAACGTAGCCTAAAGAAGAATGACCAATGCTAATGAAAATAAAATCGCGTTTGATAAGGATTACAATTTTCATCGCGCTATTTTGATTGCATCCAATTTTTGAAGTGAAGACTTCTTTAGGCGCGTTGGGCATTTTTGAGATGGGAAAAACAATTGCAACTCGCGACACTGTTACCGACACCTCATTAAAAGTATTTCTTGTGCAAACATTTTCAAGTTTTCACTTCTGTCGGCACTCAAGTGCCACTGTTTTTTTATTTCCTAACACTTCATAAACTTTGACAAACCATTAATTAAAGTTTATTTCACTGTTTCATACTTTAAAAGGTCCGGTTGATAACCATGTCACCATACAGGTTTCATAAAAAACTTAGTTAAGGCACCAGTCTTTCACAAATTATTAATTATAAAATTGTAATTTGTGCTAAGAAATAAATAAATAATTATTATTATTTATTCGTCTTCGACATTTCTCGGAAACCAGGGGTCCCGGACCTTTGAAAGGCGTACGAGGAGCCGAAGCCAACTCGCAGAGGCCCCTTAGAGGTTTTTAATTAAATGAGGTACCAACCGACGATTATCCCTGTTCGCACTATGCAAGTGCAGCCAAGGATAAACCCCGGTTGGTATAGGACTATTGTAAGATATGGAAACAAAGATATCGGACTATGGGTTTGGGTTGCTAAAGTGGACTGGTCACCTGGAACTATGGAAGGACTATGGCCCCTGCCTGATCTATGTTTTATATGCACACGGATAAAATGGCAGGGGGTGACTTGCACACTCAATAATGGGCCCCCGAAAACTGTCGCTAGCACAAAGTGTCGTAGCGACAAGGGGGCAACATGTCCTGAGGTGTTTGAGGAGTGGAGAGGTATTCCACGGCTTTCAGAACAATCCCAGAGCCCGGAAGATGGTCAAGATCCCTACGAGCACTTACTGGAATACTTCCTTCCTCCGAGCACGTTTGCTCTTGCGAATCTCCACTCAAGCCGGCCAATTAAGACAAGAATGAGATGGGAGCTCTGTTCCTCGTCAGTGTTCACTCCAGCCGGCCAATGAAGGCAAGCCAGAGGTGAGGAACAAGACATTTCCCGGGAGATAGGGTCCGTGGGGTCGCTACTGCTCATCAGCTCGTCTCTTGGTCTGGCTCCTCATCCCAGATCTGTTCCGGCAAAGTAAACTGTACCGGCACAGACCTAGAGTTTGGAGCGCGCAAGCCCCACCACGACGTCAACGTAGAAATACGGCGGCGGTTGGGTAATTATTATTATTATTATCTTAATTAGGCACCTTATCTAAATCAGTCAATGGGTAACAGATCCTTGAAAGAACTACAGGTGCCACTCCAACGTAAAACATAAACAAAAAAAAAAACACTTGCCACTACACATAATTACGATCTTATGTCAACACGTGTAGGACACAAAATGAATCACCTATCACCGTATTCACCTTCAAGGCTCGAGTGGATTCCGATATAAACACCGATGACTAATCGTCTTAATAACTCGTATTTTATATTTTATAATCGATATAACGAGTATTGTTTATTCATGTGTTTTGTATTTGAACTTGTTAAGAGATTATCGATGTTATCTTTTGTGGAATGTGTAGAAGTTTTGGATTCGACAAAGGCAAAAGCCTTGCTTTTGTCAAGCCTAATGATGTATGCGAATTCAATTGGCTGGTGTATTCAAACCATGACAATAAACTTGCGAATATCTAAAGTCATATGGCATGCAGATATTCTTGAAACTCTATTTGAGTATGAAGAAGACGTTTGTACTAAGCTGACGCTCTTGCGCATAATTTGATTACTTGATATTATATCTGAAAGCAAAGCAGATCTTGAAATTCTTAAGCCGCAAACTAGATCACTACAAAAGCGATAAATGCATCCAAAGGAGCTTGAATTCGGGACCATCTCCACAAACACCGTTTTGAATGCATTCTCCAACAAATTTCCGATCTCCTATCACCAGCTGTGCCAAACGACGTAATCGCTGGAACAGATGACTTCATTAAACCCACGTACTACACCGGTAGAGCGGAACTTGCGAATGTTTTGCGCCGATTCTGATGCGCGTGCGCCGATGCGACCCGACCGTGCCCCTGTACCGTTATGACGTTGCCGCAGCATTGTGGTAACATTACTGTAGGGAATTGCTTGATTGTTAAGAAAGAAATATTTATCCATCCATCAGTTGTTGAGTTGAAATCTACGGGTGGTTGATATTTATGAATAACTAGCTTTTGCTCACGGCTTCGCCCGCGTGGATGTCGGAAATTATCCCACGGAAACGCGCACGCCAGTAAAGCTCCCAGTCGGCATGATTTTTTCCTACATCTTCAACAAACATCGTCATGTTTCAGCCAATTTACACAAAACTTTAATGAATTATACACCCACACCTTCCTCATGAACCACTCCGTCCATTGGTGAAAACCGTTTGAAATCCGTTTGGTAGTTTTTGAGGTTATTGCGTTAATACAGAAAGCCAGTCGCGGCGGGGGGGGACTCTGTTAACTAATGTCCGGTCCGGTACCTAAAAGCCCCGATTTGTCAAATCTCCTCATAAGTTTTTGGTTCCACAACCAATCACCACAGCTAAAAACTTAACAGAGATTTCAATGAAAATTTAGTAAACCTTAAGAAGAATACTTTCGTAAATCAGGGTAGCGTAAGTGAGGTCACACCCTGCACTAAACAGCCAATTATCCTTCGGTCCTGTTTTATCATTCCAACCTTTAGCAAATGCAACAGGTAGAGCCAGAACTCCGAGCTGACTAAACTGAGCATACCTGTTACTTGGAAGTAATTCAACGGATGCCAAATGGCACAAGTAATATAAGAAAGAAAGAAAGAATAATAGGTTTATTTGTCACAGAAACATGTGCATACATAAAAGACAAGAGCAATCAGAGAACAACACAATCGCGAGCATAGAACAGAAATTTGTCGGCAGCTGCACGACATGACTGTGACAAGAAGGCTTCCACTCAGCATGATGCAGTGCTATGGTACATGCATGCATGGTGTTGGTGCATGGTGTGGTGGTATACTGATGCTTAGCCTCATCTGCTTATACACGACCTCAAAATTTAAAAGAGCAATTCATAATATAATAGAATAGAACTATCTTTATTCAAGTATCGTATGACTCACAAATGATTAAATAACACTTACAACTATATTACTAAAAACTGACACAAATATCACCGCTGTGACAACCCTTGTGAGATGGCACAACAGCGACCCACGAAAACACAGTCTAGGCGACTTGAAATCATGCTTAGGATACTGTTGGAGCTGCTCCACACCCTGCGCACCATGGAACCGCACCCTTTGCGCATGGTTGTGTAGAAACAATCTAGATGCGCATCCGCGAACATCCCCGATGCACTACAGAAGCGGGGCAGCCCCACCAGCATCCTAAACACGTTATTATACTGAACGCGGAGAGCGTTGTTACGATCTTTGCGTACAATAACTTTCATCATCATCATCTGCCTAGCCTTTTCCCAACTATGTTGGGGTCGGCTTCCAGTCTAACCGGATGCAGCTGAATACCAGTATTTTACATGGAGCGACTGCCTATCTAACCTCCACAACCCAGTAACTGGGTAATACGATACCCCTTGGTAAGACTGGTTGTCAGACTTTCGGGCTTCTGACGACCCGTAACGACTGTCAAAGATTCACGAATGACAGCCGGGACCAACGGCTTAACGTGCTTTCCGAGGCACGGAGGAGTCTCGGTATGTAAAGATGGTCACCCATCCACTGACCAACCCTGGCAAGCGTAGCTTAACCTGATGGATCGACCAGTGCGGCTGTTATTACTTAGCCACGAGCAAAACACAATAACTAACACCACGTGCAACAACGTGCAATAACTTTCATGCTAGATAATAAAACCGGGTCGTGTCATTAAAAGTATTTGTAATAAAATTTAATTCTGGGTATACATTCTCATTTGCATTTAATTTCCTCTTGCGGCTATACGGAACGAATCAGCCATCTTGATTCATGTATTGAGGGTGGCACAACGCCGATTATAGCAGTTTCATTAGTGGATAACGATTTAACATTCACAATTTCGTCCATCTTTCTCGTCTTCTATGAATGAAAACGACGCATCAAGTTTCCAATTGATAATCTTCAGTTATTTTTTATTTGCATTTTGTTGCTTTGTAATAAAATACAACACGTCAGACTGCCAAGTCATAGGTTTCGAGATCGAACCCAAAGCACGCACCTCTGACTTTTCGGATTCATGTGCGTATTGAATAATTATGACTTGCTTCAAAAACGGTGAAAGAAAACATCGTGAGGAAACCGGCATGCCTGAGAGATATTTCTCGGCGGCATGTAAAACCAAGTTAGTGGCCCATGGCTTTAAAACCCTGACACCAGGTTATTCACTAACCACACGAAAAGAAGAAGAAGAAAACTTTTTACAAAAAAAAAACAACCGACCTCCAAAAAAAACACTACAAAGTGAAAAATAACTTTAATTTCGGAAGTCGGTGTCTTGTGTTTTGTATTTACGTTTTTTGCCACCGACTTCCGAAATTAAAGTTATTTTTCACTTTTTAGTTGTGGTACCTACCCCACACACATTCGAATACCACTACCTGCTACCAGTGACAGAAACTTATCATATCATCTACATAGCAAGTGGGAAAAAAATACGTATTTTGTAGCTAACTCAAAAACTATCAAAGCAAAGTTAATAAAATTTATATGGGACCAATTCGAGAGCACACCCTTTCAAACAAAAAAATAATTTTCAAAATCGGTCCACAATTGCCGGAGAAATCGGTGGACATACATAAAAAAAAAACAAAGAGCAGTGGTGGCCCAGTGGTAACGGCCGCGACTTACGAGTTGTAGGTCGTGGGTTCGAACCCAGGCAGGCGCTTTACTTTGTGTAAATTATTTCATCACCACTGCTCTCAAAACGGTGAAGGAAAACATCGTGAGGAAACCGGCATGTCCTAGAACCGAAAATTCGATGACATGTGACATCTACCAACCCGCACTGGGCCCGCGTGGTGGATTACGGCCCACTCCCTCTCACAGAGAGGAGGCCTGTGTCCCAGCAGTGGGAACATTATAGGCTGATGATGATGATGATGATGACATAAAAAAAAAACAAACATACATACGCGACGAACATATAACCTCCTCCTTTTTGGAAGTCGGTTAAAAATAAATACAAGTTTTGTCGTGGTATGAACATGTCATGAGGAGGAATGAGGAACATGTGGTAGCTATATCAAAAGAGGTAGTAGACCAATATACGATGGATGGATTGTGTGTAAGGTGCTAAAGCTAGAGAGGTGAACACATATAAATAGATAGAAGGAAAATACGAAGTGAGCCAACCACAAATAAATTAGTAAACGGATAGAAGATTGGAGCTGTAGGTACGGTGTACCCTGCGAAGTTCAACCATGCTGACTAGCTAATATTTTTTTAAACAGCATCATCACTCAAGTCGAGCTCGTGGTTGAGTAATAACAGCCGCACGAGTCGATCCATCAAGTTAAGCTACGCTTGTGGTCCGTGGATGGGTGACCGTCTTTACACGCACGGAAAGCACGTTAATCCGTTGGTGATTTCTGTCATTCGTGGCTCTTTGACAGTCGTTACGGGTCGTCAGACAACCAGTTTTACCAAGGGGTATCGTATTACCCAGTTAAGGGTTGTGGAGGTCTGATAGGCAGTCGCTCCATATAAAATACTGGTATTCAGCTTCATCTGGTTAGACTGGAAGCCGACCCCAACATACTTGGGAAAAGGCTAGGCAGATTCATTGATTGATTTTTGAGGTATTCTCAAGTCATAAAGTAAAATTACTATATGTTTCAGTATATAATAGCGTCAAAAGGCATCGTAAAACAGTAGCCAATACTAATTACTAAGCACGTAGCCACGGTAGATTCCCATTTATGACCAATGAATGACGGATATATGCCTGTCTCAATAACGGTAACTTCATGGAGGTGCCATAAAATATTATGGAACCATAAGTGAAAGTGCGTGTCTCTAGTTTATGGTTCCCCGTAGTAATATACGTTATGAAATTGATTAGCGAACTATTAGAAATTCTTGTTATCATGGGAAATTGATAGCTTTCGTTTTTCGATTAGCGGAATTTTTTATTATACGAAACAATTTGGAATATCATCTTTGGAAGAATGATTGTGATTGCTTTGGCATCATCATCAATTAATTAGTTCGGTTTATCACAGTCCACTACTAACACAGCACAGCAGTGAGATAGAAAAGAGCCTTGAGAGCAGCCAAAGGATTCGCAGGTGAAGATTCACTGAGTCAATTGGTGGCGACGTCGTAAAAAGATGCCCGTCCATAGATAAATATCACCCGTGTCTACACTAGTCAATTGCCTACTCAAGGATGCAAATCCGGCACGACTCGCAAATCCTTCCTTATCCTAAGGGCACGTCTTCCCTACCATTACCGCGCTCCCCGGTCTACTCCTTGATATACAATGGCCTATGTAGCACCATGAAGCATGAGGCTCCAGGGGCTAGTGCAAATCTTGGGGTTCATTCGATTTATCGAGTCTGGTTAAACCACGCTGGGATCGGTGCATTTCATAAATTCATTTATCACAGTCCACTGCTGGACAAAGATCTTTCCAATGACCAATCCTTCTCGTTTTCTGCTTTACTCATCGTAGTGATGGATATTGGATTCACAAAGGTCCTCATATTTTAACAACCAGTGCATAACTTTCATGCATACAAACATTACGTCAACAATTTGACAATTCTATTTAGGGAAACATCATTCAATGGGTATTGATGACGCAGCCGTGACGGTTCTAGTTCCGCCCGACCTTGTGACCAGTTTACAAAATTCTCACCCGTATAAACGGATATTGGGAACCTGCCCTTGGAAACCCGATGGCCCATGACGCGACACAATACCTTATTGTAACAACCAACCTTTGAGATTTGACAAATAGAAGTTTCATTGAATAATTTTAGTAGCGGACATTGTATGTTGTTTACAGAGTTTAAGCATTGTTAACTTATTCTATACGGAGGTTTAAAACACGTAGCACTTTACAGAAACTTATATTAATTCTTAAAACAAACCACATAATCCACCGCGTCTCACGGCTTGCGAGCCATAATGCCAACGCCCAAAGTAGCTTCACTCGATGTTGCCAAATTTCCAACCTAAAAAAAAGCATAATCAGCCTATAATGTTCCCATTGTTGGGACACTAGCGTCGTCTCTGTGAGAGGGAGTAGGCTGTTATCCACCACGCAGGCCCAATGCGGGTTGGTGGATGTCGCATGTCTTCAACTTTTGGTTCTAGGACATGCCAATTTCCTCACGATATTTTCCATCACCGTTTTGATACGAGTGGTGATGAAACACATGAAGACACACAAGGACACTTTACACGAAGTAAAGTAACCGAAGCAGAGGACAGGGTGTTAATGGCGCGGCCTGGCAGAGGCCTATGTCCAGCAATCCACTATTGCTATAGACTAAATCCAAAGTGCCTGTCTGTTTTTGAAACTACGACGTACAACGCGTAAGTTGCAGCCGTCCACTGAGCTACCATAGTGTTATACTAAGGTTGTAATGATCCTGAACTTATGTGAAGAACACACTTGTATTTGAAATCTGTAGAATGTAGTTGCACAAGCCTGAATTTTTAAAGAAATCGAGAGTGATTCAATAGTCAAATTATTCTTTTCTGAAACCGAAAAACAACATTTAGGAGAGTGACAGTTTGTGTTAGATAACCTCCTTATCACATATATCGCGAAATTTGAGCCCAAAAATACTCATATTTCGCGACTGTGCGACAGACAGTTGATCCAACAGCTACACACACACAGATAACACTAGGTTAGATAAAAGTTCTAAGCACAACACCATTGACCTATTGACCTACTCCTCTTTACAGCAAACAATACGATATTGTACAGATAAAACAATAAATAATAATCACTATTGTTCTTTCGATTCTTATTAATCTTCAATTCAATCGATACCACTCCTAAATCGATGTCACTTCTAAAGTGCGATACCATCTCCACCTAACTAAAGTTAAATTCAAAAGTATTTTGGTTGTTTCTTTTCTTCTCTTCGAATAGTTTCTGCTCTTCCTCTGCATTTTCTATCTTCTAGCAGTATTGAAACTTCTCAAAAACCTTATCCATCGCATTGATATCCTTTTGACAAACTCCATATAACCGCTTCCGTTCCCTTATTCCGTTTATCCTCATTTTTGGAAAGCCTCATCAAATCTCCGACTGTGAAATATATTGACGAGTCCTATATGAACTCTGTTACCGTTGCCACCACATACCAAGACCCAACTTTGTCACGACGGAAACTTAAGTAGTAAACCATGAAATGCAACTTCGAGTACACACCATTACCAGTTATACCGCAAATATGAAAGCAGAGGCAAACAGTGCTAACCATGGCTTGTGGGCCGAAGTCGAGGGAGAAAGGTGTATAATCTCATTAGAGACTGAAGGTAATTCTTTTAAGTCAATGGTGGTGGCCCTTGTTAGAACTAGTGTGGGGTAAGCTTATGAGCGAAGCGAATTTCATATTGTTTTCTACGTGAAGAGTGACCTGTTCACGTAGAAATTAATAAGAAATTCACTGATTGGCTGGTAAATATAAAAAATTACCAGTCAGCAAAGTTGGTCGCGGGGCTGACTTCTGGGTCCGCCGAACATACTCGTAGGTGAGCAATGGGTAGCTCGCCGTCCGATAAGGACCAGGCCCGGGTCGACGGCGCGTTGTGACCACGCGCGCCTCAAAGAGATGTCAGTAGAATTGACGGGGTCCGCTAGGGCCGATGCCTGCCGGCCGGGGTTGCGAATAAGTCCGAAAGGAAGATCGTGGTCCCCGGCAACATGGCAACTGAAGGAACACGGGTGGGTTTTAGTCAGTAAGAGTCTGACACGCCCTCCCGCTCCGCCCAGCGGGAGAAGTTATTTGATAATTTCCCATGCAAAAAAAAAGGTATTGTACCGTCAGTTGAAGCTCTCAAGATATAAGGTACCAGTACTGCGTGTTTAAAAGGCTTGTTCCTAAACCTATCTTTAGTAGCCTTCTGCTTAAACCTTCAAAAATCTTATTTGAAATGTCCCATTGTCAAATTAATCACCAGCACCACGCCGTGTTGTCGAAACCAGAACTTTTTCACTAGGTATGACTTCGGTGTTTCTTTGTCCAAGTTCGTTCAGGGACCAATTGGTAATTAACAGTTCTAATTAAGCATTTGTTATTTCAATGTCGATAATTATTACTTCATAACCCACACACGAACGTATTATGTATGGCCTGCAATCACGAATGAATGTTTAAAAGTAGTCAATTATTGAATAATTATTGTCATTGCATACATGGAAGATATCCATTACCTTTAACTTGCGTGTTTCATTTGTTTGTTTATTCATGAAACTGATCGATTTATTCACCATCTGTTTAAAGCAGTATTTGATGGAGTTAACGCGATTTCAATGACATCCTGAAAAGCAATGAATCGAACTTTCTGTTGGCGTTGTATTTTGTAGTGATAACTGCGTTTCTCTGCGTTTTTAACCGACTTCAAAAAAATGGAGGAGGTTCTCAATTCGTCGGGATATTTTTTTTTTTTTTTATGTATGTTCCCCGATTACTCGAAGACGGCTGAACCGATTTGAAAAATTCCTTTTTTGTTTGAAAGGGTATACTTTCAAGTTGGTCCCATTGTCATTTGGTCACGATCTGATGATGGGATCTTGGAGAAATCGAGGGAACTCTTCAAATATTAAAGGCACATCTATAGCGATTTGGGTATTTTTGATGAGCAGTTGACATAAGGCTTTTGTAACTTAGATAAATTACAAACCAATCCACTAAAAAGTGAAAAAAAAAAACACTTTTTTACAAAAAACACAACCGACTTCCAAACTACAAAGTGAAAAATAACTTTAATTTCGGAAGTCGGTGTCAAAAAACTAAAATACTGATCTGATCCAAAGACACCGACTTCCGAAATTAAAGTTATTTTTCAGTTTGTAGTTTGGAAGTCGGTTGTGTTTTTGTAAAAAAGTTTTTCTGATTATACGTATGTAGTGGGGAAATATGTTTATCTACACCCATGCTATAAAACCTCTATAAAAGTTTCTGAAACAGTTAGCTTATTGGCAACATTATAACAGCCAGTGTCATAGTAACCATTACATCATCCAAACGAGTGTTATAATGTTGTACTAAATTTCATTACGCAACTCGTTTCAACGTTCAAACGGGGGACAGCAGCACCCGCTGCACGCATGTGTGTGTGATGTGCTGCTGCAAGCGACATTCATACGTGCAGTTGTACTGAATTTCGTGGGAATTTATTCTTGATCTTGAATTACAAATACCCAATGGTTTCAGAAACTTTCATAGAGGATTCATATCATGGGTGTAGATGAAGTCTTGTATGCAACTGTTATGATAAGGTATTAAAACACGAATGTGGGTTTATATATTTATGTGGGAAAATAGTATCACATGAGTGTTTTAATACCCCTTATTATACAACAGTTGCATAAATAACTATTATAATTTATCGATTCTATTCTAAAACAACAATGATATTCATCCATATCTACTAGTAGTATTTTAAATAGTTCGAATATTGTTTGTGGCCTTGTGGGTCGATCCATACATGTTTCAGTTTCATACATGTGCACAGCAGATGTCGTAAAACATACACTATTGTTAGGTACTTGTGCTAGCCTATGGATTGAATCAGACAATTTGTACAAATCCTTCTTTTATGTAATGATTTCGATTATTTACGTGACGAACTCACGACACGCACGTTTACCGCTTATAACTTAAACCTCTGTCAATACACAAACAATGACCGTAGCGACCGTGCGCACGCGCTTAATGCGCGGAGCCGCACACAACGAGTGTGTTGACAGGTGACACGAGACATCTACCGGTTACGTACGAAACTAATGGCTTGACAAATTACGCTGAGCTGCCGCGGTTACGTCAACTAATGACAGAAAGGGCTTTTTGAGTTTTTGTTACATTGAGTTGGTTTTCAGTTTATGAAGTGGATTCAGAGAAAATAACCATATCTATTAGGTACTCATTGATAATGTCATCATCTGCCTGGCCTTTTTCCGAACTATGTTGGGGTCGGCTTCCAGTCTAACCAGATGCAGCTGAATATCAGTATTTTACATGGAGCGACTGCCTATCTGACCTCCACAACCCAGTTAGGTACTGGGTAACACGATAGCCCTTGATAAGATTGGTTGTCAGACTTTCAGGCTTCTGACGACCCGTAACAACTGTCAAAGATCTACAAATGACAGCCGGGACTAACGGCTTAACGTGCTTTCCGAGGCACGGAGGAGTCTCGGTATGTAAAGATGGTCACCCATCCACGGACCAACCCCGGCAAGCGTAGCTTAACCTGTTTGATCGACCCGTGCGGCTGTTATTACTTAGCCACGAGCTCCTCACTCATTGATCAATGTGGTGGTAATTAAGATAATTTTAATAGACGGATATATTAGTTCTCAGTATGAAAGGAGGACACCTAATGTCTTGGTTGTGTTTTTATCACAAATTTATGTAAGAGTCTATGTTGAATTAATTCATCAGAATTATATTAGCATAGGAGATTGTTCAGGAAACGAAAATATAATCCTCAGTACAATAGGATTAAATCAACACATTTATTATAGTTTTAAGAACTACAAATTGAAGACCCACGTCTTGATTTAAGACCTTGAAGTTACTATATACCGTGATTAGTCTTCTTAAAATACATCATTGTGTGTTTGTTTAGATAGCTAATAGGGCCTGTGTATTTATTAACAAAAAAAAAAATCCTGAGAAAGTCTGACTCGGAGTTCTAAACCACAGTCGAAGGCAGCACCTGTGTATTTATTAACAATATTTTTTTCTGAGAAAGTTAGAATCGGAGTTCTAAACCACAGTCGGAGGCAGCAACCTTCTTAAAAGAATGAAGTTAAAATAATTTTCCTTTTGTAGCACAGCCTCTAGAAATGAAAGCTGTTCTATCGAAATATTTTAATCACATATCTTCAATACTGGACGGCTGTTAATTGCAGCCCGTTCTCAATGATATAGCGAGGCCGTTTAATAACCACCACATCTTGCCGGAGAACCAGTGGTTATGTTACAAACTATGTTTTGAATGCACTTATTGCGAAGCTCTATGATTATTGGTATTGGGATTTGTTGACTGTAAATGTGGGGTAGATTTTTGTAGAGGTATGCCGTGTATTCTATTGCTTTCTAACTACTGTTCTACATATAGTAGGGATGTAGGGCGTTTGGCACTTTGGCAATAGGTCTTCCATTTCGACAGTAAAAATTCAATATATGATGACGTTCATCATTCTTTTCATTCATTCGTTCATCGAGCCCGGACCTGACGGTCTCAGTGCTGCCAAAAAACCGTCATTAATTTAGGGTCTACAGCATATCTTTTCTTCCATACATCTCTTTTGACCGCCAACTCAATAATCACTCTTTCTACCCATAGGGCATTGAAAAAGTTTTATGATATGTACTCGTATAACGCCCAAAACCGTGTTTAAATATTTGAGCTTCTCGTACACGCGAGAATTTTGCGTAAAGCGGCTTTCTGAAACCAATCTCGTGAACAGAGCAACGAGATCAGTCTATTGAAGGCTATATATAATACTGGATTAATATTAGAGTTCTCTAGCTCCATTATGGACGAGCTCCTCGCACACGTTCACTCGTGACCGCCACTAGTGGTCAGCGGCAGCCACCTTTCATACATTTTATAGGGTTATAGTAGACACGATACTTTTAGCATAGGCCATCTTTAGCATCGGCCATTTTTAGCATCAACTGGCAACCGAATGCTTACCACCAAAACGCGATGCAACATTGATGCAGTTGCCAAATCGCCTGTCGTCGACGTTAAGAGTAGAGAAGAGGCAGAGTAGGTTTTGTAATGCATGATCGTACTGAGAGCTGCGTACGCTGCGGCGCAGGCACGTGGGACGCAGACATGTGTCTGTCCTGCTCTGCGTCTCGTTGTAGTGTCGGCATAGATTTCTGCGCGACAAGTGCAGATCGTCACGTGTTTTTTAACACTGATTCATAATTTTGTTGCAATCATCTATTGTTTGTACTAGCTAGGACCTTTGTAGCTGCGTCGCAGCATGCGCTCGCGGCCTATGTCTGCCTCGCCTGCCCTATCCTGCAAAATCTGTACTGTGCTGTGCTGCGTCACCTGCGTTTCAGCATACGCTTAGCCTAAAAGTTTCGTGTCTCCTATGGTGCTTAGATTATGCCAGTCAGTACACCTATGTGATCTTTTAAATTCTCACTCAATTTACTGCTCGCCTTGTGTCCCTATCATTAAACGATACCTTACAGAAAGTCAAAACAACAACCCCTCGTCACGAAGCATCTAATAAGGCCCCTACAGATGTTAGAACAGGTACGAACAATAAAGAAAAAATCCTCTAGCCTCCTTGTTACAATAATGAACAGTAAACGTTTGATGACGGTGGCAGGTAGCCCCACCTGTCGTGTGCTTTGGAGCGTGGCAGACATGTGGTAAGCATCCGTCATAGACTCACGGTTGAACGTTATCTTTGTTACGGGAAGGTCAGGTGCGTAGTTCTTGTTTGAAAAAATGCTCGTGGGTGGAACAAAGAGCATATATAGGAATAGCACGTGCCGTTCTTATTGCTGCTAATATTTGTTTTAAGGAATTTGCTTCAAGAAGATGTAATTCTGATGCTACGTCTGTCAATAATTTAATAATCTTTGAGTTTTTGTTATGGGAAAGTCAGGTGCGTATACTATTTGTTTAAAGAGATGCTTGTGGGTGGAAGAAGTTAGGTTATAAAAGGTACAGACGCCAGCACATAAAGCTATCCGAAACTGTCAAATTTTCCCAATCAACTTTAAACCTTATACTTTAGTGATAAAGTTGAAAATCTATTAAAGAAATTTGACAGATTGTAGTAGCTTGTGCTGGCGTCTGTACGTGCCGTTCCAAATTCTGCAAATATTTTGTTTTAAGGATTTCCTTTACGTACGCCTGATGATACGACTGTCAATAATTTAATAATGACTTTGTATATAATATACATAAAGTCCCCGTCACGAGAAGCTATACATTTTGTAAACACACATTCAGGGGTTTGCAATCTTTGGGTAAAATAAAATAAAAACAGTTTTGTACTATTTTTTTACAGGGATATAATTATATGAACACACACATCTAATTACAAACAAACAATATAACCTAATCCGCGAAAACACCACAAACAAACAGACGCATTCGAAACTCGAAAGACAGCAGAGACAACGTCAGCGTGAACTTACTTCAAAATCGTGGCCCAAATGTTTACGTTCCATGAATCAGATGCGTTCCAGTACCACAAAACCTTAGACGACAGCGCTTTATATCGCTAAAATATAACCCGATCAAGTGAAATTGCTCATTAGTTTCGTATAACACGTACGTTACTTTGACTTCATTGAATTTGGGATTATTTGTTGTTGATTAAATTGTCGCTACGTAACTTGGTAGAAGTTCTTTATTTACAAAAATTATAGCTTCTCGTGACGGGGACTTTAGTTGAATGTAATCTGTAGAGTGTAACGGTAAGGGCAGTTGCGTAGTACAAAGATGCTCCTGGGTGGATGAAGCAGGGACGTAAAGCACGTGTCCCTCTTTGAATTGTGCTTGTGTTTATTGTATTAGGATTTCCCTTCAAGAAGTGGTTCTAATGATGGCCTATAATTTTGTAATGACTTTGTTTTTCGGTCATAGTTTAAGGGAAGGTTAGGAGTATAATATTTACTTGGCGCGTGTGCGAAAAGGTGTATGGATTTTAATACTGCTTGCTAGTTGTTTTTTTTTTTTTTCATTTCTGTATGTCTACAATTTTAGTTTATACAGCGAACTAAGCATAAATCATCAAATCGCTGTATTAATCAAATATCTATTGATAGAAAGTGTATGTTTTAATTATACGAAGACTATTAAATCTTCACCACATTTAATTAACCGCATAAACATCGCACACAGAAGTTCAACTCGCACACAACGTATCCAACGGTTTTGCCTGTCATTGGTCACTGCTGGAAACTCATCTATTCAAAAAAAGAAAAATTGCTCGTAGGTATCATGCTTGATAAGGTAGCATAAGGTTGCATTGTTAGGTACAATGTGCTAGTGCCAGTTAGTTAATGGCTCGTGCCGATTCACTGGCCATTAACTAACTGGCACCAGCACACCGAAAGACATGATTGGATTGACTTATGAAGCTACAAATTGACACAGTTAGCAATGGCGGGCGTGGATATGAACTGCTTTTTATGTTGAAACTGCGCTTCTCTCTGCACTGCTATGCGTTTTATTTCTCTTTTAAGAGTCTTATGTGTCAGTGTTTGCATCTAGATTTGTGTAGAATGGTCCTTCGATACTTCGTCTTTTTAGTGGCGAATATTTATAATTAGAAGTAGAATTATGTTCTGAAGCTTTAATTCCTATTCAATTCATTACATGAGATATTAAGATGCTTAATGGGGTTTTCATGTTTTATAACCGCTTTACCTGTTAAGATCTTCAATTGCAATTGGCGCTGTTGATGGCATAAGTACTTAACATAAAATGTTTCTTGCCACTTTCTTTCTTGTGTGGTAAGTGACTAACCTGCTGTCAGAGTTTTTATGCCACTTTTGAAGCAGCACTTTGTAGCTTTTTGTATACTTTTTAAAAATGACTTTTCAATTGAAAAACCGTGCATATTTTCGATATCATATCTTAGATATAGAATCAGTTTATTCTGTATCCTCCATCATGTCTGGTCTAACATGTTTCTCCTTACTTTATTCTCTACAAAATAGTCAGACTTGTTCATAGCATAACTGTACGATACAAAAGGCCGTAGGAAGGCAGGCGGCATCGTAATAAATATATTAATAAACTGCGCTAGGTGGCGTATCGTCGTAAATCGGTCGTAACGTGTCTCTTCCTTGAGGCAGGTCCGAACCACATTCCGGTATGGGCGGGCATAGATTAGTTGTGGGCAGATGAGCCAAGGCATTAACAGATTGGCGTTTGGCACACTTTAGATAAATTATCGGCATATATTCTTTTCATGTTGACGGTACTTTGATTGAATATGAAAAACAAAGTAGCGATGGATTTAAAATATGATATGGCTAGAAAGGGAGTGACTAATAGAGAAGTGTGGAAGAAGAAGACATCATCGTCTGCCTAGCCTTTTCCCAAGTATGTTGGGGTCGGCTTCGAGTCTAACCGGATGCAGCTGAATACCAGTATTTTACATGAAGCGACTGCCTATCTGACCTCCACAACCCAGTAACTGGGTAATACGATACCTCTTGGTAAGACTGGTTGTCAGACTTTCGGGCTTCTGACGACCCGTAACGACGGTCAAAGATCCACGAATGACAGCCGGGACCAACGGCTTAACGTGCTTTCCGAGGCATGGAGGAGTCTCGGTATGTAAAGATGGTCACCCATCCACTAACCAACCCCGGCAAGCGTAGCTTAACCTGATGGATCGACCAGTGCGGCTGTTATTACTTGCCGGAAGAAGAAGACATGCCGACTGTAAATAAATTGGGACATGAGGATGATGATGAGATGAGCCAAGGTATTTACATTTTGATTTCATTAGCGCGTTCCTAAGTTTTTAACCTAAACTGTGCTGACTAAAATGCCCAAAGCATGCCTGTTGAATGTGGTGACCTTAAAGAGGCTTTTCTCTGAGATAGTGAGATATGCAGAGATGGATGTGCTATATAGCATGCCGGTATTATAGCAAAGTGGTTAGTAGAAAGGTTAAGACAAATCGGTTGTTTGTGTCCCTTTCTTGAGGCAGGTCCGGCCGCATTCCGGTGTGGACACAGACTATGTGTCCGTATCCGTAAGATGTGCCAGTGGTGCAGCTGTGAAAGTGAGAAGTATGTTCTGTTCAAAAAGTATCTTATACAAATGTAAACAAATGAATCTGAAAACTTGTGGAAGCCAATTTGTAGTGCCACTTACAAATTCAGTGCTTTGATCTGATTATTTGATTACTTAAACCCGAAATTCCAGTTTTAAATCACATAAGATGTTTTTCATTTTACAATCATGAGGTAAATTTTACTTAATTTGGCCCAGTACGGATTTAGGCCCTCTGTGATGCAGGTCGGACCCAAGAACCACTGGAACAAATGAGATGATGGTGCCGATTCCCTTGTTCACAAACTAAACTAAAGTTCAATGCATCTTTTTCTTTCTATTTCATTAAGAAAAGGACAGAAGATAAATTTTAGTTTAGTCCTGTCAAATTAATCAGCGCTTGACGTAAATTGACGTAATTTTAGTCGGCAAGTTTTTAATCACGTCTAAACTTGTATGGAGAATGACAGGCGCTGATTAATTTGACAGGACTAAACTAAAATTTATCTTCTGTCCTTTTCTTAATGAAAAAGAAAGAAAAAGATGCACTGAACTTAAATTTAGTTTAGTTTGTGAACAAGGGAATCGGCACCATTGTTGATTAAAATAAAATCCTATTTGAACGAAGATATCAACCGCTTCTCGTTACGACGGACTTAAAAGAAAAGATTCTGTTAAAAGATTCAAGCGTGTTTATTTTTATTTACACGTTTAAATAAATATTAATTGCATTGCTGTCATACAATTATGTTGTTCTTCTAGCAGAAAATTACGACGTGTTTTCTCATTAATCTTTATAATTCTATCTTAATTTATCAGACGAGATAATTTGCCAACTATGTTATTAGCATCCACTGACAGATATAGTAATTTCTTAGGGTGCTAAAGTCCCCGTCACGAGAAGCTATAATTTTTGTAAATAAAGAACTTCTACCAAGTTACGTAGCGACAATTTAATCAACAACGAATAGTCCCAAATTCAATGAAGTCAAAGTAACGTACGTGTTATACGAAACTAATGAGCAATTTCACTTGATCGGGTTATATTTTAGCGATATAAAGCGCTGTCGTCTAAGGTTTTGTGGTACTGGAACGCATCTGATTCATGGAACGTAAACATTTGAGCCACGATTTTGAAGTAAGTTCACGCTGACGTTGTCTCTGCTGTCTTTCGAGTTTCGAATGCGTCTGTTTGTTTGTGGTGTTTTCGCGGATTAGGTTATATTGTTTGTTTGTAATTAGATGTGTGTGTTAATATAATTATATCCCTGTAAAAAAATAGTACAAAACTGTTTTTATTTTATTTTAAGTACCCAAAGATTGCAAACGCCTGAATGTGTGTTTACAAAATTTATAGCTTCTCGTGACGGGGACTTTACACATATTCAGTCCGGGGTCGATTTTTGAACAACAAAGCCGATCCAAAGCTATTACCACAGTATTCTATTACTGCACATATTCGGCTTTCATCGGCTCGGCAAGCTCCGTTCGGCATCTTCCCTCGCTTAAAATCATGTTCGGGTCGATTTGGTACAATTCGAGCTAAGCCGTGCGGCTTTTTTCTCGAACTACATCTACATGTATTCGATTTCGCCGCTCGACAGTGCCACATCGTGCCGAGCCGAACATGCGTGTGCACACCTTAGGCACAATATTATCGTGAACACGTCCTGTCTGGTTCTAATCTATCATCTATGCCAGTTCTTGAGGTTGTATAATAGACCAAGTACAGCTTCACTGCATTAATGAAATGGTCTGGGATACCGCAATTTGTTGCTGTGATGCGGGTCCAGGGTCCAAAGGTCTTGTACCTGTATCCGGCTTGATGTCTGAAGATGTCCTGTTTAATGGCCAGCGTGGATGTGGTTAGGTTATAATTCTGCGGTTAACAGGTTTACAGGATAATTGTGGTGTACCATCAAAGAAACTTATATCTAACCAGTTTGAAAACAAAATCCCGTGCACACGATGACCACATCTGTTACCGCCCCGGTTCTTAAGCGGCCGAGCGCTGCAAGCAGAAATAGTCCGTACGGGTGTATAGATATGAAATAGTAAGTACATATCTTATTGCAGGGCAAAGGCCTCTCCCCTTGCACATAAGGAACTACCTTTGCTCCTACGCTTGGTTTTTGTGTGATTAGGGTCTTAAAATAAGCCTCTTAATATTTTCACAAATCTTAGAATGTTCGCATTACACCTACATTTTACTCATAATGAAATTGAAAAAGTCTCATCTGCTTTCGAACTCGCATTCTCATTCTTGAGAAGCAAGCCCTTTAACCTCCGGGCCATCACGATATTCGTAAGTTATGGACGAACATATACATGGCCATGTGACCCCGTGTTTTTCTAAATATTCATGTTTTTTTTTTTTCGAAAATTTACTTTAAAAGGGTGCTTTTTTTTTAACGTTTGCCATAATATATCTCCGATGATATATATTGGCTTGATTTGGATTCTGTTTATTATTTCTAAAAGCTTAGGAGTTATTTTATCGGATTAACTTACATTTTTTTATAAAATTTTGTCGACTGTGAATAAAAAATTCAGAAGACATTTGTTTCTAAAAAAAAAACAGTATTTATTTAAAAAAAAACTGAAATCATAGCGGGATTATGAAAAAATAAATAATAATAAAAAAGGATTGTGTGGATTTATGAAACCACGGTAAAAGTGAAACTTCTATAGGCGCCACCATATTGGCCTTGGCTGCTCTGACGAGCGCCTTTCACTTTATCCCTACTTCGCGGCCGACCGTCATGCGACATGCAACACACAGACGAAAAGTTTGAGACGATGTAATAAAAGTTTCACTTTAAAAATTAAGTTAGACCCCTTCTTTTAAAGATAATTTTTGATAATTTTGATCAATATTCAGAAAAATACGAGCGGTCACATCATGGGCGACATTGTATTTATATCCAAGATGTCTTCAGGCTTCAAATATCTATTATCATATTATGTGGGAGTCTGGGAGTGACTTTATATCAGGAGGACCACGCAGTAGCTTGGTAATGATTTGGCAACTGGCTGTAGATTCAAGTTGCCAAATTGTAGATTTTCGTTGTAAGCATCGCCATTTTTTGCCAAATGCCAGATTCAAGTAGCACTTGCCTTTTAATTGCAATTAAATACAGAGTACGAGTATTTTTAATTGACTCAAAAAAGAAGAAGGTACTATGTTCGACAGTAAGTTTTTTTTTAATGTACGTTCATCGTTATTTTCTTCAATTGTGGACCAAATTTGAAAATTCTTTTTTTGTTTGAAAAATGATCTCCAGAGGTGATCCCATATAATTTTTTGAGTGAGCTTAATAAAAAAAGTATTTAACCCATTTTGTGTATGTTAATGATGTTATAATAATTTCTTTCATTGTAAATAATAGCAAGTATATAGTCGTATACGAATTTGAGTGGGGTAGATACGACAATTAAAAAGTTTTTTTTTTTCACTAAAAACAAGACTTCCAAAAAAACACAACGGAGAAAAATAATTTTATACTTTAACTACAAAACCAAAGACTTCTGAAATTTAAATTATTTTTCACTTTGTAGTGTTTTTTTGTAAAAAAAACTATTTATAATTAAATATGGTGCTATTAAAAAATGGTAGGTCAATCAGTTACAGCTGTTCTGATTTTCGGTATGTACACTTGAAAACTACTGAAGAAACAGTAAGTGTTCATCATCATCATCATCAGCCTATAACGTTCCCACTGCTGGGACACAAGCCTACTCTCTGTGAGAGGGAGTGGGCCGTAATCCACCAAGCGGGCCTAGTGCGGGTTGGTAGATGTCACATGTCTTCGAATTTTCGGTTCTAGGACATTCCGGTTTCCACACGATGTTTTCCTTCACCGTTTTGAGAGCAGTGGTGATGAAATAATTTTGCACAAAGTAAAGCGCCTGTCTGGGTTCGAACCTACGACCTACAACTCGTAAGTCGCGACCGTTACCACTGGGCCACCACTGCTCTGTGAGTGTTCACTATCTCTGAACCATTATAATTATGTTTCAAAATAATCCACTAAGATCTACAATACCTAACACCCAAACCTTTTTCAAACAAATAAAAAAAAAAAAGACTACAAGACTCCCATTAATTTGATGAAGGACAAACTTGTTGCAGTGCAAACAACACATGTCATAGTTAATGTTTTGAATACAAAACTAACACATAAAATTTACAATCTTGTTTGTTTACCCTGATGATATCATGGCACTATGTACTGATCACTAATCGAATGTGAGCTAATATGTAGGTGTTTATGATTGAGATTACAATGATTAATTTATTGAATACATTATGTTTTAATGTGGCTTCTGACATACATTTGAAAGGTCCTTGAAGGTGGATGGAGAGCTTTTACTTCATTAAACTGGTTGAAAGCTTTTTAATTTAGAACATTATTGCAATAAATTTTCACATGGGTTTATTATTACTTCTCTCACACTTAGGATATCGGAATCACTTTTACACGTCAAATAAAAATGAAAAATAAGCTAGATAAGTTCGGCGTTTCCTATCTGACTACTCTGAGAAGAAAGACCGAAACAAACTCAGAGGTCGCAGTCTCTTTTAAAGTCCAGACATAATCTTGGTCAGGTCATATGAGGACCATGTAGATTTAGTGTCTGAAATGGACTTTTAAAAGGAGGCTCCCTAAATTGTATGTTAATTTGCATTAATATTCTGAAAAGTCACGCATACAATCAAAATGGAACTTTAGTATATTACGGTTTATTGCATCTTTTTCTTTCCATGTACAAGACAGTTACGTAATTGTAACATTTACGCTCGAATCATTTTTTTTATCGAAAAAAATTATATTTTTTTGAAGATTATTATTTAAATAAAATGAAGATTCCTTAGCTTTTATGTCTAAAATAAGTATTCACAGTAAGAAAATATAGTTTATTATCCAGCCACAAGATATTTTTTCTCTAGATCAATTATTACTTTAGTTATAAGAATTGAGACTTACGCCATTTAGTTCCGTGCTCGAAAAGAATCAAAGAGCGCACGCGATATACAACTTTATCACTGATGTGTTAGTGTTTAGCACATGGTGGAGTGGAGGGGTGTAAGAGGGCGGAGTTTTGCTTGGAAATTGTGTTTAGAGTGCCTGGTCTTAACACTCGCGATAATTGTGTGCGCTTACCCTAATTGAATTGTGGCGGTATCCATTTCGCTGGGTACTATTTTGGAAAGGCAGTGTAATATCGTGCAATTGGATAGGCCTATGTCCAGCAGCGGACTGCTAGAGGCTGATGATGGTGTGTAATATCGTAGGAAGTCCAAATTCAACTCGGACCACAAAATTTTTGTGTTGATTGCGATACTTCTTTATCATCATCGTAAGCTGTTTTAGGAACCTCTGGTAAGGGGCGACAACAAAATGAAAATAAAAAACAACTAATCTATACTAATGATAAAGCTGAAGAGTTTGATTTTCTGATTGAATAAAAAAAAAAAGTGTGGCACTCGGGGACTGCCGTGGTAAAGCTATTGCATAGCATTTGTAACCTCCATACTTCCTATTTGTCAACGCTACACTTGGGATGATGACGTGATGACATAAAACAAAAATTACGTTCCCATGACAACATCACGTTTCCCATGACAACATCACGTTGTCATGGGAACCGTCATTACATGGTAGGCGGAGTGGCGGTGTTAGGTTTTATTTTCGTTACGTTACGGAATTTCTTGATTCGGTCGCCGCGCTCAAAGCCCGCTATAAAAGCTATGCAATAGCTTAAAAATTTGCTTTTGATAGCCCAATTCTTAAGAAAGGCTATAGAGATTATAGCCTTCCTCAAGAATGGGGCTATCAAAAAGAAAAAAAAAAACTCGATAAGAACGCTAAGCGAAAACGAAGTAATAGCGCGGGCGGGCGATGCGATGCGACGCGGTGGGACGGGGGAACAAAAAATTTTACGCGGATGAAATCGCGGGCAAAAGCTAGTGCGTTTATAAAATAAGTGACAGAAAAATCACGCCACAATATAACAATACTGCCAAAATAAATCAAAATTTGTAACAGGACTTAACAAAACCGTAGTTAATTAAACAATTCTATAGTTTTACGGTTGACTGGAGACTAAAGAAAATGTTCTGCCGAATCACGCAGAAATGATTGCTTGCTAACGAGCTTGTTTCAAGAGCAAAATAACTTAGCAAACATTGACCTAACAGTATTAGGTATAAGAGTGCATTGTGTAACATAATGATTGTATAGATTCAACACAGTGTTGACTTAAAAAAAGAGACTCAAGTTCACTGTTTTGGAACAACTAGTTAGGAATTAGGACACCATATTTGACCGGGGGTTGAGCTAAAATTATATAAACTTCTGCCTGCAACTTAATCCGCGCGAAATTTCTTGTGAAAGAATTTTCGGAATCAGATCTGCAGTTCCGAAAATTACTCCCGAAACTCACAAATTTTACCTACCTTAGTATAGATATACGCAGGCTGTAGAGCAGCGTGCCATTTCAATATTCAACTATTCCACCATTGCCATCTTCTTACCAGCACATGTTATGTCAGCCAGACAGAAAGGTCGGTACTGGATCTGACTGACCAGGGAACGGCAGATGAACTATAAAGAATCGTTACTGGTATAGACGCATTGATACACGACTGCCCAAAAGAGGAGTGTAATGTTTTCAATGTTCATGTCTGTATGTGAATCTTGTGTATGCTTTGGTGTCGGGGGGCCGTTCTGCGGAACACTTTTGAAGTAACAACTTCTTTAGGTCCGTTGGGCATTTTTGAGATGGGAAAAACAATTAAACTCGCGACACCGTTACCGACACCTTATTTTTGTAAACGGGATTGTGCTCTTTATTTATATTATATTACGGATGTTCTATGCAAGTTTTTTTACTTTAAAGGTTTTGGAAGTTTTTTTTTTTTGTAAACGCGATTGTGCTCTTTATCTAGATAATGTTACGGACCAATGTTCTATACAAGTATTTTTAACCGACTTCCAAAAGGAGGAGGTTCTCAATTCGATTGTGTTTTTTTTTTTGTATGTTTGTTACGCGATTACTCCGTCAATTATGAATTGATTATGATGATTCTTTTTTTGTTTGGTAGATCATACTTCAGAGGTGGTCCCATATAAATTTTATTAACTTTACTTGGGTAGTTTTTGAGTTAGCTTCAATAATACGTATTTTTACCTCACTTAGTATGTGGATGATAATCGGAAGTCGGTGACAAAGAACGAAAATTCAAAACCAAAGACACCGACTTCCGAAGTTTTTTTCTTCCACCAAGGCGATCCTGCACCGTAAAATTGTTAAAGTTTTCACTTCTGGCGGCACTCCCGGACTGCCACTGTTTTTTTTTTGTCCTTTGAGTGTTCCACAAGTAGCAGTAATACCACACTCGAACAGATTTCTCCTTATGATAAAGGTATCTAATAGCTCATAAACTTTTTATTTCCGACGTCCACGTTTCCTAATCGCCAATAAATGTGCGTAGGTGTATGAAGTTCCGTTGTTATTTTCCGTAGGGAAAATCGTATTAGTGGACCCACATCGGCATGACCGTTCCGATCTCTAGTTTCACTGTTGATCCCAACCTTGGGTCTATTTTTATTAATCGAATGTCGATTTCGTCAGAAAGGGTCTTTTAATGGTTAAATGGATGCTCTGGGTGTTTCAGACGATTATACTTACTTTATACGGCGGTTGGGTGTTGTTTTTGATGGCAAAGCAAGCACAAGTAGATGTTTCGTGACCAAGTTCATTGTGTACTTGATCTGGGCTTGTATAATTACTCAAATATCAAAAATCTGTGATAATTATCTTTTTTTTGTAACTATGGCCTCTATAAGAGCTTAGCAGCTTTGATATTTATAACGCGTGTCTGTTTTGAAATCTCATAACAAGCCTATCAAAAGTTCATGTTTATCTTCATATCTTACTTCCGCAGCTTTGTTTTAAACAAACTCTTCCTAACTTTGTACTTCCAATTAAACTTTTTCAAAGCTTTCAATTTTACTTAACATATTCAAATATAATAAACTCTTCATAAGACAGATCCCATTGATGTTCTGATGCTTGTTAGCAGCTGGAGGTTTACTCCCTAATCACGAAATCCGTTGTTTCGGCCGAAGGTATGGGCGATTCCTACTCCGTATCACCTACGGACATATCGGACATACCTCTTTATTCTGACTTGATTTTACTCTTGTTGTATGCTGTTAAAGTCAGTTCTCAATTCAGCATGCCTCTTGGCAAAGGCTTCCTTTAGCTGTTTCCATTGAATTCTATCACGAGCCACTCCTCCAGTTAGGGCCCGCTGTAAGTTTTATCTCATCATCCCATCTCCTTTGTTGTTTTCCTCTTTTCTGTTTACTAGCATAACATAGCAGAAGTTTAAAATTCGCGTACAGTTTGCATACTTATCTGATTTTGATCAAAGAGGATCAAGGAATTTGTATTAGGTAGGTACTTCACTTATAGCAGTCTGCGAAGTAATATAAATTCCAAGTTCTAAATAACGTTCGTCTGGATTTGTGGAAGACATTTTTTGGTTGCTGTTTCCTTCGTCACATTCTGTGCCAAATACTTTTTGGTAATACTTTTAAGTACTTTTACTTACTGCTAACTTACTACTTTATTACTTACTTTACTCTTGCATAGTTTTGCTTTTTTTGAATTTTATACCTGTACCCTGCAGTGGGTGATTCCGGCCTGAAATGATGATGATGATGATATAAATTTTATATGTATATGATGATATAATTTACTACGTCTGAAAAAGAAATGAATTATTATTAATTTTACTAACGCTTCTAATATCTAAATCTTCAAAAGTGTTTCATCAGAAGCGGGATTCGATCCACCGTCCACTAATGATAGCAACATGAAACAATAATTGAGAATAAGTGATTAGAGGGTGCAGACTTCATTCTGGCGGAGGAGCTCGGACAGTCTTGGCAAACTCTCAGTACCAACGCACGTGTTTGTTTCAGAAGCACGTGTTTATTTCGTTCGCTGGTTTATTAAAGTTATTTTAAATTCAAATTATCTTTCCGTTCGAGTACCCACAACAGTGCCTACACTAAACTATGTCGGATCATGAAGAAGACCCGATGTTTCGCATCTCGGCCACCCATGATGATGTCTTTATTCTAAATCTTTTTGCAAGCTCCTAATCAGCTTCTAAATGGACAAAGAATGTGAAAAACAAAAACATCGACCAAAATGTAGTTTCTCAGTAATGGCAAATAATGCAGTCTCGTAAAAATATATATGACTGCTGTAAACGCTAATGCAATACATTTTTTTCGTGCTATCTGCTTTGCATAAACTACAACTAGCAATATAGTAAACTTGTACCTACTAGTCTGTAGGTAGCTGTTGTGCCCCTACACTCCATTGTGTTTTATCAAATTCACAATCAGCATTTACTTTGTTGGTTACGGGAAACGGCTTTGTCAACTGTGTTTCTATATTTAGAATGATTTTAAGTTAGTTCTTAATCTTGTTCGGTTTAGAGCTACTAATTTGGAATGTATTTGGCTTGATTGTATCCAAACACAATTGTATTAGCAATAGTTAGAGGTAAAACAATCTCTTTGAATGTATCTTTCATTAGTGCCATATAAAGAATTCATTACACTGGACTAATCTCTTTACCTCCAGAGCTTCTGGGGTCAACCTTTCTCTGTCCCATCATAAGCCCACCTTTTCAATTAAAGATAGTAACGACACACACTCGTAAGTAAACAGACAAAAGCTTCTCTTAATTCAATTGGAGAAACTTCCCCATAAAGCGCTAACTCCATCAGTCACAATTTGTGACAGGTTTTCTCGCCGCCTTATCTTTTTTGCCACAGTTGGATTGTTCATAATGTTTCTTGGCTTTTCGGCCGCATCTGCTTCTATTTAGCAACCAGTGTCTCTTTAGTTACCTTAACAATTAAGAATTGTTTTATTTTCCTGAATTCATTGTTACTTATTAGGTTGGTAGGATTTTAACAAAATATGGCGATAGGATTTATTGTATCTGAGGCTACCACTTATGTTTATTAAGCTCCTGTTGCTCACATCCACTAATAAAAATCGCGAAGATCGCAGACGAACAGACATGTTTAAAAAAAAAATCATGTCCCCGTCTGTTACAGGCTTGCTCCTGACGTGTCTTATCTCATATGGACACAGTTCCCGTCTCCCCCTATTTACCCTCCCCCCTTCCCCTCACATAGTCTGGTGTTGAACTGTTGACTGTCGTCAAGCAGTCTAATATATTGCAAAGTGGATTTGACATTATTTATTCACTGTCCCAACCCCTTCTGGGTGTTGTGGCGTTTAGAATTTATTGTTTGCAGTGCTAGGATTTAATGATGATTTAGAATGTGTCAGACGAAGGCATGGTAGTGACTGAAATGTTGAGGAACGAAAGTTTTAGTGTGTTAGTAAGTGGATCTCAAAACGAACTATATTTATAGCTTTTACGATCAATATTCATAACGGAAGATGAAATAGAATCTATTTCATCTTCGTTATGAATATACGTTCATCTATTTAGTAGATGAACGTTGAAAATGATACACATGAATAAGATGACTGTCTTAGAAACAAAGTCATCCGTATCATCAAGTTATGTGCAAACTTCTGTCCTTTAGAAACAGACTCTTTCGTCAATCTAAATAAAACTGTCAAGATTGTCTTTAAAAAAATGAATGAATGATCTTTCATTTGGCCAGTTTATCATAACATCGCTAGCTAACAGTGTCTATTCATGTCATTAGATATTTTGGCACACATCGCAATAATTCCAGATATTTCACCTAAATAAATGTATCTACTATCTATACAACTAACACTCGTGTCGTTATACATACATAACTGTTCGCCAATTGCTCTTACGTCACAGATTAACTTACGTCTACAATTCTATTCACTTTTTCTTTCATTTCATTGCTTTCATTACTACCTTTCTCAGAAATATGAGCTACTAATAACATACCTGATACTTTTAAAATCCTCCATTACTTTTTAATGTCTCGTTTAATGCTATTCATAATAGCACCTTTTCTAGTATAATTTTTCCTTCTATCATTTCCATTGGTGACGTAACTTACTGCAGTGATATCATCAGTAGAGTCATCCTTGACATTGCTGCCTCGAAATTGAGTGACGCGGTTCTTGGAATTCTTGAAATGGCTACTTGAATGACGCAGCGATGTCCGTATTTCATGGACTGTTTTCAGGTCAGGTGGCGAATTTGATTAGTGTTATGTCCATACATATGCATGAGGTGTGTGAGTCTGAGTAATAACACCTACGATTTGGGGAATCCTTGTGAGGCTTGTGAATCGTTTGTTTTGTTCTTTACTTTTTGTGATTTTTCATTGTGTGTACAATATCTCCGCTTTTACGCTACTCCCCTTTTCCTTTGCTTTCAAAGTGTATGAATGCCCTAGCTTCTTTATTTGCTCACTTATTCCTTTCAACAGTTACCTACATTGGGATTTCACTCTGAAAATGGTTTTCGCTAACTTATTCATATCGAAGACTGGGATCGGATAAATGATAGAAGCGGCCATTACGAATTTCCGCTAGCATTAAATGTTTTAAGACTTGTTTTCCAATCTTTCATCGGTACATTAATATGAATCCCTGATAAATGTTGGTACATATTTCTTGATCTGTTCAGCCCACTTCCATTTACACATGGCATTTCTATTACAAGTAGTTGATATAAACTGCAAGCTCTCGTAGATAAATCTATATTATATTACATCTCGGAGCAACAAATTACATGTCTCTTGGGGTTCCGCGAGAGAAAATAATTGACTGTGGCTTATATAACTAGTTAATTTAATAATTTTGTATCAATCAGGGTAATAGGTGTCATTTAGATGGCTAATCTTGGAAAAGCAGTAAAAATGGCCAGAATTGGAGCACTGCTATCAAAGCCTAAAGCAGTGGATGGAAGTGTTTGAGGTACTCTTTGTTAGTGCGTTATAAAACAAATTTGTATAACGTTAGTGATACTGTTTGTTGACTAGACATTGACGCACCTAGTTAAACCACAAGCTTATTACGAAGAAAAATAGGTAATAATTAGTCAATAATTATTATCTCATTGTTAAAAATGACGATGACTACTCGTGTAATAACTACTTAATGATTATTAATACAAGAAAATTACGTAGAAAAATCCTTGAAACAGATTCAGAAACGGAAAACAAAAACTGTATCCTACAGAACCACAAGTCTTTCAAACCACTTAACTGCATTAAATCTTGCGTCCTTACCACTCGTCGTAAGTGTGAGAGAAACAAAACATAGAGTGGTTAGACTCATGGGAAATGGTTTTATGTGTTCTAACACATGACTGGCGACTGTTTATGGGTTAAACTCGAACGCAGAATGCAGCTGGACAAACGTTACATGTGAAGTAATGGAATCCGCTCAGTAACATACTTCATACGTCTATGGGTTCTGGTAATGGGATTTTGCTCTCGTACAAAAAGTTATATGAGTATCATCTTGGTTTGTAAAGCAATCTTACAGATGTTTAGTAAGGAAACGTAATTTTTTTGTATGGGAAAAGCGAGATCTGGTTAAGATAAATGGTCCTATGGTCGTTTTCGCTAGGTAAGAAGAGATGATGATTATAATGTAGACTGTGAAAATACTGATGTAGCCAGATAGCCAAGTGATATGTACAGGGCAATCTTGACCTATCAACCCTGTAATGAAAACATAATAAAAGCCAATTAGCTTAAAAGAGTAACCGTGGAGTTCTTCGCCGTCTCTTCTCTGTAGGAAACGACCATTTGGAATTGAGTTTCATAAGAACCCAAGTAGGTTTATGTGAAGTAAAATATTTAGAATTTGAATCTTTCTGTTTCAATGAAAGAAGATCCACCAATAAACATGATGAAAATTACGTCAACGACGATAAAATTAATATAAAGCTAAAAGGGAGTATGAAAATTATGAACCTTGAATGTTTATCCATTGCCATAAAAATAAATTAAATCAACTAAAAGGACGAACAATAACAGCTGGGGTCAATTTAACATAGCTCAGAATCGTAAGATAAAGTAATTGAAAAAGGGACTCGATAAAAATAATATACTGAGGACCCCGCTAAGGATAACGACGCTGAAAGTCATAAAATTGGCTTTAGCTTAGAAAATTGTTTTAAACTTGCAAAGACAGGGTTTTTTATTTCATTGAGCTCAAAGTTTTGTAGTAACTTTCCAGTAATACGAGCTTTTTAAGTGTCAAATGCAACTGCTGTATGTCTTATCTGGGGTACAAATAACGTACTACAACTATGTATTTTTGATGTTAGAGGCTGTTCTTGTAGCACTTCAGTGTATGTATGGTTACAAGTGTTGTCGGTATATCAGTAGTATTTAAGTCTTCTGTATCGCCATACATTTATTATTTGGTTTATCGCTGTCATTAGTGCATCATCTCTTAGACTTAACATTATTAGTTACTTTATTTCTATCTGTTGTCTTACGGAATTACTGCGGTAGGTGCTACTAAGTTGCGGTTTGTGCTCACTTTAACTGTTTATTTCTTTTTTCTTTTACACAACCTGAAACTGTCTCTGCATGTAACAAATGTGGATTTCATCCACCTTTAAAAATAGTTTGACAAACTGTAACATTGTTATACATTTTAACCGCGATCTCGTTTACACTCCGTAAAAATCTACCAACATCTGTTTTCAAATTAACAGTTACAACATACGTTAGTGCAGCTGTTATTCTGTTATCTTTACGTCGTCTAATTTCCGTGTGTATACAAATAAGTCTTTTAAATAATAAGTAGCAGTCATCTATACACATCTTAGACATAATACCTCGATTGTATTCGGCCATTCTCGTTGCTTTACAATTAACACAATGGCGGCTGTGTGAACTGTGAAACACGAATATGTTAACACTTTCAATGAATCAGCTTCAACTTCACAAGGTCGTTTCACTTACAAGTAGTTTTTCAGTTGTAAGAATAACTGTTCCCACTAATTTGTATTGTGTTAAAGTTCATTTTGCTGTGAAAACTCTTCTGATGACTGTTCTACTTCATGTCTTTCGCTGTTCTTAAGCATAACAATCGGTGTTTCAGTTGGAAAAACTATTGCTTCCCCTAATTTGTATTGTGTTAAAGTTCATTTTGCTCTGAAAATTCTTTTGATGACTGCTTTAATTAGTATGTTTCGCTGTTCTTTAGCGTTAAGGTACCATTCGGAGTCTGTGCTTCGGAAAATCGAGTGTCTCGCGTTTATATCGTGTCTGTGTTTATATTAGTGCCTGTTACAATGTTTGTTTGTAGTCAAAAGTGTTGACTATGAATCCGGAAACTGTTGGAATTGTGCCAAACTGTGTTTTTCATTTTGTTTTCTCAGTTTCACTGAGCAAATATTCCTTTAATGTTGTTTGAACTTTCTTTATTAACTAAGTTGCTTTTGTTTCCGTTTTAGATGATTGAGTTTATGATGGATTTGGTTTTTTGATACGTTTTTGAATTGAAGTGAAATTAACGTTATATTAATTGACAAAAATCATTACGTAAGAAGAAAATTGAACAAATGTTTCTGGCGCTCAAAACTTGGTAGTTGATGTAAGAACTGCTGACTTGAAAATAGCAAAATCACAGAGTAGATTATTCGCGTTAATTCTCTATTTGCACCTGAAATACTTTTCATTTAAATATATTCAAATCTTAACTGTTTCTAAATTTTGTGTAAAAGCGAATCTATCTTTAGTAGAATTTAATCGAAAGCCAATTAACTTAAGTTTTTAACTACTTAATGACCAATCTTCGCTGACGTTCGAAAACGATTATTCGATAATTTGATCAATAATAAGAATTAAACCTATTATGATGAAGACTAGATGAAAACACAAATCTATTTCCAAATAAATCGATGACAAACCGAATAAACAACTGAACATTATTTTACTGAGTAAACAATATTATTACTCACTAATGCGTTTCTCATGACTTATTGCAACACGTTTACATTGTGCTAATGCTAAATAACAATCTTAACAAATCAATAAATAAACAGCCTTCGATATAGCAATTGTTATTTTAACATAGTATAGTACATTGCATAGTTTCCTTTACGCCCTTGTAACAGTTTGGAAGAAATCACCCTGTAATATACCTTTTGGTGATCGAACGACCAAAAAAAAATTTACAAGCCAAAGTAAGCATGCAAGACCAGTACCCTAATTGCGTAATACAACACAATCACAGTCTGTTTCGATTTGAAACAGATTGCTAATCCATTGCTTCAGAAGTTGGAAAATAAATCTACTCAACAACGTAAATAACGCAATGAATGTTGTTGAACTGTCAAAATTAGTAATAATCGTTTACTAAAAATAAGTGCCGCAATTAGTTTAATTTAACCAAATAACTATGGGTAAAGTCAAGTTCACTTATCTAGAAGAAAATTTCAAAGAAATTATAATCTAGCATTTATGAATAAAGCCTCGTGCAAACTGGCGCGACGCGACTTACAAAACAATTTCTAAGAGAAGTTCACGATAGAACAATCACCGGTGTCGCATCGCGCCTGTCTGCACGAGGCTTAAAACGGAAAAGTCTAAATAGTGCTTGCACTTATAGATACGAGAAACTCTTTTAACGATGGAAAGCTAGAGGATTCTAAACATTATTCTGAAAGTGGGCAACGTCGCAAATAGATGTCAAATATTTTGCTGTTTTGATTAATTTGGCAATATTACTGTATGGAAATAAAAAATGTGGCTAACTAGTTCCCTAGAATATTAATAATTAATAGCAATTATAACACTGAATTTGATGTTGTAACAATTTTAGGTGTAAATAAGGCATACTTTAAAAAAAACTAAAACTAAATATTCGGTATTACGATTTTAATAATTAATTGTATTTCATAATCAATATTTTAGTTCCCTAGTTGATCACATTTCTTAATTCCATACAGTAATATTGCTAAATTAATCAAAACAGATAAATATTTGACAGTTATTTACGACGTTGCCAACTTTTAGGATAAACCCTTTTAATAATTTAACATGATTTTCTTTTGAGAGAAGAAATCATACCCATTACCCATGTCTACATGTAGTTAATTTTATACCACCTCCGATTGAAATCTTCCAAAGATGCTGCGATATTCATTCATCTAGTTTTTGCTCGCTACAAAAAAATGCAAACAAGAAATGTTGCTTTTTGCCTTTGCGTTCAAGAATCGTTATCTAATTATACCCACAATTCAACGGTTATGTCCATGATCATCGCATATCCGGCGTTTTGATTCAGATAATAGCTGAATTTATAATTGATGGATTATATTCTATATATTAAATATAGGGCGGCAGGGACATCGACGCGAAAACTGCTACCATGGATTTAGTACATGATTCTGAACCCACTGCGTTGAAATTTTACGTCGGTTATTTATTATATATATATTGTAGTGATATTTATTTTAGAAGTTTGTATGTAAGTATATTCTCATATTGTATGTTGTTTATATTGAAACTAGCTGCGCCCCGCGGTTTCACCCGCACAAGTCTCGATCCCGTGGGAAAAAAAAAAGTATCATATGTTCTTTTCCAGGGCATCATCTATATATGTGCCAAATTTCATCCAAATCCGTTCAGCCGTTTTAGCGTGAAGGCGTAACAAACAAACTTACTTTCGCATTTATAATATTAAGGATTAGTAAATTGTTTTTTTTTTTTCTTCTTTGATTTATGTTTTTGTTTTCTCTTCTACGGTTACACACGTTGTCTACATTATTTTTATATACTTTCCTGTCGCAGGTATGCTGGAAGAAATTTCTTTAAAAATAAGCATTGCCTTTGTACGTATTTTTCTGCTCCTTTCTTCTTGTCTGTTCGTATGTGCGTAAATGATTAAATAAATAAATAAAAAATTTGCTGTTCCTTACATTTTCACCGCGTGGGTATTGCACTTTTTTATGAAACAGCAGATTTTTTTTTAAATATCCGACGAAAATAAAGTAAACAATCGCTCACTTTGACTAACGAATCCACAATGGTAAAAAAAAAAAATTGTCACACCACTGTTGACATACACCGTCTAAGATGATAATGAAGTTATTTAACCTAAGCTAACTATGCAAATTGTTGACAAGGCCCCCTCGAATGTCACCCATTATGATATTCTTTCAAAGCTAGAATAATAGCAAACTTAAAAATAAACAAACGTCTTGAATCTAGTATCCGTCGGGTCGGTTTTGTAAAAAAACTCAATTATAACATCACCTGATACAAAAACCATTGAAAAAACTTTGACCAATCAGCGCTCAGTGTTAGTTTGTTTACCGTCGCGGAGTTTCCGAAGTGAACCGAACAATTCCGAACGATCTCTGGTGGCACTCATGCGCATGTTGCGATGACTAGAGTGAGGAACACACGGTGTAGGGGGAAAGTGCATCATGTTCTACAATATTTTAGGTAAGGTTGCAGGATAAAAATAGTACATACAGATGGTTTTGTGCAAAAAAAAGTGGAGTGTGAAGTGACAAAAATTTTGTGAAAATGAACCGTATTTTATATTTTTTCAGGTATGTATTGTCTTTTTTGGTGGAACTAATCGTTGTCACTGTACTTCATTTCGATCTAAAGTTATATCCTGTTCTGCACAGTATATTATAGTGGATTATTTTTCTAAGATTCAGTGAACAATTACCTACTTACGTAAAGTTGTAATTCTTCGGAAATCATGTTGAGATGGTATTCATTGAATACCTATTCATCTGTAATTATAACATGACTCAATGAATCCACTTTTCTCGTGATTCTAGTTATAGTAATATTATAAAATGGAATGATAATGGTGGTTATAAAAGTGCCTCACCTAATTACTTAATGTAAACGAAAGCCCGTCTGCGGAATGTTAACTTGGTGGTGCTTAGAAAGACAGGTCTACGAACGGCCTTGAGGTTTAGTTTAGATAGTTATGGCGGTTAGCGAGGGGACTTATAGTAGGGATTGGCGCTGCCTATGGTAAAGTACAGGATGGTGTTGTCATCCAACTGGATATCAATAAAATTGTTGAGCATATAGATTGACAATGAACGGGAACGGGGAAGGAGGTTTTGTGTAGTCGTTGGGGAGTTTGTTGCTCCACTTTTTCTTCCAGCTAAAGCACTAGGAAGTGGTGAAGGGCGAGCGTTTTGGGGACTGTCCTATGTCATAAAGCGACCCTTATTTTCGAGGAATTTCCAAGTTTAATTACTACAAAACAATTATTTGATGAAACTCGGATTCTAAATGGTCTAAGACCAACTAAGTGTTGAATGTCAACACAACCTTGTACCTGACATTTGCCAAGTTAAGTCATCTCAACAAAAATGCAGCCGCCTCATCTAGGCGAGACGTAATCATGTTTGTCATGATACTAATTATGTTAGTACGCTATGTTTATGATGATTATCGTGTTTTTGTCACTTCTAGCCAGCTCAAAGGCCGTTGCGTAATTTTTCTAAAAGGTCAGCCAGGGTAATAAAGATTGTGCATAGATTTAATCTTCTTTTACAACCTTTTGTCTTGTTTCCGGACTATTGTTTAGGATCTGCATTGCTTAAAAGGATGTGTGGTTATTGCGTGAATGACGAATTGCTTCTTCCTTTGACGGGGCAAGTTTGATCAGACACAGCATCAGCAATTTGTAACTCCGTCATTCTTCTGATCAGACAGACAATATTCAGGAGTAATAATTCTGCTCTGATTCTTATCGCATCAGTCTGTGGAGTGTTTCTTTGGAAGCCAAACTCGGCTGGTCTTTTCAAATCCTCTGGAAAGCAGGTCTTTAAACTCTCCTGTGAATCTAGTACCTAACGGTGGCCATCACCATGTTTAAGGTCTATCTGCACATATCAGGGACATGACAGGGCCGTGACACACACGGTAGGCACTGAAGCTCCGTTGCCGGCCCGGACATTTGAGACCGAGATCATGTAAAATGTACACATCGATATTTTATTGATCCCCTGACGTAGCACGGTCCGTCTACGTCCCGGACACGGCCGCAGCCCTGATACGTGTGCATAGAACTTTATTCTCTGATCTTCATTTATCAACTCCATTTTATTAATACTCCTTTCCATTACCAAAATTATACACACCCTGCTTATCAAGTGTTAAAACTGCGTAAGAACTAATTAGCATTGTGGTAAGATTTATTATCATTTAATCTCCACGCTTCATGGCTCACCTTGGACGTATGGACAAACACCTTTATAACATACTGCATAGATTATGTGAGGATTAGCTCATCACTGTGGCTTGGTGATGGCATGGCGTTTGATGATGGCTTATAGATGTAGTATGTGATAACGAAATTCTTTGTAGAACTTACTATCTATCAACCCGTGTCGTGGTTAACATAGGCATGTCCTAGACGGTGATCTTGGAGATACATAATCAAACTATAACGCTCCACTACTAGGACACGGGCCTCCTCTCTGTGAGAGGGAGTGTGCCATACTCCAACACGCGGGCCCAGTGCGGGTTGGTGGATCTTGGAGATAGAATCCCCAATTATACCAAACTTGGCAAGGTGTTTGCGAAGCCAATTTTTTCGCATTGATGATGCTGCCACTTAGAAAGGGTGGACAGCAGCATCCACTTGAGCTATAGATGTTAAAAATTGATCAATGTCAATCATAGTCATTCTTCTAATGGGCCAGAAAACCAAAAGGATGAATAGGCAATCTGTTCTGGTATTCAATAGGTCCATTGTTCATGTCACACATACATTGACAGGTTGCCTACCCTGTCTTTCGCCGTTCCATAAGCAAAACACAGTCTTTTTATCGCCCTGTGATTTTCCATGCGATACTTTGTCGGTATTTCAATGAAACATTGTTCGGTTCAAAGAATTTGAAAACCAATATCCTGACTTCTTGTACCCTAACTACGAAGATTGACATGCACAAAATATCAGAAAAAAAAATTGTGCCACCAAGAAAATACACTTTTTTATCATGTAGAATGTGAGTTTCTGATAATCCAAGAAACAACATACCGTGCTGTGATTTTAAATAAGCCAGAGGTATTCAAGAATGGCGCAAAACATATTGTTCACCGATATTCGTTTACATACTATAAATACCGTTTCACACATGCTTAAGACATATTTTAATTTTAAATGAAGATGTTTATGTGGTGAGGTAATACTTAAATATGATGTTAAGTTGACGTAATCAAGTAGATATCATAGGATTACACACTGTATGATATTCAAAGATCTGGGTCTGTGGGTCATTAATTTTCAATAAGCCTTTTGATAGTTATGATTAAGATGCTTTTAAAATACCCGCTTAACTGACTGGCGAATTCTGTCCATTAAAAGAAAAGGTTTTCTTTTGATTGTGACCACAATCTTAGACAACACTGAATTCAGACAGATAGACAGGTTTGTCTAACTATGTATATGAATTCAGTGTTGTCTAAGATTTACTAAGAACGTAAATTCTGCCATAGAAATTCATATTTGTACTAAGTCCATGTTAGGTACCGAACCCACAACAAATTCTGTAGTTTTATGAAGATCAGAGGGCCTAGAGGTCACACAACTTTCAACAATCAATGCAATACATTTTTGTCTATTCCATCATCTTTCTAGGCCCTCTCTGGTTCCTTAGAAACAGCTTTATTTTCTAATCCTCATGACCTTTTCACAGTCGTTCTGAAACGTCATCTATGCTTCTATACTAATGTTATAAAAGTACTTGCTGACCCCGGCAAACGTTGTTTTGCCAATTATTTGTTTGGGGTGGACAATCCTTATCACTTAGGGGTATGAAAAATAGATAGTAGCCGATTCTCAGACCTACTGAATATGCATATAAAATTTGGTAAAAATCAGTAAAGCCGTTTCGGAGGAGTAAGGTAACTAACATTGTGACACGAGAATTTTATATCATCATCTGCCTAGCCTTTTCCCAACTATGTTGGGGTCGGCTTCCAGTCTAACCGGATGCAGCTGAATACCGTATTTTACATGGAGCGACTGCCTATCTGACCTCCACAACCCAGTTCCTGGGTAACACGATACCCCTTTTTTTTTTTTTTTTTTTTTTTTTTTTTTTTTTTTTTTTTTTTTTTTTTTTTTTTTTTTTTTTTTTGGTGGGAAATCATCAAATGACTTCTCCCGCTCTGGGCGGAGCGGAGGACGTGTCAGACTCTTACTGACTAAAACCCACCCGTGTTCCTTCAGTTGCCGTGTTGCCAGGGGGCCACGATTTCCCTATCGGTTTTCTTCGAACCCCGGCAGGCATTGGCCCTAGCGGACCCCGTCAATTCTGCTGACATCTCTTTGAGGCGCGCGTGGAACACAACGCGCCGTCGACCCGGGAACACGATACCCCTTGGCAAGACTGGTTGTCAGACTTTTTGGGCTTCTAACTACCCGTAACGACTGTCAAAGATCTACAAATGACAGCCGGGACCAACGGCTTAACGTGCTTTCCGAGGCACGGAGGGGTCTTGGTATGTAAAGATGGTCACCCATCCACAGACCAACCACGGCAAGCGTAGCTTAACCTGATCGATCGACCCGTGCAGCTATTATTACTTAGCCACAAGCCCCTTATAATTATATATAAGAGATAATTTGTGAGTTATAAATCTGCGGAACTACTGATCTGGTCCGAAAAATTCTTTCACTAATTGGAAGCTACAGTATTACCGAGTGTCATAGGATACATTTTATGTTAAAACAAAAAATTTCACGCGGAACAAGTCGAACAGAAGTTAGTATATTATATCATTCGTTAGTATAGCCTTGTGTCCAGCTCTATCCCCCTTTTCCATCCCCTTTTTAAGATCCCATGCATGACGATCCAAGTCAAATTGTACGGTAACAAGTCTAGGAAGTGCTACGAGGTCAAGGTCATTGGCATTTTGTTCAAACGGTTGACGTTCTTACGTAATTTAACGTAATGCTATGCATAATGGGTTCGTCACGACTTTTTGTTTGTCTTCTAAGTTAAAATGTTATTAATATGTGCTGCCTTCTGGTTTGTTATGTGGGTTTTAGTTGAATAATATGGTAGCCAAATGTGCCATGAATGTCGTTGCTAGGTTCAAGAGCTGAGCTCGTTACTCAAGTGGCTTGTTCGGGAACATTATTCAAGATTATGCAATAGATAGTTTGTTAGTTCCTGAAAATTATATGAGGATGTATAGTTTCATAGCCTACTTCAAAAAAAATCTTGGGTTAAAAGTATTCCCCAAAGCAACCTCGTTAGCTCTTCGTTTTTTTCTAATATTTCTCCAAATTATACCCACCTTGACGCTTGACAGTGATGGATTCCTCCTGGGAACTTCCTGGCATCCGTAATGTAGACGGATGCCCAATTTACTCCGTCCTGATGAGATTAGATCAGTGGATGTATTCATTACTTATATAATATTCATTAGTTCTGTGATTTTACTTCCCTTCTGAACTTCCTGTAGTAACTAGTACAGCAGATATAAAAAAATAAAATAAGGAACAGCTCTTCAAGTGTATCAATTAGTTCAACTTTTAAGTCGGTACTCTTGTAAGAAGCGTAATGCGTTAGGGGGGTTGGATGGAGCTCCATGTTTTTCGATATTCTCTGAACAGAATTTAGGTCGTACCAGTGTCGGATTGGCCATGACTTTGACCTTTACGTTTCAATGTTATCATTTAAAGCTCCCCTCTCCCTTTGAGGAAATACTTAATTTAGATGGTTCAAGGTTCAGTGTGTGCATTTTATTATTACACAACATACTCCAAACACGATGATGCATGAAGACTGCTTGTATTATTATTTTTTTTTGTCTTGAAGCTTATTCCGTCTGTTGTACTAGGCTACCATGGTCCCGAGAAGTTTAGACTTGATTGCCAAACGATTAAAAACAAAATTCTAAAGTACATATCTCTTTGTTCCAGAGGGGCGGTGTGTGAGTGTCGCACCGCCATGTCCCACCACAGCGACGAGCAGGCGCTGCTCTCAGTCGCCTCCGATTCTTTCTGGGAGCCTGGTAATTATAAGCGGACTACACGACGAGTTGACGATGGACACAGGCTGTGCGGAGAACTACAGGCCCTCGTGCAGGAGAGAGCAGACATTGAAAAGACATACGCCAAAAGTTTGAGAGGATGGGCGAAGAAATGGAATGACCTCATTGAGAAAGGTGTGTATTTTCTTTTGGTATACCTCCTGCTGTTTTTGATAGCCTGGTGGCTAATGTTAGTGAGATATTGGTTGCTAACACGCAAACTCGCAGTGCAGAAGGAAATTTTCTAGTGACGTAAGGCAGCCAAAAAAAGCAGGTTTATAAAGTTAAATAATCACCAGAGGCCACAAGGCAACCCCGAAATAAATCGCGAATCGTAAACATTAATAAATCACAGAGTTCGTTGATTCATTCAACAATACAAATCCATTTATAGATCTGTCTGGCCTAGAATAGATCGCAGTTTTCTTCTATTTCTACCCTGCTAGCGTTATGAAGTCCGGACCCAATTTAATCAACTGCAAAAGATGTAATAATCTGTATTACATACTCATCATCATTTTAAATAAAGGACTCTGTCTATTGATATTGATAATAAGCACTGGTTATTTCGAGGACCGAACGTAAACATAATGGGTTTGGTCCTCCCGACCCATTCATTTAGAGATTGATTGTGTAGCGTTCAGCTCTTATCGTTGAACGACAATGCTGCTCATTCATGTCTACATTCATTATGTAGGGTTAATGTGGTACCCTTTTTATGTAATGGTAGAATGTTTCGGGTCAGTCATTTAATTTGAAGTGGCATCTACATATCGACGGTTGAAAGGCTTAATTGATCTAAGCGACATTTTGTAAATTTTGCTCCTGCAAGTTTTATGATCGGTCCTCCTGACGGATAATAGTTATATTTTTTGAAAAAAAAAAATCATAAAAACAACTTTGATAGACTTTTATTTACTTAAATCAATCAATCATAATAAGATCTTATTATGATTTAAAAAAAACAACCAATCCATCCTGCAAGTTTTACAAAATGTCGCTTAGATCAATTAGCCTTTCAACCGTCGATATGGTTCAACTTTTATGCTGGGGGACGAATTTTAGGGGACGAATGGGCTCTGACCCGTTCTGTCCGGTAGCGAAATATGTTTTTATTTAAAAAGCTATGTAATTGTACATTGCATAATTCTATCCAAGACGAAGACGAAAATTAATTAAACTGCTTATATCTAATATGACGCGTGGCGTTCCCAGCATGCTTTCAAAAATTCAAACAAATATATTCAATAGTTTAGTCACTATGGCTCTTCGATCAACAATACTATTGTTGATCGAAGCTATAGTTAGTCAAAAAATTCATAGTAGGATCTTCACTACTACATATTTACGTTGTTGGATTTATTTGATAGTTTCTAAATTCCTATGCATTAGTATTCATTGTTTTCATTTATGGTCGTATTGTCATCTCCACAATGCATAGTTGCTCGGTACACAATCAATCCTATGACCCTGAATTCTGTATCCACATCTGCCTTTTCTAACGTGGTTTAAGATTCTCCATTAGATAAACGTACATGATAAAAAGACACTTATAAAAATCCAACGCAGTCCACTTTTCCTTACTTAAAACATTTACAAATGATTATGCAGAGAAATCGTTTTTGTTTACTAATCGATGCTCGGCAAGTGCTCAGACTTAATTAATTACACTTGAGTCTAATTTGAAAGCACCATGTTCGGTCTGGATCAGTAAGTGCTTTAAATAGTTACTTTAAGAGGAAACACGGTCGCGTGGTTGTTGGCGTTCATTCCACACTAACATATTCCTCTGTTTTCGCCTGTAATGATACAAGACCACATATTTTTTTACGATATAATGTATACAGGGCGTCCCAAAATTATGGGACATGAAGGGAAAGTACCTTAAATATCGTAGATAGGGTATTTTGCTGAAAAAAGACTTTATGTTATTTTTAAAAGTTAGTAATTCTGCATTCAACGATTTTCTAAAAATTACTTGCCTCGTCTGGGAATCGAACCGACTTAAATGTAAAAAAAAACACACCTACTTTTATGATGCCAATCGAAAGAATGACCAAAAACTAATAACTCTTCTTAAGTAACATAGTATTTTAAAAGAAACGAACAACGTAAAATGTTTGAGTCAAATTTCAAGAAAGTTATTGATTGCAATATTATTGATCCGGCTCATAATAGTCGGAGAGCAGCAGATTTTCTAAATGAATGTTTTCCTACTTGGATTGGTACGAATGGACCGATTAGATGGCCGGCCAGATCCCCGGACCTTACACCATTAGATTTCTTCTTTTGGGGATACGTGAAAGATATGCTATACAAAAAGCAATACGAGAACGTGGGCGAGTTACAAACAGAATTGTGCCATATCATATCGAGTATTCAGCATAAAATGATAAGAAAATCAACAGGCAGCGGACTCATTAAAACATTGGCGATTTGCGTAAGACAAGAGGGATCACATTTTGAGCATTTAATTAATTAATTTACAAAAAAAAAATACCCACTTAATTGACTACGGCAGTTTCATGTATGTTTTTAATTTGATTAAAATTATTAATTTCACGCTGTTCCTTTCTTTTAAAATACTATGTTACTTAAGAAGAGTTATTATTTTTTGGCCATTCTTTCGATTGGCATCATAAAAGTAGGGGTGTTTTTTTTTTTACATTTAAGTCGGTTCGATTCCCAGACGAGGCAAGTAAATTTTTGAAAATCGTTGAATGCAGAATTACTAACTTTTAAAAATAACATAAAGTCTTCTTTCAGCAAAATACCCTATCTACGATATTTAAGGTACTTTCCCTTCATGTCCCATAATTTTGGGACGCTCTGTATTTACCACTGCCATGTCCCTATGTTTTGTTTTTTTGGCGTAATTAAGTATATACAGTGTGGCAGGGATATCGACGCGCAACCTGTTACCAATTTAAAAAAAAATTACTGACGAATAATTTCAACGCAGGGGGTTTGAGAATCATGTGCTGAATTCATGGTTACAGTTTGCATGTTTATATTTTAAAATAAATGAAATAAAAAAAATTCAAAAAAATTGTTGACATTTGCATAGGAGCCAAAACGTGTCATTTGGTTGTAAAGACCTCAACTACATCCCCCGACATATTCCCAATAACCCTGTTTATATATTTTATTTTCAAAAATTTATTTAATTGGTAGAAATACATTATATCGTAAAAAAACTGGACTAGTATCAACCAAAAAAAACGTTTCAGAATCATGTACTGAATACATGGTAACAGTTTTCGCGTCGATTTCCCTGCCACCTTGTATATTTGCAAGTAGATTCAATGAAGATAAAGATAAGTGGGCAATGAGTACCTACCTTATAGCCGTAAATGCATTTGCACACATGCCTGTAACTTGCACAAAAGTATAGCAGTAATTTGCATGCCAAACAACTTCTAATTGGCAATTTAAACGATGGCGTGCAGCAGTGATAGCCTTGTGGTGTGGCCATAGATTTAAGAATATATTTCTATGGGTGTGACCATCGGACTGCCAAGTCATAAGTCTCGAGATCGAACCCAAGGCACGCACCGGGTTCATGTGCGTATTGCATAATTATCACTTACTTCAAAAACGGTGAAGGAAAACGTAAGCAAACCGGTATGACTGAGAGATATTTGTCGACGGTCTGTGAAGCCAAGTTAGAGGCTCATGGGCGGCTTTAAAACTCTGACATCAGTTTAGTCACTACCCACACGAATAGAAGAAGCAAGTAGATTCGGTTGCTGACAACTGAATCTACTTGCAAAACTCTGTCCCTGAAGACAGAGTTTATAAAGACTTCAGAAACCAGGTAGTAGGATGTTTTTGTACATTAAAAAGGCATTAAGTTCAGTCTGACCAAGCCTAAAATGAACCTATAGGGCCATAAGGAACTATGATTAATAAGCCCAAATCACAGTAGAATGATACTCGAATGGTCTTCTTCTACACAAATTTCCAACATCTTACTTAAGACGCAGATATATGCCAGTGACCTTGAGTGGTTAGCTTGCGTGTTCTGTTCTGCTAAGTAGATCACACAACGCGTTGTACGTCCAGCCAGTAATAGGACTCGCCCATCAAAGAGCGCTGTCCCAACTTAGACGCATTATTAATTTAAAATATTTTAATAAAACACATATACTAAAAGATCAATTATTAAATTATCTTTAAAATGGTGAAGGTTTCAGAAAAATACGCTTGAATAGATTTTGCGTGACTCTCAGTTTTTTTGCCGCGTTTGACATAACTTTACAAATTAATTTCCCTATCTAATATAAACATAATCTAAAAGTATTCTTATATTAAGCTATTAAAAAAATGCTCTAATTTAACATATATTTTTTCCAAATCATTAACACCTCGTTTAGACGTGATCTTCAGTATAAAATCATTAAAGTTGATTATCGTCGCCTTCGCCGTCAACAACGCACTGCCTAAACCGAAATTTTGCAGTAAAGTTCCATAACGAAGGTGAACACTAAAAAAGGATTTTTGAAAATTCACCCCCATAAAGAGTTAAATATGGGATGAAAGTTTGCATGGGAGTTCGTAATTTTTGCCAATGGAAAACTCGATCGGGCACACAGCTTGTCTTCGAGAAAAATCTAAAATTTTTAGTAGAAATTAACTACAGAACATCTTTTGCTGATCAGTTAGCTGGTAACAAAGTAACCTCACTACTACTTCTATTAACCAGCATTCCATACACAAAGTGGCACACACAATCAAGTATTGCAGTGACATCTGATCTAACAATGGCGTGAGAATCGGTTCTCTTTTCATGAGAAATACATTCGTTCAATAGTTCTGATGCTGAGCATCTTTAAATGCTGTCACGGTATGAATAGAATTTAATATCGCCCCTACAAATGAGCTCTTCAATACTGGTTTTGTGAGGGGTTCCGTAGAGATATTGCTGATAAAAATTCATGGCAGTTTAGAAAAAATCAAAAAAAAAAATAACATTTATTTTCTGTGACCCCACCTTATACCCCCTTCACTATATGAGCTGAGATTTCTCTAGATGATAGTTATTAGTTGCAGTTTTTTTCCACCCTTTATTGCGAGTAAAGTGCACAAATGCACTAGTAGAACATGCTGTTTTTGAACTTCCTCATGTCCAGAACTTAGAGAAACGATTTCATCCTGTCCAATCCAGATCCATCAATATGGAAGAAAAAGAAATGTCCCGTCCTCAAATAAATTAGAATAAAGTTAGCAGAATGATGATGTCCATATCCCTCTGCTACAATCCCTTGCTCTTCTGAGAACGTTCATGCAACTCTCCGAACACAAGGACGAGGGACGCACGGGAACGGGAAGTATGGCAGAAAGTAAAGAAAACATGATGATATGATTTGACAAAACTTTCTTTCTCTTATACGGAACCCCACCAGTACATCACATAACCCGCTTTATATTAAAACCGGAAACTTATTCATATATTTCTTCATTGATTAATCAAAAGATCAGCGGTGTCTTACGACATGAATGCATTATAATATAATGTTCACATCGAATCTATTGAGGCTTATGTCCAGCTGCTGATCATGTGCTTTCATAAGTATTGCTTAACATACCAGTATTGAACGAGAGATTAATTTTAATATTGTTCTGTTTATTATGAGCCCATCGTCAAAAATTATGAACTTCCATACACACTTTCATCCCCTATTCAACCCCTTAAGGGGGTGAATTTTCAAAAATCCCTCCTTAGTGCACACATTTTTTTTTTTGGGTGGGAAATTGTCAAATAACTTCTCCCGCTCTGGGCGGAGCGGGAGGGCTTGTCAGACTCTTACTGACTAAAACCCACCCGTGTTCCTTCGGTTGCCCTGTTGCCGGGGGCCACGATGTCCCTATCGCACGGCGAGCTACCCATTGCTCACCGTCCGCAAGCTACGGTGGCCGGAAATCTGCTTGTGATTCCCGACGCCCAGGGCGTCTCTCTCTCTCTTAGTGCGCACCTTCGTTATCGAAACTCTTGTGCTATATTTAATGCTTCGAGTCCTAGTGGTTTAGGCTGTGCGTCATCGGTCAGTGTTTTTTTTTAAGTAGTTTTTTGGTGATGAGATTTTTTTTTGTTTGTCCTATTTATTTTGCGGTTTTTCAGAACTTTGCTATTGAGAAATGTTTACGAAACTTGGTGTTCTAAATTATATTTTATTAGTAAGATAGTCTCGCGCCATACACTAAACTATAAAACCAAAAAGTTCTGTCATAATTTTTGGACAAATGTAATTTTGCCAACAAGGACCATTACTAATTGGAAGTACAGACGGCTACACATCAAGCTATACAATTCCAGTTTATGCTGATCTCGCATCGTATAAGATTTCCGTACAATGCGAGGTCAGCTTATACTGGAAATGTATAGCTTGATGTGTAGCCGTGTGTACCTACCTAGTAACAGTTTATTTCTGTATGAAGAACATGAAACGTAGTACCTAATGGCCTAAAAGCTTTAAACCTTTTAAAATCCTTATTTTTTAAAGCGCCATCACCCGCAGCGTCCGCGACAAATTGAAAATTAAATATTCAGTCGCGTAGCGACCAAGAAACTAGTTTCTGATAAGTCCCTAAGGAGATGCTCGAATTTGTGAAGTGGAAATCTTTTTAAAGTACTTCTTCTAAAGATTTTTTTACAATAACATTAAATTCTCAAGTAAAACGGTTATGTTTTCATTTTCAGTACCAATTTCAGAACATTTTCACCATGGCTTGTTGTTTTTCAACCTTCATTAGTCCAGATTAGGAAACTGATGGAATTTATTGTTTTAAGATACATTTGTTTCAGTCTCTTGCGAAAACCTTTTGAGTTTACTTCGACGATTTTTATTACGCTTTATATTAACTTTAGAAACTGCTGATTTCTCTAAACTCTTCCTATAAGAATGAGGAATTACTTCAAGAGGATGCAAGCTGCATACTTAGAAATTGCAACATTGGAACAAGTCTCCGTAAATTAGCATAAAACACGACGGCATACCTTGTATGTAACCAACTCACTTTCAATACCTATGTGTTTGTTGTTGCTAATGTACATTGTAGTGTGCAATGATTTGTAACTACATCATCTTGTTTAGTAACATAATTATCCTGAAGCTTAGAGTCTCCATGTTGTAACGGCTAGGGCTGCACAGGGTAGGCTGCGCAGGCCGTTAACGGTTAGGTAGAAAGTAGAGGTAGATAACAGAAACAGCTGAATAGGTTTATAGATATAATTATAATTTAAATAGGTAGTAGAACACGGCTAGGTCGTGGGTTAGGTCCTGACACTGAGTTCCGAGCACTCGCACACTTAGGATGGGCAGGAAGGGTACCGTCCTTGGTAGCACATGGTAGATGTGGGGGCCTGCTCAGCACAGGCACCGTAGTAGGTCGGACGGCCCTCGTAGGCTGCTGGTAGTTAGGTCGCAGCACATGCTCTCGGCGGTAGGCCACAGGTAGGCATTGGGAGCACGTGGTAGGTTGCCTGTCAGCACACGCGCGCGGCGGCAGGCCGCAGGTAGGCAAGCCTTCGTCAGCGTGCAGCCTGAGCCCGTACAGAGAGCCCCTAGGTCGGGGCACACAGTCCTGAGGGTCACTCCCTTCAGGGAGGCAAGCGGCAGTCGAAATGCCAGAGTGTCCTTAGGAAATTAGTGTTGTGCCACATTTGTAGTGATGTGGTTAGTTACTTACTAATTGATAGAAAGCATCACTCGACTAATAATAGTTGAGACCGCTCACAACGCTACAATTTGAACCAAAAAGGTTTTGTGTTGTGGCATATACATATCTTGGTAAATAAATAAAAATAAGATCAGCCGATCTATTGATATATACAGGGTGGCAGGGACATCGACGTGAAAACAGTTACCATGGATTCAGTACATGATTCTGAACCCCCTTCCGTTGATATTTTTCGTCGGTTATTAAATAAAATCACCTGTTCCATAAATTTTGACCGCGTAGGTATTACACTTTTCTATGAAAGAGCAGTGTTTTTTTTATAACCGACGAAAAATTTCAACAGGTTTCAGAATTATGTACTGAATCCATGGTAACAGTTTTCGCGTCGATGTCCCTGACACCCTGTATGTCGCAGCCAACTAGCTTAATTAGGCAATCAGTTAATAGCCTAGCCTTTGGAAGTAGCGGCACCACTCGCTTCGCTTGCTCGGCTCGCGCGCGTTTAGTCACAATTCTAACCTAACCTAACCCATTTGGTCAGGGTGCCCCGACTTAGTTACTACGACCAATTTGGCTCGCGCGTGGTTGGTCACAGTTTCAACCTAACCTATAATGAATATTATTCAGGCCGGTCGCTAGTTGAACAGCGCCGTTTAGTAAAGAGGCTAGTCTGTTAGGAGGAGGCTCCCTAAATTGTATGTTAATTTGCAATCAAAATGAAACTTTATTTATTATCTTTTTCTTTTCATATATAAGACAGTTACGTAATTGGAACATTGTCGCTCGATTCATTTTTAATTCGAAAATCATGTCTTTTTAAAGATTATTTGAAACAAAAACAAGATTACTCTGCTTTTACATCTAAAAAAAAATTTCACACTACATTTATTTCCGTGCTCGAACATGACCAAAGAGCGCACGCGATTTTAAACTTTATTACTGACGTGTTAGCGTTTAGCATATAGTGGAGTGGTGGGATGCAAAGGGGCGGAGTTTGCGTGGAAATTGTCTTTGGAGTGCCTGGTCTTAACTGAAAGGCCAATTAAGCTAGTTGGCTGCGAAATATAGATCGGCAGGACTGCATTCGCCAATGCGGTAAGCAGAGATATACTTAGGATCTGACTTTACTTACGTATATTATGCCAGTTTTGTTTAAGACCAATGTAAATGGGGGCGAGCTTATTTATTGCCATTAAAATTAATTAATTTATCGAAATCCGAAGCATGCGATGTTGGCGAGAATTCGGCCAATTCATGGGCGTACCCAGCATTTTTTTACGGGTGGGGCAGAAGTAAATAAACTCGATAATGTATTAGGAAATTCTCTCGATAAAACTATATAACTACGCATGCGCGCTCGATTCAACAATACTGCATTGTTTCAAGCGGTAATTTTGAATTTCACCAACCAAATTTTTAGCTTCGAGTCAGGGACCAGGGTGGGGTAGATGCCCCACCTTGCCCCACCGTGGGTACACCCATGGGCCAATTCATAACCGACTTCAAAAAGAAGGTTCTGCATTTGACCCCCTATGTCTGTATGTTTTACAGACACTATTCAGTTGGTACTTTCGCCACGAGCATCCGCTAGGGAACATAACCTACGGTAACAAACATAAGTTTGCAATAGGGAACTGCAAAACTCAGAGAAGCACGTACAATTGGTTCGAGTACTATACAATAATACTTCGGTGTTAGGAAATTGTCGTTTGTCCTGGACGCTACAGTTTGTGACGTCACTGGCACGTACACATACCTTGTGCAAGTAGTATTAGTCTGTTATTTGTGTGGAAAATATCGATTGTTACAGTCCGGCCGTTTTGGACAACACATATTCGTTAGTATAAAACTGACAGGTGTCAAACGCAATCTCTCATATGTAGTTGTGTACATTGTTTGTCGAAAGAGATACTTTAGTGGTATTAGGAACAGGGTGTAAAGTTCACTCATCCACCATTGAAAAGGGAGGATCCTCCGACCAGACGGATGTTGTGTCTGATGGGCAACTGCCCATCGATTTGAAGTTGAAATCTTGTATTTATGTCGATCGCTCGGTAAACTCTAATTGCGCGATGCAGGATTTGTGTGACGTCATGTCTATGATAATACCGCAAAACACAGGCGTATCGCAAAAAAAAGTGGTGGCACTCCGGGAGTGCCGACAGAAGTGAAAACTTGAACAAGATCGCCTTGGTGAATAAAAATACTTGTATAGAACATTGGTCCGTAACTTTATCTAAATAAAGAGCACAATCGCGTTAACAAAAAATTATACTACATTGATCCGTAACGTAATATAAATAAAGAGCACAATCGCGTTTATAAAACCTTTAAAGTAAAAATTCTTGCATAGAACATTGATCCGTAACTTAATATATATAAAAAGCACAATCGCGTTTACAAAAATGAGGTGGCATCATGGTGTCGCGAAATCAACCCATCTCAAAAATGCTCAATGCGCCTAAAGAAGTTTTCACTTCAAAAATCAAAAAAATGTTTGGCACTCTTCAATCTTGCGAACATCTAAAACTTAAATGTTAATGTCAAACGAAAATTTCGTTCAACATTCCATTCTTAATAATTTGATTAAGATACGTATCTTATATACTCACATAATTCTAATAGGCTCGCCCCCTATTACATGGGACTTAAACATAACTGGCGAAATGTGTGTGTACCTGCTACAGGGACACCTCTGCCCAGCCCTTCGGGGAAACAAGGCGTGATGTTATGTTATGTTATGTTATGTTACATAATTCTAAATTAATCTGTTTTTAATTATCCTCGATTAATGTGGACACTTACCCAATCAATTTAGTTCTACAGTCGAACGAAATGAAGAAGTATGTAGATCTCTATCTATTTTTGTTTATTTGTTTGAACGCGCTGATCTCTGGAACTGCCAGTCGGATCTGAAAAAATCTTTTTGCATTTAATAGCCCAATTCTTGACGAAGGTTATAAGCTAACTAACATCACGCTATGACCCTAAGGAGCAGAACGAAATGAAAATAAAAAAATAAAGTTTAATAAAAAACTGTAACCCGACTACGGGAAAATAAAAATGATCTAAAAAGTACGAAACAAGCAAATATTTCAGACAGAAATCAAGACATAGGTACAAAAATGGTCAAGGTAAAGCCGTCGTCGCATGCCATTATAATTTTGTAGGTGTTCCTGGCACCAACATGATACAGGCATGCGACCACGGCTTTACCTTGACCATTTTTGTACCTATGTCTTGATTTCTGTCTGAAATATTTGCTTGTTTCGTACTTTTTAGATCATTTTTATTTTCCCGTAGTCGGGTTACAGTTTTTTATTAAACTTTATTTTTTTATTTTATACTTTTCCGTTTTTACACTTGATAAACGTAAATAAGAGTAGAGTAATACAATAGTTCAGTAATTAACCTATTTTAAATTCCAATAGCAGTGTATAGTGCTTTGGACGAAACCATAGAGCGATTTATTTCGACGCCAATACCATATATCGATATCGAGCTTCGAAGAAATCCAAAATATAAATATTTCGTTGTACTTGTTTTTCTTCATAAGACTGGAATTACAAATCGGTACTACTTATTAAGATTTGATTAACTGCACGTTCGTAACATCTTGCGATACTACGTAGCGCAGTCTCACTTTTGCTTGTTTTTAACGATTTAAACATATTTGTTTACTTGGAAAATATAATATTATATACATATTTGTAATGTGCTCGTCAAGACCTTTCTTTTGATATCAAACATGTCATGATCATCCCATTTTAATTTTTTTCGAGGTTAGAAATTTACGTGTAAAGTCCACCAAATTAAATTTAGGGAAAAATTATATGGCCTATGTCACCCGGACCATTATTACGAATCTATTGATACCTCATTTATCAAAATCGGTTTAGTAGTTTAGGCGCTACGGTGGAACACACGTAAAAACAAACATACATACATACAAACATACATACATACAAACATACATACATACAAACATACAAACATACATACATAGACTGCTAAAATCATAACCCTTCCTTTTGGCTTTGCCGTAGTCGGGTAAAAAGTCTGAAAGAACACTAAGCGAAAATGAAGTCAAGGCGCAGGCGGGCGATGCGACGCGACGCAGTCGGTCGAGGAATAAGATTTCGATGAAAGTTGCAATATAGGGGTTAACGGGGACGAAAAATCGATCTAGCAAGGTCTCATATCTGAGATTTTTATAAATTGAAAACTTCTTTAGATGCGTTGGGCATTTTTGAGATGGGAAAAAACAATTGAACTCGCGACACCGTTACCGACACCTCATTTTTGTGAACGCGTTATTTATAACATTACGGATCAGTGTTCTATGCACAATAAAATTGTTCAAGTTTTTACTTCTGTCGGCACACCCGGAGTGCCACTATTTTTTTTTCTATTTCACCCGAACAGAGCTCGGTCAACCAGGTATATTTTCATAATAAGTTTAATTTCTATAAAAAGTCGTGTCCTTGACTCCACATTATACATCATTTATTAACTTCATAATAACATTCGATTCGGCTATCGATATTAATTTTATTACAAAAATGCATAAGGCCTTGTTCTCAATTCGCGAACGATATTATTGTTAAAATAACTATCCATTCTTGCACAATTTTATAATGTTTGCAGTTGAAAAAATCGATAAACGAATCGATTATTGTTATGAATATAACATAATTAATGAATTCGTTTGATTACTTATGATAACATAACATCACGCCTTGTTTCCTCAAACGATTGGGTAGAGGTGTACCTATAACACCCACATTTCGCCAGTTATGTTTAAGTCCCATGTAATAGGAGGCGAGCCTATTGCCATCAACCGGACACACGAATCCAGAGTCAGGGCTAGGGATCGGGCCCGGGTCGACGGCGCTTTGTTTTGCACGTGCGCTTCAAAGAAATGTCACCACAACTAGTAGGGCAACAGCTAGGGCCGACGCCACTGCGATGATACTGTGGCCCCTGCCCCAATACAGGCACATGAAGGAACACGGGTGGGTTTTAGTCAGTAAGAGTCTGACACGCCCTCCGGAGCTATTTGATAAAATACCACCCAAAAGAAAGGGCTGCTACTGAGAAATTCCAAATGGAAAACCCAATAACCACTTTGCCCCACCCGGGAATCGAACCCTGGACCTCATGCTCAGCAGTAGCGCTTGTGACCACTAGACCATACTATTATTTATTCTGAGACTAGATCGATAAGGCAGTCTTCAATGAATGAGTTATTTTGATTACGAATTATTTATTTATCATTATTATTATCGATTGATCTTTGCTCTAGGATTTCAGGCTTGTGATTATACATTGAGCTGCAATTAGAAATATTTATTAATCATCAATATAGGCGTCTAAGCACTACGTATCTTAATACTGACATTATCTAAGCATTGTTTGTAACCATTCATTATAATTACTAATACAACCGAGAACAGTATTACTCAATAAATCATGATTCAATATAGCATTCACTTTTACATTCAAAGATCACAAAGGAAAAAAGAATATTTTCGTTCAACGAATTTCCCCGCTGTTGAGCAATAAAATGTGTCGTGAATAAAAATATTCTTAATGAAAAGGAAAGTTAATCGAGTATATCAAGGATCGAAAGATTCGGAACAACTTGTATTCGAATCACGAACTCGAATTGGTCCTCCGATACGTACGCGCCGAAAGCGTGTTTTACATATCTCATTGGCCGATTTAAAAATCGAAAGTGTCGCGATTGGTCGTTTTGAATTTAGAATGGTATGCGAATCGGTCATCGGGTTGGTGCACCCTTACGTCACGGTGTGTACCTCTTGTTGTTATGAAATGCACTTGCGAAAATGGCCCAGCCTTAAGACTGATGAGGTAGGTTTGTTATGCGTATCTGATTGTGTCGTTTTTATTGCCACTCGTTTCTCACTTAAGTATTTACAACCTGTTTTTGAACAAAATAACGGTGATAACAATATTTTCGTTATGTAAATTCTCGAAGTTGGGTAGATATTCTAGATTCGAATTTTCGAATGCTGTTGAAAAAACTTTTAGGCTAAGAACTCACGGAGCGGTCTTCAGCCGCGCCCGCCGCGGTGCCGGGTGCAGCGGGAGCCGCAAACAATCGCACAAGCCGAGGGCATTAACCGCGTCGTGAGATTTAATATCTGAATTTCCATGTACTACGTTTTCATACGAGTGTTTGCAGTCCCGCAACCGCAGCGGGCGCGCGGGTGTAAATCGCTCCATGAGTTCATAGGCTTAATGACAGCTTCCTCGTCTCTATCTTCCACACATTCCTGATTTTTCATCTTGAAACCTTCATACAGTGTGATTCTTCATAATGTGCACATATCGAAATGAGGGAATCTATGCTTAATTTTATCGAACGAAAAAATATTAAAAATATTTTTTTTAAGCTATTGCATAGCTTTTATTGCGGGTTTTGAGCGCGGCCATCGAATCAAGAAATTCCGTAACGAAAAAAACCTAACACCCCCCACTCCGCCTACCATGTAATGACTGTTCCCATGACAACGTGATGTTGTCATGGGAACGTAATTTTTGTTTTATGTGATCACACGTCATCATCCCAAGTGTAGCGTTGACAAATAGGAAGTATGGAGGTTTCAAATGCTATGCAATAGCTTTACCGCGGCAGTCCCCGAGTGCCACACGTTTTTTTTTCTTTGGCATCTTACTTGTAAATTTTACAATTATTGTAAAAAATTATGAAAAAAATACAGATTTTTGCTAAAAAGACATGTTTATTTTCAATTGAGGGTAGTTTTTTTCTCTCAGTTTTCATTTTATGTGGACGCCTAATTACTTCCAATCATTATGGAATTTGTTTCATCGCGATAGATGATTTAGTTTAAAAGTTACACAGTTTTGTTACAATTTTTTTTAATTCCATAAAAAGTATAAAAAGATATTTAGATTTTTTAAATATTTTTCTGTCGTTAAAATTAAGCATAGATTCCCTCATTTCGATATGTGCACATTATGAAGAATCACACTGTATTTTCACATCACCACCATCCGCATTAGAAACCCGCTTTATCACTATAACTAATACCCGTCTAATTTCCTTATTAGTACCCATAACATGCGCCGTCTATAATAGTCTGCACAGCACTTTATCGACCGCAACGAGCAACCGGTTTCTCCGCAAGTTACAGCTGCCCGTTAAAAAGCAAGTGCAATGAAAGTTATTATGAGATCGACCAAATTGGTGCCGAGAACTGTTCGCAGAAAATATTGCCAGGTTGAGTAACTTGGGTTATCAGGTTTATCGAATTTATCACTTTCATGTGACCGAATTTAAATGGATACACACGTCATGCGAGTATGTGGGCGAACCTGTGGATTTTCATAGGACTTATTGGGTTTTTCCATCTGGAATTTCTCAGTAGCAGCCCGGAGTCTGGATTTGTGGTTCATGGTAATAGGCTCGTCCCTTATTACATGGGACTTAGGACCAGGCATTCCAAAGACAATTTCCACGCAAACTCCGCCCCCATGCACCCCACCACTCCACTATGAGCTAAACGCTAACACGTCAGTAATTAAGTTGAATATCGCGTGCGCTCTTTCGTCGTGTTCGAGCCCGAAGCTAAATGTCGTAAATCTCAATTCTTATTTCGTTTTTAACTAAAGTAATAGTTGATCTAGAGAAAAGTATCTTATATCTGGATAATAAACTATGTTTTCTTGCTGTCAATAATTATTTTAGACATGAAAGCCGAGTAATCTTGTTTTGTTTTGTAATGAATCGAGCGAAAATGTTCAAATTACGTAACTGTCTTATATATGGAAAGAACAAGATCCCTTAAATCATACCTATACTAAAGCTCCATTTTGATTGTATGCGTGTCTTTTTCAAAATATGAATGCAAGTTAACATACAATTTAGGGAGCCTCGTCTTAAATATAACTGGCGAAATGTGGGTCTGCTAAAGGTATACATCTACCCAACCCTTCGGGGAAAACGGGCATAATGTTATGTTAGATGAGATATTCCTCGATTTCGGACTAATGCCCACGTCGTAATAGAGAAACCTAATGGTACTGTCCGATCTAGGGAGGAACTCAGAACTACACAGTATTTCTAATTTCTTAATATCCCTCGGGAATCATCGCATTTCCGAGTACAAACGAATGCTAATTTCCATGTCCATCAATTATTAGATTTATCTTGTATAATAATTTGAATTCAGAACTAAGTACTTTATTGTTTTGATTTTCGTGTGAACTAAATAGAGCTGTAAAACTATTTTCCTATCTGTCGTGCCTGCGACTTTAGCAGCTTTCCTACAATTTTTTAAATAAATTACTTTAATTAAAAGATTATTAACAACTCTATATGCTTCCAAGTCGATTGAGAGCGTCCGGTCTGCACCAAGTGCAAAGGGCAACTGATAGAAATCCGACGACTGACGAAATACGAGGTTTGCCGAGGGATATTAAGAACATATTTGTACTGTACACGTGTAGGACAGTTGCTAGCACCCGCTAACTGCAAAAAAGTAGAATACATGAGACTATTGAAGACTAACTCCGCGTCCTGTTTAAAAGCGATCGTCGCGTTCATATATCACTTTTGTTCGGTGAACCTGAACGTCTCGTCGCGCCGACATAGGGCGCTCTCCGGTTTTCCGAACAAAAGTTTATGAACGCGAAGGAACGCGTATTCGTACGAGCATTGCTTTTAAATAGGACGCGGCATAAAAGTTTGCATAAAGATCAACGACCACTCTACGGTTAACGTGATATTGCACAATTCTTAAATGAAACCGGCCAAGTACGAGTCGGACTCGCACACGAAGGGTTACGTACTACCTGCCGGGATTGCGAAGAATACCGAAAGGGAGATCGTGGCCCCCGGTAACAGGGCAAATGAAAAAACACGGGTTGGTTTTAGTCAGTAAGAGTCTGACACGCCCTCCCGCTCCGCCCAGAGTGGGAGAAGTTATTTGATAAATCCCACCCAAAAAAAAAAATGTGTTGCGTACTACCGTACATTATTTAGCAAATAAATGAAAATACTAAACGAAGAATACTATTATTTTTCAACTTAAATTTAATAAAAATAGCAAAGATTTTTCATCTTAAATTTTAAAAATAGCGAAGATAAATTTGTATTTCATAATGATACTATGAATTACAAAGTAATTTTTAAGTTGCAAAAAATCATCCATATTTAAATAAAATACCTTATGAATCGTCGTTTTTAGTATTTGTTGATTATATACAGTATAATTATGGTACATGATATACAGAAGTTTCAAACTCCTTACTTGTTTAGTTGTTGAGATAGAACTCGTACAAAAATAGTCTAAAACTGACAACTTTTACGGCCTCCTATTTCATCGATGTACATTATTACGGTTCATGAGATACAGCTCGCTGACAGACAGACAGACGGACAGCGGAGGCTTAGTAATAGGGCTCCGTTGGCAACCTTCGGGTACGGAACCCTAAAAAAGTAAACAAGATGTCAAACAAGTATTGGCCAATGTTTTAGTGGCCAGTGACCTCGAAAGCTAGTTATGTCAGACTGCAATTCGTTGACCGTAATTATACAATACCTTGTCGCTTTGATCTTACCAGATGTTTTACTTGTTTTGATCCATTAATGATAACGGAAATATTTAAATGGTCCTCAAAAAAAATTGCCGTCTAATGATGTACGCTTTTTTAGGGTTCCGTAGTAAACAAGGAACCCTTATAGTTTCGTCATGTCCGTCTGTCTGTCTGTCTGTCTGTCCGCGGTCTAGCTCCGAGACCCTTAGTACTAGAAAGCTGTAATTTGGCATAGGTATACATATTAATTATGCCGACAAAGTGGTAAAACAAAATTATGAAAAACATTTTTTTTTAGGGTACCTCCCATACACGTAAAGTGATGATGTTTTTATTTTTATTTTTTTATCCCACCATGTGTGGTGTCATTGGAAAGGTATTTCAAAAACATTGTGAGTATGTTAAAACCATTTTTCAATTCAGAGATCCGTTTGCGAAATATTAAGCTTTAAGGTGAAAATTTTTGTTAGAGTCAAGTGTCCCCCCCCCCTACCAGCTAAATGGTTGATTTCACATATGTGAAAAAATTCACAACAGTAGCTTATATAACGAATTTAAAAGAAAAACTATCACAGCTAAGTAGGCTCTACAAGTTAACGAGTAATAATCGACCAACTTAACTTTGCAGTTACAAAAACATGTTTTACCATACATTCCGTATGGGGGAACATATTTTTCAACTACAAAGTTAAGTTTGTTTTTGGGATAAATTCATCCCAACTACGGAACCCTTCATTGTGCGTGGTCCGACACGCACTTGGCCGGTTTTTTAAATGAATGAACCTCATAATGCACTCTTGGTTCCGTACTTCAAAAAGAAAAAAACGGAACCTTTATAAGATCACTTCGTTGGCCGTCCGTCAGTCTGGCAAGAAAGTTAAGATCCTTTTTTTCAGGAACGCGTGAAGGTATCAAGTTGAATTTAATATCAAATACGTAGGTGTATGGTTTCTTTGAGCTCTAAAAAAAATCAAGCTTCTAAGTCAACGCAATAAAAAAAATATGGCCATTTAGGCGACAGTTTTTTTTTTTTTAATTAATGTTTGACACTCGCAAATAAATTAAAACCTACAGGGTACTTCCCGCTGACCTAGAATCATGAAATTTGGCAGGAAGCAAGGTCTCACAGCACAAGAAAAGGAAAAGGCTAGGCAGATTGATTGAATCATATTTTTAGGAACGCAAACTAGGAATTATTGAGGTTCGATTAGATACATGCCCAAAGGTAATCAGAAACCCTTTGTTTCCTTCATGATTTGACGCGACCAAGAATGTGGAGTTTATCCAATGCATAGAATATAATGTAATAGTAATATTTTGTGTTTAAAATATTATGAAAACACTGAAGATGGTTTGAATAGGTCGTTATAATAACATTTAGAGAGTATGTCTGCAAATATTTCTCCTTATTGACGACAACTACTGACTAGCAGTCCCATTCAAGAATATACCAAGTAGATATATTCTTGGTATATTCTTGTTTATAATTGTCCCACTGTAATTGCCAATTTAATGTTTTTATTGCCATTCGCGTCCTAGCGCTAATACACCGAGTTACCAGTAACCCTGTATAGAGAAGGAACTAAAATTTGCTAGTTCGCTTGATCACTACTTGATAATTTTAGACTTTTCTGTGATCTGGGAACTGTTTTTCAAGGACCGATTAAGAATAAATATTATGGCTTAATAAACGAATCTCACTAACCTCTTTTTATTCCCCAGGCCCCGAATATGGCACAATGGAAGCCGCGTGGAAAGGTGGCATGGTGGAGGCGGAGCGTCTCTCAGACCTACACCTGAGCGTCCGCGACCGGCTCGTCAATGACGTCATGGCCCAAATCAAGAACTGGCAGAAAGACACCTATCATAAGGTCAGTAATATTACTTAGTTAAAGGTTGAATTCAACCGAAAATTCGTTATGAGAAGATTCTGGGCTGTTGTTTAACCAATTTGTATGTGTTTTTTATTGAACATCCTGAAAGACATACAGGATCAGATTTAGACTTTTTTAAATATTTTTTCCGTCGCTAAAATTAAGCATAGATTCCCTCTTTTCGATATATCCACATTATAAAGACTTACACTGCATATAACTTCCCCAACATCAATCGTTGGGCAGTCCCTTTTCTGTAGAGCATGAGAGAACTGTACACCCTGTTCCTCATATCTCTAAAACCCAAACTGCATCTATGTTGTCATCAATGCATTAAAACACAAGACTGCTGTTCCAAAGTTGACGTGATTGATTTTATATCAGCTACCCACTTCTGTTTAAGGTCTGATAATGTTCCTTTGTGTGTCAAATATGGCCCAAGACTGGTGACAAATTTTATACCAATATAGGCTCCAGGGCCATAGGTTATGTGTTACAATTGCTGATGAAATTCTGGCAAGGTTCCAAGTAGATAAAGGTTTTATATAGGTCCCAGTAGACGTTTCTGGGTATATTTTTGGACACTTTTTATACTGGAATATTTAGTATAGCTACTACTGGGTTATGTGGAGGTTATTTTGATGAAGAGTTTTGTACAATTCTTTTCATTTTGATCAAGACGTGTTTAAAAAACAATTTTAAGATGTGTCAGTGACTCAGTAGATCACAAATAGTAAGAAACGACTACGCGGCAGGCTTATAAAGAGATGCAGGGATGAGCTGGACTCCTTAAAGGATTGACCCACGATCGCAGTAGACCCGGAAAGGTGGCCTGACCTACCCGAAACCTGTGCCCTGCAGTCGGAAAACATTGGCTTATAATTTTATGACAAGTGTCAAAGAAAATACCACTCAATATCTTGTTATTAGTTCATAAGTCCTGACGGACATAGTTTTCCCCATTATAGCCGGTTGCAGTCCAAGAGCTAAGCTAAGTTAGTTTAGCTTAGCTCGCATAGCTGACGCAGTTTTCCATACTTGTATGCAGACTGCAAACTATGACTCAAGTATGAAAAACTGCGTCAACTATGCGAGCTAAGCTAAACTAACTTAGTAAGCTAAGTTAGTTACCAAGAGCTAAGGCTCTTGGTCTACAACCCGCATAAATATCCTAAATATGAAATAGAAAACAACAACACAAATAATGAAAGAGAACCTAAACACCTTTGAATACATAAATAATAACTCGCTTTCCATCTGAAGCAACGTCATGAATTCATTTAGGATCCTTTATTTACCTTTTGTAACTTCATAAAGAAACGGCGCTAAGCTTTTTCTAAACAATTTCCTCATTGTTATTTATAACAGCTTAGAAAAACAATGCGTTTACTCTCTAAAATAAATATGTATGCATTCGCGAATCTCGAATACTAATCTAGATGAAAACGCCTTTCTAAGTTAAGTGTTGGGTTTAAATAGTTAATGTGGTGATTTCATCTACATTTCATGGGTCAGTAACTTATTGTAGAAAAGGCCTATGACTCTTAATGAGTCTTCTTCTTTTCCTGCCATTTGCTGTTTCTCTTCCATTGTCATTCACTACCTTTTCCTTCATATCATGTTTGGCACCGTCTATTATTTTGGTTTGATAAGTGTTATTAGAAATTATATCTTTATATATTAAGATGTCATCATTAAAACTGTAAGACCTACTGTTTAAATTGATAATTCCATCACTTCGTAGTGTTGCAGCACGTTTATGTCGTATATAGATGAGCAAATATCGGGTTCGGTCTGATAATTTTCATATCTATAGCCATATTCCCAATAAAAAATACGAACTCTATCCTAAGTCATATCACGTCAGCCAGTCCTTATCATCCAGTTAAGCCATTTCTCGAGAAGAAATCGAATAATATTATGTCCTAGCACAGAATACTGAGTAATCCTAGTCGTGTAAAAGTAGCATATATTAGCTACTTATCATTCTACTCAAGTTGTAATAGAATTTAGAGAAACGAGTAACATTATGCAGGCAGAAGTGATGGACTAGTAAACAACATGATTATACTATTGCGATTCGATATGTATCAGTATGCGACTTTTTGTAGCAGATTAGTTGCGATGTAATCGCGGATAGTTCGTGTGGCCCACGCAATGCAAGCTGTTTCTTTCATAACGCTTATGTTGTTGTTTTCTATCGCATGGTAGTCCTTATGGATATCATCTGCTGAGGAAAGGCAGAAGGCGATGTCGAATTTCCATCGACTTAAACCACACTATGGTTAAATCTCCGGTGACTTGTCTTGATGAAACATATATGCCAACTTATATCTAACTCAGTGTTATGTGACTTTTTATTTGAACCATTCTCTTCAATCTTCGCACAATCGTTTTCTTTAATTTCTCCTGCAGCAATAATCTTTTCGACTTATAAATCTGAAATCCCCAATTCGCCTTGAGCAAGCGTAATGATCAATGCTCATGTCTTCTCTGTATGAGAAGAGGCAAATGAGTATGCAGTGGGACAATATGGAATAGGCTAGTATTATCATCTATCTATCTATATAAATAAAAATCAATTGCTGTTCGTTAGTCTCGCTAAAACTTGAGAACGGCTGGGCCGATTTAGCTGATTTTGGTTTTGAAATGTTTGTCCAGGGAAGGTTTAAACCTTGAGAAAATATGGAAAAACTAACGAAAAAAAAATATGAAGAAAATTCACGTTCTCATACATTTTGTGTGGATCGGCTTTTTTGATATCTAGGTAGGGTAGAAATTTTAAAATCCTAAACATGCACATTCATTGACTGTTATGCGGAACGAAGTTTGCCGGGTCAGCTAGTTATTTATACATATATCTTTCAACTGTCAATCGATGCACAAATATCTTCCTTAACGCTCTCAGTCGCCATACTATCGCGAAATTTTACCGATACTGTCTTGCAGCTTTATCAATTCAAAGACAAACGAGCGACTATATCTGTGCGAGTATTGTTATCGTCCCTTGTTAGCGTCGACACAATCGTCCAGCCATTATGTCAATTGATACTGTGCTGTCAGCCATGTACTTGTCATGTGGTCACGATTGTGTGTATGCTGCGTTTAGATCAATATGTTTCAAGTCTTATTCTGACAATTTCTGTTATATCGTCAAAAACAAAAATATACTCAGTGGTGGATCATCAGCAGTTTTTAGTCCGGAATCACCCATTGATAGGTAAAGGTCTCCTTTCCTTTCTGCTGATGGATGATGCTGTCAACAATGAATCAATCTGCCTACCCCTTTCCCAACGTTGCGGTCTATGTCGGCATCTATATTGGCCCAAGCGAACTACTCATCACACTGACGTCACATGAAATCCTGCATCGCTCAAGCAGAGTTTAACGCGCGATCAGCAGAGTGAACTTTACACCCTGTTTCTCATGCCTCTATATGTTCGGCTTCTAGTCTAACCGGATGCAGCTGGATACCAGTATTAATGATGCTGTCAACAATCATCTTTGAAATTATTCTTATAAGCATAGTGCATGGTTTTTCATTATATTCTTTGCTACATACATCTGCATTGTCAACAATCTGAAAATCATACCACTTCTTAGCTTTAATCTGTATCAATTTAACTTCATATTTTTATGCCCACCATCCTTATGTACTACGCCTTTTACTTCTTGTTCAAAATTCCACTCGCCTTCTAATCCAATTTACGTTTAAAAAGTGCTAACACCACTCGCCCCTTTACTTACTAAATAAAATAACACTATTACATCTATTTCGCTAAAAGTCTAGCGCACGCGCTGCCTGCCCAAAGATGGCGGCTCATGAATTAAACAAGTGCTGATGTAGAGTCAGCTCGCGTTTGTCCGTGACAGACGGACGGACGGAAACGTGGGTTTATGTAATGTGCTTGATGTAATCGTTTGGATAGTTGTTTATAGGAAATCGTGGAGCTATTAGGAGGGTTTTCGTGTTGCTGTTAGGATAGGTTGTGTGTTATATTCCTCAAGATCGTCTCCAGTCTATTCTAACATGATATGACTTGCTTTAAGTTACGCGTTTATCTTACTTCTCAACGTACAGAGGAACCTGTTTCTCTTCTAGTTACGGCATCAAGTAATCTGATGAAGTAAGATACATTTTATTTATTTATTTAATACTTCAAGCACACAAATGTACAGAGGCGGACTTAATGCCATAGGTATTTTCTACCAGTCAACCTTTGGGTGATGCAGAGACAAACAGTGGTAGGTGCAATAGCGAGAATTGAGAAATAAATATTTATTTAAATATAAAGATATACAAATACCTATTAAAAACTATAAATATAATATACACATCCAAATATAAATATAAGCACAAATAAATACACATAAATATACTAAAACAGATAAGACAAACAATGGGAAAACATTACCGTTGTGATGATACTGCCAGCTTCTTGCGAATGTGCTCGCGAACTTTAACTTTAAACGATAATCGGTTGGTCGCCATCCTGATTTTCCGGATTCTATTTCGAAATCCCATAGCCCGCAGCTCAAAATATCAAAAAGTATTCCTAGAATATGACGGCCGTGAGGCATCTTACTTGGTAGCAGTTGTCAAGACAAGTAACTACCTGCTGTCTTAATCATAAAGTATTTCAAACCGTAAACTATACTAAAAATGTCTGTGCAGCCAACAATGGTTTCCATGCAAATAGATACATACATTAACTACTATAGGACTCAAAACAAAGTGCAATATATTAACATAAGTATTTGCAGCTATAAACTTGGTGTCAATGGGTGCCAAGGATGAAACTGAATATTAATATTAAAAGGCTGCGTTTGAGTTGAGGTGTAAACACAGTTATTATGTACAACAAGCTGTATAATAAATTGCTTTCCAAGAAAACCCTTCCTTTACTAGGAAAGGTGTTCGCGATATGCTGTTATTGACATACGTGAAGAATTTTTTCCATGTCGTCTTGAAAGTAAAGTTGTACGGCGAGCCAAGTGTTAGAAAGGCTTTTAAAAGTATAACACATACCATCACGCCTATTTCCACGAAGGGTTAGGCAGAGGTGTACCTAATAGTAACCCCCACATTTCGCCAGTTATGTTTAAGTCCCATGTAATAGGGGGCGAGTTTATTGCCATCAACCGGGGTCAAATCTAGACTCCGGGTTGTTATTGAGAAATTCCAGATGGAAAAACCCAATAATACTTTGCCCGACGTGAGAATCGAACCCAGGACCTCACGCACAGCAGTAGCGCTTGAGACAATTAGACCACAATCAAATAAAGAGCACAATCGCGTTTCCAAAAAAAAAAACTCCCAAAACCTTTAAAATAAAAATACTTGCATAGAACATTGATCCGTAACGTAATACAAATAAAGCGCACAATCGCGTTCACAAAAATGAGGTGTCGGTAACGGTGTCGCGAGTTCAATTGTTTTTTCCCATCTCAAAAATGCCCAACGCGCCTAAAGAAGTTTTCACTTGAAACATGTTTTAATATGCTCTGCAAGGTGAAGGATGTCCGGACGGCTATTAAAAATATAATTAATGCAAATATTCATTGGCTTCTTCCCAAATTGCTTTTCCTAAAACATAGTCTTCCAACAAACGAGGTTTCCAACGATGGGCCGCCACCACCGGGTTATAATGAACAATCACGGGGATGATATTATTACCAGAGTCACCTGCACGCTTGATAGCAGAATTCATGAATGTATATTAGTTATTAGTGCCCTATCCTAGAGGATTGATGCTAGCCCTTATATAATCCTCATCCCTCCCGCAGGCTAAGGAAAAAACATAATTGAGTAGACGAAATTTAATTCAGATTAATTTGAATATGTTTATATTTGGGAGAAGCAAACTTCAACTCTTACTTTTAACATTATTAGGTATTATCCATATGTATTCATCTTTGTCTTACTCTTCGAAGAAAATAAAAGTGATATTGTGTGTTAGAAAAACAAAAATTTTATCAGCCTGGGGTAATTGGGAACAGTCACATATATTTTCTACAGTGAATTAAATATGTCCGGTAAAGTGCTCGATTTGAGGAGCGAACTCTCCTATCTTATTCTTTTGGACTTTTAGATGATCAGTGTCTTCCTTAGTTTTTCATTAATGGTTTATAACAGTGCTAATTTGGCCCGTTGCTAACTATAGGTATAACCCTCAGATATTTATTAAAATTTTCCTCAGTATAACTTAGCCCTAGCCTTTACCAGAAGACGTTCACGGTCGTCCATTGTTTGTTAAACACAAGCTGACTACTTGTCGCCTTACTTCTGCATCTGTGTGATATAATGAGTAAAATTGTTTTATTACCTTAACGCCTCCGACCCGGTAAACAAGTCACTAGATGGGTGTTTAAGTGCTGATTTAGATGCGCATTTGATCTAGGAGATAAGATGGTTGCAAACTCGTTGCTGGGGTCCGTGTTGGAAACTGTGCCATTTGCTAAACATTATAAAAACACTGGAACCGTAATTTATTTCTACATACATACATAAGCTGTCGCGTTCTTCCCATGTAGGAAGCCACTACAGAACCACCTACTACGATTCTAACATACTCCTTTTGCTTCGTTTGCGTTCATACATCTGGTCATACAAGCACGCCGGTTGCGATTACTACGCACCTGACCTTTCTGAAGAACATCACCAATAAGGTCACTATAATATGTCCTTCGAAGGCGTTCCGTCCCGGCGTTTCCACTCACATCTGCCTTGTAAACCTTGTAATTTATTTCTTTTTAAGTACTACAAATGTCATCTAATTCAGTCATCATCATTAGTTGAATTAATCACTTCATTTCTTCAGGCTTCGCGTCTTGAATTCCGCTGACGTCACTTGTTTGGGCCCTAATATCGATAATGGATAGATTATTCAGGACAGGTATGGCGGCCGGTGCTTTATCGATATCTATAGCACTTGTTATGATCCCACGAGCCTTCCCGGATTTTACGTCCATTTTCATAGACTCTTCAGAAATTTTTAATTTTGTTCCGGTCTGTTTTAATTCTGATAGGTATTGATTTGAAATTTTCTTGGATGAGGACTGAAGGAAACTAACTGATTGTGAATTATAAATGATGCACATGGAACTTGGCATAGAGCAAAAGACACAAAGAAAAGCAATGTCAATATGACAATGGTTCTTTCATATTTGGTTGCGTTCCATTTTAACAAGGACCAATTACATAATTGATATCAGCACCTTAGGACCAGAATCGTTTTTCTACCTAAAACTTCAAGGAATTGTCTATTTTTGCATTCCTTTATTTTACGTTGCATTTTCGAACTCAAAATTGTCATAATATATTTGGATTATGATTTTGGGTATTTACCCAAACCAATTTTAGGGTTCCGTACCTGAAAAGGAAAAAAACGGAACTCTTATAGGATCACTCGTGTGTCTGTCTGGCTGGCTGGCTGGGTGTCTGTCTGGGTGTTTTACGTACTGTACCGTGTGACATATGAAATGAAAATTCTTTTTTTTCTAAGTTTAAAATAAATGCTTTTAAAGAAATTTAAGAAACTAGATATAAATTGTCTATTCCCCCGCCTAACAAATACAGAGAATGTGTTTTTACTCATAGATTACAGGAAAACCTATAAGAAGTCTATGGTCTTAAAATAACATAGTAAATGTCTCAGAATTATGAGTATAAACTTACATTTGCAGTTGGAATGTATGGGAGACCATGTTTTTCAACTACAATGTTAAGTTTGTTCTTGGTATAAATTCATCTCAACTATGGAACCCTTCATTGTGCGTGATCCGACACACCTTGGCCGGGTTTTTTTATTTAGGCTATGCAAATATTTTACCTGTCCGTTCCACATCCCTAAACCAAGTTACTCAATTACTGTGCGATTCAACCCGACAAATTGTTAAACTCTACATTTACACATAGCATTTACCTACCTAAATAATTCCTTTTAACAAAAGGTACCTTCTATTGTTATTTTGAATACGTAGGTAGGTAAATGGAAGCTGGTGTGCGTACATCGTGTTCACCATTAATTACTCTGTTCTCTGAGACAGCTAACGAGCTCATATTAATTGGAACATAATACCAATGTGGTTCGGTAGAACTTGGGATTCCGTTTGTATCTAAATTAGGTACTTCTGAAATAGGTTACAGTTAATGATCATTGGTTTGATTCTAATTTTAGCTTTGGATTTAATGGCGATTTATTTAAGGAACACACACCAAGTTAGTTGAATTTTGTCATTCCAACAATTTCCAAAGAACTACCAATATTCGTACACCTTACGACGACAAGTATATACAGGTTTTTTTTTTTTTTGGGTTGGAAATTATCAAATAACTTCTCCCGCTCTGGGCGGAGCGGGAAGGGCGTGTCAGACTCTTACTGACTAAAACCCACCCGTGTTCCTTCAATTGCCATGTTGCCGGGGGCCACGATCTCCCTTTCGGACTTCTTCGCAACCCCGGCAGAAGTATATACAGGGTGGCAGGGACATCGACGCGAAAACGGTTACCATAGATTCAATACATGATTCTGAAATTGAAATTTTTCGTCAGTTATTTTTTTAAATCTGCTGTTTCATAGAATAACAGTTTTTGCGTCGATGTCCCTGCCACCCTGTATACAACGTCCCGACATCAATCGTTGGGCAGTTACCCACCAGACACAACAGCCGTCTGGTCGAAGGATCCTCCTTTTTGTATAGAGGATGTGAGTGAATTTTACACCCTGTTCCTCATACCTCTATAGTTAAACCTGCTTTTTAAATCTATTGTGAAGATTTATATAGATAGTGCAATCCACGAAGACGCGCCCCAGTCCGCGATTACTGTACTGTAAGCTGAACTCTAGTACGGCGCGGAGCAGAGTGGGGCGCGTCTTCGTGGATTGCACTATCTATAAATCCGCCAAATTCTGAAAACTAGCCTCAACAAAGATTACAAAGGGTCATGTGATCGCTACTTAAGAGACCGCACAATCGTTTACTATCAAGATGAATCCCAACGATAACTAAAATTGGTCCTACCGCCCGCGTCCGTTCGTAAGTGGTCCTTTTGGTCGGACCCACATATAAGTAAAACTGACATCTCCTAAAGCCATCAGAATGGGCGTACACCTACTCACTAGATAGTACTAGCTAGCACGTAGGACCGTCCTTTTTAGTAAAATATATACGAGCTTGCGAACATCGCTCGAATACACAGAGCTGTATTGTTTCAGAGTTTTTGACCTTTTAATTTAATTGAGATGGTATTTTTGGGCAGACCCTTGTAGAGGTTTTTATTGGCTGATTTATGAGCATTTGTATGTATGGTGTTGAGGTATCAAATAAAGAAATTAAAGTAACAATGGATAGTAAATGTGGTATGCGGTAGTTTCGTTAAGGGTCTTCACCAGGAATTCGTGTTATGGGTTTTGGATAAGTTTATATAGAAAACTTAAATTAGTAGCCACGAAAAAATTGTCTGGCTAGCTCAAGCGTTTCACGGATTGAAGAATAACAAAAAAACAGTGGCACTCCGGGAGTGCCGACAGAAGTGAAAACTTGAACAAAAATCGGCACCGCGGTAATCAACGCGTTAATGTCTTTTACTCCACGCACCGCGGTAATCAACGCGTTGATGAAAGAAAAATAGGTTTATTTGTCACAAGAAACACGTGCATACATAAAAGACAAGAGTAATCAGAGAACAACACAAAGTACATAACAAATCATGAGCATAGAACAGAAATTACATAGGCGGCAGCTGCACGACATGACTGTGACAAGAAGGCTTCCACTCAGCATGATGCAGTGCTATGGGGGACCCACAGCACAGCGCTGTTTTTCAGTAGTCACCCGAATGATGTCTTTTTAATGGTCTAAAGCTGGTGTCGTAACAGTGTCGCAAAATCAATGTTTTAGTCCCATCTCAAAAATGCCCAACGCGCTTAAAGAAGTTTTCACTTTAAAAACAAAAAACGTGCAAAAAGCACTGCCGTATTTTGATAACTTTAAGATGTCACTTAAACCTTAATAAAGACAACAAAGAACAGTGAACCCGCTGATTTCTTCTGTTTTCCATTACATTACTTCGGTTTTGCGTAAAAAGTCCAAAGATTTTCCGAATTTTCAGGCTTATATAAATATGACATTGACTTGCCGTTGAAAATTCAGAAAATTCTGGGCATGCTCGTTCCATTGTAAACTTCATCCATAGCTTTCTATCAGGCGAGATCGAGGTCAAGAGCAGATCTATTTCGTAATATATTTTTTATCAAAAACAAAAATCTTAATTAAATAAATTATCATATTCTCATGGCGCCTAAGTTAGAAAAATAAATAAGTATGACCGTGACGTTTAAGAGTTTACATTAGTTACGAAATGAAAATTAACGTAAAGAACGTCATCAGCTGACTATAAAGTAACGTATTCACTAGGGGACAAAGTCGCTCGACATGTCGCGAGTAGTCGCGGCACATTTACGGGCGACTGTCCGGCGACAATGTCGGTCGACATTTTGCTCGTCCATATACCGAAGTTGTGGTCGCGATGTCACCCGAGGAGGTAGTGTTATTAAGTGCGGCTTACATGGTCGTGGATCTCGAGGAACACAGAGCGACACGCATCCTCACTACTCGAATGCCGTCGGGCGACTGTCGAGGGACACGAAGTCGCGCAAGGTCGACGCTTTCCGAGCGTCAACACGCGATATGTCCCACGACACGTAGATGTCGCCTGCAGTGTCGGGTAATGTTTCCCGCGACGTCGCGCGACAAAGTCACGGGACAAATGTCCCCTAATGAATACGTGGCTTAAAACCCCATCAAATGTAAGCCTAGCGGTGAGACGACAGTTTCCATAGCATTCATATAAAATTTACTTGTTTGCATAATGAGCGAAAAATAACGGCCCAACTTACAAACTATTATCACCCTAAACTTTATAAAAATAAGGGCTTATTATGTTTGGAATGTAGCCAAATGACATTGATATGTGCGATGGCTGGATTATCTATGTATTATTTATTATAAATTATACATATTTGTAATAAATATTTACACGGCGTCATTTCCATGAGTGAAACCACATTTAAATATGTATGGGTGTACTTAGTTGAAATATACATATTTCCGTATTATTTTAATGTACTGGAAACCCAACACTAAATGAGATGCATAATACATGAGTGTTCAATTGCTAGCTTATTAATAATCATTTAATCTACAAGACAAATTAAGTCGTATGTGCTTGTACTCTCATTTACATCTAAGGTTTATTTAAATCCTTATTTCCAATTGATGGTATTCCACTAACAAACATCAACTTTATGGAAGTGTAAATAAAGTTGATTTTAGACTGACTCTTAAAAAAAGTCATAAAAATATATGAAGTTGTAGCGCAAACTGAACCTTGTGTGTAGGCATTAACTAAAACCTACTGTTGAGTATAGGCCTCCTCCCTCTTTTGCCATGCTTCCCTGGTCTGTGCGGTTCTCATCCAGGTCTTCCATTTTTACTCGGCTGCCCCAGAAAGAGGGTAATGTTGTAAAGAATGTATGTATGTCTGTCTATTTCTTTGGCACGCTCTGTAGCCTAAACGGCTTGATGGACTTTAACATGTGAGGTGTCGTTAGATTCGTCTTAATTGTGGGAGTGACATAAGCTATACATATAATATTTAAATATCGAATCTGCAAATACAAAAAAAAAGGGAGCGGGAAGGTTTTTTTGTAAACAAATTACAACAATATTGGTATCAAATAAAAGCTAGTAATGTGTTAATTCCAAATATGTATCCTATACTATTTAAACGAGAAATATTTGTATATATATTTGTTTGTTTATATATTTGTAATCACGTTCTCGAAAACAGCTCTAACGATTTCGATAAAAGATGCAATATAGGGGTTTACGTCAAAAAATCGATCTAACTCGGTCTCATATCTGGGAAAATTCGCTTTCTCCGTATTTTCACCGGAGCAGAGCTCGATCGCCTAAAATTTAGAACAAGATGGCTACCTTAAAATAATGACATGGCAGCATGGAATTAGTATGTACTATCCTATACTATTAAATGATCATTCTCTATTTTCACCCGAGCAGAGCTCGGTCAACCAGGTACTTAAACTTACTGGCCTTGGCGATGACACATTGACACTTACTTAAAATCTCAGACCACCATGGAAATAACACATTTAAATACGTAGAACACGCGTTCCAGCAGGTGTTCAGAATATTTTAATAATTCTTTTAAAACCAGTTCTAATGTCATATTTATAGAATGGACAGGCCATGTATCACGTAGTAGGTTTTACAAATTATAGTAATTAGAGTTCAATAATAAAGTTTTATTGGAATTTCCTGTATGAAATTCAAGAGTCAAGATTTGTGCCCAGTTTAGGGCAATTCTCTACAAGGCTTTTCCCATTACATAACATCACGCCTGGGGCCTACCTGCTTATAAAGCAGTATTATTTTAATATTACTTCAATGGGTGAAAGAGATGGAGCTATACGTCCTGTAGAGCTTCATCTCTTTCCCACACTGAAGTAATATTAAAATAATACTGCTTTATGAGCTGGTGGTAGGCCCCCTGTTATCCGCAAAGGGTAGGCAGAGCAGAGGTGACCGATAGTACATCCACATTTCGCAAGCCAGCTATCTTGGGGTCGGCTTCCAGTCTAACCAGATGCAGCCGAATAACAATATTTTATATTGAGCGACTGGGAAGTACGATACCCTTTGGTAAGACTGGTTGTCAGACTTTTGGGCTTCTGATTACCGGCAATGACAGCCGGGACCAACGGCTTAGCGTGCTTTCCGAGGCACGGAGGGGTCTTGGTATGTAAAGATGGTCACCCATCCACGGACGAACCGCGGCAAGCATAGCTTAACCTGAATAATCGACCAGTGCTGCTGGTATTACTTAGCCACAAGCCCCTTCAAAACACTAGGCAGTTGATTTCGCAAGTTATATTTAAGTCCCATCTAATAGGGGGCAAGTCTCAGGTCACAAATGGAGACTCAAGTTTGCTACTGAATGACGGGGTCCGATAGGGCCGATGCCTGCCGGTATTGCGCTTATTGTCCGAAAGGGTTACCTTGGCCCTTGGCAATGTAGGCAACTGAAGGAACACGGGTGGGTTTTAGTCAGTAAGAGTCTGACACGCCCTCCCCGCTCCACCCAAAGCGGGAGACGTTATTTGATAATTTCCCACTCCAAAAAAAAAGGTCATGAATGGAGACTCCAGGCTGCTACTGAGATATTCCTGATAAGAAAACCCCCATTATATTAAACTCAAACTTAACTGGCGAAATGTAAGGCGTGAGTACCTGTGGTGCCATCTACAACGCCACTTGCGAACTACGCATCAAAGACTTGACGTCACACAAATCCTGCATCACGCAAGCAAAGTTTACCGCGCGATCGGCATATACTTTCCGACATCAATCTTAGAGCAGTTGCCCATCAGACGCGACACCCGTCTGGTCGGAGGATCCTCCCTTTTCTATAGAGGATGAGTGAACTTTACACCCTGTTCCTCATACTTCTATATACCTATTACATTCAGTGATAAAGCAATGAATCCTCTTAAAATTGCTTTGCCCATAACTTTCCAAATATTTAAGCACTTGTACCTTCAGGTATTAAAGTTGAAGTTACAGTACAAAGTTCTCTAATAACTTCTCTCGAAATTAGTTCAGTACAAAATTGGTCGTAGTCGTAACAAACAACTTAGACACATTTATTTCGATAATTTATGTAGTTAAATACAAAACAGATTGTGTATTTGACTACGGAACCTTACTATTAAGTTACCCAACACGTTGGTACGTTTTTCCGTTTAAAACCTGTTCCTTATCAGACCTGACTCACTCATAAGTGAGTTCAAATATGTATGAAATAGTCGATTTACTACTAATAACTTAATATTATATTCAATTAGTATCTTTAATCTCTGTGTTGTTAAGATACCGCCACAACTCTTGGCCTCGGGGATCTCGTAAAGATAATCATCATCATCATCATCATCAGCCTATAATGTTCCCACTGCTGGGACACAGGCCTCCTCTCTGTGAGAGGGAGATAATCACATAAATAATATGTGACACTGACTTTTGCCCTCGACTTTTTCGTTTCCGAGTGGAAATCAACCTTTTGTATTATTGTGATTTCTATTGTATCTGTGTATCCTTTGCTGGAGATCGCAAATAAATAAATACCATAAAAAAACCTATATTCCTACCTGTGGCACTCGGCAATAGTGTATTCGTTGATTCGCACGAATTGACTCGCCCGAAACGGGCGAATCGACACTTAACTCATCATCTGTTACGACGCCTCAATGAGGAGGATAACAATTAAAATTCTATTGTGTCTCGTTAATAACAGTTGAAAGGTTAAATGAATTTTATGCAATAATGTAAAAAAAAAATAAGTTTACTGCATAAAATTCAAAATGTGCCAATTGCCTACTTCGTATTTAACTTCAGAAGTTGTCGATTCACTCACAAATAAATTAACTTCGTGCGAATCACTTATAGAAAAAATAATACATGATGGCAGGGACATCGACGCGGAAACTGTTACCATGGATTCAGTACATGATTCTGAACTGAACTGCTGTTTCATAGAAAAGTGCAATACATACGCGGTCAAAATGTATGGAACAGCTGTTTAAAAAAATAACTGACTAAAAATTTCAACACTTGGGTGTTCAGAATCATGTACTGAATCCATGGTAACAGTTTTCGCGTCGATGGCTGCCGCCCTGTATTATTTAAAAGTGACGATTCGCCCGTTCCGGGCGAGTAAACTCGTGCGTGCGAATCGACCAATAAGCCGTGTAGCTTTCTAGTGAAAGATTTTTTTTATGGGGTCAATACTTCCTTCCACAGACTGTTACTGTTACAAACAAATTATTATCTCTTCATAATACTAGTTTCGGTAGGCATTATCATCATTCAAAAACCCGTAACCCCTACTGATCTGACCTTAGGATATCATTATTTCCCAGCAATTTAACTATAGGCTCGACTGTGTAAGAACATGTTATTAAATAAGATGTAGAAGTTGAAATATCTCAATCGTCGACCACTAGACTATTGGGTTAACGATTTTGTTATCAACATTTCAACACTAGATGATTTAATTAGGTAGATCGTTAGGCTGTGGTATGGAGACTACGTTTGACCATTGAGCTGACTTCGTTCAATATAATTGTTCGTAGCTTCGTCCTTTGTGTCGTAAGAAACTAATTAATACTTAAATAAATAAACTCATGTCTTCTTCCCATGGGGGTTGGCAGACACTACAGAACGCCACCTGCTAAGATCCTTACATACTCCTTTGCCTCGTTTACGTTCATACATCTGGTCATACACGCACGCCGGTTGCGAGTACTTACTACGCACCTGAGCGTTCTGAAGAACATCAGTAATCCTTCCATAGCAAGAAGACCAGTACCCCCATGTCCTAAAAAAAGCACGCACACGACTTTTGCTAAACGACGCTACCCATTTCTAAGCGTCCTCACTTATAATAAATTGAACCAGATTTTGAATACACATTTCATTGTAAATCTAAAATTTTAAAGAATATCTTGTAACTCTTGACTACCAGTAAAACAGAAGACCTATTAAAATCGCAATATACATGACCAACGACTCTATACACACACACCCTCACACTCACGCACACTCACTCATAACACATCTTTATCACACTAAATACATAATTGTACCCCTAAAAAATAAGTACTACTTACTTACCTGTAGTTTTGTATAATAGACGGATGGATGACCCCTGTAACACAGGTTCCACCTAGCACGGGGGTCATTGATCAAATTTCTGTGCACTTGTAAGTCCTAAGCTGTAAATGCTGCGCATGACTACTTTGTAATTTACTTTTGGAAATAAATTACTTATTTATTAGTATCACCAATAAAAGCACCTCATTCATCATCTGCCTAGCCTTTTCCCAACTATGTTGGGGTCGGCTTCCAGTCTAACCGGTTGCAGCTGAATACCAGTATTTTACATGGAGCGACTGCCTATCTGACCTCCACAACCTAGTGACTAGGTAACACGATACCCCTTGGAAAGACTGGTTGTCAGACTTTTTGGGCTTCTAACTACCCGTAACGACTGTCAAAGATCTACAAATGACAGCCGGGACCAACGGTTTAACGTGCTTTCCGAGGCACGGAGGGGACTTGGTATGTAAAGATGGTCACCCATCCACAGACCAACCGCGGCAAGCGTAGCTTAACCTGATCGATCGACCCGTGCAGCTGTTATTACTTAGCCAGAAGCCCCTCTAAAAGCACCTCATTATTGAATTAAAATAAAGCGTTTAAATACCGCTTCTCAGTATTCAGATATAGACGATAGTGTTTTGCCTTGAATTGAAGTTAGTTTGAAAGACAGTTGTCTAGTTTATGCAACTTCTTAAGTTACCCGAAGATTCTAGCCACCTAGGACCAATTTCTAACTTGTTCCAAAATTTACTGATACACGAAATTAGATCCAGCCTGTCCCTTCCTGCCCTCCTCCAGCGACCCCTTAAGCCGAGGTCCGTACCCCACAGCGCGTATTCGCTTACGTTTTAAGTTTTAAGCCCTAGATGGAAGCCTTAATTTATTGAGGTACGTTCCCGCAACGCAGGCAAGCCATTGAATTGAGTCTGAATGTGAAATATTCTCGGTTCTTCAGAATATATTTATCGATTTTCTCGCCTACAACCATCCGATGAACTTTAGTTGTTGTTAGCGACCCGGGTGCGTGTATGACCTGATGTATGAACGTAAACGAAACGAAAGGAATATGTAAGGATCGTAGCAGGTGGCGTTCAGTAGTTTCTGCTTACCCCCATGGGAAGAAAGTGTGAGTTTATGTATGAAAAGCATGCTATTTTCACATAAGATTAATAAGTAACTGCTATGATCAGTACCTACCCTAATTGCGTAACTTATTTTCGTAAACAATTTTGCCTAATTTGTTTCATTTTGACAGTTCAACAACATTCATTGCGTTATTTACGTTGTTGAGCAGATTTTTTTTTCTAACTTATAAAGCGTTTTGATTTGAAACAGATTACTAATCCATTGCTTTGGTACAGATTGATTTAGTTAAACATTGACCTTATTAAGATAAATTAAATAATAATTAAACTGCTAATTAAACTACGTCGCTTGGTAATTAAAATCACAATGAAAAAAAAATCTAGAGCAAGTAACCTTGTCCCGAAGTCATTCTTTATTAAATTCCAATTTAATTTGTACGCTCCGTAAATGTCACCAGTCTGTGGCGAATTGTTTCTCGTTAGGGGCTGTGTTTTATTGTCAAAGTTTTAGAATAATATAACACAGCTGATGGCAGAAATTCTAATAAATTTAATATTTGATCCAGCTGACAATTTCCATGAAATTGATTAATTTGAAACTAAAAGCTGTAAAACTACAAACAGACCTCTATTACCTTTGACAGCCAGAGTCACAGAGGCAAGTCAAAGTGTGCCCTCTGAGACTAACGTTTTAGGCACAATTTCGTTTGCCTGCCATTGACATTGCGGACAAAAGGTAAAGTAATTAACCCGGTAACTAAATCTACTTCAATATTTTACACTATTAATTGAAATAGACACAGTCTACATAAAAAGTTCTTGACATTAGCAGGCAAAAAGAAGAAGATGTTATCAACGAGTATCATTTATTCGAGTTAATTTATCTTTTTTATATGCATGTGTTTCTGTAACAATAAATCAAATTTTTTATTCTTTCTTTAAGGCGAAAACGTCAGGGTAGCCCGCGAAATTCAAATTCAAAAATCATTTATTCAAACTAGGCTGAGAATCGGCACTTTTCGAACGTTAAAATTACATAAGACAGTCCCCCAAATGCCCAAATTATCTACGTTTTTTGCAATTTGCAGGACAATAAATAAATATGATTCGCGGCCGTATCAAATATTTATTTAAAGAATTACAATCATAAAAATCAACAATACAATTCTCTACTTTAGTGAAAGCGAAGGACAAAAAAAAAAAGAAAAATCAAAAGAACGAAAAAATTACGAATCTTTTACGCAACCAATTTTCATTACCTTTAAAAAGTTATTAACCTACTTTGCTTTTATTAATAAGGGAATTAATAACTTCGTTACAGGCGTCAATTATAAAACCAGTAGGGTTTGTAACATTTTGTACGGAACATTCATCATTTATAAAATAACTAGCTGCGCCCCGCGGTTTCACCCGCATAAGTCTCGATCCCATGGGAAAAAAAGTATCCTATGTTCTTTTCCAGGGCATCATCTATATATGTGCCAAATTTCATCCAAATCCGTTCAGCCGTTTTAACGTGAAGGCGTAACAAACAAACTTACTTTCGCATTTATAATATTAAGGATTACAATTAACGGAAAGTTAAAGCAGCAGTTGTTTTGTTGTTTGAAGTTAATAAATTAGTCTGACAGCCGCCTTGCAAGCTAGTTATCGTTAACCACAATTTTTTAACTGTCAGGTTAATAATAATTGCACTTATTGACAACAAAACTCAATCAATCTATCTAGCCTTTGGGGAACTATGTTGGGGTCGGCCTCTACTCTAACCGGATACAGCTGAATACCAGTATTTTACATGGAGCGACTGCCTATCTGACCTCCACAATCCAGTAACTGGTTAATACAATACCCCTTGGTAAGACTGATTGTCAGACTTTTGGGCTTCTGTCTACCCGTAATGACTGTCAAAGATCTACGAATGACAGCTGCGACCAACGGCTTAACGTGCTTTCCGTGCTTCACGGATGGGTATACAAGTGATACAAGTGGTGGATATAAAAGGTGTTCCTTTTGATGATATCTCATAACTCTAGGATATTAATAAGACCCATGTCAAAGAATCAACTGGCACAAGAAATATAAAAATAAAAAACGTTTTTTTTACTTCGATAACCCGTGCGACTTTTATCATTTAAGAGGAGGCTCCCTAAATTGTATGTTAATTTGCATTAATATTCTAAAAAAGTCACGCATACAATCAAAATGGAACTTTAGTACTTATATGATTTATTGGATCTTTTTTTTTCCATACATAAGACGTTCGAAAATCATGTCTTTTTTAAAGATTATTTGAATTAAAAACAAGATTACTAGGATTTTATGTCTAAAATAATTACTGATAGTAAGAAAATATAGTTTATAATCCAGATATAAGATATTTTTTCTCTAGATAAATTATTACTTTAGTTATGAACGAAATAAGAATTGAGACTTACGACATTTAGTTCTGTGCTCGAACACGACCAAAGAGCGCACGCGATATTCAACTTTATTACTGATGTGTTAGCGTTTAGTACATAGTGGAGTGGTGGGGTGCATGGGGGCGGAGTTTGCGTGGAAATTGTCTTTGGAGTGCCTGGTCTTAACCACGATTCTTCGACTGAAATGATAATGTCTATTCGTAAATATTCCCGGCGCAGCCTCTTTCCTTTTCTTCTTTCTTTTCCTTTTCTTTCCTTCCTAAATCAAATTATCATACCGCCAGTCTTATTATCACAACAAACAAGGTTTTTATTACATAAAAAAACTATTATTCTGTTATAAAAATGCAGTACATTTTTATCAAACACGTTTGCAAGATAAAAGAAAGTTAACTACAGTCAACATTTACTTACTTTTCATGAAATCTTTTCTCCCTGAATGCGCAATTTCGTTCCGTTTATGTATTCTTAGAGCTGATTAACGCTATATTGTAGTTTATGTTAATATTTTGTTATACAGCGTGTATCAGAAACGTGTGGTCATATAAAATTTTCATTACTTACCTGACATTATCTATTGTATTTTATTAAAAAACATTTAAAAAAATTGACATTGAGACCATTGATACTACTGAATTATAATAACTTAATTTACTTGGCAAAAGTGTCCCATAAATGTATATTTGAACACACAGTATAAGCTGATCTCGCATTGTATAGGATCTCCGTACAATGCGAGGTCAGCTTATACTGAAAATGTATATAGCTTGATGTATAGCCGTGTATACGCCAAATGGCAAAACATAGAGAACCTATAATATAATAATTGTAACATCTTGCATACTGTTGTAACCTATGTTTACAAATAAAGAATATTGATTGATTGATACAGTCAAAAGCATTTATAACGACCTCGCTTAAAACGTTGTACCGGTATTTACGACGAAATTTTGAAGTTTCAACATTATTGTTTAGTTAACATAGTTATAAGAACCGTAATTCGACGGTCCTTTTGAAGTTGTTATAAACGTTTTTTACTGTATTTAAAAGTATGATACAGACCATCAAATTGAACAACTTTCTCTATGGGACCAACATTGTAATCGTGAACAAATAATCAGCTGTTCCATACATTTGGGTCGAGTAAGTATTGAAGTTTTGTATGACAGTTTAATAATTTTTCACCATTACAATGTTGGTTCCATGGAGAAATGTAGGTCGTGGGTGTGAACCCAAGCAGGCGCTTCACTTTGTGTAAATAATTTCATCATCACTGATCTCAAAAAGGTAAAGGAAAACATCGAGAGGAAACTGACATGTCCTAGAACCAAAAAGTCGAAGTCATGTGACATCTACCAACCCGCACTGGGCCCGCGTGGCTCCTCTCCCGAAGAGAGGAGGCCTGTCCCAGCTGTGGGAACATTATAGATTGATTATGCTGTATAAAAAAATATTAACACAAGCTACAATATAGCGTTACTCAGCTCTTAATACACGCTTTTTTATGTAAAAGTTTCGCTTTCATCCGTGACGGGGGTGTTGCCTCAGGCAGTAGACGGATTTTTGACTGATTGCAAAGTTCATGTTGATGACAGTTTCTTTCAACGGGCAGCTGTAGGGAAAAAGGGTTGATATGTCTTCCACAAAAAGGGATTTTTGCAGTTTCTTACATACGTGAAACAGATTTTCTAGTCGAGTAAAATCTCCACTGTTTCTTTCTGGTTGATTACGTAAAACAGTTCTCTAGGAATCGTCGAGTTGAATTGTCAGTCACTGTTCAAATGCACCTCTGACTTTTCGGATTCATGTGCGTATTGTATAATTATCACTTGCTTCAAAAACGGTGAAGGAAAACACCGTGAGGAGACAGACCGGCAGCGTGCCTGAGCAAGTCAGAGGATGGGTGGCTTTAAAACTCTGACACCATGTTAGTCAATAACCACACGAAATGAAGAAGTGGTAGCAGGCCTATAAGAGTTGCTATGGTTGGGATTAGTGTGACGAAATATTTAAATATTTCAGTGACGAAAACAGGGACATGTACCTATACTCCATAGGTTTAGGTAGTTAAAAAAAGGTAAAAAAATCGTACAAAGGGTTTTTATAGATGACACTTTTTAAAAACGATAAAACCAAATTAAATTTATTTTAGTGTTTTACTAAAGTTTCCTCTTTTATTAATGTATGTTAAACTTTATCGTTTATTCTTAAACTACTTTTCGTAGATCAAATCTGTCTATTGTAATATTTTGTAATCTGTCTATTGTAAAGAGCCCAATTTCTAAACGTCAACGAAGTATAACGTTGCTAAATTGAAGAGTACAACTGTGACGTAGCATGACAACTGAAGTGACAGGTATTACGTTTAGTCGGTTACTTGACAGCTGTCTCGTCACGTGCTTTTTTTGTTTACCTTTATTTAACTACCTAAACCTATGGAGTATAGTTGCCATTTTATCGCGGTCATTCGCACCTCCAAATAAAAACCACAAACAATACTCAGGTCAACAAATAAATCATTTCATACATAAACTAACACAACAGACAATTGTAGTTATTCGCCGCGATTTAGTTCAACAGAGCGCTCATAAATCTGTTAAAATGAGAACACACTGTTTAGTTAATAGAAACGCCTTGGATCAGATTAGAAAATTGTTGTGATATTACACTATTTACTTGTTAGATTAGCTTTAGTAGTAGTTTGTACTGGAGGACTTTTATTATCTGCCTAGCCTTTTCCCAACTACATTGGGGTCGGCTTCCAGTCTAACCGGATGCAGCTGAATACCAGTATTTAACATGGAGCGACTGCCTATCTGACCTCCACAACTCAGTAACTGGGTAATACGATATCCCTTGGTAAGACTGGTTGTCAGACTTTCGGGCTTCTGACGACCCGTAACGACTGTCAAAGATCCACGAATGACAGCTGGGACCAACGGCTTAACGTGTTTTCCGAGGCACGGAGGAGTCTCGGTATGTGCAGTTTAACCTGAAACATCGACCCGAGCGGCTGTTAGTACTTAGCCACGAGCACTGGAGGACTTTTAGTGGCTGTTAAATTGTTTTGTTGGTCCTCACTTCCTCAGTCATTTTTGTCGATAGAGATTTTTCAACGTCTTATTTACTTACTGGTGTTTTTGATCTTTGGTCGAGGAAGAGGAGCTCGTGTCTAAATACTAATAGCCGTACGAATCGATTTATCAGGTTGAGCTACGTTTGCCGGGGTTGGTCCGTGGATGGGTGACCATTTCTACATACCGAGACTCCCCCGTGCCTCGTTAAGCCGTTGGTCCCGGCTGTCATTCGTAGATCTTTGATAGTCAGTACGGGTAGTCAGAAGCCCGAAAGTCTGACAATCAGTCTTACCAAAGGGTATCGTGTACCCGGTAACTGGGTTTTGGAGATCAGATAGGCAGTCGCTCCATGTAAAATGCTGGTATTCAGCTGCATCCTGTTAGACTGGAAGCCGACCCCAACATAGTTGGGAAAAGGTTCGGCAGATTGATTGAAATGTCTTGTATAAGATTAGAAAATTGTTGTGACATTAGACTAGGATTTACTCGTTAAATTAGCTTTAGTAGTAGTTTGTACAGGAGGTCTTTTAGTGGGTGTTCAATTGTTTTGTTGGTCCTCAGAGCAATTTTTGTCGATTGAGATTTTTCAACGTCTTATTTACCTACTGGTGTTTTCGATCTTTGGTGTGGCAATGGTGGCTCAGTGGCCCCGACTTACGTGTCGTTGGTCGTGGGTTCGAAGACAGACACTTCGTGTAATTTATTTCATCACCACTGCTCTCAAAACGGTGAAGGAAAACATGGTGAGGAAACTGGCATGTCCTAGAACCAAAAATTCGAATACATTGGACATTCACCAACCCGCACTGCACGCGTAGCATGACCACCGTAGAAACGAGTTTTATCGACGGAAGAATAGACAAAATAACAGATAAACTATCACAATCTGTCATTTTGTCTATTCTTCCGTCGACAAAACTCGTTTCTACGGTGGTCATGCTACGCGTGCTGGGCCCGCGTGGTGGATTACAGCGCACTCTCTCTAACAGAGAGGACGCTTGTGTCCCAGCAGTGGGAACATTGTAAGATCATGCACAATCCTTTGGCAAGCAGTGTTAGGCCTCCCTATATAAAATTAACTATAAAACAGTTATCGCCTTTACCCTTGATTTAGAATTGAATCGACTCTAAGAACCTCATAGAAAGTGACGAGTAAATTCTACAGGGTGGCAGGGACATCGACGCGAAAACTGCTACCATGTATTCAGTACATGATTCTGAACCCCTGCATTGAAAATTTTCGGCGGTTATTTAAAAAAAAAAATACTGTTCTATACATTTTACCGCGTAAGTATTGCACTTTTCTATAAAACAGCTGTTTTTTTTTAATAACCGACGAAAAATTTCAGCGCTAGGGGTTTAGAATCATGAACTGATTCCGTAGTAACAACTTTCGCGTCGATGTCTCTACCGCTGTATACTTAGATGTGATTAAATATTGAACTAGTTAAGAATGTTAACAAATGACAATCTACATTCTTAACAAAACAAAACACATGCAATAAAAATGTTAACGAATTAAATAGAAATTTGTGTAGCCATTTACGAAATACACACTTTCGTTGGTATTTTGCTACGTATACAGAATAAAATCGATGTGACTGTTGAATATTTAGAGTAAGTGCAGGAGACGTGGTCAGGCGATGCAAACGTGCGGTAGGTACATAGGATGCATGTATAAAATTGTTGTAGGACGTTGACCGCGTGAAAGGTAAAATTGTAATGGGTGTTTCGATGTTAATTAGGATTAAATATTAATGCAATTCTGTTAAGATACATAAATATCTAATCTGCGTTCGCAATTAAGTTGCCAAAGACGTAAACAAACACGAGTTTTAGGAAAAACAACTGAAATCCATACACTTATATACGGTTCACAGTTTACACTACAACTTCATATTTTTTTATGACTTTTCCAACTGTACTGATCAGTCTAAATTCAACTTTATTTACACTAAAATAAAGTTAATGTTTGTTTAAGTGGAAATAACGTCAATTGGAAACAAGCATTTGAATAGACTTTAGGCTGGAAACTAAATTCTTACGTCTTGCCAAGGTCGGACCTTATGATACTTTTCTTCCATGATGTGTTCATTCAATATATTGATACGGGGTAAAAATAAGTAACAGGGGGCGAGCCTATTGTCAACAAACGGGCACAAATCTACTGAGAAATTCCAGATAGAAAAACACAATTGACACTGCCGGACTCGAGTATCCAACCTAGGACCTCATGCTCAGCAGTAGGGGGGACCAGTAGACCAACGAGGAAGTAATAAGAGATATAAAAAAAAAAGTGTGGCACTCGGGGTCTGCCGCGGTAAAGCTATTGCATAGCATTTGTAACCTCCATACTTCCTATTTGTCAACGCTACACTTGGGATGACGACGTGATGACATAAAACAAAAATTACGTTCCCATGACAACGTGATGTTGTCATGGGAACCGTCATTACATGGTAGGCGGAGTGGGGGGTGTTAGGTTTTATTTTCGTTACGGAATTTCTTGATTCGGTCGCCGCGCTCAAAGCCCGCGATAAAAGCTATGCAATAACTTAAAATATTGCACAAATAGATGATACATATAGTTATCAACACACACACACACACACAGGGGATTATATAAATATAATATTATGTTTTGTTTATGGGTTAATCGATTATCCAAATGTTATTATGTAGTTCTGTTATCGTAACAGATTCACTCTCATTAACAGAACATAATATAGTTCTTTCTAGTTCTGTTCTTTAAGAAAACAGCACAAAATTGATCTTCTGACATGACACGAGGTTTCAATAACCATCAAAAGGACTGTCAAAAAATAAATGTTACATCCATACAGTAGTTTACGTGTCTTTGTAAATTATTTATCGCGGCGCCTCTTCGAAGTTAGTGCGGCTGGCACTCGGCCAGTTGTCGAAGAAAGAGTGAAAATAACGCCACTGACCTTTGCTGGCCTCCGCCTCACCTTCGCACTTGAGAACGATGGATGAAATAGATGTATGGGAGTTGATATAAGACCGATATAAGGGAAAAGTAACATAGACATTATGGAGGATAAAGTATTGCCTTCTTTACTTCTTTGGAGCGAATGCCGTAATTGTAGGTATCTGTAACTCTGTTGATTATTACTAAACCTAGCCAGAGAATTTATCCAATTTTTGTTCTTCGTTATTCATATAAAAGACAACAACGTATAGGATGCATATCTGGTACGGCTCGCAAATCCTTCCTTATCCTAAGGGCACGTCTTCCCTACCATTACCGCTCCTCCCGGTCTACTCCTTGATATGCAATGGCCTCTGTATGCTACATGAGGCTCCAGGGGCTAGTTCAAATCTTGGGGTTCATTCGATTTATCGAGTCTGGTTAAAACACGCTGGGATCGCTGCATTTCATTCATTTATTCGTTATTAATAACAACACAAATTGGATAAGTGGTTCTCGACAGGGACAGAAAGATTTTGCATTTAATGAATCTTGGCTTTTGAATTTACTGACAACACTGAAATGAGTTTCGGACTATTGTTTTTTTTTTCTAAAATGTTTATAAAAGGGATTAGACCACTGTTCATTGCTTTGAAGAAATAATAAAAATATATCTCAATATAAAAATAAATCCCTATTTCTCTTGGTCACGGCATCACGCGTGATCGGCTGGACCGGTTTCGGTAATTCTTTTATTTTTGAGTTTATTACAGCCAGGAGAAGGTACTTATGAAAGAAAAAAAAAAAGGATTGTGTGGTTTTATGAAACCACGGTAAAAGTGAAACTTCTATAGGCGCCGCCATATTGGCCTTGGCTGCTCTGACGAGCGCCTTTCACTTTATCCCTACTCCGTGGCCGACCGTCACGCGACATGCAACACACAGACGAAAAAGTTTGAGACGATGTAATAAAAGTTTCACTTTAAAAATTTAAGAAAGTTGCGCGTAAAATTAGCAAATATAATTAAGAAAATTTAACGACCATATTAACTTCTCTAATGTAACCTTAGCGCTTTTGACTAAACTGTCAGTCGTTTGACAGTTGGCGCGATTGATAGAATGCGCGCTGCAAACATTAAGACAAGACAACGTCTGTCGGGTCAGCTAGTAAAAAATAAAACTTTAATGCTAAAAAAATAACAACGATTTTAAATTGGCCCTAAACTAGGCAAGCCTACATCAGATCATCAAAAGAAACATCATGAAAGCTGAAAAATATTCGATTAACTCAAAAAGCCATCACATTTCGCAAATTCCATTCAAAGGCGATTGAAGTAAAATCTACAAAAGACTCGTGTTTTCCTTAAAAATAACATTTGAAGTCGCGCTCACATGATATGAGTACTTTGAGTATGCACATAAAAAGAAACGAACTCTTTTTTGTGTGTGTATGTGATTACGAAACGTATCGCGAATTTTCATTGACATTCTTCTTCTGTAGGCGAGCTTTCTTTTATTGTGAATTATATTAAACCAACATGGATTATATGTATTTGCACTGTATTTTTCCCACGCGTTGCTCAAAAATGTGAGGTCTTTTGACAGAGAATTTCGCAGAAATTTTTCCCAGAAATTTCGAATTTTAGCTTTCTGCTCCAAGTCTTAAGTTTTGTAAGTACAAAATAATTATAACATCGCTTCTAGTAAAGGCCTGATACAGCTACTTATGAAAACCAGTAACACTAAATTCTATTAGCAATGTGACCTTCCTCCATAAGAATTATTCATAGGCACGATAATCATCAACGTGCGCACATTACTTAGCGCAAACTTCATTAAGCCGTGCGCAAACAGCGGACGTTTACGCGTAAATTTGCGCGTAATATGCACTAACTGCGCAGATATGCGGAAACGAGAACCCTCAAACTGCGCTAATCGGGTCTCAAATAAGAATGACACACCCAATTATCTTGGTATCTTGTTGTCAGGAAGTAAAACTCATCTTATGGTTACTACTAGCGTTTGCCCGCGGCTTCGCCCGCGTGGAGGTTCGGATTTATGCCATAGAAACGTACGACCAGGTTAAAAAGTATCCTATGTCCTAACCCAGGTCATGGTCTACCTGCGACTTAGTTTCGCTTTTATAATATTAGTATGGATGCTGAGATGAGCAAAAATGGAAGCAGTTGTGGTGGCATCTACATTGCCACATGCGAATTACGCATCAAAGACCTGACGTCACGCAAAAATCCTGACGTCACTCAAATCCTGCTTCGCGTAATTAAAGTTTACCGCGCGAACGACATATATCGTCGACCGTAGGTTCAATTGAGGTAAGGGACAAAATACGATTTTTCAGGAGAGGCCAACAAAGTTTTTTTTTTTGGACTAAATCGCCCATAACTTTTTTCTTATTAACCTTTTTCGGTCTGTTTTTCTTAAGTTAGAATTTTTTCATATTCACCATTCGATAGAGCGAAAAATTCTGAACGAAACTGTATACTAAACTCATTTTGGGTATTTTGTCCCTTACCTCAATTAAATCTATGGTCGACGATATGTGACTATCCGACATAATCGTTGGGCAGTTGCCCGCCAGACACGATACCCGTCCGGTCAGAGGATCCTCCCTTTTCTATAGAGGATGAGTGAACTTTACAGGCTGTTCCTCATACCTCTAAACAGTCAAGAGTTTCTAGCCTTCTTATTCCATTTCCATTACTAATAACAGAACACTTTGGTGACTTCCAAAGAGTAACCACGCGATTTCTTTTTCGTTCTATTGTTTAGAAATCTTAAAACTTGGTAACTTCAGTTCCAAATGTCTTTAATTGTTGCGTTGTGATTCGCAAGTTCCCATTATTAATATGTCGGTACTCACTGGTGGCCTTCCTCTAAGCTACATAAATATTTAGATCATTTCTGGGGAGTTTGTTGCGCCACTTCTTCTTCCCAGCTAAAGCACTAGGAAGTGGTGAAGGGTGGGCGTTTTTGGGGAACTGTCTTATGTAATTTTGACGTTCAAAAAGTGCTGATTCTCAGTCTAGTTTGAATAAATGACTTTTGAATGAATTTTGTAGGATTTATGACTTTTCGGTCCTTCGGAACTAAAATAATTAACTAACTTCTAATTTCTGTAGCTGCTCCGACTTACGAGTTGTTGCTTGTGGACTCGAACCCAGGCAGGCGCTTTACTTTGTCTAAATAATTTCATCACCACTGCTCTCAAAATGGTGAAGGAAAACATCGTGCGGAAGCCTAGAACATGCTAGAATATCCTAGAACAAAAATTTCGAAGATTCGCTCTGGGCCCGCGTGGCCCATTCCTTTTCAAAGATAGGTCCCAGCTGTGGGAACATTATAGGCTGATTATGCATGTCACCTGTTTTATTAATATCTTCTGAAATCGTTCTATAAACGCAGTCTTCCACAATATTACGTAGAATGTTGTAAATGTAGGTCTTTACTGTAATACCTAAGTTGGTATGACATTATCGCTGATAACACGTGATTGATATCGCAATGCGCCGATACGATATTGATAAGAGCCGATAGATAGTTAAACTTGTGTATTCAAATCTATGTACACTGAGAAATGTTGCACTGTTTAAACATATTAATTCGTATTAACGAGAGGAAAATCAAACTGGCTCAATTAAAAGCATAATGTCTGAAGCCTCATTTGAGCCAAGAAATTAATTTGTTTTAATTCTGCCCCCTAATCACACTTGCAATCACAATCAGATAGATTTTGAAGGAAATTCCTAATCCATGGCTTCATATGTTCGAAAAATTCAATATATTTTATTTCACATAAACTTACATGGGCACTTATGGAACGTCAGAAGCTAGGTGCACGGTTCCAATTTTTACAATACTTTCAAATAACAGTTTTACTAGGTATTGGATGACAGTATAGGTCTTTCAATAAGTACCAAGTACTTAACAATAAAAAATGGTCAGCAGATCTACAGTCCACTAAGCCTACAGCGTTCTCACATTCACAAAATAGAAAAGAATCTATTATACATAAAATGAAAAAATTAATAAAAATAAAAATCTATTTTTAATTAAACGCAATTACAATATGATTGCTATTACAAATGTAATACATCTGAATAATTATAATGTCCACAAAAGTCACTGACAGCGTAAATAACACAATGAATATTGTTGAACAACAACACAACACACAATACTGTATAAAATAACACAATACTGTATAAAATAACACAATACTGGTTTAAACTTTCTTTGCTTTTTCCTGTTTTTTTTTGTTTTTGAAAACTGTGTGCCTTAACCTGTGTCAAATAAATTTATTTTCTTTCTTTCTTTTCTTCTTTCTTTGAATTGTCAAAATGTTAAGCATAGCAAGTGATGCAAAATATTTTGTAGTATGGATGTAACGTATTAGCATATCTTAGAAATGAGGGCAACGAAGTAATGATTGTGTCTGTGGTCCGCATATTGGGCCCAGTATATTTGTCTTTTGCGGAATAACTAGGGATGTGGATGTGTTCATGTGTTGTAGTATAGCGAATTAGGCAATTTCTGTGGTACGTGACAGCCACACTTGGCACAGGCACTGGTTGTATTATCATATCAAGAAAATATTGTTATCACGAACTGTTATTCTTGTTAAATACTCCTATCTTTTAAGTTTTATCGCTCTCCCAATGCTGCTAACGAAATAAATAGTTTAATCACATCGTCAGATTTTTGTTCGTGTTTTCTTCGGTTTAGGCTGTGCGTTTTACAGACTCTTTCCAAAATTCAAAGTTTCATAAGACATTGTATTGCAGTAAGTTGATTATAGCCGATTACGATAGTAGGTCAGTGCCCTAATTTTGTTACTGCGACCATTTTCGACGTTGCACACGGCCGCTGCCGCGGCACAGCTCGCTTCGCTCGCTCGGCTCGCGCTTACTTGGTCACAGTTCTAACCTTACCTATTTGGTCGGAGAACCCCTAATAGTTATACATATTACTAGATCGCGCTCGTATTATAGTTATATTCCTAGTAAGACAGTTATGAACCACTTTCATGTAACTATATTACGGTATATAGCTATATCTCTAGAGATATAACAATATCACGGGTATAACCATCTTATTGCGACATATACATACCTAACGTCAATTTACTCCATTTTACCTTATAAATACAAGGCGCGTCAGAACCATTAACAGCGCTTGAACTACTATCGTAATCGTATCCGGATATTATCGCGAATTCCGTTCGTATGTTGTAACTCGATTGATATTTTATAATAGTGTACTCGCGGTTATTACCCATTACCGATAGCGCACTGAAGTAAGTAATCGTCTAGACTAATTAGTCGAAGTCCTTATCGAAAATATTGTACAATAAATTATATTGAAGTAGAAACTAGTAGTACTACGGAGGAAAATTTATGCGACGATTAATGATCATTATCATTCCGCAAATAAGAGAGATTTGCAGAATTTTGATGATGATTAGTAACTTGAGTATTAATGTGGATGGCTAAAGAGTAGGGCAAGACAAAGAAACGATGGATGGACTGTGTGGAAGATGATATGGATAGAAAGGGGGTGACTGCCGAGATGACTGATAGAGAAGTATAGAGGAAAAGATATGTAGCGCCGACCACAAATAACTTGGGATAAGGGGAGGAGAATAATAATGTTGAAGATTAGTAATTTTTTAAATACAGTGATTTCTTAAAATCTAATGTCTTATCGAGTACCTACAGTGGCTCTCCGGCAGTGCCGACAGAATTGAAAACTTGAACAAGATCGCCTTGGTGGAAGAAAAATATTTGTATAGAACATTGATCCGTAACCTTATCTAAATAAAGAGCACAATCGCGTTTACAAAAAAAAATACTTCCAAAACCTTTAAAGTAAAAATACTTGCATAGAACATTGATCGGTAACGTAATATAAATATAGAGCACAATCGCGTTTACAAAAATGAGGTGTCGGTAATGGTGTCGCGAGTTCAATTGTTTTTTCCCATCTCAAGAATGCCCAATGCGCCTGAAGAAGTATTCACTTTAATCAATAAGTCTATATACCTAGTAGCTAGACATGCTAGGATGCAATTATATCGTCCTTCATAGTAGGGATCCAGTAACCGGCAGAAGTTGCACATAGAAGTTTCCGGGAAAGCAAGTCCAAAACTTTCTAATACCCTTGTTGAGTCCAACTATACGTTAAGTAATAGTTACAACCTTACAACAACTTTGCTAGTGGGTTTCCTAATCATTTATTAATCTACTTTGTAACAACTATCCATAACTTATTTATTAGTTGGTACATCTATGAATAAAGTAGTCCGCCAGACCGAATCCCGGCCATGGCAGCCTATCTCGGTGGAGACAAGCCACTGACAGCGCGGGAGATATTATAGTGCAGAAATGTACACAGCCGCAGTTGCACTTTCTTCCCTCACTCTCATGGTCCGATGGGACGGCAATTCGACACGACCGGAGAGAGATCAGGCGCAGGTCCAACGGCTTAACGTGCTTTCCGAGACACGGGGGTATCACACCGCCAACTTCCAAACTCCAAACTGTTAACACTTTCCCGATCTTCTGGGGTTCTTCCCAGGACCTCACATTTAGCAGTTGCGCTTGCGACCACGAGACCATCATCATCTATAAATAAACCCCTTACAAATAGTACAATTCAGTTGACGATAATGATGAACATAAACACGCGCCCACCTTACCGATGACGACCATCATTGGTCACGAGGCTGTCACACAATAGCGATGATTCGTGTCCAACAAATACCATTTACTGTGACCTATTATACTAGACTATGCACTTGTGAAATAAGGATGCGTTTACGTTGGTAGAGTGAGCATTTGCTCTAGTAAGCAAATTAACTGCTGCTAAATCAATCTGCCTAATCTTTTCCCAACTATGTTTTAGTCAACTTCCAACCTAACTGAATGCAGCTGAATATCAGTATTTTACCTACCACGACTGATTGTCTGTTTTTTGAGCTTCTGACTACCCGTAACGACTGTCAAAGATCTACGAATGACAGCCGGGACCAACGGCTTAACGTGCTTTCTGAGGACGAACAGCGTAGCTTAACCTCCGATTGACCCGTGCGGCTGTTATTTAGGCACGAGCCACTGCAATTTATTAATTTATTTAAAAATATTTTTTCTTGTCTACCTACAAGCAATCAGTAAATTACAAGTAACTAAATAATTTGCGCAAATGTCATCATGTACCCATTATTATTGTGTGTTATGTTTATGTTGTTAACAGTTATAAAAATATCCCTTTAAAAGCTTTGAAAGGTGTATCGCTAGCCTCATAAAGTGTCGTAATTATAATGAGTTAATGTGTCTTAGGATAAATTCATTTTTGTTTATTGTAACGATATATAAAAAAAGATATTTGAAAATGAAAATGACTGCAATATTAATCTAGAGAAGAAAGGGATAGATATCGCTAAAATATGAATATCATTATTGGCAAGTTGGTAATCCCTAAGCGGTCATATGGAACACACAAACGAGTAATCTTTTGTTTAGTCTTCTGCTACTAACCCCGACATTAGTTCAATACAATATTAAACTCAGTATGTGTACTCGCTTTTACTCTACCAATGTGTACACACCCTTTTGCCTATATTTATGTCTTCATTGTGAAAGATGTGAAGGTTTTCTGACAATAAAATCTATCTGGAAAAGAAAAGGATGCTTCCATATATGCCAGAAATATTAAAGGATATTATTGGAAACGCTCTCAGAAAAGTGTCGTTCTTAAACTAATAATAAAACGGATGTTGTCAGGTTTATTTAAAATGATGCTGACGACCATGTTGCTTTTAAAAAAGTTAACATTTTTCTACTTCTTTTGGAGCGAGATATTTTTGTGGACTCTTCCGACCACTTAAGCTAAATGCTTCTCCAAGATTTTTTCTGGCAGGACTTACAACTTGTCAATAAACAGAGAGAAATAGTTTTAGTAGCCTCAATAAGGTAATCCAGCAGCCTCTTGCAAGGTCATTCTTATCCTCACAAATCTCATGATAATCCTCTTAGATAAAAGACGTCTGCTACTAGTTAAAGGCCTACCGCATAAATCACCGTGAGGATATTATTGTCTATACATTTATATTTAGTCTTATTTTATCCCACTGCAGGGCAATAAAGGCCTTACTTCGGTCTTCTACTAATGTGGGCAAAAATATCTTTATAAATATCTCTCTCTCTTTTTTTATCTCTCTCTCTCTTTGTGTGTCTCTCTCTCTCTCTCTCTCTCTCTCTCTCTCTCTCTCTCTCTCTTATTAGGTGTAATCTGCTGTTCATATACATCGTCATCTATCAAGCCATCCAACATCCTTAGACCAATACCACTCAACATTATACAGCTACACAATGACAGTAGTTCATCCATAATTATGCATTCAGAGATGCGCAAGCGCGTGACGATGCAATCATGACTGTCATCAGTCATAACATCACGCGATAATCATCAATCACAGACGTTATTATCGCTATGCTTTGACGAGTAATTAAGATGATTGTCGTAATTAATACTTAAATAGACCTTTGTATTGAATCTTTAAATTATTCGTTTGTGAAGTTGCAAGTTTCGATTTGGAGTTGGTTAGTAAAAAAATGGTTTGTTAAAATTCTTTTGAAAGAGAAAATATTTAGATTAATTAGGTTGGGAATTATGTTATAATTATAGGGGCAGAAGAATGATGATCATTTGAACGCATTACGAATGAAATGCATCGACCCCAACGTGGTTTAACCAGACTCGATAAATCGAATGAACCCCAAGATTTGCACTAGCCCCTGGAGCCTCATGCTTCATGGGGCTACAGACGCCATTGCATATCAAAGAGTAGACCGGGAGGCGCGGTAATGGCAGGGAAGACGTGCCCTTAGGATATGGAAGGATTTGCGAGCCGTACCGGATATGCATGTGGGCTGCTAATAAGGACCGAAAGGAACATCGTGGCCCCCGGCAACAGGGCAACCGAAGGAACACGGGTGGGTTTTAGTCAGTATGAGTCTGACACGCCCTCCAAGTTATTTGATAATTTCCCACCCAAAAAACAAAAAAAAAAGAGTAGGCAATGGAATAGTGGAGAGACGGGTGATATTTATCTATAGATGGGCATCTTTTTAGATCGGTCCTGCTAGGTTGGTTCAGGTCCAGCTTCACTGGTGCATCTGCTCTTTGCTGTTTCCAATGTCTTCTTTTGAGGTTCTGATTGCTATCCGTTTCAGGTTTCTTGTAAATTTCGCTAGCAGTTTTCTTAAACATATCTCGGTCTTCAGCTGTATCCATCTAAAAATGATTTCTTTATCGAAGTAAGTCATATCCTGTTTTAGGTTGCCATTTCATGAGTAAATAGGTTGGCCGGATTTCTTGGATTAAGCGGCGCCTGTGCACATGTGCGAGATAGCACATCCTGTGAATCTTGGTTTTAAAAGCATTAACATATTAATCGGTAGTGCGGGAACTTGTGAGCGCTGATCTGTTACAAAACTAAGAAAAGTATTTTAGTTAGAAAACGATAATTGTTTTATGTAGTGGTCCAGAAAGCTCCTAAAAAGCTTCTCCCAAAAAGCCTTGAAAATAAGTGGCTCATAACAGCGATATAACGTAGAAAACTACACGAAATTCTACAAAAAAGAAATACACTTTTCTCCCCGAACATATTTCACCAGCTCATCAACTATGTAGGTACGTGATGTTCAAAAGCACTCTCCACGTCTCGGGAACCATTTAAAACTTTACCTACACGCCAAAGTTTCCCATTTTGGTAAACGTTTATTTCACACCCCTTTGCATTTTCATGAAAACATGTTTTTAGCTGTTTTAAAACGTCGCTAACACGAGAAAAATAAACGAAAGAGGAACATTTAATGCATCAGGTGGTTATTTTACTTTGCAAACTGCTGCTGTGTGTTTTTAAGCTATTGCATAGCTTTTATCGCGGGCTTTGAGCGCGGCGACCGAATCAAGAAATTCCGTAACGAAAATAAAACCTAACACCCCCACTCCGCCTACCATGTAATGACGGTTCCCATGACAACGTGATGTTGTCATGGGAAACGTGATGTCATCATGGGAACATAATTTTTGTTTTATGTCATCACGTCATCATCCCAAGTGTAGCGTTAACAAATAGGAAGTATGGAGGTTACAAATGGAGGTTATGCCGCGCATGCCGCTCATGCTTTACCGCGGCAATCCCCGAGTGCCACACGTTTTTTTTAAATTAATTTACTATGGAAGAAGAACACGTACCATCAAAGAAACTCAATATCTATCCGGTTTGAAATCAAAATCCTGTGCACACGATGACCACATCTGTTACCGCCCCGGTTCTATAGCGGCCGAGCGCCACAAGCAGAAATAGTCCTTACGGTGTATAGATATGAAGTGCTTTGATAGTACATAACAACATCACGACTGTAGTCCACGAAGGGTTAGGCAGAGGTGTACCTATAGTACCCCCATATTTCGCTAGTTATGTTTAAGTCCCATGTAATAGGAGGCGAGCCTATTGCCTTCAACCAGGAACAAATCCAGACTTCGAGCTGCTACTGAAAAATTCGAGATGGAAAAGCCTAATAACACTTTGCCCGACCCGGGAATCGAACCCAGGACCTCATGCTCAGCAGCACCGTATTTTACATGGACCGACTGCCTATTTGACCTCCACAACCCAGGAACTGGGTAAAACGATACCCCTTGGTAGGACTGGTGGAATTTCTGACGACCCGTAACGACTGTCAAAGATCCACGAATGACAGCCGGGACCAACGGCTTAACGTGCTTTCCGAGGCACGGAGGAGTCTCAGGTATGTTGAGATGGTCACCCATCCACAGACCAACCCCGGCAAGCGTAGCTTAACCTGATGGATCGAACCTTGGGGCTGTTATTACTTAGCCACGAGCTAGCGAAAGAAGGAACTTTCAAATAAATATAATTAATAATTTCCTCGAATCCATAAAATTCTGGTTCTGTAACTCTATAGTTGCAAAAGTACACTCATGGACAAATTTAGAGGAACGCAAAAAAGAGTGTGTATAACAATGAACCGGTCATATCTGGCCACAGTTTTCCGTTAACGTCCCTGTCTTGCGAGTCTCGTATACTGTCCGGTTTGCCGATACCTCTTGACAACTCGGTGTACCACAGATTTTGATATTCGTAATGTTTGGGCGACATGTTTGTAGGTGTTCCCAGTTTCAATTAAAGTAACAGCCTTCGCAACTTGAGTGGTGTTTAGATCTGGCATTCTCAGTTTATTTGCAGTAACAATTCACACTTAACACGATAAACAGGGCAGTCAAAGCAAAAATTTAAACAAAACCTAAATTTAAACTCAAACTCAAAAGTAGGATTTTTTTTTCGCAGTATGAAAGAACGCAATATTATGCAATAATTATATAAAACAAATGAAATTCGAAAAAAAAAAAACATTCCAAATCTTTGTTTTTTTTAATAGCATTTACTAATTATCGTTTGTGGCCAGTACCCACGTTAATTACAACAGGAAAAATTAAACTCTTTTTTTTGCGTTCCTCTAAATTTGTCCATGAGTGTATTATGGCTCACAGATTTTTGTCTTTAAGTCAGATAACCACCAATTGACTGATAAGAAAACCAGGTTTCTAGTGTTATCAATGTAAATCAAGGATGTTGTAATTATATGTCAATGGCACAGATTGATAATGGATATCTTTTTTATATCAACCCTTTGGGGCCAGATTAGTCTGATAGAAAACAAAGAAAAGTTAATGGAAACTCCAGTTCAGCTTAAAAGCTAGCCGAACTCAAATACAGCTGAAGTATTTTTTTTTTATGTGTAAACTTCTTTAGGCGCGTTGGGCATTTTTGAGATAGGAAAAAACAATTGAACTCGCGACACCATTACCGACACCTCATTTTTGTAAACGCGATTGTGTTCGTTACGGACCAATGTTCTATACAAGTATTTTTCTTCCAGCAAGACGATCTTGTTCAAGTTTTCACTTCTGTCGGCACTCCCGGAGTGCCACTGTTTTTTTTTCTATGCCCCAACAATGATTATATGAAATTTCATTTAAATCAAAGCAACATAGCATAAGGTGTAGACCGAAAAAAGTGTAATATTTTGACCGTCACGACACTTTTGTGACGTAAAAAAAATGTGCGTAGTGTAAATTGAGAAAAGGAACTTCGCACCAAAAACATTTCAAAGCATTCTTTCCCCATTAAACAGTACCCTAATTGCGTAACTTATTTTCGAAAACAATTTTGCCTAATTTGTTTCATTTTGACAGTTCAACAGCATTCATTGTGTTAATTACGTGTTGAGCAGATTTTTTTTTTTCCAACTTATGAAGCAATGGATTAACAATCTGTTTCAAATCGAAACAAATTGTGTTGCATTACGCAATTAGGGTACTGATATCTATCCTGTAAATCGTGTGTCATTCAATTATGTAAACTAGTACCTGGTCGACCGAGCTCTGCTCGGGTGAAAATAAAAATAAACATATCGTCCAGATACACCAACGTTGTATCACATTCCCGAGACTGAAAATACAGAAAAATAATTTTCCCAGATATGAGAACTAGCTAGATCGATTTTTCATATTTTATATTGCAACTTTCATCGAAATCGTTAGAGCCGATTTCGAGAACGTGAGTACAAATATGATATATAAACAACATAATACATAACATAACATCACGCCTTGTTTCCCCGAAGGGTTGGGTAGAGGTGTCCCTGTAGCAGTTACACCCACATTTCGCCAGTTATGTTTAAGTCCCATGTAATAGGGGCGAGCCTATTGCCTATACAAACAAATATACGAATATTCCTCGTTTAATAAGTATAGAACAGGATAGGACATCTCAACTGCGCACACGCCTCTTCGTTTATGCAGCGAGCTTCAGTATAAAACTGTAGAAAGTTATCAACTCGCTTCACGTACTGTGTCACCGTCGGCATGACAAGTGTCGTCTGCAGCGTGACATGTGTCGAGTGCTTCCTGGCTTGTGCAACCATGCAGTTTGGTGCATGTTCTAGGTCCTTGGTTGTTTGGTATGCTAGGTAGGTGTGGGTATGACGTTTTGCAGATTATTCATGGTATTGCAATGTATCGTGTGAGTATGTTGGGAAAGTCACTATCAACCACCGATACGACCACTCTTACCACGCGTTTCCATCTATCTTCATGCCCTTGCTATGATTACTTAAGTTTATAGCAGCAGGTTTCAGCGATGTATTATTTTGTACCAGAACAAGCATAAATTTAAAAAGTCCCGACATAAACATTTCCTCATTTCTCTTTCCTACTCCATCACCAGACCCTGTTCATCCATCTATCTATAACTTATTCATTGAGACCATTCCAATGAGCCCAAACACGATACCTGTGCTGTAAGTTGGTAAGGGAGTTGGGTATCTTGCAAATTCCAGGTGATGCTGCAGCATCAGTTCAAGGTTACTATGTTCTTCTAATATTATTGAAGTAACAGAATACCAAGTTTGAAATTGATCAGACCTATGGAAGATGCTCACATCCATTCATCAACTAGGAAAGAGCTGATAATCTTCAAACGGCTGAACTGATTTTCTTGAATCATAGCTAAGAACATTCTCGATCAAGTCACCTTTCAAACAAAAACAACAAAACTCACACACAGATACACACGTTAAACTTTTAACACTCATCTTTTTCCGTCGGGGTTTAACAAGGAGGACGTCAAGGCGTCTAAAAAGCTAATACAAGCCCTTCTGTTACTTTAAAAATGTAGGTAATCCTTTTGTAAAACACAAAGGTCACCCACTCACCCTACAGAACTAAATCATAAAGCAATTCTGCAAATCCTATAACCTTAGGACCGAGTTGTCTGACTTTTATAACTAGCCACACATGGAGAGTCCCTAAAGCCTCTTCACCTTTACAATTTCGAAATATTCCTTTTGAATATTCTTTTGTGTCCATTTGTGAATTTCTAAATATTCCTTTTGAATATTCTTTTGTGTACATTCGAAATCTAGGTTTACTTCGAATACTTTAAACCAGGAACTACGTCACGATGCTCCTACCCTATGTTTTGCTTTGGATTCTCAAAGCGTCTTTGTTACCTGATCTGCTTGTAGTTTAGATGAAGTGATAGCTTTGTGGAAACTGGGTCAGTCCCGTTTTCCAATTAATTAATCACTCCATACTGATTGGTTTGAAATTTAAACGGCCGTCATCAAAGGCTATGGTTATCGAAGCCTGAAATATTATATCAAATAACGTTTATCCATACTTCATACTAACATTATAAATACGAAAGTAACTGTCTGTAACCTTTTCACAACTTAACAGCTGAACGGATTTGGATGAAATTTGGCTCATGGATAGACAATTTTATACCGGTAATACATTCCCGTGGGATAATTTCATTTCAGAAATTATGATATTTATTAATTTTGAATCTCCAACATAAGTTCAATGTTTTGACCTGTAAATCAATAGAGTTTACTGATTTCTCTATCTTTTCTGACTTTAACCTGGTGCTATCTAATGCTGGGTGAAGATCTCATTGAGACCACAAAAATTTTTTCAAGGTTCTTCGTCTTCAAACTTTTCTAATTTCCTTGACCAGATGTTTGAACCAAACCACATGTTTGAAAATCTTGCTAAACCTAACATTTAATTTCTCTTGTCAACAGTCAATGATCCAGCTAAAAGAACGCAAAGAAATGGACGAGGCATTTAAGAAGGCGCAGAAACCCTGGGCGAAGCTACTGCAGAAGGTGGAACGCACGCGGCTTGAGTACCACACAGCTTGCAAGCAGGAGAGAACGGCACAGAATCAGGAGAGGAACGCCAGCGGAGACAGCTCACTTAGTCCGGATCAGGTCAGTGGATGAATCTTTATAACAATGAAATAAACAATTGAAAAAACCGTAAGAAAAACAGTAGAAAATAAACCGTGCGAGTCTCATGTTTGCGCCAAATATGCATTCAGTTCAGAAAGAGCTAGAGAAGTCGGTTTGAGGGGATGTAAGAGAAGTAGGTCTTGAAGTTTTACAAGACAAACAATTAAATGCATCTGCGTGGGAAGTCTTAGAATTAATTAACTTACGAGGAAAACATATTCTCGCTTCAGAAAATACATCTACATTTTACATCTTGGTGTTTAGAAAGTTACGGGTAGGTTTAATGCTGAAGCATTTATAGACTTCGTTCGGCTAAGAGTTTCTAGGCAATAAAGGTATAGTAGAAGTAAAGTTTTGTGTAAATAATGCGCTCAGGCGATTATGGAGCTTCATTTATTTGAGATAGATACTTCTATAAAAAGAAATTGCTCATTTTACTAGAATATTCGCTTCAAAAGAGGCCAACTCAATAAAAAAGATATAGGTACCAAATAATATATATTTGAAAGGAAAACTAAGCTCCATTCAGGCCGAAATTCCAAGAATATTCTACTTTTGTATCTAAAACATAAACACGGTTATATATAAAATATATTTATCAATAAACTCACAAGAATACCTCTATACACGTGTAAGTAATGCCGGATCCACACACTGTCTACGAACACACGCGCACTGCCATGAACGTTTTTGTGGGTGAAGTTAGTGCCTTGTCCTTCACCATCATTATTAACATAAAGTTATAACAATCCACTGTGGACATGGTCTCCCAAATTTCAGGCCACTGAATTCGTTCGACGGCCCGTAGCCAGTCCGACGGCGTCTTCTGTATTTGTTGATTCTGGAGCACGTCTGCCCCAACGGCCATCAGTTTGAAGGAAGTGTAATACAATTTTGCTGCTTGTTCGCTGCCACATATTCTCTAGAGCCCCCATGTTCGGCGTGAAATCGCACCGGTAGTGTGTGTGGAGCCGGCTTTAGATCAATACACGTGGGATTCTTTCGTTATGAGGTTCACTGATATTTCCATTGTAGAAAAAGCGGTGTTAGAATAATGCAATATACAAAACACTCGAAACGGGATCCTCGGTTTGTCCTTATCCTCGAAAACCTGATCAATACTGATCGATTACCGCCTGCATTTGGTTATATTTGATGCAGCCCACCGTACACTAAGTTAATATACCAAATTCGTTAACAATAGGCCTGTGTCTAAACATTTTTTTTGGTCAAAAAAAAAAAAAAAAAATTGAACACGTATTTTTTATTTTTTGACGTAATCAAAAGATTACGGCGATACATTGCGTTAAAATGTGGCATGACGTCACGCTTTGCTAGATTTTATACCGAGTTGTGACGTAGAGAGCCCCCACTCCCCCACTTTAATGCGTGTTTTCTAAGTTATTTTTGATTAATATGATAAAGCAAAAAGTACGTGTCTAATATTATTTTAGTATCTGAAAGACGGACTAAATAGAATTTCTTTTTTTTTTACCTAGGCTATTACCGTATTCTATGATTTTTGAGGGGAATCATCAAATCTAGTATCAAATTCTATAATAGCTTTTTGGTGCTTTGTTCAACCAAGCAAATATGAGGTTCTCCAAGAATTAACGTTGGCTTGCTTACTGACTGACTTTCGAGATCTGAATCGAATCAAATTCTATTATTTGTCTCATTGACCCAATTTTGAATCGATTCGAAGATTTCGTGAGTACGGCACCCAATGAAGCATCATTCATATCGTAAACTAGGCAGAAACTGTCAAAACATCCAATACTTCGGAATATAATTCCAGATAGAGTCGATAAAATATTTGCTTATACAAGTTATCTGTTATCAGTTGATTGACTTATCAGAACACGTCCATGATGCAGCTCGATGGGAATGATAGCGATTCGATACATATCATTAGGCCTTAACTACAGCAATCTATGAATAATTCAGAGGTATTACGCCAGTATTCTAAAACTGTTGGAAATTGCAACTATTTCGTCGCATTACTGTCGAATTTTGTATATGAGACTTGACAAAGTATGTTAAGACAAGTTGTGTGCCCAGTCAAGTTGTGTGCCCGGTGGGGCTCCTCATCGGCAACTTTTCAGATACCTTAGGTTTCGTTGCATTAATGTCGAATTTTGTATATCGATACTGGAAATTTCAAATGTCGTAAAGGACATTGTATTTATACCCTGTCCCTTACGACAATTGAAATTTCCAGTATCGATATGAGACTTGACAAAGTATGTTAAGACAAGTTGTGTGCCCAGTCAAGTTGTTTGACCGGTGGGGCTCCTCATCGGCAACTTCTCAGTTACCTTAGGATTCGTTGCATTAATGTCGAATTTTGTATATAAGACTTGACAAAGTATGTTAAGACAAGTTGTGTGCTCGGTGGGGTTCCCCATCGGCAACTTCTCAGATACCTTAGGTTAGTTTCCAAAATAAAGATGATTACTTATAAACAGTTTAAGTACAAACTTCCACATTTCTAGCTTCAAAAGTGACGAACTTTCATCCCCTATTTGACCCCTATACTGCCCCCGATAGAAAAAAAGACGCATCTAACATTTTTTCCAGATTTGAGTTATATATCAGGCAGATGTGCCTTTTTTTTCTGATTCCGGCAATGTATATGTCACCGTAAAATTATAAACTTCGTTAGTTTATAATCTATCGGTATTATTTCCGTTAGATTACAAACTGTCGAAAAACTGTGAATTGCGACAAATCATTTACGATTTAACGCATTATTTTTCGATAGTTTATATTATATCTTACTACGCTCGCTCGGCTCACGCGGTTGGTCACAGTTCTAACCTAACCTAACCCATTTCACCCAGTTCACAATTTTACGACAAATTATGATCTAACGGAAATAATACCGATAGATTATAAACTAACGGTGCTCACAATCTTACGGTGACATATATAACTCAAATCTGGAAAAAATGTTAGATGCGTCTTTTGAAAATGTTAGAGGCAGTATAGGGGTGAATTGTCAACAATACTCCACTTTCGCTGCTTAGGGAACTTTTGTGCAATCTGTCTATTAGATCTCATGTCATGCTTCTATTAGTTCAACAAACAATTCTTTAAGCTAAGCTTATTGCAGTATTTTGGAATGTTAACAATCAACAATGCTAGATAAATATCATATGTACCTTCCAGTTAGAGCATTTCCTTTACGAAAGTATGACGTGATAGCTCCCCATTTGTCTATACGGTTCCGCGTACGATTCGCCGGATATTCGTGAATCATCGGCTTTCGGCTCTCGCGCAGCATCGGAATGTAAATCCAATCACCTGTTTTGTACGATTTCTAACAATATACACTGGAATCAGGTCGAACTGTATTTTAGTTTAGGATAGAGTTAAACAAGGAAGTTTGGATACTTTGTCTTTGAATGATGATTTGTAGAGGAAACTTCAAAAACATTGTATTTCTGTTGTTGACTACAATTTTTTTTTTCTTATATGAACAAAACGTAGCTTAGTATAAAGAACGTAAAAATCGAAAGTTGAATCAAGTGAAATCTGTGAAATGAGTGGTTACGCTGCTTGTCAGCAAAAATATAAGTTATACAACAAACAAAATTAAGTCTCACACAAAAAAGTAACACGAATTTCCACTTCTCAGAAAAGTTGGGCGAACTTTTTGCACAAACATGTCAGAAATTCTTTACAAGTCAACTTCAAGCTAACAATAAAGCGTTTCCTTTGTCAAGTTTACATCTAGAGCAGAATATTCTGAAATTTCCGGAAAAGCTTCTACCGAAACATTTGCAAAACTCTAAAAGTTATACGTCTTCTACTAAACTATAAGTTTAATAGTGTAATAACTTTTGCGAATACATTAACACGGTACAATGCTTTACATAACTATTTTGATTGTGTACAAGAAACCATTGAGTTTGCCAATAACATAAACTTGAAAGTGAATTAGGTGACAGAGCGCTATAACAGCAAACATTTTACAGTCAAAAAATGATAAGAGCATCTACGGCAGTGGAACCCAAATATGACCCGCAATAAAAGATGGAGAATCCGTAAACATTTGTAAACATTTGTAAAGGGGACTATAGTAGGTTATTCAAAATATGTAAAATCCTACCAGTTAGCCTTAAACACAAATACCTATTATTAGTTAATAGCCATGGCAAGCGGGATAGTGACTCACTGGTTTCTAACAGGTATACTACCAGGTCGATGACAGCAGGTAAATATGATGTACCCAGAGTTAGTAGTTACTATGGCGACAGAACTTTAAAAAAACGCGTTCCCTACTTATTGAACACTTTGCCTGCTGACATCAGGCAAGAAGCTAATAAAGTAAAATTCGCTCGTAATCTTAAAAAATATTTGTTAGATTCTATGTGAGTGTAGGTATTGAATATTATATAGATTATAGATGTACCTGATAAATATATGTTTACTGTATGAGAGACTCAATGATCTCACAGTTAAACTGCGTAAGCAGTTTTGTGGGGCAATGTAACCTAGCTTTAGGATTTTTTTAAGTTAATAAATAAATAAATAAAAAAAATAAGAAGTGTAATTTCTCCAAATGAAACTTTAAACTGCCTTGTATCTGACTATAAAATCGGCCTATAAACCTTTCATATCATGGTCATTGGTTTTATATCAGTCTATTACAATGGACCGGAACATTGATATATACAGCAAGCGTATTACAGCGTTGATTGGCAATAGCATTATTTTTCTTGCATAAAGGACTAAGCACTGCTCTACTGCTGGTGGTAAACGATCCTTCTGGACTAAATTCGTCACCTCTCACCCCCTTTTTATCCCCCACATTTGTCTGACACCTTTTACCAGCACCCCAGCTAATTATAACAACGTAAACCCGAAAGCAATTAAGGCGACGACGACTCTAAAACGTATTAAAAAGTCCAGAAAGTTTCGACTTGATTAAGTTCGAAGTTGGTTCCTTCAAGTCAGTGGTACAAATTGGGGAAGTGTTGGCTTTAAAACTCGACTTTAACACTTTTCAAATGGGCTTGTCTTGGAGATTATAGGGTTAATGGTAGAACGTTAAGCGAATTCTAGTTAGACTGAGGATGTAGTGTTTTCTGAATATGAAAGTCTGAAAACATTATCTATCTCTCTGCGACTATTGTTTTACTAAACATATCTGTAAAGGTTATGATAGTTGGTGTAGAAACGGTTCCTCGTTCTTTCGTGTTACGTTGTACTTACCGCGTACCGGAAGACGTCGCGGGGGACCTCCCCAGAAAGTGTACCGACGACCTGGTTAAAAGCACAGAACCGGTCGAAGTGGCGGTGCTTGGGGGAGGCGAGCAAAAGCTTGTCCAGCAGTGGACGTCTTTCGGCTGAAATGATGATGATGATGACGTTGTACGTATATAATATCGCATACACACAAGTAGAACTTCTTTCCAACCATGATTCATAACTCTTGTCTTCAGGGACAATAAGATTCTAAATGAGCGGACGACACAACGCAAGTCTCAAAGCTTTAACTAATTCAATTCAAAAGTATACCCATAAATTGTATAGCTGCACAGGCGATGCCTTGCAGTAACGATGCATCTAAACTGCAATTCTCAGGTAAAATGTACTCCAACCACCAACACATTCCAAGTTATGCTTACATTCCCCATAGCTTTCAGTTCCCCAGATATTGCTTAAAGTCGTAACAAACTCCTCTATATCCCCATAAACTTAGATTGGCCGTTATTGCCGCCCATCGCAGTACATTACCTTGATTACACCACCGTAAACATACCGTTTCCTCTAATTGAATGAACCTCTAGTGCTAAAGTATAAACACTACATTGTTGCCAGCTCCATTCATGTCCATATCTCTAACAAGAATAGCTTGAAATTCTCGAAATAGTTCGGAACTGTTCGTGCCAGAATAAATGTCCCATCGGTATTGTATTCTATTTTGTACTACACTAGTTGATAAAAATAACATTACGCTTATAATCCCTGAAGGGTCGGGCAGAGGTGTACCTAGAGCTATACCACAAATTTTGTTTTTAAAATTGGCTTTTGAGACTTACCATATTTTTGGAAATGTTTTTTTAAGCTATTGCATAGCTTTTATCGCGGGCTTTGAGCGCGGCGACCGAATCAAGAAATTCCGTAACGTAACGAAAATAAAACCTAACACCCCCCACTCCGCCTACCATGTAATGACGGTTCTCATGACAACGTGATGTTGTCATGGGAACGTAATTTTTGTTTTATTCATCACGTCATCATCCCAAGTGTAGCGTTGACAAATAGGAAGTATGGAGGTTGCAAATGCTAAGCAATAGCTTTACCGCGGCAGTCCCCGAGTGCCACACGTTTTTTATCTACCTGGTTTCTTGATCAATGAATCTAACTGTATTTATATGTAGTGAAATCCTTATAATATAGTTAATTGATTCAGACGTGACCTTGCGGAAGTCCATTATAAAATACAATAGACGTAGATATATTTAGTAACCTATTCCGCTTAACTATTTCTAAAGAGTCATAAAAAACCCTGTAAGAAATCGATACGTGTTTCACCTCTCAACGTGGCATCCTCAGGATTCTGGTGAAATACGTGTCGATTCCTTCCAGGGTTTTTTTTTTATGACTGTAGAAATAGTTAAGCGGAATATGTTACTAAATATATCTACGTCTATTATATCCTTTTAATAATCAGTATATTTTGAACCTAGGATACACTTACCCTTTAAACTTCACTGTAACCTGTTGATCTACCGTATAATAATTCTGGACCTCACACAATGTAATTTCGGGTCTCGCAAAATGTGTGGAACCTTGCCGCAACCGCAACGTGGCGCAGCTTTCGACCGCGACGGTACAAGTTGTAGGTACAGAATAAATACGCTTCATTTAACATTGGCTTAACAATGGTATGTTATGGAATGAATAAAGGAATGGCATTTGATTTATTATGGACACTCGAATCAATCTACCTAGCCTTTTCCCAACTATGTTAGGGTCGGCTTCCAATCTATCCGGATGCAGCTGAATACCAGTATTTTACATGGAGCGACTGCTTCCACAACCCAGCTACTGGGTTACACTATACCGCTTGGTAAGACTGGTTGTCTGGTTGTGGAGGTTGTGGATACTATAGATTTGATATAAAACGGCTATATAAACTAAACATATTTCACGACTGTCAGATAAAACTTCGATGTGGCATTGAAGATATAAGAGATGATTGGAGATGTCAAATTAGATTGATCTTACCTTCCATTGGTGAAGACGATACTGATGACACTCCTCAGAATGAGCCATAATCATGCATTTCAACATGTGAATTTTTTTAACAGCTGCACTTTCAGTATCTATATCTACACATTAGAAATTGCAGTCACTTTTCGTGTTTGTCTTTGGACCGTGTTGTTCTGTTAAACTACGCAATGGATTTATTCCCGAAAGTTTATTTGTATGATACTAATTAATATTTAAAATTACATCTATTAAAGAAATCTCAATGTTTTTTCAAGTCGTAGAAACCGTGGCGGGTCGCTAGTTAAATATAAAACTTTGTTAATTTGATTGATGCCTCAGAAATGGGAATCGATTTTACCGTCTTAAAAAATTAAGCTACTCAATTTCATCATCGCCATTATCGCCATATTAGCCCTAAAATAGTCCACTAATTCTACCACGAAGTATATATGTAAATAAAACGAACTTAGTTCAGCCTGTCTGTGTGGTCGTCTCGATCGATTGCATGCCAGCAAAGTTCTTTGACCACTGGCCCCGTTCACACAAAACTTTGTACACGAATATCCTTACAAGGCGGTACATTTCTGAGTAGTGTCAATATTAGATGTCTGTAACCCTTCAGGGCTTTAGTTATGGAAGTTAAGATTTACGGGGCATCCTAAAGGTTTTTGCAGAAGCTTCAACATTTTAACGGACGTATAAAAGTTCTTTTACCCATGTAATTGGGTTGATATAAACTCCTGTATGTTTATAGTCGATGCCACAAGTTGTCTATAATGATATCAAAAAATATTGTTGTTGGTTTAACACGCTGCTGCGGTGACAAAAGTGGACTTACAAACAACCACGAAGTAAATATGAAACAACCAAGTCAACATTGTTCAAATGTTGAATTGGATCAAGCTAAAGGAAATAATCTTTGACTTGAAAGCGGACTGTCTAATAACCTTTTCTGGAATGCAATGGCTGGCTATCATAAATTGTAGTGCATTAACGACTATCATAATATCTTCTTATCGACAACAAACGAGAACGGTGATGTAGAAGGTCTATATTCTCAGCACTTAGTTACAAACTATTTTAGTTCTTCTAATAGTACAAACTTAGTCTCCGTATCGACCGGTTGGGGTCTTTGACCAGCGCCCCCATTGGCCCCAACATCGAACAGTGTAATTTAAATTATTTATTTACATAGTACAAGCAGTATTGATTTCTTCAGTTTCTTCTTCGATGAATTATAAATCTGTAGTGACATAGGTTCAATTTGTTGTTGGTGTTAGAATTCTTCTAAACGTATTCAATATTTGTTTTGAGACAAGAAAATAATACTTTATTGGTCTTTGAAAATAGGATCATTAAGAGGCCTTGCTGATTAGATTCACAAGGACGACAATATGCTCCCCTTATTTATATCTTTCTCAAATATATTAGGAACTGAATGAGTGCAAAATGTAGGAACGAATTATAAACACCAAAGATTGCAAAGTTATTAACGATCAACACGCATAATTTACTTCTCTCTCTTAAGAACGTGGGCCGTCGCCCGACTCATACACCGTTACTCATTCCAAAACAGAACATAAATAACATCACGCCTTGTTTTCCCTGGAGAGTTGAGCAGAGGTGTACCTATACACGTACATTTCGCCAGTTTAGTGTCTTAGTCTCATGTAAATAGGGGGCGAGCCTATTGCCATCAACGGAAACAAAACCAAACTACCAAAAGAAATTAAAAGATGATGTAATATTTCAAAGAAAATGATACTATCTTATCAGATAGATATACGCCATCGTACACTCTTATCACTGCAAAGGCTTATCTGTTGGCGAAAAATTACTATAAAATGGCGTTATGTAAAAATTTCCTGGCAATCTTAGAACGGAAGAAAAATCTTGGTGTAGACGTTTTAGTTGTGCGGGCAACGTCAAATCGGGAAATTGGTGCCCAGTGGCGTTAAAATTTTATGGAGGAACAAGACTGAAATGCTTCTTCTATCAAATACCAGCGTATTTGATAGAAGAAGCTAGAAAGAAGCGAAAGAAAAAATGACGTTTATTTGGCGACAGATCAGGAAACACAAAATACAAATAGAAACGAGCGAGCCTCTTACATTAGTCGCATATGATTTGTAACATCTGACATCTCACCTTGGTAATAAGCAAATTAAACGGGCAGGGCCTCGTCAAGGTCGTTTCTGACGGCCAACTCTAGCACCGCGCTCGCTAATTGGTCAAATCAAATAGCGCGCGCTTCTCCGGCTTCTTGTTACACACTTCCGTCCCTTTTCACGAAATCACTCCCACAGATCGTAGAAAAGCGAGGGGAAAGATGTTACACATAAAAAAAAGTGAAGCGGCATTTTGTAAAATTATGTGTAAACTGAGAAATATCCTAGTAAGTCTGCTGATGATGAACAAATTTTTGTTGATACGAACCAAAAACAAAATTCTATTTTCGTAGCAGTAGACTCGTTACATCACTTTCCTAAACTCCTAGATGTCTCCGTCATTTCTGCTGTTTGACTTAGATTACAACTTTCTTCAATCTTTTTGCTTACTGTTAATCTAAAATGTTCTCATCGCTTATCTTTACCAATATATCCCCATAAACTTTAATTCTCCAAAGTCTTTCCCACTTCTAAAAATCCGCCTTCACGCATGTTCATATAGTTTTCATCAGTGTTCGATGTAAATAAATAATGCGCGGCGTCTGGTTAGCGGTTATCTCCCGAAATAAAACACTTGCAGAATCTTAGATGAGTGCTAACGTCATTCGCGCACCAGCTGCTAGTAGGTAAGAGATGGATGATTCGTCTGTGACGTCATAAGATTTTAATGATTCTACATTGAGTTTAAGAAAAACTTCGGCTCTGAGTAGCGTTGATGCTGTAACCCATACTGATACCTGTCTTTTCTAAATTTTTAAAGCTCCTTATTTTTTGGTATTGGCATTAACATTGGTTCTAAGATAAAAAATGATACATTTATGCTTCCAGTACTTTTCAGTGACTTCTTTTGATTAAATAACCTCTCTTATATCTTCAAGCTGATAAAGCGACTTAGAATTGGACCTAAGTTTACACTATAACCAATTCTCTTCTTTTATAACTTCTAATGTGATGATATTATCCTGGACGTCTACGTTCACGCCACGACGTCACGATAACAAAGAGAAGAAATGTATGGAAAATATGGAAATATATAAAGAAGCTTTTTTCTTCCACGATATCGTTATCGTGCACGTATTTCCATACATTTTATGAACGTGGACATGGATATCTATGATAATATCCGTGTTAGAAATTATAAAAGCGCGCATATTTGGCATAGTCCTTCCAGATCATTACAACTTGTTTCTTAACTGAGTCAGTAAAAGGGCGTCCAGTTTTTAAGCATTCAAATGGTTTAGTGTTTCTAGCTGTTCGCAATTTACGTAAAAACTGTTCAAACTCATAATTGAGAGCGCCAACTGTGCCCTTTACTAATTAATATTTATATAACTTCGATTTCATAATTTGTTTCCAAATTGAAATAGTGTTTATATCATAAATCTTTTAGAAATATACCAGTTTTGGCAGTATTTACAAATTGATAAATGAAATATTATATTTAAATTAATGAATTGGGTCATTTAGTCTGTTACCGTCACACTACTAAATCATTTTTAGTAAATCAGAACCGACACCAATATATATATTTCAAAAAAGATTTATTACACTCAAATCCGTCTGATCATTCAGACTAACAAATCAATCAACTCTCTACCTTAGACATAAATTATCTTCAAAATATTAGCATGACACTCTTTTTTCTACCCATCTAGGTCTACAACCACGTAAATATTTTAGACTATAAGCTATATGTTAGAAACGGGTTCCTTCCAAGCGAATGCACCGATATATCCAAGATACCATTCCACAAAACATTCCATGCTTGGCACTAGCTCTCTTGAATTCCAATATCTCCGTTCTCGATATTGAATAAGCATTACAAGGCTTTCGATTACGATACACACCATTCGGTTTTATTCCCCTTTTCAAAAGAACATATCGGTATCATTACAGATATACAGGGTAAGTTTTTAACCAGTGCGCAAACTTAAACACGTGACCTTACTCATCAAAAAAATCAGCTGTTGTTCCCTACATTTTGACGAGTTATGCGAAAATAAATGTAGGGAACAGCCGATTTTTTTTCGCGATTTCGGGTTTGGTCCCATAGTGAATGTTGCTCATAATGATAAATAAAGTTACGTGTTTAAGTTTGCGCACTGGTTAAAAAAAATCCTGTAGAGCATTGCACTGAGGGTCCGTACACACGGCGATCTCAAAATTATACAGTAAAATATCGAACGATCAGTATGATATTTTAATGTATAATTTTCAGATCACATGACAGCTTCATTACGAATTTGTTTTATTCGTATGAACAGTAGGATGACGTGCGATCCAAACTTTTTACCATAAAACCTCCTACTAATCATCGACGAGTGTAAAGAGCGCTTTTAGGCACCCATTGTCACAAGAAATGGCCAGTATCTGACCCTTTTGTTTCCCTTATTTTTCAGACAGAAAGCGTTATGCTTCTGTCCGTAGTTGCTACTTCTATTTATAGCAGAACTGATGTTTCAACGTAATAGATACTGTACCGCATTATCCTGTATTTATGGCAGTAATTCTAAACGGGTAATAGGTAATAGGTAATACGGGCTGGTATCCGCAACTCCACGTCAAAGCGCGTATTTTGCGTACGGGTGGGAAAATCGATTATTCGATCCACCCCAGCTCCTCAAAGAAGGCCAGCAACGCCTTGGTGTCACTGACAATCTCACGTAGGGTACCTGGGTTACCGAAGTACTTGGCCCTGTATGTGGCGACCACTGGGCAGTTTAACAGCACATGAGCTGCTGTCTCGTCGTCCTCCATGCAGGCTCTGCACAGCGGACTGTCTGTGACTCCTATGACAAAGAGGTGTTTATTAAATGACCCATGGCCAGTTACAGCTGCTGTAATTGTACGCAGCTGCTGTTTCGTTAGTCGGAGAACCTGTTTCGTGAGGCGGCCATCAATCATAGGGAGTGCCTCCTTGGCCTGCCTGCATTCACCGTGGTCCAACCAAAGTTTGTGATGTTGATCCCTGGTTCTTTTCCTTACCAGAGTGCGTAGGTACCCGAAGGGGAGTGGCGCAATGGGTTCAGGCCCCACTGGTGCCATGCTCGACCCCCTTCTGGCAAGTTCGTCGGCTGCGTCATTGCCCCGCGAACCGCTGTGTCCCTTGATCCATTGAATGGTTATATTATTGAGGCTACCCACCTGGTTAAGGCGCTGGTGACACTCGTATATCAGCCCAGAGTCAACAGTGTGACTGTTTAGCGCTAGCAGAACAGCCATACTGTCTGAGAGTATGCGTATCGAGTGGTCCTTAACTTCCCTGGCCATGATGGCTGAAGCGGCAAGAGATACACCCATGCATTCGGCCTGGAACACTGTGTTATGGACTCCCAATGGTGTGGCTATGTGTATGTTGAAGTCCTCCGAGAAGATTCCAGCACCTGTGCCACTACCTGTTTTGGATCCGTCGGTAAAGATACGTAGCTCTGCGGGGCGCAAACCCTCGCATCGACGATCCTCGTGAAGTTGAATCCTGTATTTTTTATCGAAGATAAATTGTTTGGGTACCCGGTCATTTATGGCTTTCGTAATAGGGAACTCATTATTGAGTCCCTCAAGCAGCGCGGTGTGTTGTGTCTCCCTCTTACCCCAGAGATTGATTGCATTAAGACGTACCGCTGCCATTGTCGCTTCCTGCTGTATGAACAGGTGGAGCGGGGGTAGTCCCAGCATGGCTTCGATGGCTGCAGTCGGAGTAGTCCTCATGCAGCCCGTGGTCGCCACGCAGGCAAGCCTTTGCGTGCGTTGTAGTTTATTAGAAGCTGTAACCAGCTGAGTACGGGGCCACCAGACCACAGCCCCATAAGTGATCATGGGGCGGATCACTGCTGTGTACAGCCACAGAATAATTTTGGGGGATAGGCCCCACTTCTTACCTATCATTCTCCTGCACTGCCAGAAGGTGATGCAGGCCCTGTTTAGCTTGTTGTCTATATGACTACTCCAGTTTAACTTACTGTCTAGAATGACCCCGAGGTATTTGACCTCGTTAGCCAACTGAAGTTCTGTATCGAACAGTTTGGGTAGGCGGTAAGGGCCTAATGCTCGTTTTTGGGTAAACATAACTAGTTCAGTTTTAGTGGGGTTCACTGATAGTTCAAATTCCCTGCACCAATTTTCTACGATACGTAGTGCTTGCTGAGTGAGGTTGCAGATCGTTCCCGTCACCTTGCCCGAGACAAGGATTGCGAGGTCATCTGCATACCCTATTGTGTAATAGCGGTTGGCGTTGAGTTTGGTGATGAGGTCATTAATTACCAGATTCCATAGAAGGGGGGAAAGCACCCCTCCCTGGGGGCAGCCTCTGGCTATCATGGCCAACTGCCGCTCATCCTCTAGGCGAACCACTCGTTTGCTTAACATGTTTGTAATCCAGTCCGTCAGTACCTGTTCTACTCCGTGTCTGGAGAGGGCGCTGCTAATGCTGGAGAAGTTGGTTTTGTCGAAGGCTCCTTCGATGTCTATGAAAGTGCCCAGGCAGGTGCCTTTTTGATGAATCGCATCCTCAATCTGGCTGACCACCAGATGGAGAGCAGATTCGGTCGACTTACCTGAGCTGTATGCGTGTTGATTACCGTGTAGCGGTATGGTTTTCAGAGCGCCATCCCTCAGCTCTCTATCACATAGCCTTTCCATAGTTTTTAGAAGAAAGGAGGTCAAGCTGATTGGTCGGTGGGATTTGGCGTTTGTGTAGTCACCCTTACCTGGCTTGGGGATGAATATTACTTTCTAAACGGGAATGATATGTGCTTAATTTTTATTTTCCGTTCTGAACTTTTAAACAAGCAGCTATACGCTAACTGTTGCATTTGCTTTGATCCATGTAAAGTTATTCTCTTCTATAGCAATTCCTGAAACTATATTTACCAGGAAAGTTGATATCATAAATCATCTGCCTAACAATGTATAATTCTAGACCTAGTTTTCCAGCCATATTTTACCTTGTTTTGTCGATTGTTTATTTACTGTATCAAAATGATAGGAAAACGCAGTTTTTGTCCAACTTCCCCTATTCCATAAAACTAATTTCAATTCTTGTAGTGTACCTACACAAAAGCAGTCCCAAATATAATTTAATTATTAATTAATACTTCATCATTCCGAAGCCTATTATTGAAAACGTCGAAAACAGAGTTGTTTACAGAAATTGAAAACCTAATTAATTATTCGGGTACTGCGGGACCTTATTACTTTCAGTTTTAGTTTCTTTTCACGAGTCGATTCGTGAAGGTTTGCAATCAAATTTAGAAATGATAATTATGTCTGTAAATTGGTAAAAAAAAAAAACAATTTTACACGTCAATATTCAATTAAGTTTTTAAAACTAGATGAGTTCGGTGTTTCCTAAGTGACTACTCTGGGAAGAAAGACCAAAACAAACTCAGAGGTCATAGTCCCTTTTAAAGTCCAGACATAATCTTGGTCAGGCCATATGAGGACAATGCAGGTTTATGTCAGAGAATTGAAACTGTTCTTCGACATCAACACTGATTTATTTTGTTTTTAACCGTTGTCGTACACTAAGCTCATATATTGTAGATACGTTTTATGAAAATTCTTACATCCACTAGCATCAATTTGATTCAAATCAACTATCTTTTACTTTTTCTCTCCTGCATTCCATATTTGTTTCAGAATCTCAATATATATTCCCATTTTTCCATGTCTTGCTACAATCGCGCAAAGTACGACTCATAATTCATCGTCATCTTTGCCTGTTACATAATATTCGTCGAAATTCAACATAATAATACCTAGAGCTTCTATAGAAACTAGTTCAGCTACAACGAAAGTTGTAGCTAATATTATGCTAAATGCCAGGAATACTCTAATGCTTGTTGCGACGAGGTTCAAGTATCGCTTTGAAACGAAACGCAGAGGCAGAACCAGATTCTCTGTAGCGCACTTGTATACCTACGTGAGTATTTAAGACCAAGTGTATGCGGGCTTGCATGTTATCTGACTAGAGGATTATACGGTTGTTTAGTTTGGGATTTGTTTCGTAAAATTTAAGGATTTTCCGTGTGTGTGCGTTTCCAGTGATGAAATTATTGTCAATGTTAAGAAAATTGTCAGCATGTGTATGAATTTGATTACTATCACTGACTCCTTCATCATCATTATCATTCATAGTCTTTTCAGCTTGCTCAAGGTATAATTGTCTCTTCTCTTTTGCGTCATTATAGGCTGTTTTGTGCCAATAATCTGTAAAAAATTTCCTTGTTTGAAAATCATTAGGTGATGCAAACTCTTCCCTACTTTCCAATAACTTTATGAATCTGAATTTCAATGCTTTAACTTCTATAACATAAAAATTTCTCATAAGCTATGCAGTACGAATGAAACCAGCGCTTTATAGCCCTGATTAAATTATACACTACAAAATGTCTTGGATTCACCTGAGCACGATATCATCGCATCCCTGACATAGTAATGAATCAAACGCCGTGTCATCTGATAATTATGTATACGGCTGCCTACCTACCTTATCTGTTTTGAATATTTCATGAGCGATTGATAATTTATTCGATTTATGTTTAACTAATGTTTTTGTGTTGATGAATGTAGGTAGTTTAGCTCCTGTTGTTGAAGTTCTTTAACCTTTATGGCGGCTGTACACTCTCGCCGAAGCATACCGAGACAGGCCGAGTGCGAGAATGTAGATGAGAGCGCTCGGCCCGCCTCGGTGTGTCTCGGCGTTCCTCGCTCGCTCTCCGTCCCGTGTCGGTTATTGTGCCCGAGTCAAAGGATCTCGCGGCAGTTTCGAGTGTGACGCTGTACACTCTCGTATCTCCAGTGTTGCTTGCACCGATTGACAAAAAATTTTGCGTCCATCCTCTCAGGGTTCACAACTTCAACTGAACTAGGCGAGAGTGTACATGGCCGCACTCGGGCTGAAGCCCCTCGTTCGAGAGTTTTCGCGAGACCTAGCGAGAGCACTCGGACAGGAGTGTACAGCCACCATTAAGACTAGCTTAAAATACAGGGTGGCATTATCGACGCGCATCCTGTTACCATGGATTCAGAACATGATTCTGGATTATTGTAGATGTAGATAGACTGCTTCGAAAACTGCCCTTCCGTGGAAGATACCTTCGTTTTGAAAGACGGTTGACTTTAATAGTTTTCTGTATTTATCCATATCGCATCATCTTAGTCGCGTGTCGTTCAAGAAGCCATGACACACAATACAAATTATTGCGACGCCATTTATTATTGAGATGCGATTGTTTCTAATTTACTCTGCTAATTGTGCTGAGGTCAATATTATTATTGTTAGGTACTTCACCAGATATCGTTGCGTATCGTGTGGTTAGTGTTGATTCATCTTTTATTGTGCACCAGAAAAATACATAACGAAGAAAATTAATTAAATAGTACAAAACATAGAATGGGCGGCCTTATCGCACATACTCAAGTATAACTCGCTCGTTATTCAAGTATAACTTAAGTCAGTGAAAATATTAGCCAGTCAACGGGGCTGAAACCTAAGGCCATTTGTCCAACGCATATCTAAGCATTTTGAAAACAAAATCCCATGCACACGACCCTTTTTTTCGTAGGTAAGGGTTACTATATCGGCCGAGCGCTGCAAGCAGAAATAGTCTTTACGGGTGTATAGATATGCGTTTCTTCGATGGTACCATGGCCGCGTAATCTCGTTTCTCGTTGACGTCCCGTTCACAGTGCGATGGACCAACAGTGTAAGAGCGGTTTCGGACTACGTTCGATCCGAATCCGAGCAATGTCGGTCCGAAGTAGCTATAATACTATTTATATGAGGGGTTGTGCACTAGATCCAATATTTGTCAGTCCGAATTTAGAACATTCCCAATTCGGATTTTGAATTCGGATTCGGATCGGAGGTAGTGCGAAACCGCTCTAAGGGTGCGCTTGACAGACTCATGAACATTACATTTACTGATGTACTGGAAGGCACAGCTAGGCAATGCTCTCCGCAAAGTAGAAAGGTTGCAGCCATCAGCTGGATACGGGCAATTCAGGGCCGGTTGTTGTGACGATTCATTACAATGTCAAAGGCCAAAAATCTCATACTGATGACTTTCACGATTTATAGATAACCTTTATGAAAGCCAATGGAAAACCAAAAATAATAACTCAATTTTCATAGCTTCAATTCAGACATTTCCAAGAATCTATTAGAGAAAACCAGCGTAGCTGTCAGGTCATCACAATTACTGGTTGTTATACGAACTTGTCACGAACACGAAATCATTAATTATCGCCGTACTTAACTGAAGTCTGTAACAGAAACGTTGCCGTGAGGGAAATGTATAGAAGTTTAACTGACTTCTGATTACTTACGGCTTCACGGTTTTGAGAATGGATAGATTTTTATGTATTTCTGGAAGTTATAAATTATGTACCGACCTACAAAAAAAAAGTAACGAGGAAGGTTTATTAATACTTCAGCGCATGTTACTTTACTATTATTGCATTTTTTCAAAATGTTTCTGTGTTATTGAAAGACTTGAGATCATTATAGACTTCTCATCATTTAATTGCTATTGATATAAAAAAATATCGAGATCATTATAGACTTCTCATCACTTAATTGCTATTGATATCAAAAATATCGAGATCATTATAGACTTCTCATCACTTAATTGCTATTGATATCAAAAATATCGAGATCATTATAGACTTCTCATCATTTAATTGCTATTAATATCAAAAATATCGAGATCATTATAGACTTCTCATCACTTAATTGCTATTGATATCAAAAATATCGAGATCATTATAGACTTTTCATCATTTAATTGTTATTGATATAAAAAATATAAATAGAGACTTAACAGATAGAGACTACTATTTACTTCAAAAAGCTAAAATAAAAAACATAGTATCCAAAATTAATTAAATGCCCGGTGCACATTTTGAAGTAGGTGCTGAGATTCCCCACATTTCAAAACAATGAACAAATTCAATATATTTAATATGCTAATAGTTCGACAGTTCTGTGTATGCTTTGCAAAGCGGCGAACCGTGAACCACTTTGACCACCCTCTATGAACAATTAAAAATACACACTCGGGAAAACACGCAATTAAAATGTTTTATTTTGTTTAAAATAACTTGTTTTGCGTAAATAAAGCTGCATTTGCACTGAAAAATTAGAAGAGTGACTTTACTATTAGCATTTTCATTGCTTAATAAGTGTTTTCTACGCACTTAACAGGCGATAAATAAAGTCAAGTCTAACAAAATAAATATTTGATGTTAAAAAGCACTTTTTATTAAAAGTACCTGGGTGACCGATCTCTGCTCTGGTGAAAATAGAGAATGCTCATTTAATAGTATGGGATAGTTCATACTAATTCCATGCTGCCATGTCATTACTCTAAGGAAGCCATCTTGTTCGCGTAGAACAAGATGCATTTAGAGCTCTGCTCGGGTGAAAATATGGAGAAAACGAATTTTCCTAGATACGAGACCTAGCTAGATCGATTTTTGCCCCCGTAAACCCCTATATTGCAACTTTCATCGAAATCGTTAAAGCCGTTTTCGAGAACATGATTACAAATATTGCTCGTTTAATAAGTACCTATAGGATATACCTCTTCTTTACCAACCAGCAGTAAAATTCAATGCTGAACATAGTCTTTCCATTTACACTGTTGCGTTGTATAGAATGCCCCTAAACCCTAAAGGCTACATGAACACTCGTTATCTCATATTCTTGCGGATACTGCTTTTTGAAACACTTTCATAGTATAGGCATCTAGAAGGACAAACCTCGAGTGTCTAAAACCTGAAAATTCCGGAGCTGGGATCAAACCTTAACATTGCTTACTAAAGTTAAAATTAAAAAAAAACGTGTGGCACTTGGGGACTGCCGCGGTAAAGCTATTGCATAGCATTTGTAACCTCCATACTTCCTATTTGTCAACGCTACACTTGGGATGATGACGTGATGACATAAAACAAAAATTACGTTCCCATGACAACATCACGTTGTCATGGGAACCGTCATTACATGGTAGGCGGAGTGTTAGGTTTTATTTTCGTTACGTTACGGAATTTCTTGATTCGGTCGCCGCGCTCAAAGCCCGCGATAAAAGCTATGCAATAGCTTAAAAACCCTCTACACAAACATGTCCTCATTTCTCTTTCCAACTCCATCACCAGACCATGTTCACCATCTATCTATAACCTATTCATTGAGACCATTCCAATGAGCCCAAACACGATACCTGTGCTGTAAGTTGGTAAGGGAGTTGGGTATCCTGCAAATTCCAAGTGATGCTGCAGCATCAGTTCAAAGTTTTCTTATATCATTGAAGTAACAGGAGCAGTGGTAGCCCAGTGGTAACGGCCGCGACTTACGAGTTGTAGGTCGTAGGTTCGAACCCAGACAGGCGCTTTACTTTGTGTAAATTATTTCATCACCGCTGCTCTCAAAACGGTGAAGGAAAACATCGCGAGGAAACCGGCATGTCCTAGAACCGAAAATTCGAAGACCTGTGACATCTACCAACCCGCACTGGGCCCGCGTGGTGGATTACGGCCCACTCCCTCTCACAGAGAGGAAGCCTGTGTCCCAGCAGTGGGAACATTTATAGGCTGATGATGATGATGATGAACAGAATACCAAATTTCAAATCGATCAGACCTGTGGAAGATACTCACATCCATTCATCAATCAGAAAAGAGCTGATAATCAACAAACGGCTGAACCGATTCTGATAAAACATGTGTAAGAACCATCGCTAGAAAACCTGCTATCAATTTTAAAAAACCGTATTCAAATCGGTTCACCCGTTTAAGAGCTACGGTGCCACAGACAGACACATAGACATGTCGCGCGGGGTTTTTGCGTCAGGGGTTACAAACAGCACGAAAGCTTTCCAAACTAGAATACCATCTTTCATACACAGTAATCAGAAAGTGATGTATCAATAATAATTTCTATGAACAAGTTGTTGCCACTATAATCATGTTATATTCCAATGCATAACAGTCTGTTGGCTAAAAAACTAATCATTGACTCGCGTGCTCCAATTACACACGCGTATTGTATGTCAGGGGTAGTCAACAGTTTTGGGAGTTCTTGCCTGTCAAAAAATTTGACTGAGATATTGTATTGTCATTATATCCATGGTACGGTTTAAGATTTCAAGATTTCTCATCTTATTGGTTTCCATACTTGGTATGTTCTGTTTAAAAAAGGCCCTGAGCACGTTTTCTTTACAAAATAAACCTGTACCATAATTACATAACTTATTTTCGTAAACAATTTTACCTAATTTCTTTCATTTTGACAGTTCAACAACATTCATTGCGTTATTTACGTTGTTGAGCTGATTTTTTTTTTTCAAACTTATGAAGCAATGGATTAGCAATCTGTTTCAAATCGAAACAGATTGTGATTATGTTGTATTACGCAATTAGGGTACTGATATCGTTGCTAGCTTGCCCTAACTAAGAAATGGACACGAAACTGCTTCCTGGCGCTGGTCCAATTTTCGGTCAGATAGCCTTTTCTTATCGTTATCTATGTTGTCATTTTTATGCTAACAGTATTTTGTCTCAGCAGGATTTTATAAAGGCAATCACACAAACGTTTGGTCAATAATATATCAATTTAAATGCCAGTCTTTTGCCACATGAGTTCCAAAGGTTGGTTACACCTGTTCTAGACATGCGTAAGCGCATATCGTGGTGCTAGTGTATTGACATGTTGACTCACGCGTTTAATTGCACGGAGAGGTGTGCTATGCCTTATGTTAGATTTACGATCAATTGTCATGTCATCGTTTACAGGCAATTTATTAACCAATAGCTTATTGTTTTATATTTTTGCCGTCGTGTGTGGTCTCGAATTAAAGATTTCCACATTAAGGCTCTCGCTGACATGCACGACATGATAGCGTGATGCAACTCTAGTAGAACAATTTCAATGAAAACTTTAATGGAAATTGTCCTACCAGAATCGCGTCGCACCGTCGCGTCGCGCTTGTTTACGGGAGACTTCACTATCTTTCGGAAAGTTTCGGGAGTTATCAGAAAAAAAAAATACAATAACGAAGTGAGATTCGAAATAAGCATTCACGGCGTTTTGTCATACAAAAAAAGAAACTGTTACATTGATAAATGTGACTACAAAAATCGTGCTATCAACAAAAGCTGAACAGGTATTTAGAGGCAAACAAAACCCACATGTTGCCAACCCCTGAACATAACGGCACAAATAATAATCGCAGTAAGTAATACACACTACTCGAACCTAATGTTCCTATTTACGTAACACACTCGTGTTATAAGAGGGCTCATGTCGTACTATGTAGTGTAGGCAAATAATCGTGAGTTTGATAAGTGTTATCACTTGTAGTGAACGTGGAAACTGCCTTGCTTGAAGAGACGGTGTCGCTTGCATGGAAAATGTTCCATCTATACAAATAAATAAAATTGACGTGTCAGTTTGTAATGTCAAAATAACAGCTTTTGACTAAATGCATATGAAAGTGTACACAGTGCTTGTAATAAAAATTAAAAGAATTGTCTCACACCCAGTTGCACTAAGACAAACATTAATGCCCCATTACGTAATGGATCATTAACGCTAATCATTTCATTAATTTCAGCAAAGAACCATTAAAATCGAGTGTAATGTTGCTTTCTGCAACAGTTTAAAACAAGTTAGTGGAAGATTAGTATTTAATGACAGCTTTAAAAGTTAAAGTTCGTTTCTGCAAGTGGCTGTCTGTCTGTCTGTTTGTTCCGGCTAGTTTCCGAAACAGCTCGACCGATTTTGACAGGACTTTCACTGGCAGATAGCTCATGTTATAAGGAGTAATTTTTAGAGAAATAATTAGGGTCCACGCGGGCGAAACCGCGGCTTTCAACTAGTCTATACATATATTAAATTAAAGTCGCTTTTCGTGTTTGTCTGTGTAACCCCGTTGTTCTTCTAAATTACGCAACGGATTTTGATGCGGCTTTAACTATCATTTAAAAAAATTATTACGTAACTTATTTTGTACGTTTGTGCGTATTAATAAGCTTAAAAACCGTGTGAATCAGGGGCGGGTCGCTAGTTAAATAAGTATATCCGAAAAGAAGAAAGAAAGAAAATTCATTTATTTGCGGTAAACATGACGCAAAGAAAGATAAAAAAAACACGTAAATAACATGGGGGAAAATATGCGTCACATCCACGCAAAACGGCCATCGCTCAGCGTAATGCTGCGACCCCATGCGAGACAGAGTCCCAACGCTGGTTTTCAGCGACAGCCGGCGCTGACGTGATGACGTCAACCGTATCTGTGAAGGTGTAACTGCGTTGGATTCCGGAGATAAGTGATAAGAATATCGGAAGGTTTTGTCAAATTCTCTAGTTCAAGTATGTAGGGTATATTAGTCATATTTTGTGAGTAACAGCTCTGTTATCAATGACTTCAATTCAGTTTAAGCTGCCTAACTCCTAAGTTCTGCTGAATGCTATGCTCAGTTCTAGGTCTTGGTTCGGGGTATCTGGAATTAAATTTTTTCTCTCGAAATTAGTCAAGATAATCAATGGAAATATCAAATGAAAAATAATCACAGTAACATGGTAGAAGCCGTGATATAGTTATATCCCTAGCGATATAGCTATATACCGTAATATAATTAAATGAAAGTGGTTCATAATTGTCTTCCTAGGAACATAACTATGATACGAGCACGATCTAGTAATATAACTATTAGGGCACTCCGTCCAAATAGGTTAGGTTAGAACTGTGACTAATTACGTCGAAATTGGTCGCAGTAACAAAATTATGGCACTCCGACAGTTATTAATCGCTTTCATATAACTACATTCCGGTATATAGCTATATCCCTAGGGATATAACTATATCACGGCTATGAAAGAAGGAAATAAAGAAAATAAAGAAAGAAAAATTGTTTATTCTGCACAAACAAAACGCACTTTATACTCTACAACCATTTTACTGCGACAGATTCATATCTTCATCGTCATTAAATTTTTTATTCCATTCAAAAGTGACACAACACACAATTTTATCTCCGTATAATTAGGCTATCTCCTAAACAAGCGTACTTTCAATATCACCAGCTAATATTAGTTCAACCTTCACCAAAGGCATGTAATTTAGACCATGTCGACGCAATGTTTACGAAAAATTCAGCTGAAAATTGGTAATGCTTTGATAAAAATTTCTTTCGAGAAGATTCCCTGTTTCGTATGGTTTTCATATGTATGGTTTTATCGTGTCTATCTCTGTGCATGGTAAACAAAGCTATAAAACAGACGACTTGAATTCTATTTGAATAAAATTGAATTTTCACATGAAAATATTGCCGTAACCTTTACTTATGTTTTCATTCTATTGTGTTCATGGATTGTGTTAAACGTTATTATGTTCCCTTTTAGTACTTATCTAGGTTATTTTCTTTAACTCTGTGTCTAAGCCCTATGGCTTTCCGTACTCCGGGACTAGTATGTATGTACGGCCCAGTTCCCTTGTGAACAAGTTCATTAAAAATGTACGCAAGCTATCATTTTTCCTGACAGAAAACTGACGGGGCTGTTTACCCTGATAGGTGTGGAGATAGCTATACTGTTAAAGTGTCTCATAATAAAAAAAGAAAAGAAAGAAAGAAAATGTATTTATAACATATACAGAATGGTGATTTTGATACCTGTATCCATCAAGTAGGTTATTTTACCCATCATACTAAACAACTGTCACCATTAAATTCATATCCCACTCGTGAAAAAAAAAGACAGACTATTTGGAAACATGTACCTATGTTTTTTTTCACGAATCTTATTCATGCATATGTTTCATAGCGGAAGTTGTTAAGTATGACAGGTAGAATCACCCCCTTGACGGATGCAGGCCACTAAATCGCCCTGTATAAGAGGTAAAAATTTACCCCGTCAAAACACAGTCAATTTTACGCAGACGTACCACCAGTAATTTATGTACCAACAAAATCTCTACATTAACCTAATTCGCAAATTCAGCTTCCCTTAATTAAACAGCTCAACAAAACAGTCTACACATGCCTAAGCCACCTGTGCAGGGTCACTGTGTCGCATTACTTCGCTTATGTAATGCTGATGCCGTGGGTGACCTACATGTACCTGACTGGTGGCTACGATCGTAATGTGAGACCGTTTCATAGGGGCTACCGGGCTATACCGACTCTTGTTAACCTATTCTGTTTTCTGGGTTAACTTCTTTGCATGATCTTAGGTATTTCTTTTACGGTTTGTGAATAACGGGTCAGTAATATGATTCGTTTGGATGGGTCGCAATGTCAATCAAACCAATTTTCTTGGTACGAAACTATCTTCCTTTAATAAGCCCGTGGTTTCTGAAAGCCTTTAAACAACATAAATCTGAGTTGGTTGTCGCCAATCAACTGATCGAGACAGCTTACATTTGACAGTTAATTTACTGATCAGAAACATAATGAGGCTTTCAAAAACCACAGGTTCTGGACCAAGTGCATGCTCTTACAAATTCTTTGATATGAAACCAAATCCGCTTCAGTTCTGTTACGATCAACACCCCCAAAAAGAGAGTTTAGCTTACTCAAAGCCAATGATGACCGCACTTACCCAACACCTTTAAAATGATCCTAAAATGCGAAGAAACTTAAATGTGTATGACTAAATTTTGACGATATTTTCCCTTCCAGGGAGAGAACTCCAAGCGAGGACACGAGGTACGTTGGTAGTGAGGCCGTGTACAGTGTTGTGGGCTTATCTATACCAATACTGCATGAATTGGTCGCATCTGCCTTCATACAGATAATATACATACAGAAACAAGCTTATGTTATATACTTGCGAAGGAAAGAGACGAAAATGGCCATCTTATCACACAGTTCCTGGTTATGGAACTTTCCGGATTCCGGGCCGTTCGTCAGCGTCAGTAAACATCAGTGCATGCTTTGGAACACTTGAGGGATGTGACGGCTCGGAGCTCAGCCAAAAAGCCGAGCTTTTTCTGATCCATGACGGAACACTGAACCTGGCAGGCCCGGAACCCGTTAAGGCCCTGACCGTGATAATTATGTGGGCGGATCCTTAAAAAGTGCATGCCCACCGATGATGCCGTGGAAGTGGCGAAGTTTTGGGCCTACATTTGATACACTGTCGTGCCATCGACACGACTAAGAAGACCAATCTTCCATCTCTTTCTTTTGGCAGGTTGCTTTATTTTGCAATTACAAAGCTTGCTTACTATATGTGTGTTAACTATATGTTGCAATTCCTCTCTTCACCCGCGTGGCATGTCAAGCCTATTTCACTGTATTTTTGCATCCTTAGTTCATTTAGGGCTCCAGTCGCCTTGAGGGCAGGGATAGAAATGAAGGTTATGAAGCACTGATTTACCAAGTTAGTCAAAGTATGTCTTTATTTTAGGTAGGTATATCTGTTACGAGTATCACTTAGACTTAGCAACCTTTGAGCCTAGATAGACTGAAATTTTAAGTCGTTCCCACACCTGACCAAAGTTATATTTGAACGATGGGCATTGTAAGTGTTGCACAGAAAATGCACGAATAGCAATACACCCAATCACAAAAGAAGATTCTATCAGCCACTGGCATACCTACGGATATCCAAAGATACACCTTATCTTTGTTTATAGCACTGCATGACCCTCTGAACAAATTTTTTAAACACCGATTTGAATCCACCTTCATGAAAGTTGAAACTGCCTCGTGATTTGTGAACCAAGGAAGGCAAACTGACTTTCCAAATGAATAAGAACTGCCGATCATTTGTGCTTTAAATTCCCCGTTTAATAATAATGATCAAAACCTTTTGATCCAGCCCGTCCCATCTTTTGATGTCCTCCCTCCGGATAACGCCCTAAGCCGAGGCTCGTACCCCACAGGGGGTGCCCTTAGCGAGCGTTCATCCTAAGCTTTTTAGCTTAGTTTATTTGTGCCCTGGCTGGTGGCTTTGAGTGTAGTAGCTTAAGGCAACCACAGGATTGACCCGTTAAACAGCCACGGTTTCAGGAACCAGCAGTGAGATGCCATATCAAAAAAAAAAAGTGCAGTTTTTATGCAGTCAATCACGGAATGCAACAGAACTTATTTAAATCTGCTACAAGTCATGGACTGAAGAACGAATGCCCATGCGCAGGAATTACGAACTCACGCCTAGCACAAACTTATTTAGCTTAGTTGAAGGGGTCCATACTCCTGATATTTTTTAAATAATAAAACTGAACCTGTCCGGTTTTTAAGCCCCCCGTCCGGACTTGTCCAGACTTTTCGACTTACGGTATAATTTTTTAGAAAAAAAATGTAAACACTGACAAGAAAGATTATAAAAAGTAAAATGTCCGGACATTTTTCCCAAACGTCCGGCTTTTGTCAGATCATATTTTGAAATGGTAACCCATTTTTGCAGACGGCATGCATTACATAGTCTGGGCTCCTGGGCCAATGATTTTACGGAAGACATGTTAAAATAATTTAAACTTCCGACTCCATAAAACAATGTGCCTCAAACATTTGATAGCACCGTCGCGACAGTTTCACCGCAGTGCTTCCCATGGCTTGATGGCATAGTTTCGCGCCAATAACATAGTTTCATCGCGGCTTTCTTTCCACCGAGCCCGCGCCATGCTGCGGTTTGACGAAATATGTTAATGTTTGAACATAACCGTGGCTGGCAATGACCTACCCACCAATGAATGCCGTTTGAATAAAATGTGATATATTTATAGTTTGTATCTACAGGGTGGCAGGGACATCGACACAAAAACAGTTACCATGGATTCAGTACATGATTCTGGACACCCCTGCGTTGAAATTTTTAGTCGGTTATATTTAAAAAAATCTGTGGTTCCAGAGAAAAGAGCGCGGTCAAAATGTATAGGACAGCAGTTTTTTTTTAAATAACCGACGAAAAATTTCAGTTCACAATCATATATTGAATCCATGCTAACAGTTTTCGTGTCGATGTCCCTGCCACCGTGTACATCTACAAGAATACTATCATATTTATAACCTATAACATAATGCCTGTAATCCCCGAAGGGTTAGGCAGTGGTTTACCCTATTTGTACACCCACATTTCGCCAGTTATGTTTAAGTCCCATGTAATAGGGGGCGAGCCTATTGCCATCAACCGGGCATAAATTCAGACTCAGGGCTGCTACTGAGAAATTCCTGGTGGAAAAACCCGGGACCCCATGACCGCTAGGCCAATGACGCAATTATAACAGACTTCCTAAAACTTGAGCCAAGAAGTTCAATAACTTCCAGCATCATAACAGCTTTTGAAACGAATACCTGTGTTTACAGACAGACAGACGCCATAATTATATGGCATGAGCCGTCTGGATCTGGACTTTATCATGTGTACTTTTCCAAACAGTTTTAATTGGAACCGCTGGTAACTCTTCTAACAATGTTCAACAGTATCAGCTGAATAAAGAATTAACTTTCTTTGGGATAAGTTTGAGTACTTATCGAAAGTTTTGCTTAACCTAAGATTCTGCGAAATCCCCAGGTTGTATCAAGAATCTCGTTAAAGTATTTTATTTTATTAACTTTAATTAACACGGTTAAAAACAACACATAAAAAAGAAAATATAACATTCTAAAGTTTAGGTTGAAAACATGAAAAAAAAACACAAAAATGTTATTCATGAATTCCTCTCACAGTATCTCCTGACATGCCAATAAAATCTTCGTCCATTCATCCGCAAACCGATCGTTTGATGGATTAGAAATCCAAGAGACCATTAAGTGCGACCAGAGTACGAGGTACTGGCTATACCTACACTTAAAAACGATGGTCAGCAATCCCATAAATAAAAAGTTTCATTGTTCTCAAAATACTGTCGAATATATTTTTTCAAACAAAACCAAAACACACGTTTCATTCCGCTTTAATTGTCTGCATCCATTTTATGATACGTGGAACAGAACGCTGTGGTTTTCTGCTATACGGACATATCCAGGTCAGCTTTTAAAGGTGAATTTTCAATATTGCAGTGTCGGAAACTGACAGACGGGAAATATGGGGAAATGAAAGTGTATATGTACATATTGAACATATATATCGACATGTTACAGTACTATACAAGCTTATGTGGGCGCCCGAGTTAAAAACTTTTAAATGAATTCCAAAATATTTGAACGATAAAATAAATTCCCTTTATCAATTACGGCGCTGCTTCAGTGGTAACTGTATCTTCTGTTGCGAATCATTTTAATTGTTTGAGTAGTATAGCCCTTTTTAAAGACTCTTTCTTTTAAACCTTTTTGTGAAGAGTCTTCAGAAATTAAGGACTCTTCACAAAGGTTTGGTCCTTGGATAATTGCAATCTCAAATTTCGTAGTGTTGGGGCTAAATCGACACGTCGATTTATCGAAAAACGAAAGAACAGCAAACAAGTCTAATTTTTGCTATTTTAAACATTATTTTTTTTGTTAGATGGTACATGAAAAATACTGTCAATCTTTATATATATATAATTCTTCTGTGAGTGTGTATGTCACTGAACTTCTCTCAAACGACTGGACCGATTTTGATGAAATTTTTTGTGTGTGTTCAAGGGGATCTGGGAATGGTTTAGATTCACAATCGGACCCGATAGGTGGCGGTATTCGGTCAGGACAACGTCTGTCAGGTCCGCTAGTATCATGTAAAACTGTACAAAAAAGCAGTCGCCGCATTAATTATTAAGAGTTCCGCTACCATAAGACTTCCAGATTACTTTAACTGTACGTAACTGGACGGAAAACGTGCGAACAGGGGCGGAAATTGAATCATTATATCTCTATGTATCCACTGAAGTATGTAACTATGTACACAGCGATAATGTTATCTACATCGAGGTAGGACGGTAAATGCCTCAGGATTTGCGCGAAGGACTGTTTGTTCAGATAATCTTTATCCAAGGTAGGGACCGTGGACTTGGTTACTAGAATGTGGCTCATAAAGTTTATGTTGCTATGCGGTCTAGATACTGAAACTTTGTTTAGTTTTATATCTGTTTTTTTACGCAAATCTGTCGCATCGTCTACCCATCCATGTTCTGGTTTGTCCACGATTCATCTTCCGTCTTTCACCAACCATTTATGACCGGGATTCACGAAATTAGCAAATCACATAACCGTCTGTCTTCTTGTCTACAAAAGATTCTTCTGTCGTCTTTTGCCATAGGTTCTGGTGGCACATATTAATAATGGAGCCGAACGATCCATCATCTGGTTTACCGACCATTTGTAATAAAATTTTGTCCAAACGTCCTGTTAAGTTTTCATCCTGCCTGTTTCGTGCTAAAAGAAAAACATCTCCTCCCACTTACTCAATAACCACTCCTTCACTTAAATTCCTTTCGATTAAATCGATATGTTTTCCTTCCACACCTTAAGCAATCACCCAATGTGACGGAGGCACCCAAATAAATAGTCAACACATTTGCGGAGCCACAATCTGTTTGTGTAGGACCGCACGTCAATATACCAGGCGAACTGTATGTGCCTTCGTTACGAGGCCGTATCGGAATCAATATTTAGATAGATCATTGCAGGACGTTGAAGATGGCTTTGTTATATTGATTGGAAAATGGATGTCATCGTAAAGTTTATTTTCCGCTTGTGAAATGTTTTAGATGAGTAATTGCGAGAACAAGCCAAGACGACTTGTCTCGTTCAGAGCACTGCTTGTATGTACTCTTTTGAATAGTGGTCTAGTCAGTGTGTAGCTGCTGATTACATTTAACTAGCATATATCCTTGCCACACATTATCTTCTTCAAAAGTTTGTTCATTGTCGAATTCAGTTAATTTATCAAGGTTATTTTTCACTTGATGTTTATCAAAACACACTTCTTTAAGCTTTAGTGAAACAACTGCTTCTTCCCTTCCCATATCCTCTAATAGACCAGAAATCAAATAAAACCGTGGTTTACTAGTTCAAACGTCTATTTCAGTACCAATAAATTCTACTTTGACTAAACTGTTTGTACCTGACCCGCAGTTCGGGCCACTCAATTCGCTCGCCCCAGTCGCCCCTCGTCGTCCGTACGTAATTCTTTCTACCGTCCTGATGGACATTTAATTGCGTCAATTACTGTTAATCGTATTAAGAGGAGCATCCACACGCCTCGGTTTTTTATTAGTTTAAAATTTTGCTTTGATTGTGGAATAGATATATTGGTATTGTGTTTTGTTTGCATGTTTGTTTTGACTTTGATGTGGTGATTTATTTAAGCCGTGTGCCAGATGGAATTTCCTGTTGACAAAAATGACGACCTTCCGTACAAACTTTCATCCCTTACTTACCCCTTTAATCGGGATGTGTTTTCAAATTTCCTTCCTTAATGCTTTATTTCGTTATTACGTAACTCTTGTGCAAAATTTCGTGCTTCTACACCCAGCTGTTTAGGTTGTGCGTTGAATTCAAGATTTATATTAAGTAGATAGAGATCAGACAACGGTTTTAGATTATAGGGGAAAGTGGAACTGTAATATATTTATTCCTCATAAAAATATATTCAATTCCTTATAAATATTCAATGGATCGTGAAAGCCCTGGTAAAATAGCTGTTTTCCAACGTCGATTTCAAACGCTCGCGTTCAATTCAATCAAATATGCTTTAAACGAGAATTTGAACGGCTGTTATTGGACCTCAAAAACCTTTAGAGGTTACTAAACAGGTGCTTGCAGTCTTAAAATGCACCTTAAAGCCGTAAGTACAGTAAAACAGTTATAGAAAGTAGGTAAAGTAACCCTAAATCGATAAACCTGTCACTATCAAAACGATTTTGCGGTGATTAACTGACATTTTCCGGAAAAGTAACCCACTAAATTGGATTTCGATGGACCGTTAACCGTTCCCGGAAATGACTATCCGTTTAAACTGTCAATTTAGGACCCAATTCCTTAAAAAATTAAAGAGTTGAATATATTTGTAGACCTTTTAATGCAAGATTTTTGAAGATATCTTCGAATTAACTAATAGTAATGATGTTCTTGACCCAAAGCAACATTGACTTGACTAGAAAATATAAACCTATCATTAGCAAATGCAAAATACAGGTATATCAAATTCTTCATCGACATATCGACACACGGCATCCCACAGCGAATTCCTAACGCGTCACACTGTGGTATTGTCATATACAGTAACAACTATTGACAACCGCTGACCCAGAAACCGGGAAGCCAGGAAATTAACTGTCACGGCTGCCGTCCAGAACCGTATGGAGCTATATGGAACCTTTAGAGGCACACGTGGATTCCTTCAGGGAGCCATTCGTTAGGCTGATAGTGGTATAGGTTATTTAGTATGGCAATTTAAGGGGAGCGATTTAGTTATGGGTCGTGGGAATGGTAGCAGGATTTGGGTGTGTTTGGGATTATATGTTGTGTTGTTGTGGTTCAGGTAAATAGGTGGAGATTCTCTTTTATTTTGTGATGTGTGCTAGCTATGCGATTGTCAGGATGGGAAGTTGTATTTTTCTTGTAGGTACTCGGACTGTACACCTATGATGACCAATGCAGTCATTAATACTAAGCATCTTTCACGATAGTTCAAAGATACAATGATGCTTTAAAAAATAAATTTTCTAGTGACCGATACGACCGTCCTACACGCGGTAATCAAGCTTGCTGACAGCATAATAGTTTCACATTATCCTATACAGTCAGAATCAAGAAGATTGCAGTGCTATGATTAGAGATCGGATATTCGGATGCATATTTACCTAAAGTTAATATTTGGCTAAGAAATTATGGAAGTGGCTTCTGAATAAATAAAAAATTAACATAAATCCCGGAATTCCATAACATCCGGGAATGCACAACTAATCAGATACATGGTTTGGAAATGACTCATCAGCCCTCTTATGAATGTTACTTTTGCGGTGTTAACATAAAAATTTCAAAACTCAAGGCACTAAGTTGTTTGTCGCTATGTGCTATGCCAATTTGGCAACCTACTTTACAACATTAGCTAGCATTTTATAGTAAAAAAGTACTAAATTTATCAATTTCGGTATCGCGAGATTTTTGCGATCGATACAAAAGTGTATTCCATATTAGCCAACACCTGAACGTAAGTAAATATATATTACATTGTATAAAATCAGAACTCTAAATTTGTTGATCCCGGAATCCAGGCATTTTTTCGATACAAAAGTGAATTCCATAATAGCCAACACCTCAACTTTAGGTAAATATGCATCCGAATATCCGATCTCTAGCTATGATCAATTTTTGGCTTACCTAAATAAATATACATTCTAGTCCACGATTCAATTGATCCATCACATACTCTAGTGTAGTAGCAACAAGTGGATAGTGAAGAAATAGCTCACCGCAACGAAATTAAGTTATTTAGAAAATTGATCCTGTTAATCTAGCCTATCAAATCGCTTGTAGCACAGATTTACTACATAAATGATCACACATATTATTTAATATTATTATAGATAGAACGTTCTATACATTATCTTCATAATTGGGGGAACAAAAGCGTTTTTCTGTGTATTCACTTGATACTCCTAAACTATATTGATTGTGGATTTCAATTCAATTCGGTTTTCAGCAGTGTACATTTAGAAAATTTGAACGTGTATGTTTTTAAGCTATTGCATAGCTTTTATCGCGGGCTTTGAGCGCGGCGACCGAATCAAGAAATTCCGTAACGTAACGAAAATAAAACCTAACACCCCCCACTCCGCCTACCATGAAATGACGGTTCCCATGACAACGTGATGTTGTCATGGGAACGTAATTTTTGTTTTATGTCATCACGTCATCATCCCAAGTGTAGCGTTGACAAATTGGAAGTATGGAGGTTACAAATGCTATGCAATAGCTTTACCGCAGCAGTCCCCGAGTGCCACACGTTTTTTTTTTTTTTCTTCACTCGAATGAAGGCGGGTCGCTTGTTGTACAAGTATAGTTTTACGGTCAAGGAGCATATACCTTTCCAACATAGCCGGTGCATTTCGCCTCTTAGAACCGTCAATTTCTTTCAAAATTTTGGCAGTGACGTAGTCGGAAAAAAAGTAAAAATTTACCTTAGGTGCATAACGTTTATTCTTTGGCTGTACCCACCTGTATAACGAAGTAATTAACCACAGCCTACCTACCCCTAATGTTATGCAGACCAAGCAGTTTAGTTAACAAAACACATTATCAGAAAATTCCAATTTTTAAAATCAATTTTGTCCCCACATAACCATATCCCGTAGTCCAATTATTGAGCTTCATGGGTCGGCTTATCCTCCAGGCGGTCGTGTAATCCAATGAGGATGCAGGTACAGTCGGGCGACAGTTTTGTCGCATCATTGAGTCGCACCCTCACACTCCAACTACCTACTGTGGTTCGTAGGGCTGTGCTGATTAGAAATTAGATTTTTAGTCTACATTTTGCTTATTATTTTCTCGTTGGTTATTTTATCATTAAGTTAGGTAAATATTTTGGTTGTGCCCAAGGCCTGTGGTTCTAATTATATTCCGGTATTTTACATAAGTATTCTGGTTTCTTTGTAGGTTCTTTTCATAGATTTAAATGAAATTCAGGCACTTCCCCTTCTTATCTTGTAGCGGTATCGGCACGAATGTATCTTAAATCGGCATAATAAAATCATATTTGTCAGCCAGCGAGTTTGTGATGGTGAGGCCCAGGGTGTACCGAACAAACATTCAAGTATTCCCGGAGATTTTTAATGTCCCCTTATTATAACTTCCGCAAAACCTCAAGCAGCCGCCGCGATCTAATCCATCAAAATGTTGCTGAAACAATTTACTTTTACTTAACAAAATTGATGTTCCAAGTATTTTCTCCCCTCGGCACCCCTACATTTCGCTGAGCTAGCGTTAGATGGATAGCCCTTGAGACCCAATGCCGACGTATAGTCAACTTCCGATATAGTCGGCACTTGTATGAAGCTGCGGTGTATACCTGAGACACTTCGATATGCCACAGTTTACATTTTTATCTTCTTTAGAATCTTGTACCACCTTGAGACCATTTTCCACAAGTTTAGATAAGAGATGCGTAATGTTATATGTATATCTTTTGTTAAGTATTTTGTTCAGGCTTATATCAATAGGCCGATTCCCGGCCACCGTAGGCGCAGGCTTGCGGACGGTGAGCATTGGGGAGCTCGCCGTCCGATAAGGACTAGGCCCGGGTCGACGGCGCGTTGTCTTCCACACGCGCCTCAAAGAGGCCGATGCCTGCCGGGGTCGCGGGAAAGTCCGAAAAGGATACCGTGGCCCCTGGCAATATAGCAACTGAAGGAACATGGGTGGGTTTTAGTCAGTAAGAGTGACACGCCCTCCCGCTCCGCCCAGAGCGGGAGAAGTTACTTGATAATTTCCCACCCAAAAAAAAGTCTTCTATTAATAACCAAGAGAATAAAGAACCGGACCGGAGAACCGGATGCCTGAGAGATGTTTCTTGACGGTATGTGAAGCCAAGTCAGAGGCCTATGGGTGGCTTTAAAACTCTGACACCAGGTTAGTCACTAACCACAGGAAAAGAAAAAGAAACCCAAGAGAACCATTACAACAATTATTTAATAGTAATCTCTTGGAAATATACGGTCTCGGAATGAAGGTCTCGGGATGTTGGTTTAAAGATTTTCCTCTAACTATATTCCATTTGAAATAAGATTAGACACTTAAACAAACCTTTTTTACAGTCCGTTCAACCGATTTTGACTTCTATACCATAGGCATAAGGATGGCATTAATAGCAAAAAAGTGGTTACAATACCAATTGTTTATTGCAGCTGCCATTTGTCATGCCATCAACGCAATAGAAGTCAAAATCGGTTGAATGGACTGCAAAAAAGGTTTCTTTAAATGTCTAATCTTATTTCAAATGGAGTATAGATTATCTGCAAAAAGTAATCAAAATAATATTGTTTTCTTTATTTGTTTCGTCTATGATTTTGTTTGAGATATATTTTCCCTTTTATGTTGTTCTTTAATTTTCTGTTTTTAATTTCTTTTCAACGCAAACAGCGAGTGTTACAGGTAAGGTTATCCACCCAATTAGTAATTACCGCTAGTGTGTACTTGATAACATTTAATTGTGCATTATGCTGTGTTTGCTATGCGTGAAGACAATGATCGTAAACGTACGCTAGTCAGGGACAACCTTTATTTTGTAAAAGGTGTTTATTTGTGAATGTTTTGGGGTCGCGAGTACAAAAATATGCAACGTTTTTCATTTGATTTTTGTGGAGTGGATGTTGTTTCGGAGAAAATATTGAAAAGGAAAAATATCGTATTTATACAATACTGGTTTCATTGCAAATATAGAAACCGAAGGTTACCGAAAGCTTGGTAATGCAACCGATCAGTAAATCTGTTATCTAAACGAATGCTAGCATTGATTGATCAAAAGGACAATAACTTATCATCGTTGTATAAGTATCCTACATAAATTCGATTTTGTAGCCTCACAAATTCAAGTTTTTTGTTCATAAATTGGCTGTCAGTTTAACAAAAATATGAATATACAGGGGGCATCGACGCGAAAACTGTTACCATGGATTCAGTACATGATTTTGAACCCCTTTTTTTTTGGGTTGGAAATTATCAAATAACTTCTCCCGCTCTGGGTGGAGCGGGAGGGCGTGTCAGACTCTTACTGACTAAAACCCACCCGTGTTCCTTCGGTTGCCCTGTTTCCGGGGGCCACGATTTCCCTATCGGTTTTCTTCGAACCCCCGGCAGGCATTGGCCCTAGCGGACCCCGTCAATTCTGCTGACATCTCTTTGAGGCGCGCGTGGAACACAACGCGCCGTCGACCCGGGCTTGGTCCTTATCGGACGGCGAGCTACCCATTGCTCACCGTCCGCAAGCCCGCGCCTACGGTGGCCGGAAATCGGCTCGTGATTCCCGCCCCGGGCGTCTCCTCCTATTGCGGCGGTTAGGGGCGTGAGGGCGCGAAATTTGCCTCTCACTCACTCGTTCCGCCTCCTCCTTCGCGAGCATTACCGCTTCGCAGAAGGAGGTGACGGCCTGCCATTTCCTCTCGCTCCGTACCATGGCCTGAACCAGGGCCGGACGCGAGAGATCACCGCCGCCGATCGCCTCTACGAGGACACGGCGTTGCTCCGCCCAAGCCGGGCAGACCTCCACCGTATGCTCCACCGTGTCCTCAGGCCGATCCACACAATGGTGACACCCGGGTGTTTCCTCCCGCCTTATCCTGTACAGGAACCTCCCGAAACAGCCGTGTCCGGTGAGGACCTGCGTCAGGCGGAAGGTGAGGACGCCGTGGCGTCTCTCCAGCCACTCCTCAAAGAGGCGTCTTATCGCCGCAATTGTGGCGTGCCCAATGATTTTGAACCCCTGGCGTTGAATTTTTGGTCGGTTATTATTATTTTTTTATCAGCTATTCCATACATTTTGACCGCGTAGGTATTTGCACTTTTCTATGAAACGGTAGATAAAAAAAAAAACCGACGAAAACTTTCAACGCAGGAGGGTTCAGAATCATGTACTGAATCCATGGTGAAAGTTTTTGCGTCGATGTCCCTGCCACCTTGTATGTAGACTGATTGATTTTAAAGAATTATGCTAGTTTCTGTCACCTATCCATCAATAATATGCTAATAATCAAGACTACTATTTAGATCACAATAAAACATAAGATAATGTTCATAATATTCAGTAGTATAATGCTAATCCCTTATCCTGATAACCACATTCCGTGTTAAAGCGTAGGTAAAGTTAAAGTGAAGTGCTTGAGTAATTATTATGAGTAAATTTGCTCGTTCCTACGCTATCTCGGCGCCTCGGCGTTATCCAATTAGTGACAACCATCATGTAAGGGTTGCCAGATATAAAAACGTTTTTGGACTAAAAAATTTTTTGGTGTCTCGTTGGTTTAGCGCTATCAAAGCGTTTGGGATTTCTACAACAATGTTCAACAGGATTGACATAAACTTGTGGCATCGCCAGACTGACGTCACGTAAAATCTTGCATCGCGCAAGCAGAGTTTACCGCGCGACCAACATATACAGGGTGACAGGGACATCGACGTGAAAACTGTTACCATGGATTCAGTACAGTAAAATAAGTGAATTTGTCTTCAGTTTGAAAACTTTCTATTTTAACAGACTTTTAAAAAGGAGGAGTTTTAGTTTTAAAAAATTACTTTTTCCTCTTGCCGTCATTCGTTGTCTCTCAATTCTACTTCCACTCAGCGTTGTCATGCCGATCGTCTCATCATCATCCGTCACTGCTGGACATAGGCCTCCTCCAAGCACCACCACTTTGACCAGTTCTGTGCTTCTCGCATCCAGCGGATTCCTGCCGCCTTCACTAGGTCATCTGTCCACTTTGTAAGAATCTTCCGACTCTACGTCTTCCGGTACGCGGTCGCCACTCCAGAACCTTTCGGCCCAATCGGCCGTCGGTTCTGCGAGCTATGTGCCCTGCCCAGTGCCACTTAAGTTTGGCAATTGTTCGAGCTATGTCGGTTACCCTATGGATCTCTTCATGTCTGATTTGATCAGGTAGGGAAACTCCAAGCATAGTCCTCTCCATTGCCTTTTGGGTGACTTTCCGATTGCCGATCGTCTAATCATTCAACATTTTAATAATGTTGCTGGTCGTTCAAACTCACATTCCCCCCACGTGAGTGGAGTAAAAGATTCTGTGCTATTTTAAAATGACGCGAATTAATTAACCCCTGAGTTAGGGTTACCACCTATTATACCTACGCGATGCTCGTGGTCTTATGTAAATACCTTTTTACATTAAATATTACTTGTTATGTAAAGGTACGTTGCGTAAACTTTTCCATTATGATTATGAGTTAAATTAGTTCGTTGCAGCGCTGTCGCTCAGTAACGAAGTTATCCAATTAGTGGTAACCCTCTCGCACGAGGGTTGTCATACAAAGACGTGGTTTTGTTCGAAGATTATTAACTCAATTGCTGTATTAATCTTTAAATGAAATAATATTAATTTATACGTGTTTTCGAATAGAATAATTAAGTTCAGTTCAATCTACAATCTTTTTATTAAACTGCTATGTGCCATAGGAACAGCCGAGTGAACCAATAGTAAAAGTCTACAATGCTAACTTTGCACACAGTACAGAAAAACATCGAACATAGCTCAGCACTATGAAAATCTTACAACTGGCCACATCCCTATCAAACTTTAGTTTTAAAAAGCTCGCCACCAAACCTACAGTATATTATAGCTATACGTAGACGTCTCGTCTCCGCCGGACGTGGCAATTTGCGACACCATAGCCCCCCCTTTAGCCACCTTGCCACCATCTCCGTACTCCCCACTGCCATCCTCCTCGCAGCTCCGTTTGTGTTGAATGTTGAAGCTACTGCACGCATGTTTGTTTGTTGTATAGTTAGTAATTATGAAAATAAATGGTAGATCAGCTAGTTGAAAAATTCTAAAGACAAGACACCTACATAAATCAGGTAGCCCAAGGTATTTTAATTTGTGAGAAATCTCGAATTAAACTAATTTGAGGTAAACCAATCAATGCAGGTGTCCTTTAGGTTCTGACCTCATGGTCAAAGCATTATTACGTAGCTACCTAGTCTCCTTAAAAGTATTTCTACGAAAAAGTAGTCCGTAAATAGCTCTAGTAACTGAAAGCCTTTTTCATTTAATCTGTTTTTCTATTTTTTGTCAATCTATCACAACGTCTCCTTTGAGATTTAACCCCTGATTTCAAGGCTGGTTTTATACGAGCCTAGTAATGTGACAATACAGTAAGTCAATTCAGCTTTGACTTGCTACTGGACTCTTGTAGACACTAATTTCAACCCAGTTCAGTGCAGACTTCGCGCCCTCAAGTCAGTCCAGCTGACTAACCTGCCCGTCTATTTTCGGGCGCCGTAGCTTCCCCCGCCTGACTTACTGCTCTCGTCTTTATGAACCCACTGACTGGGTTCGAAATTTCGAGTCACCTGGACCCAGCCATCGTATAAACCAGGCATTAATGATCAGAGACTTATCTGACTTTCAGAAACTGTAGGTTAGTTATCCTTACCATTCACCGACTCCAGATAGTAGAAGATAATCCTATCTTTCACACCTGCACTTGAAATCACAAAGATATTCATAAGTTAAACCTTTTTCCAGGTAAAGAAAATGGCAGAACGCGTAGCCAAATGCCGTGAGGAAGTATCCAAGAGTAGAGAGAAGTATCAGTCAGCGTTGGCAGAGATAACGGCATATAACCCTCGCTATATCGAGGACATGACGGGCGTCTTCGAGCGGTGCCAGCAGATGGAGGCCCAGCGGCTGAAGTTCTTCAAGGATGTGCTGTTCAGCTTCCACAAGTGCCTCAATATCAGTCAGGAACCTTCGTGAGTAAACATGTGTAATTTAGATAAACTTCACGACTTACCAATGAAACTGAACGAGATCAGCACATCTAAATCGAATTCAAGAGCCGTCAGTTTTATCATTTTTGTGAAATATTTTTAGTGGTGAAATCCACCCTAAAAGATATCAGACAAAAAGAAGTAGCCCTGAAATAAGCCTTTTCTTATTTCCTTGTATCCCAACGAACTATATGATAACTGATGTGGTGGCAAAAATATTTGTCAGCCAGAAGGGTGGAGCGAGGCTGCTCTTTCAGAGATCACAAGACGTACATTTAACAAAATATTGTTTAGGCTGTCTAATTATTATGAGCCTACATATATGGCGTATTATTTTAACCCCTTATTCATTGAATCGTAGTTCCTATGAGATTCCACGTCCAAAATGTAAAAGCCTATTCTTTAAGCCACTGACACATTACTGTGTCGTGTTGTGTCGTGACTAGTGATGTGCCGGGTATCCGTATCCGTATCCGCGGATATCCGAGGGAGAAAAAAGATCTGTATCCGTATCCGTTACTTTTTGGTGGATCTTGAACGGATCTTTTATATTAATACATTTCATTACGTATATGAAATTTTAAAGATATGTAGCAATGAAATACTGTTAACTTCAATCCAAAATAGTAAAAAATATATATATCTTGTTTATTATAATTAAAGTAGAGTAAGTACCAGTAAATTAAGTTATAAGTTAGTAATTAAACTATCTTTGTAGTGAGATCAAACCTCTAATATTTGTGCTATGCTAATTGAAATAATTATGTGAGTTAACACATGAATTAAAACCATGTTGTTTTCAAGAAAAAAAAAATACGCGCCATAATTAATATTGAGTAATGGTAAATTGTATTTCAAAAAGAGTAACTTGGCAGCTTTGTCCCCCAAAAGTCAGTTACGATGAAGATCATAAATAATTCCTGCTGAACCTGAAGAAAGTTGAGATCCGTATCCGCGGATCACATTTTTTAACGATCCGGCACATCACTAGTCGTGACGCGGGATACACCAATCAAACGAATCTGTTCAGGACTACGTCAAATCATAACGAGTGTTGATTGGCTAACACTGCGTCAGAAGGCGTCACGACACGACACAACACAGTAATATAAATCCGGCTTTACATGTGTGTTGGCTAGGAAAATAGACTTGCTAGCCCAAGTTATCATTGCATTTGAATAACATGTACGCCTGAAATTTTTCAGATTACCCCAAATATACGAAGAATTCCACCATACGATAAACAACGCGGACAGTCAAAAGGACCTCAAATGGTGGGCCAACAACCACGGCGTGAACATGGCGATGGGCTGGCCCCAGTTCGAGGTAACATAACATACATTGCTGCTCCGACACTGGCCTGCATACAAACCCGTCCCACTCACAGCGCAGTGCATTTACTATCTGTAATCTATGCGATTAGATCAAGTACTCTATGCATCTTATTAACGTGAATGCTTTTAGGTATTGCATTCAGTCTTTAGGTACGGATTTTGTCAAACCATGTGGATTTAAAATGGTCCTAATTTTGTGTCTGACATAGACTTATTCTTGATACATAAAATTGCGAAATACATGAGATGATTCATTAAAAAAAATATCCATAAAAATTATATCCTCGTAGTAAAAACCCGAGTCTTTGACAAGTTTTTCCATGCATAGTCCCCTGAATAAAATCATAAAGATAACCATGGTTTCATAATAATCTGTTTTAGTCTTAGGCAAGATTTAAGGGCATTAGTCGTATCAGTATGAGAAACTAAGCATGTCTTAGATGTCTATTCTAAATTTTCCCTATTATTTATACAAATTACAGTATTTAGTTGTATCTAATAATATTTAGAATTCTTCGTAGAACCCGTAATAATAATTCTATGGTGGCTGCACACTGCGGAAATATTCTAGAGACCCCTGAATCCTCATAAGGCTATTTTTATTTATAGTTGATAAATTAATTTAGGTATGTCATTTATTACATATTTCCTGGTCAAAAAATCTGTGCATCCAGTTAAAATGTCGCCTAAACTTTTTAGATTTAAAAAATTGGTCCTTCATTCCAACAAAAATTGGTCCTTCATTCCAACAAAATTTGGTCCTTACGGTGTGCTGCCACTGTGCTTGTAGTTAGACCTTCAAACAATCCCCTTTATCACAAGGTCCTTTAATGCCGAACAAAAGCAATATTTGATCAAGATAGGAACGTTTCAACACCGCCTTTACCTCGCATACCAACCGCTAAATATTTACAAAAATAAATACTTCATCATCATCATCATCAGCCTATAAATGTTCCCACTGCTGGGACACAGACCTCCTCTCTGTGAGAGGGAGTGGGCCGTAATCCACCACGCGGGCCCAGTGCGGGTTGGTAGATGTCACATGTCTTCGAATTTTCGGTTCTAGGACATGCCGGTTTCCTCACGATGTTTTTCCTTCACCGTTTTGAGAGCAGTGATGATGAAATAATTTACACAAAGTAAAGCGCCTGTCTGGGTTCGAACCTACGACCTACAACTCGTAAGTCGCGGCCGTTACCACTGGGCCACCACTGCTCTATAATAAATACTTATATGCGAATAATTCGAACGGATTTCCGTCGACTATGCAATATTTTAAAATTTATTCGCGACCTAGAATGAGTAAATGAAAAGAATTTTTATTGTTTTGGGTCAAGTGCAACGTAATTGCTTTTGTAATATTTTGATTAATGCATAGCAATTGTAATTATTGCTGGTCACACCATTTCGACGGAATTAATTCGTTTACAGTATTTAATTACGCTGTATCGCAATAAAATATTTTAATAAAAAGGTCATGTTTTACATAGTTATTACAAATAATGAACTAAACGACATTCTCAATTAAAATGCAGTTTACAAAACCACTCAATCTTACTTACACAAAAATAACTAAACGTGACGATTAACACAAGGTCGATACGCCGGAAACGGATCCGATACAAAACAAATACTTGGCGGAAGCATCAGCAATGGTCGCCCGCATGATCGCGACCGCCCGGCGACCGCTGCCGCGACCGCAGACCGCGCCCTGGTCGCAGGCGGTCCGCCGCTTGCGCCTAGCTCTGCCCACTTTCTGCTTCGGTGTGGATGAGAAAGCTTCGAGCCGTGTGGCGCCTTCGGTCATCAGTAGCCAGTGCTATGGAAGCAGCCGGTTTTATAGCAACCCGCTGATGGTACGACCACGGTGTGGGTTCGGTGGTGACGCGAATGGTGTGGGGTTTATACTTTGACGAAGAACATATTAAAAATAAACCTTTTGTACTTGAAATTAAGTCTAAAGTCAAAGTATTGATCACATTTCTATTGTTTGCGGTTGCAGTTTTTAGCACGGCTTTATGATCTGATGATGGACAGTGGATTTTGTGGGTGTCAGTATGATAAAGATAAAATTCCTTGTAAATTTCTAAAGCTTAAGAGATTTCAGCGAGTTTTTTATTATTTTTGAAGTTGATTATAGTCGAAGAAATGCTATGATGACATTAAAAAAGTCCTAATACTCACCTATTAAAAATAGAAATACTTATATTTTGTAAAATTTTTTTTAAAGGTAAGTATGTCTATTGTATCTCACCGGCAAACAATTAATGCAACACCTTCAAGAAAATTCAATTATTACATAATCCCACAGAATGCACTGTAAATCGACTATCATAAAGCTAGCACTCGATACTGAGAATCGATTAATCGTAATCGAATTTCATCATGAAATGATTTTGCAAAGCACCGAAGGGTTTGATAGTGTCACACGAATATAGACCGTGATGTATGGTGTTAAAGAACAATTTCGCTCATAGTTGATCACAACACCTTTCATGGGGCATTTACACTTGGTCGGTTGGCCGTGGGTGACTGACAACTATTCGGCGACCGACCAGATATATTAAGGGGGATGCGATTCGGTAGCACGCGAAAATCGGATTTTGTACGTTTTTTTGCAACTTACACGTCAGTGACAGGTTGTATGTTCATCAAAATATGATTCGTAACTGTAACAAATAAGTATTAAATAGAATTATTGTCTTTTGAATCATCAATACAAATCTCTTGAGTTAGAATTGGCCTCAATGTCATGATTCCATGAAATAGTCGTTCGATAGAGTAATTTAACCTTAGAAAGTCGTATTGGTGATTTAAACGATTATAATTATGTAAATACATATTTGTTACGGTACTATAATATACAACCTAAGACTGATTTGCAAAAAAACGTAATAAAATTCGAATTTCGTGGACTACCCTGGCGGTTTCGCCTTAAGCACTGCAATCAAAATGTTCATTCAAATTGAGTGATACTTCAATATACCTAGAGTGCTATGATGGTATCACTCACAAATATTTGCGAAATTGTCATTCGTCACTGAAATTCTAATTCAGCGAAATTGAATTTAAGTGACGGCAATTCGGCAACTGCTAATCGAATTTCCCGATTCGAATTCCACTGAATTCGATAATCAAATGTCACAGTTCCGACTGGCAGCGCCGGAATTCCGAATCCTGTTTTAGTTACGAAATTAGACCGCCCTAATTCCGGATTTGATTCTAAATTAGGTTACTGATTTCTGGATTCAGTACGATGTAAATGCGAGCACTCTCATAGTCACTCATCCACACTGAAGTATGGGTAGCAAAATAAAAGCAAACTGTTTTAGAAAAGCACGCAATGTCACAAAAAAATATTATAGATGCTGAAAGCGGTATGGGAGGTATCCGCCATTTTGTAGCTCCGAAAAATCAGGTAAAAAGGTTTAAATCGGCAAGCACAGACCAAAATGAATAAATTTATGAAAATAAAATTGCATTTTGATACAATAAATTTAATTGAATTAAAACCAAAACGATATTTGATACCTAGAAATTGTACAGTATATGGAAACACAAAAATGTCGGATAAACCTTGCGCCACGAAGGACCGACTACATTCCCAGTTGTTTTTTTATTATCTAATAGCATGTATTTTACTTTTCCCTTTCTGTACTCCCCACTATAGTGCAATTAGCTTGTATTACCTTCTAACGAACACCGGCTTTGTATGGACGTGTCTATGTTTACCTAATTTTGTTAATTACTTTTTTTTTCACTTTGAGTTTGCATTTGAGCGACGAGACGTTGGGAAAACAATTGAGAAATATTTTTGATAGACTCTTTATTTGAAACATCTAATTTTATTTTGATAGTTTATAGTTGATGAAATAGCAAGAAGTTTAGTCAAGAATTTTACATAATTTAGTTCTTTAATAGATTTTTTAAATAATTTACCTAGTTTATAAAACATGTTTCACTTTGATTATGTGTAGTTTGATACTGTAGTAAAACAATTTGTTTTACTCTTAACTCATTGTCTACATAAACATAATTTATTTATTGTTTCACATCCTCTTTTTTAACAAAGAGCTATCACAGTAAATTTTAAAATATCAGATACATCTCCTTTAACGTAGAACTGCCACAGTATACGTAAAAATATCAGAAACTAAACAAAAAATATCTAAAATCTACGTCTTCCCAACGTCTCGTTGCCCCGCCGTGACCGCTTGTGACGTGTGTGTCGGTGGACAGGAGTACACCGAGGAGTTCCGAGACATCGCCAAGGGCAAGTCCAAGGAGAGCCTCCCCACCGGGCCCATCACGCTGCTGAACCAACGGCCCGTCAGCGAGGATGTACGTTACACAACAATAGTTTAGATATAGCTTTACGGACGACCGCGATGGTGATTCTTCGTATCGTACTCTTGAGACATAATTTAGCTAAAAGACGTCCAGTGCTGGACATGGCCTCCTCTAGACATCACCACAACGACCTCTCCTGAGCTTCTCGCATCCAGCGAATTCCCGAAACCATCAACAGGTGGTCGGTCCACCTTGAGGAGGAATGGTTGGACACCTTCGATAAAATATTAGCCAGTCAGCTAGGAGGTATTGACTGCTGAACTGATTGGTGATGATTGTGAGTTATAAAGATTCTTATTGGCCAGATGACAACATCTCAGTAGGTATGTATGTAACATAACAAATGTCAGTAGGAGAAATGCTGTCGACTGAAAAATACAGAAGACATCTTGTAAGACCACAAAAGCAGTTTTGTAAATGAATTTGCGAGTTCAACGAGTCCAGGAAATGACAATGGCTTTGTCCTTCATGTTGCCAATCCGTAAAATCTTAAACAACATCTAGCTTGGACGTCACGTACGTAAACCACCATCGCTGTCGTACGTAAAATGACGTCACGCACGCGCCAGCTGCGTCACACATTCAGTGTTGCCAGACTGAACATATTTTGTACTTGTACAATACATGGTTCAGAATAGGATTTAAATGAGAATGAATGAAAGCCGGATTGGTAATTTGGTGTCTCGTAAATGCTTTATAAGTTAGTTGTAGCATGACGGGTCTAAAAGTAGTTTGATTCTGGGATGAGGTCATTCTCATTTTAATCTTTTTTTTATGTATTTTTATTTTATTTTTGTTTATCGATGTTGCATGATGGATGTTTGCTTCATTCTACAGTTTATGCATATTGGCATGAATTAACAATTTAACCCACATATGTAAAATTATTACCGTTAAATTCTATATATTTAAAAGAATATTTAAGTAAATGTTTTAAAAATATTGATCTACAATAATCCCCGAGTAAAATATGTATTTATATGTGAAAAAGAGAAAGGACCAAATTTATTTTTACCTGACTGCAAATAATGGTTATTTTATAACAAGTTTGTTTCAAGTAAATTCACTACTTGTGACACCATTTTGTTTTAATATGGTTTGAAACTAATCTACATACTTAAAAAATTTGGTCCTTCCACTTTAAAAAAAAACTGACTTCATAAAAACGTCCCAATTTTAAATATCTACTTCACGTGAACTACAGGAGCTGCCACCGATCAACAACACCAACAACAAGACGAGCAAGGCTGCCAACCACACGGACGTGGCTCCGCAACCGCCAACAACTGTCATCAACAACACCGCACCCGCCAACAACACTATTGACAAGAAGAGCATCAGTGCACCTATCGCTGTTACGTGAGTATTTATGATTTACGGATATTTAAATTAATTGGATAACGATCGAAGTAAACTATCTACCAAAAACAGAAAATAAAGGCATTCCCTGTGCTGCATGCTGTCATAAACTTAGCAAAAAAAAAGAAGAAATTTATATTGTCTGACTTCACTGTCACCGCCCATGACAGGAAACACCAGGAACGCAGAAAAACTGTGTAGAGTGTTTGGCAAGAAAATAAAAATATGTGATTCACTCCGGGTTGAGATGATGAGGATAATCCTACTGCCAATAGAATAATCCTTATGCCTCTTAGGACCAAAAGCTAAGGACGCCTACCCAGTTGTGGGTGATTCTGGGTAGAGATGATGAAAATCACATGTCAACCACCACAAGAATAAATTTACCCAACCACCTCCCTATTCCATTCCTTACATACGCTGCTTAACCCTGCAGTAGTCGCGCGGATTACATATGTAATCCATGGTTATTTAAAATGAAATATCTCATAAACTATTCAAGTGTGTTAGCCGGGACTCCATGTACTTTAAGTGTAGTAACCCCCGCCCCCGCTCAGTTGCGTTCGTGAATTGGCGACATATGTTTGTGTCAGGAGAGGGTATTTTAAACTCGGCCATTGTCGGTCCAAGAAACCACTAAGTAACAGAGGACGTTTACAGGACAATATTTTGTTATAGCTGATTTGAACAAGACTGTTAACGATTTATGTTTGTTTTTTATTGTAATTTAATTTTAGAAGAGATATTTTGTCATATATTATTAAATAAATAATAATACAGAGGATGAATGAAAGGCGACTAACAAAATGTATTTACAAGGCTGATGTAAAGGGAAAGGCCGGGCGGGGACGCCCTTTTTTTTCTTTTTTTTTTTTTTGGGTGGGAAATCATCAAATAACTTCTCCCGCTCTGGGCGGAGCGGGAGGGCGTGTCAGACTCTTACTGACTAAAACCCACCCGTGTTCCTTCAGTTGCCGTGTTGCCAGGGGGCCACGATGTCCCTATCGGTTCTCTTCGAACCCCCGGCAGGCATTGGCCCTAGCGGACCCCGTCAATTCTGCTGACATCTCTTTGAGGCGCGCGTGGAACACAACGCGCCGTCGACCCGGGCTTGGTCCTTATCGGACGGCGAGCTACCCATTGCTCACCGTCCGCAAGCCCGCGCCTACGGTGGCCGGAAATCCTCTCGTGACTCCCGACGCCCAGGGCGTCTCCTGCTGCGGCGGTTAGGGGCGCGAGGGCGCGAAATTTGCCTCTCCCTCACGCGCTCCGTCTCCTCCTTCGCGAGCATTACTGCTTCGCAGAACGAGGTGACGGCCTGCCATTTCCTCTCGCTCCGTAGCATGGCCCGAATCAGGGCCGGACGCGAGAGATCACCGCCGCCGATCGCTTCCACGAGGACACGGCGATGCTCTGCCCAAGCCGGGCAGACCTCCACCGTATGCTCCACCGTGTCCTCCGGGCGATCCACACAGTGATGACACCCGGGCGTTTCCTCCCGCTTTATCCTGAACAGGTACCTCCCGAAACAGCCGTGTCCGGTGAGCACCTGTGTCAGGCGGAAGGTGAGGACGCCGTGGCGCCTCTCTAGCCACTCCTCAAAGAGGGGTCTTATCGCCGCAATTGCGGCGTGCCCAGCGCTGGGTTGCGACAATCGCACTCTCCATTCCGCCATGAGATCCCGCCGGAGCTCTGTCCGCTGTGCCGCAACTTCTTGCGGCATCGGAGTTAAGCCCCGGCGTTTCGCCTCCTCGCGCCACTCCCAAATGTGCGCGAGGACCTTTGCCTCCAGATCCCATGGCGGTACTCCGGCAAGGAGGCTCGCCGCCTCGCAGGAGACCGTGCGGTATCCTCGGGCCAGCCGGATGGCCATGACCCTTTGGGACGCGTTAAGCCGGCGGGCTGGCTGCCGCCTCAATGAAGGCGCCCACACCGGCGCCCCGTAAAGGGCCATGGACCGCACGACCCCCGCGTAGAGCCTCCGGCAGGAGGCGTTTGGACCTCCCAGATTGGGCAGGAGCCGCCTCAAGGCAGCCCCGGCCCGGTCCAGTCTGGGAGCCAAACGTCGGAAATGCTCCACGAAGTTCCACCGGCTGTCGAGGACGAGTCCCAGATACTTCATCGTCGACTCGACGCCGATGTGAACCCCTCCCGCCATTACCTGGGAACCCGGCGGTGGCGCACTACGAGGACCATAGAAACCCATGGCCTCGGACTTGTGCAGGGCCACCTCGAGTCCCAGCTGCCGGATTCTTTCGACGATTGTCGCAACCCCGCGTGTCGCTAAGTCGGCCGCCGCCTGGTACGACCTCCCCTGCGCCAGGACCAGCGTGTCGTCAGCGTAACAGACGACGCTGACGCCAGTAGGGAGATCGGCGCGCAGCACCCAGTCGTATCCGATGTCCCACAGATGCGGCCCCAGGACCGAACCCTGTGGGACACCGCACGACATCTCTCGCCGGTTCCACTCTCCTTGGTGACCGGGGTAGATGACAGCCCTGTCCGTCAAATAGGCCTCGACCACACGACAGAGGTAGGTCGGCATCCGGTGATACCGAAGTGCCTCCCTGATGCAACTCCAGGGCAGGGTGTTAAAGGCATTGGCGATTTCTAGAGACACCGCCAAGACGACCCCACCCCGGGCCACAGCATCCCCCGTCGTGAGGGCTCGCACGCGCATGATGGCGTCCACCGTAGAGCGCCCCCTGCGGAAACCGAATTGGCTCTCCGCCAGATCCGGCCCCACTCGCACCAGCTGCCCGACGAGGCGGTCTGCAATGACTCTTTCAAAGAGCTTGCCCACCTCGTCGAGCAGCACAATGGGCCGATAGGCGGACGGAGAGTCCGCCGGGCGCCCGGGCGGGGACGCCCTAGGAGGACATATACTGACCTTATTGGTGATGTTCTTCAGAAAGGCCAGGTGCGTAGTACTCGCAACCGGCGTGCGTGTATGACCAGATGTATGAACGTAAACGAGGCAAAAGGAGTATGTAAGGATCGTAGCAGGTGGCGTTCTGTAGTTTCTGCCTATCCCCATGAGAAGAAGGCGTGAGTTTATTTATGTATGTAAATAATAATACGATTGAATTTCATTTAAAAAACAACAAAAAAAATTGACCAGCATATGTAATCCGCGCGACCACTCACGTGATTTCTTAGGGCGCGACCACTGCATGGTTAAGACCATGAACTGCCTACATCCTCCCTTCCTTCCCCTAGTATCGAGCACCTAGAGATATTCGCATGCACACCGGACTGTAAATACGACCGCAACGATTCCTTCACCCGACTGGTCCGCATGGCTTTGGGGCCCGGTGTGTCCAGCAGTTCCAGGTTTACCATCACGGATTTGAGCGAGCCGATATATGATGAGTTAGTTATTGCCTTTTGCAAACTGCGTTCATAATTTAGTTTCCATTTTATGTGATTTTGGAAAAGTAACTTTATTAACTACACATGAAGTCTAACTTCCGCTGCAACTTTGATATTTAACCTTTTGACCGCCCCAGTCGGTTTCAAACAACAAATTTTTTCGTCTCGTGCCGAGCCTATGTTCGTTTTTTTTTTTTTTATGTGGACGATCCTATTCGTCGTAAGGTATTTATTTGTCGATTTATGAACTCGGAGCTGGGGGCACTTTAATTGATATAAAATCAAGCGGTCAATAGGTTAATGACCTTTTCAACAGTTCCACTGAAATCAGTTTAATTTACAGTACAAATATGGTCTTAATGTCCCTCGGCAAAACTCGTGTTTCGTCAGTCATTGGATCTCTATCAGTTGCCCTTTGCACTTGGTGCAGACCGGACGCTCTCAATCGACTTGAAAGTTAATAGAGTTGTTAATACTCTTTTAATTTAATGTAATTTATTTTAAAAATGGGAGAAAAGCTGCTAAAGTCGCAGGCACGACAGATAGGAAAATAGTTTTACAGCTCTATATAGAATCAAAACAAAACAACAATAAAAAAATCACCTTTGTACGTATTCTTCTGTTCCTTGTCTTGTCTGTGTATTATTTGTGTGTACATAAATGGTTAAATAAATAAAGTACTTAGTTCTGAATTCAAATTACTATACATGATAAATCTAATGATTGCTGGACAAGGAAATTAGCATTAGTTTGTATTCGGAAATCCGATGATACCCGAGGGACATTAAGCAAATAGAAATACTGTACACACTTTATAAATTGATATTTACTTAAATGGAAATAACTTGATTGGAAACAACAATTGAATAGACTTCATTGTGTTTTAGGGCATAGGTTAGTGTGTCATAGGGCTTAGAATAAATTATATATTCTTGTAATGACATTTCATATAATTGTATGTATGTTCTTGAAGGGTATTTGGCTTTTTAATTTTGTTTTGTAGTTTGTTTTTTTTATTTAAGTTGGCAACATTCATCAATAAAGGAATTTTATTAAATACTAGCTTCTGCCAACGACTTCGGCCGCGGGACCTCTTTATAAATTATATACTATGTTACTCATTGATAATATAGCATTCTACTGGTAAAATAATTTTTAAATCGTTCCAGTAGTTTTTTAGTTTATTATTCATAACAAACTAAAACACAAATATTTTCTCTTTATAATATTATTAGTGTAGGTAGATAATATTAATGTAGAAGTAGTTATGATCGATTTTGCAAAGGTAGCGTGTACTATATTTTATGGTAACTTATAAACCCTTTGTATGTTTTAGAAAACTTTAAATGTTTGTTTTAAACCATGTTAAAAAAACGGATGGCAACGTTTTAACTTTCTCCTCATCTTTTCCAGCAACGGTACAGCCTCAGCGCCAAAATCGAACAAGACATCGCCAGCTAAAGACAGCATCAAAGGGGGGCAGGAGAATCCTTTCGACGAGGATGAATGGGACGAGGAGTCCGGCGGAGCCCTGACGGACACAGGCGAGCCCGGGGTTCCTGTCAGAGCGCTGTATGACTACACTGGCGCAGAGAGCGACGAGCTTAGCTTCAGACAAGGTGAGAAAACAAATAAAAGAAAAAAAAAAAACATGTCTGTATTTCCCGAAAGGGGTAAGGAGAAGTGAAAAGGGTTGAGGTGGTTAAGTGGGGACTGCAAAGAAGTGAAAAGGGTTGAGGTGGTTAAGTGGGGACTGCAACATACTGGTATAAGAAGATAAGAAGAATATTTTGGTTATACAGGGTGTCCGGTAAATAATGGATAACCTTGAAGTAGCATTTACTTGACCTTATGACCGTTCTAAATAAAAATACAAAAATAAATATATCTCAAGTAGTACTTACTATTTTTAATTAACTTTTTTTACCTTTTTTACATTCTTCATCACCACAACCACAGATGAATGAATTCCATCGATTATTTGTTGTTGTAATATTGACTATACCAACAGAGAAGTAGTAAATAATGGTGCCGATTCCCTTGTTTACAAACTAAATTAAATTTAAGTTCAGTGCATCTTTTTCTTTCTATTTCATTAAGAAAAGGACAGAGGATAAATTTTAGTTCAGTCCTGTCAAATTAATCAGCGCCTGTCACTCTCCATACAAGTTTAGACGTGATTAAAAACTTGCCGACTAAAATTACGTCAATTTACGTCAAGCGCTGATTAATTTGACAGGACTAAACTAAAATTTATCTTCTGTCCTTTTCTTAATGAAATAGAAAGAAAAAGATGCACTGAACTTAAATTTAGTTTAGTTTGTGAACAAGGGAATCGGCACCAATGTGACTGAAATTGCACAGTTTTTTTTATCGTATCTTGGTTTAAATACAGGGTGTAAGCGACAGCCCTCCGCAATCTAACATCATACATCGTGCATTCAGCTCCTTATTTTGAATCATATTCCACCGAAAATTTTCTCAGGATTACATTCTCTGTACGCAGTACTCCATTATTGTAAATAAAACAGCTAAAATAAAAATAAACAGCAATCGATGTTGAAATATATCTCTAACGAACGACGCGTGAAATTAGTTGTCATTGCGTGTAAAGTAATAAAACAAATCAGGTTTATTGGATTCCCATAACGTTCCTGAAATAATTTGATGTACCGGTCATCTTCTTACTGAATTCCCCCCATCAGTCTGCGGAGGGCTGTCCCTTAAACCTTGTATATTTTTTGTATTTTTTTAGAATGGTTTTTAATAAGGTCTAATAAATGCTATTTCAAGGTTATCCATTATTTACCGGACATCCTGTATAAACTGTTATACAGGCTGTCCGGTAAATAATGGATAACCCACATTTGGCCGAATGTAGATTGCTACATTCGACCAAATGTGGGTGTACAATTGGTCACCTCTGCCTAACCGTTCGCGCAAAACATCTACATGTCGCTAGTAATGTTTAAAGTTCATGTAATAGGGGACGAGCCTATTGCCATCAATCAGACTCAGATCCAGACTCTGGGCTGCTACTGAAAAAATTCTGACGGAAAAGCTAATACTGCTTTGCCCTTTAAATAAACCTTTTTTACAGTCCGTTCAACCGATTTTGACTTCTATTGCGTTGATGACATGATAAATGGCAGCTGCAGTAAACAGTTGGTGTTGTAACCACTTTTTTGCTTTTAATGCCATCCTTATGCCTACGGTATAGAAGTCAAAATCGGTTGAACGGACTGTAAAAAAGGTTTGTTTAAATGTCTAATCTTATTTCAAATGGAGTATCACCGAGCAGATAATTGCATAGAAAACTATAACTATAACTGCGGAACCTGATGTTCTACATCAGGTTCCGCAGTCGCGCTTGCAAACACTAAACCAGCAAGGCATGTATTACTAATCACGTGTGCTTAAATTATCACATCCCACGGCTTCACCAGTCATATTGTAATCTAGAGGGCAGCACCGCTTGCCTAAATGCACAAACTAGGAATGGAATGGAGTGCTAATACGCATATTTCTTCTTAGAATCAAACGCTCAGTTTGAGAGGTGTGCAGAGGAAACGCACGTCCCACCGGCGTCGCCCGCCCGGCGGCTCTAACAACAGTCGCGGTAACATACATGTATTACTTGAACACCGCTGCACCTTAGCACTCCATTTTATTGCTACTCTGTGTACAGTCGAACATGCTTTTTGGTATACAAGCAAAATATTCATGTTTTTATTACACTGCCAATATTACTTTTTATTGTGTGCGTAATTTTATTTTATTCTTATGTCTGTTTAGCAATTTAGCGTCAGGGTAGCCCGCGAAATTCAATCTTTCTTACGTTTTTTGTAATTTGCAGGTCCGTATCAGGTTTGATCAAAATATGGTTCGCGACCGTAACAAATGTGTATTTATCACACTAATATTATAAAGGCGAAAGTTTGTGAGTGTGTGTGTGTGTGTGTATGTTTGTCTCTCTCTTCTCACGCCCGGTTAGGTTAGGCTGAACGGATTTAGATGAAATTTGGCACACAGATAGTTTATAACCTGGATTAACACATAGGATACTTTTTATCCCGATATTCCCACGGGATCGAGACTTCTGCGGGTGAAACCGCGGGGCGCAGCTAGTAGAATTATAAAAATTAAAATCATCATTACAACTAACCTAACCTACAGAGTTGTAACGTTCAAAAGTGCCTATTTGTAATAAATGATTTGACTTTATAAAAATTTGAATTTCATGGGCTACCTTAGCTTCATCCCCTTTAGGAGAGTGATGTAACAGAATTGGCTACTCACCACACTCATAACATTGTTTTAAAAAGTAGTTGCAAATTAGCTGCCTGTATCCTAAACAGCTGGTTCGACTGTACAGTAAACCAAATGTCCATAGTAACAATACGACTTTGACAGCGTCTGTCTGTGTTAAGCAGTTTTCTAAGTTCAAGTTTGACGTGCTGTTGACCGTACAGTATTATACAAATGTGCCGTCTTCGCGTGCAGTGGGTCCTGTGCCTGATCCTCCCCGGTTGTGTCGGATTGCCCTCCCATCGAATTATTAAAGACACAGACAGTGCACCTGTGTCTGCGCATACACTTGTTCTCTATAATATCTCCTGCGTCGGCCTATTTCAATAGAGATTAGCCGCGAGATTTGCCACCGCGGCTGAAACTCGGTCGGAAAAAAATTATTATTATCACACAAATATGTAACAAAACATTTTTTCGTTTTTCAGGGGATTTATTCGAAAAATTAGAAGATGAAGATGAACAAGGCTGGTGCAAGGGACGGAAGGATGGCCGGGTGGGCCTGTACCCGGCCAACTACGTGGAGCCAGTGGGCCACTAGCCCACGCTGGCCCACGCCCCGCCCACGCCGGCCCACGACACGCCCACGCCCACTAACGTGCCACATACCGAACTGTACAGTGAGACTGTGGGCTAATGACCTAGAGGTGATTGAATGAGCTAACTTGTTCGAAATATACATAAAATCCATACTTAATATTATAAATACGAAAGTTACTATATCTGTCTGTCTGTCTGAACGGATTTCGATGAAATTTGCCACACCTTGTGACTGTGAATTTGCTAACCTAACCTAACCTAACCCAAGTTAGGACATGGAATACTTTTTCCTGAGATAATGTCCGACTTCCACGCAGGCGAAACCGCGGGCAGGAGATAAAAATAGATAACTTAAATTTTCTAGGAACAAATTGCACTTTATTGCTTATCCAGCAAACTTTTGGCCTTAGCAGAATTTAATATTGTTAAATAGTCGACTGATATATTTAGCTGGCATATCCCTTCCTACGCTGTATGTATAGCTCCCGCTTTTAAACCTATTGGTACTACTTAAATTACTAAGTTGTGCCAATACGCTGTTTTAAAGCCTCCATAAGTATTATAATAATTATGTATTATACCATTTCAATAATGAACAAAATATACATAATTTGGATGTATATAAAATGTATAGGCCTATATCTTTGATGAAAAATTATCAATCAAGTCTCAGTTAAGGGAGAAGGGTCAGGGTAGCCCGCGAAATTCAAATTTTCTTACGTTTTTGCATTTTGCAGGTCAGTGTCAGGTTTTATGTTGATTAAAATATGATTCGCGGCAGTAACAAATATGGTTTTACTCAATTATAATCATTACAATCAGCAATACAACTCCATAAGTTAGCAAAAGTGTCAAATGTTCAATGATTTCATGAAATCATGACATTTGACATCTTTATCTTCTTCTTAATCACTATTGCTAATTGTAATTATTATAATTGAGTAAAGCCATATTTGTTACGACCGCGAATCATATTTTAATCAACATAAAACCTGACACTGATCTGCAAAATGCAAAAAACGTAAGAAAATTTGAATTTCGCGGGCTACCCTGACGCTTCCCCCTTAAGCAGAATTAAGTACAGTCTAAAATTCAAAAAGAGCGCGAAATTGAAGTAAATGTAAAAATAAGTTAGTGTTGTTCATTCATTTCTACGGCCGAGAAAATTTAATGAAATGTTAAATGTAACGAGATCATTATGTGAACGTGTGACAGATTATAAAATTAGTTCGTTTTATATTCGCGAGTCACGATGTAGTCATTACAATAGTAACAGGTTCTAAGTACATTCAGATGTAACGTATGTGTTTACTTCTATAACGAATAGCTATAGATATATTAATTTCACACCGTAGCTCAGGCAACAGCTTCAACACTTTGAGGGACACTAAACGCCCATAGGGGTCATAACAATTAAAATATTCTATTGTGTCTCGTTCAGTGTCCTTCGATGAATACGTCTTATGATTATCATTTCACTCGACATCGAACCCCATTCACATGGATCGAGCTGTTTTAGATGTATTTAAAGACACTTTTGGACCTAAATTTTGTACATTTCTATGAAAAGAAATTTCAAATTAAATCAACTTTTTAAGCGTTTTGTTTAAAATGTTAGTGAGACGGTGTTTGGATATTTTTGGATGGAACTCTTTGTAGGTACAATATGGAAACCAAAAATTGTTTATTTCTAACTTGTAGTGACACTGTGCATCCACTGTCAGCGACATATCTGCCCCGAACTACTCCCGAACAAGAGTAGATGTGTACTGCAGTACTGCGAACCCCACGTCCGTGTGGATGTAGTCAGAGGTGTATCGACTATCTAATTAGTGGTAAAATTGACTGGTTAGTCGACTTGTAGGGAAATTAATATTGTTTAGCAAATTCACTCCCAGCTTAAATTGTCCGTAAATTCAAATCACAACTGCCATTAAGTGACAGTTGTATTAAATGGCTATATATAACACGGAAAATTGTCGCAGTGTGTCAATTTGATAAACAATAAATTTTCCTGAATGTACATAGTCGACTCAGACCATCGGCTGTATATAAAATGTATAAAAGCAATTGACCTATGTAATATCAAATCGATGTACGGGTCCCAAATCGATTAGTTGAACGATTATAGCCGGTACATCTCTAAATATCGATGAGGAATTTAGCTAAGCCAAAAAGTGTACGCCAATTTAAATAATTAGGTAACAAATTATACCTTTAAACGGCAATGGGATTTATATTTTTGTGATATAACGGTACTCGACAGTGGTCGCCACTGCACTTAGTTGTGTTTATGTACATACACGATTATTATATATCTCGTCGTGCTTTTAGAGTATTTATTTCCCATTGTATATAATGTAAAATGCATTACTAAATGTATGTAAGTTATAACGGGGCGGGCGCTCAGCTAGTACTGACCGAAGGCCTAATGTTGTGGACTGTGGAGCCCCGCGGCGACTTTTGTAATTTCCATTTACACGAAATGGTTCTGGACCATACTCCGCTGGCGCCCCCTCGTTGTTTAGGTTAAATAAACAATTACGATTATTAATATATTACGAGAAATGTTTAATCTTTTCTTTTCCCTTTTATACCTCGTTTTAAATATTGTTGTATTGTGTAATTATAGTGGGAGTCATTACGTTAGCGCCTGAGTTTCATCTCTTGACTCGCGAGCGGTCGAGCTTAGTCCTTAGCTGTTTTGTTTTCTTTGTTATAGGTTCAGCGACCATTTGAGAGAAATTCTTTGTATTATATAATTATCAAAGAGGGTGGTTTAGGACCACATATGTTAATATATTATGAATATTGGTAAAATAAAATTGTTACATATGGTATTGAGGTGTTTTATTTGATTTTGTGTGTTGTCTTCATAAAATAATTACTTTAATTCCCTTGCTGGCTCCCGGACTAGTATCTGCTATAGTTTGACTGAGATCACTATGCCGCGCCTTAAGTATCAGCGCGGCGAGACGGGGGGCAGTGCAGATCGCTCATTCGTCAACGCTCACGGTGTCCTGCACTGCTCATACGTCAACGCTGCTGTCCTCGCTGCGCATTCCTAAAGCGCGGTACAGTGGTCTCGTTCAAAATATTTCAACCATCCACAAAAGATATGGAAAGTATGTTAAAATATTACCTATTCCAGTAGAAAAGTTGCACAATGGTGTTCTCATGGCGTTAAAACTTATAAATATTATTTTCTTCTTCATGTAAATGATGAATGAAACCAACGTTGATTCAGGATCTGCTGATTTGCGACTAGATAAAACTCTTGTCAAAATTCGAGCGACGCTATTTTTATGCAGTTCCATTTCCGAAAGACTTGTATGTTCGCTAACCCTTTTGACTGTCAATGTAATTTAACATACTTAGATTTTTAGTCTCGCTAGTCGGGTCCTGGGCATGAACAGAAGTCATCGATAATAGCTACTTATAGCGACGACTCGGATACGAGTTGTGGGCACACGAACGAATTATTTTTCGACCCATATGCTGGGTGCTTGGCATTGAAAGTTAGATATTTATAGTACGACACAACTTAGATGTAGCATCGGCAAAATTCGTAAAACCGATCACCATCCGAACTGAGTGCGCCTTCAAAATCATCAATCTTTATTACTCTTAGATGAAAATGATATTTACGCAAACGCAATAACTTGTAAAGTCATGAAACCAAATACGTTGTAAAATTGAAATGAATGAATGCAAATTTTCAAATTCATGCTACATCTAAGTTGTGTCGTACTGTACAAAGTTTTGTAAATTTTCGGATAGTTCACATTTAAAAAGTTAACGTTGTTAGTGTTCGGTTTTTTCCCTTTAAAAGATTAAGGCCCCGGACTCCACCAAAGCGGAGTGTGCGAAGACCAGAAGAGATGTTTTTCAGCTAGGGTGTATCTACCGAAGCTGTGCAGAGATGCGTACAGTTTTTTTCCCTGGCTGGAGACTACTAGTCACAATTATAAAGTTTAGCGCAAAAAATATAATAAAACGGGCTGGAATAAACACGTTAAAGATGCACGCAGGCAGGCTCGTCTACATTTTCTGAGCTGGGTGGCAGTTGGTAAACCTAGAACAGGGTCGCTATATGAAAATATGGTGGCAAGTAGAAATATTTTTAAAAGTAAGCTTAAGTGGTGCGTAAATAGCGACTCATCACGAAGCTAAAAATTTTAGTAGTTTCTGAAAAGCCACAAACAGCTTGAATCCCAAGTCGGGCCAGCCAGTGTGCGTCGGTGGCGTAAACGAACCTGAGGATATTGCCAATTTATTTATGGCTTGGTTTAGGACAGAGTCACCGCTGGGTCCATCGACGGGTGGGTCGGATGCTAGGGAGGGGTCCGAGAGCACGCCTATCATGTTCACCGCTGGGGAGGTTGGGTCTGTCTTGAGGAACCTGAAGCGGGGTACATCTCCTGGACATGACAGCTTAAGTGTAGAACACCTACGATATGCAGATAAGTACTTACCACGTGTCATAGCTCTCTTGTATAACTTATGTATGAGCCACTCGTATCTTCCAGAGGACCTCATGAAAACGATTGTAGTTCCTATAATAATAAAGAACAAAACGGGAGATACGATACGAGTGACAAGAACAACTACAGGCCTATTTCCTTGGCGACCATTGTTGCGAAGGTGTTGGACGGTCTGATTGACAGGCAGTTGGACAAATATATCCCTGCATGACGCCCAATTTGGGTTTAGGCCACATTTGTCAACTGAAACAGCGATCCTCTGTCTCAAGCATACTGTCCAATACTATGCAGCAAGGGAAACACCTGTCTATGCGTGTTTCTTGGACCTCTCCAAAGCATTCGACCTAGTATCTTATGACTGTCTATGGAGGAAACTCTCCCATGACACTAACCTTCCTGGGGGACTGATTGCTGTACTGAAGTACTGGTACAGCAATCAGTCCAACTGAGATGGGCGGGTGCATGTCTGATGCGTACAGGTTGGAGTGCGGCATGAGGCAGGGGGGCTTAACTCACCCAGGCTCTTCAACTTGTACGTCAACCGGCTGGTATGTGAGCTCAGCAACACCCAAATCGGTTGCTCCATTGACGGACAGTGTATCAATAATATTAGTTACGCTGATGATATGGTGTTGCTGAGCCCATCGATCAGTGCGTTAAGAAGGCTCCTCCGAATCTGTAAAGACTGCGGTGACTCATGGTCTCAGGTATAACTCAACAAATAGCGAGCTCTTAGTGTTCAGGGCGCAAAATAATATATGACTTTGTGCCACCGATCACCTTGGGCGCAGTTCCGCTGAAAAGAGTCACTCGTTTTAAATACCTGGGGCACTGGGTCACCGATAGGCTGTCGGATGACGCCAATTTAGAGAGGGAACGTAGAGCATTGGCTGTCAGGTGTAACATGCTGGCCCGCAGGTTCGCACGGTGTACACGAGAGGTTAAAATAACACTGTTCAGGGCCTACTGCCAGTCGCTGTACCCAGTCGCCCTGTGGGTCAGTTATACACAGGGCTCGTACAATGCTCTACGAGTCCAATATAATAATGCGTTCCGGGTAATGCTGGGGCTGCCGCGCTTCTGTAGCGCGTCGGCGATGTTCGCGGACGCACGCGTTCCGGATTTCGGCTCGCTGCTGCGTCTGCGAATCGCATCGCTGATGCGTCGGGTGCGCGACAGCCCCAACAGCCTCGTGGCTACTGTAGCCGGCAGGGTGGATGGAATAACAATATGTCACTGGATGGCGGCACACAGACCGTCATTCATATATGTGATATAGTACGATAAATGTGTTTTAGTTAGTAAGTATCAACTTATTTTATTACCTAGTATTAAACTTGTGTTATGGATCTCTGGTCTGAAAATAAAGATTTATATTATACTAGCTGACCCCGGCAAACGTTGTTTTGCTAATTATTTGTTTGGGGTGGACAACCCTTATCACTTAGGGGTATGAAAAATAGATAGTAGCCGATTCTCAGACCTACTGAATATGCATATAAAATTTGGTAAAAATCAGTAAAGCCGTTTCGGAGGAGTAAGGTAACTAACATTGTGACACGAGAATTTTATATATAAGATTATTTTTAAGGCACTCACAGGAAAGTCCGGTTAAGCAGCCAAGACCAAAGTGGACAAAACTGCGAGATGCCATAGATCAAAATAAAAAAACGAAGGTATTCGTGGGTCGATCCCCACATAAAAGTATCGATTCTCTGGAATGTGTGGTCGTATTTTGCTCGCACAGAAAAGAGCGAGACAGCCTCATTGGTGTAGTGGTCACAACCACGACTCCTGAGCGTAGTCTTTCCTGTGGTCGGACAGTGTTATTGGGTTTTCCATTTAGATATTTTCAGTAAAAGCCTAGACTGGATCTGTGCCCGGTGGATAGCAATAAGCTTGCCCTTATACCGTGGGACTTAAACATGACTTGTGTGAGTGTGAGCTTATACCTCTCCACCTACTCCTACGAGGAATACAAGCATGTTGAAATGAGGATATAAAATAAAATACCCGCTGACAATTTTAAAAATCTCTTTATTTGATGGAACGCAAGTGCACTGTCACAGGTTATCATTCAGCCTACTGCCGTACATTGTGATCACAACGTAACAATTAACATAACTAACAAAACGATGTTTTCAGTATAAAACAGATAAATGTGTTCCTGTGACAAAATTAGCAATAATAATGTAAACATAATAATTTCAGTCAGTTTCACATCACATGTCTAAAATTGCGTGTTTTGTTGCTAATAAAGGGAAGGGACACATGTATTAACAGGTTCTATTGCACGCTTGGAACGTACAGCAATAGGCTAGGTTCACATCGAGGTTACATCTGTCTAAGCCAGGCTGAACACTACATTAGGTACTGTTTCGGGGCAGGCTGCGAGGTGGTTTCTTCTGTTTTCTGAGCCAAAACCAATACACAATAATGTTTTATTGGCAGTGTCACTCACACTAGATATTTTTAACTTTTTGTTAGATATTTGGATTGACCGATAGCGTTTATAACTATAAAATTCAGGAAATTCATCAAATTAAGCTAGTTATAAAACCAGTTCACAGCCGCCCGTTGTCCGAAGCACACAGAAGCCACTTCGTATGCAAAGTACAAGGCAAACTATATTGCTATCGCAGCTCCGCAGGGCTGACTGCGCAAAGCGACTCAATTCTGTCGTTGCATTATCGAAATGAAATGAAATTGTTTATTCTGTAAATAGGATATCGAAATCACTTTTACTCTACTATTTCGTTTATCTAGCGGTTAAACGAAATAGTAGAGTACCTGGCCGTAAATATGGCACATCGGCACCGAACGAGCGGAATTTCGGTTGCCCAAAATGAGTCGCGTCATTTACGTTAAAATGTAAAATTCAGCAAAATGACAGCTCACTTGGCGTCGTCGTGTAGCACAAACCGGACTTTTATATAAAAAAAAACGGTGATGTTTGGTCTCACCCTTAGAAAGGCACTGTTACAAAGGTAAAAGTGACAGAGAAAAGGTACGCACGGCCGATTTTTATTCGCGTACTCGATTTTCAACGCTCTGCGTTGCGTCGTGAGTTAAAAATCGAACAGAATGTTTTCTTGACGCGCTGGGATGCGCTCTGCTGGATACTCAATGCTCGGCTCAATACAGAGAGTTTAAAACCAATTGCGTGAAAAAAAAAATCGTCGCGTAATAAAATGGGCCATGTTTACGGCCGTTTACCGTACATCTCGTTTCGCTGCGAGATACTGCGACAACAGAATTTAGTCAGTTCGCGCATGTTACCCTGGCAGTGAAGCCATTACATCGGCATCGCGACATTTATGATACAACACACGTGAGCAAGGTGTCTGTGCACTTTGTGCATTTTTGGCACAAATAATCTCTGCGGGTTTGTATGAGCGCTGGTCCTTAGTTTTGCGTCGATACAATGCGAACATTTGGACGACGCACATTAACAGAGGTCACACATTTGGGCAGGTCGCACGGCGTTTGCTATATCCTCCTAGACCACTTTCGTACGTTTTTATATGAATCACCGGCGGATCGCATCGCACTTTTTGCATTGAAATGTGATATGTGATGCATCTGTAATATGCGCTTAGCTTAAATCTGTAACTAGATTGCGGTCGATCTGTGTCATAGACCTTTCAGATCGATTGGCTATCGATCGTTATCAGTATCGAATTAACGTCGTTTAGTCAATCGCCCGCAATCTGATTACACCTTAGTTCCATCTGTATCGATGCAAAAACAGTAAAACAAGACCAAAACCTGCGCACACGCATTATAACATTCATAACCCACCCGACGTGCTATTAAATGCAATTACCGAAAAAATAACGTTAATATTTACATGAGCTAGTTATGTATGTACATAAATAGGGGGAGTCTCCCCCTCCTGATATGTGGAACAAAATAAAACGTGTACTTATTTACAAATCATACAAAAATGAGTATGTAACAAGTTGTTTAGGTGAACGGAACGAGATTCCTGAACGTAAATATTTAAATAATATCTCTTTACAAGGAATATTATGTTAGAACTAATTATAGCGTTCTACTTGTCTATAAATGTACGTCGGTATAATAATATTTAATAATAATATGTACGAGGGAAGGTTTTTGAGTGTTGAAACGTAGCGTTTTCTTGCAAGCTTTAATGAAACTATATTCTATAGAATATTACTCGATAAAAAAAATTATATCCAAAAAATTATGACTTGAATTGTATATCTTTGCATTTATATGGAACAATATTAAAATTATTTAAATGTTAGCGAGTGTAGTTTTATCAGATTTGAGTAATAAGAAGCATTTATTTGCAGAAAATATAGGTATTACCAGTTAACTTATTAACAGTAACTTATTTAAAAGGCACTTATAAACGCAACGCCCCAACACGAACCGCCTCGCCGTAAAAACAATACAAATAACATCTAAAGTGAACTAACAACATAACATTACACAAAACGGGAACCGAACTCTTTACACAACAGTCATCGACACATTATTTACAAACGAGAAACATACGTACGACACTAATTCATTATTATTATTATTAATATTAATTATAAATACTTTGACATAACTATGTTTTTTGCGATTGTTTTTGTGAGATTTTCATACGGAAAAAACTTGAAAGTGATAAAAAAAAATTAGAACCACAAACTCAATATCATACATGACAAAGTTCAAATTCCATTACAAACAAAATTGATTTTTGATCATTACAAAATGGTTATGCAAAAATCGACATAAAATACTTGACGCTAAAGTAGATAGTGTAAGTTCATTGATATGAATGAAAATTATCTAAGATTCCAAATTCATGTTTAGTACAAGTATAGCTTAGGAGTGAACTCCCCAGTTAGTACCTGGGAGTCTTCAAGTCTGGAGTAGATGGGTAACTTTTAGGCAATCGTGCACCAGCATCGGTCAAACGCGAACCCATCAAATAATTACAAAAAAATACTGTATATTTAAATTTTCATAACCCAACATCATGCCTGCTCTGACCAGAGGGCCAGGCAGAGATGTAGAGTAATGTATAGTTATCTTACCTCAACCAGTTCCGACCAAGTCCAATGCAAGAGGGAATGAGTCTACAGCCAAGTAAAGTTGCAAGTTGTATTTATAAAATACTGTTTATTTATTAATGAGGTGTAATTTCAATCAATTAAATGCTTATATAGTGTATATTTGCTAATTCTCTCACAAAAACAATCGACTTTGTCCATGTTCTACACCGCATCGAGATCATAGCCCCTACACAATCAGTTTAAATATTTCAAAGCCTCCTGCCTACCCCCGCGGGGTTTAGCGCGAGTATAAACTTCATATAACCAAGATACATTAACTATGGTCAATATACACAAGCTTGTGTTCTTTAAACGTCCACTGCCGGACGGACAATGGCGTGCCTTACTAACGGCCAGTGGCCGGAAATACATTTTTTTCTAATAATAATAAATATAGAAAACAATAATAATAGTCTTGTAATAAGATTTAATCAAGTCTTAGATGGAAATTGAAGGAATAATCGCCTCTCTCATAATTGATTCGCCATGAAAATTATCGATATTGGTACAGCCGTGAATTTAATATTTCCATTCGTTCTACTGCCGCTATATCTTTGGACAGATATACCTCAGTGTTGGTCGATCATCGCATCTTTTTGTCGATGTGTTATCGACAGTTCTGTCGATGTTTGGTATCATCCCCGCGTTGTACTGCGGGGTATAAGTGTGGGTGCTCACTGCAGACAGGCCTGCAACTTCTCGATCCACTCCTGCGCAGCGTTCGCGTCGCTCGCGCAGAAGTTGTATGTGCGCCGGCTTGTGCGCAACTGTGGAAGGACATTATTGTTAGAAAGTTAAAATATGGCAGGAGAAAGATTAATTATTTTATTATAGGTAGTATTTATTTATTCTTTGCAATAGTATTCTACCTCTAAAAATATTCTGACGTGCTTTAATGAGAAATTATAATTTTTATTCTTATCAGATTTAGCCCGAAAGTCTGACAACCAGTCTTGCCAAGGAGTATCGTGTTACCCAGTAACTAGGTTGTGGAGGTCAGATAGGCAGTCGCTCCATGTAAAATACTGGTATTCAGCTGCATCCGGTTAGACTGAAAGCCGACCTTAACATAGTTGGGCAAAGAAAGACAGATGATGATGATGATTCTTATAAGATTTAATGACAAACTACTCTAAAAGAAAACGAGCGAGCCTAACAAGTGCGAATGTAACATCTATCATCTTAGCTGACAGTACCAACCTCTCGGAAAATGGGTTGGTACCATCTGACGGCCAACTCTAGCACCGCGCGCGCTCATTGATCAAATCAAATAGCGCGCACTTCCCCGGCTTCCTGTTACACATTTCCGTCCCTTTTCACGAAATCCCTCCCACAGACTGCAGGAAAGCTAGAGGTAAGATGTTACACATAAAAACAGACATAACTAGAAAGCATGCTTCTTATTGTTGATGATAATAAAGTAACACTTGTAATACTTACGTCAAAGAAGGATCTGTCGTCACACTTCTTAGGCGGGCCGGGCGCGGGCGATGCCTGCGTCACTGTTATCACCTCTGCTAAATCTAGAATTATAACATGTTATTATTTAAACTAGCTTTTGCCCGACTTCATCTGCGTGAAATTTCTTGTTCCCTGCCCGCGTTATTACTTCATTTTACTTAGCGTTTTATCTAACTTTTTTCTTTTTGCTCGGCTCCTAAGGGACCTAGCGTGATGATAATAGCTTATAGCCTTCCTCAAGAACTGGGCTATCAAATGCAAAGTTTTTGAAGTGAAAACTTCTCTAGGTGCGTTGGGCATTTTTGAGATGGGAAAAAACAATTGAACTCGCGACACTGTTACCGACACCAGCTTTTGACCATTAAAAAGACATCAACGCGCGATACATTTTCTTTGGGATTAATGACATTCCAAACATTGAGACATGACAACGACATGATTGACATTTTTTACCGACTTCAAAAAAGAAAAGTATTTCTTGCACAATAAAATTGTTCAAGTTTTCACTTCTGTCGGCACTCCCGGAGTGCTGGTAGTTCCAGAGATAAGCGCGTTCAAACAAAAAAACAAACTCTACTCTTAAATATAATTATGTAGATATAGCTAAAATTTAAAATTAGTGTGTGAATTCACTGAAACAGACTGGTAATAATAGTTATAAATACTTAGTAGTTTATAAGACGTAGGGTATAAAAATTGCTTACCAATAAACCCTTTGCAGTGCGAGTCTTCCATCGCATCGTAGTATCGCAGCTGGTGCTTGATAGAGTCCAATACGAACCAACTGAAACAATATCATACATTATCACTCAAATTATAAACGTCCTTTGAATTGGCAGTCTATTTATCAATTTTTGCAGGCAGCTGATTTATTGATAAAGACATTGGGGCCCAGCACAAAAATCCGTAGAAAACCTGTTTCTATGGTTGTCACTCGTGCAGAAACTAGTAAGAATTAAATTTTAAGGCAGCATTCTAGAAAGATATTCACTTATGGCGGATCCGCAGTGGATACCCGCGAAATTCAATTTTTCTTACGTTTTTTGCAATTTGCAAGTCAGTCAACTTGCAAATTTGTATGTTGATCAAAATATGATTCGCGACCGTAACAAATATGCATTTACAGAATTATAATCATAAGAATCACTAATACATCTTTCTAAATTAGATGTTTCCATAAAAACAAATCTTTTATGGAACAGAACTAACTTTGAGAGATGATTCTAATTTAGAACTAGGAAGTGGTGTAGGGCGAGCGTTTTGGGGTTATGTTTTGTGTGTAATTTTGACTTTCAAAAAGTGCTGATTGTCAGCCTAGTTTGAATAAATGACTTTAGATTATGAAATACCTTGTTCTTACTCTACATAATGATTATGGTTTCTAAATAATACCACTCACCGTTGTTTCCATCCCTTGAGCAGCGCTCCTCGCTTGTAGAGGTGTCCCTCGTGCGTCCTGTTCTCTGCTACGTTGGACGAGAACTGTTCGTAGTACTGTTGCGATGAAGACTGCAACGTTGCTACTCCTAGAAATAGCGTTGAACAGATTAGTACCACTTTAGGGAAGCCTGAGACAGCTCCGACACAATTACTATGGTTACTTACTGGGGCTGCTTCAATTTATGTATAATAAATTGATAATGTTTGATATGAAATAAATATTATCGATTTTTTGATGTGAAAACTTCTTTAGGCGCGTTGGGCATTTTTGAGATGGGATAAAACAATTGAACTCGCGACTGTTACCGACACCTCATTTTTGTAAACGCGATTGTGCTCTATATTTATATTACGTTACGGATATAAATAAATAAATTCTTTATTTCACCAAAAGCCATCACAGTACAAGAACCATAGAACTAAGAGCATATTATAAGGCTTATAACTAGGTCACAATAATTTAAATACCCTGACTCCTAAACTAGGTGTATGTGCCTGTATCTTAGGAGTCAGTGATTCTCCGTAACAAACATGACAAAGCCACAATATAATAAAACGGGACGTTACAACAAAAAGCAAATGGTGTATAAGAAAAACAGGATATAATCTATGAAAAGAAAACACAAAATGAAATGAAAAACGTTTAGCTGTGTGGTGAGGTGAATAAATGTAGGGTCCGAGTGCATGTGTGTGTGTGTAGTGAGTAAGTGTAGGATGTGTGTGAGTGCGTATGTGGTGTGTAGATGTAGGGTGTGTGAGATTAAAAAGAAAGTGGTGTAACCGGTACACATCCGCATAAGGTTAGATTTAAATTTATATTTATATGTATAGTACCTTATCATTGTAAATTACCCAGTAGAAGATCCTCAGTGTCATCTCAACTCTATGAGATATTAGAAAATTGTATGATTTGATTTTTTTTTATAAATTTTGGGCGAATACAATATGTCAGTTTTGTTGCCAGAGGATGAGTGTGGCGCGACGTAAAGTATTCGGTATACTCACCAGCAGACAGCGGCGGACACAGCGTGTCGTGGTCGGGCGGCGGCGGCGCCTTGTACTTGGTGCAGGGCGGCGCCCACGCCTCCGCGCACCGCTCGTGGCGCGACGTAAAGTATTCGGTATACTCACCAGCAGACAGCGGCGGACACAGCGTGTCGTGGTCGGGCGGCGGCGGCGCCTTGTACTTGGTGCAGGGCGGCGCCCACGCCTCCGCGCACCGCTCGTGGCGCGACGTAAAGTATTCGGTATACTCACCAGCAGACAGCGGCGGACACAGCGTGTCGTGGTCGGGCGGCGGCGGCGCCTTGTACTTGGTGCAGGGCGGCGCCCACGCCTCCGCGCACCGCTCGTGGCGCGACGTAAAGTATTCGGTATACTCACCAGCAGACAGCGGCGGACACAGCGTGTCGTGGTCGGGCGGCGGCGGCGCCTTGTACTTGGTGCAGGGCGGCGCCCACGCCTCCGCGCACCGCTCGTGGCACGACGCGCCGCAGTCCACGCAGCGCACGCCCGTCTGCGGGAAAGGGTTAATGTCACATTCAATAAAAAAAATGGCAAAATGTCATTTGTAATCACTTGTCCTACAGTAGGGTAGTGTGCCATACCTTGAGCGGTCCCCACAGCAGGTCCTGGCAGTGGTCGCAGCGCGCCGGGGCCGCGGCGGGCGCGGGGGCCCAGCGGTGCGCGGGCGCGGGCGGCGGCGGCGCGGCGGCCAGGCGGCCCCGCACCAGCACCTCCAGCGTGCCGCGCTTGTGCCACGCCAGCGTCGCGCGCCGGACCACGCCCGACGACATTGAGGAGTTGCGCTGTAATACGATATAATATTGTTTCAATGAATTTCTTGCCCGTTTTCCGGCAGGGAAAATAAGTGGTTGATATCCCGACTAGTAATCAGCGTGTTTCCACATTTATTTTGTGTAGGCCTATCAACAAGTATCAGTTACTTAACAAAATAGAGTCACGTACCACAAGGTTTTTTTTACTATTCGTACATATATTGGAGCTGCATTGTCGACTTACGCAGAGAAATCCGAGAAAAAAAGGGAATGTAAATTGCAAAAATGAGCCAAGCAAGCTCAACATTTTTTACACCCTACTTTTATATTTAGCATGCGTTGGGGGCCAAACTACAACCTGCCTTTTAATTACTGAAAAGTATTACTCGAGTTTTGGGGGCCCCCGAGGCTAACCGCACCTGCCGCCTCTCTCTTAGACCGCCAGTGAATTGGACACAATTCGATATTAGCAACAAAATAACCCGACTCAATAGGATTATTGTGTGCTTCAAGCACGCAATAATCCTACTGAATCGATCAACTGATTCAAATAAAATCCGCCATCTTGCCTCATAACAAGGTCAATGCATCAGTGGTATTTAATTTTGACAGCTATAAGTACTTTTTTTTTTTTTTTTAAACGTTGCCCCACACTAGGAATTTCTCCTGTATTGTGGATGCTTTTACAAACATTTAAACTCACATACACAAACAGCCAGACCCGGAACAACTACTTGTAGGTCATACAAATATTTGTTCCGTGCGGGAATCGAACCCGCGACACGCAGCGCAGCAGTCAATCGCTTAACCACTGCGCCAACCGTGCCGTCGACTTAGTGACATCATACCGCTAAATAACGTTTATAAATAAGAATTTAACTAATCACTTGACAAAAATTTAAAGGACGTTTCTGAATAAAACTAAAATGTCTAAGGTAAAAAAAAAATACGGATTAGTGTGCAGCACTGAGAGAAACAACAAAAGTTTACCTGCAACTCCAGCGTGTTGGGCAGTTCCAACTGGTCCCATCGCACGCGCCACTTCTGCGGCAGGTGTCCGAGCTCCAGCTCCAACTGGCGGATCCTCTCCAGCAAGCCGGAGAAAGAGTCCGGCATACTACGGGCTATGCTCTCGTACCTATGACAATAATATTAAATTATATTATGACAGATTTACAATTAGTACTAGAAGATTTGCAGTCCGTAAAAGGTAATTACGGTCAATGAATCATGGCCAGTCAGAACTATATATATTTTTTAGGAACCAATTGGTGACATGGGGGAGAGTGTGAGTGGGGAAACATCCGGGTGTCACCATTGTGTGGATCGCCCGGAGGACACGGTGGCGCATACGGTGGAGGTCTGCCCGGCTTGGGCGGAGCATCGTCGTGTCCTCGTGGAGGCGATCGGCGGCGGTGATCTGAGCGTCCGGCACTGGTTCAGGCCATAGTACGGAACGAGAGGAAATGGCAGGCCGTCACCTCCTTCTGCGAAGCAGTAATGCTCGCGGAGGAGGAGGCGGAACGCGTGAGGGAGAGGCAAATTTCGCGCCCTCACGCCCCTAACCACCGTAAGAGACGCCCTGGGAGTCGGAAATCGCAGGCCGATTCCCGACCCCCGTAGGCGCGGGCTTGCGGACGGTGAGCAATGGGTAGCTCACCATCCGATAAGGACCAGGCCCGGGTCGACGGCACGTTGTGTTCCACGCGCGCCTCAAAGAGATGTCAGCACAACTGATGGGGTCCGATAGGGTCGATGCCTGCCGGGGTTGCGAAGAAATCCGAAAGGGAGATCGTGGCCCCGGCAACATGGCAACTGCAGGAACATGGGTGGGTTTTAGTCAGTAAGAGTCTGACACGCCCTGGGCGGAGCGGGAGAAGTTATTTGATAATTTCCCACACAAAAAAAAGAGGAGTGTGAGTGAGAGAACATGCGCGAAAGTTCAGAGAGCCTATGTTCAGTCCGGCCATGATTCATCGCCCATTTTGTAGCAGTGAAGTATAAACATTATTGGACTACGATAAACTACAGTGCTACAAAGATCGTTTGGCGCCTGAATGACATTGACTGAATGGCGTTGTTGGTAAACATTTGTGAAATTATCTCAGAAATTGTGTTGACGAAACACAACTGCGGCGTTAGTTCACATTTTGGACACGCGCCAAAAAAAACTTTTCAAAAAAAATTTTACAAGTTTTCTAACTACAAAGTTAGAATGATAGATTATATATTATAAGATATAGGGTAAATATTTGCTGCTGTCTCCAGTGACATTATTTAAACTTTGACTTTAAAAAGGGCGCATGAAGAGTTTTCTGAGGCCTTTAAAAATGTAAACCTGTACAGATGATGCCAAAGTAATCTTGAAGAGATATTTGAACACAAATCTTTTAACATCAATGTAAGTGGATAAAATAAATTTTAAGAAGCTTGTGCTCTAAAATCTCCACCACAAACCTCGATTAGAAACTAGATAGATCTTATTAATAAAAATATTAAATTAATTTCACTGTCAAATAACGTACACAGCCTAAACCACTGGCTCTAGAAGCATGAAATACATAACAGTTCTGAAGATTCACTCCCAAAGGGAGAAGAAAATTAGTATGGAAGTTCGTCATTTTAATCGATGACACACAAGGCTTGTTTCTAATAAGTCTTCTCAAATCTAGTTTTAAATTGAAGATATCTAGAATAAAAAAACAAGAAAAGGATGGATCCTCCGATCAGACGGGTGCTATGTCTGGTAGGCTACTGCCCGACGATTGATGTCGGGATGTTGTATATATGCTAGTCGCACGTCGAACTTAGCTTGAGCGATGCAGAATTTTGCATGATGTCAGTATATTGTGTAGTTCATGCTTGAGCATCGTACAAAAATGGTCTTAAAACAGACACAATGTTCTTACCCAGCGGTGACGACTCTTCGCTGCGGGTGTCTTGTCTCTGGTTCAGATGGAGCTAACACTTCTAGGTCATAGGGCGCTCCGTGCGACAGTTCCTCGCTGGTGTAGTACTGCCATACTTCTAGTGCGCTGATTGTGGAGACTGGACGGAGTACCTGGACAGATAGTGTTATGTTTAAGACCTGTTCTGTTATTGATAGTATATGTTGAAGAAGCACAAAAGAGGAGAAGGTGGGTTCACAGATCGTCGTGATAATTTCTAAACGAGGACGATGAATGATCAAATGAGGGCACCGGGTTGAAGTAGGAGGCCGTTTGAGCCATGAAACACCTCTTGTTAAACAGAGCCACGGAGTATAGAAAGAAGCGGAGATGTCGCAAGGCAAGTAGGCCTTGCGCCTTCAATTAGGTCCTGACGTCATAGTGGGCGGGGCCGCAAACCTTAGTTGCGAGTGAATCTTCATCGCATTCGGGTGCGTTGTATTCTAATCGTTTTTTAATAGTTAAATTGTTTTAATAATGAAGTGCGCTGTTGTTGGATGCAAAAATTATTCAGGATCAAAATTGAAACATATTGATGGCATAACATTTCATGTGTAAGTCCCTAAAATTTATATTTTCATTTTAAAACACATTTTCTCGTTTGATCTTTAGATTGTAGCTAGAGACATCTGTTGTCGAGGAGGTGCATTCTAACCAATTCTCACCGATTTCGTATTTTTATCATTATCAGTGCATATTATTGTGACCAATTTGCGACTCAAATTACTTGCTCAAGTTTTATTTTGCTCGCTATAAGTTAATTCATAAATAAATACGTTCCTACATGAAATAAGAAGAATTTAAAATAAGAAAAATGCGCCATCTGTCGGTAAGTTGCCGGTCCTAACTGTTAAATAAAAATGTGTGCATCATGCTAGCAAGACCCTATTTTATCGAAATTGTTATCTTCATTTATTTGTTTTTTAATCCTATTTTGTTATCATTTTAGATTCCCTGTTAATACAGATATTAGAAATGCATGGATACGTATTACAAATAAACCGAACAACTGGACAACAACAAAGTATTTATATTTTACTACCTACATGGTGGCAGGGATATCGACGCGAATACTGTTACCATGGATTCAGTAAGTACATGATTCTAAAACGCCCTGCGTTGAAAATTTTCGTCGGTTATTTTTTATAAATCTGCTGTTTCATAGAAAAGTGCAATACCTACGCGGTCAAAATGTATGGAACAGCAGATATTTAAAAAAATAACCGACTAAATATACTAAATTACTATAAAAAATGTTAACCCATGTTACTCATCTTTTGGGCTTCGAACACAGTTGGGTAAAAATAATGTGTTCCCACCATATTAACGCACATAGAACGTTCTGGAACAGAGCGTCATGCTTTGTTACGCCATAGTGGCCAGTAGACGAACTAAAATGAAAAATTGTTAGTTCAGTTTCACTGTAATAATTCCTTTCACCGCTAGATGGATTTACAAAAAATGGGCGGGGTTTCCATCGTGGGGTGTGGCCATCGCCGTACCTCGTCCCCCGAACACCCGCATTCAGGCGACACTCCATCCTTAGGAGATTTTGGCTTGCGGCATCTCCGCTTCTTTCTATACTCCGTGAACAGAGCCTTCTCTTAAGAATTGCCATGACTCTTTGTAGTCAGTCAGACAAAAGAAAACAAATAAAATCGATTAGAAAATGGAGTTCTCATTTGCCAAACTGACGTAGATTTTTGTACGACATGAACGACATTGTACGACATGACATTCCCATGATAAGGAGTTTCAACAGGAAACTCTTTACCGTGGGAAAAAACACAATTTTATGCCATTTTACAATAAAATAAAAATAAATATTATCTTAACAATCAGTTTTAAAAAACTTCCCGTGAAATTAATTCTGTAATAGGAAAAATCCTTAGGTTTCTGAATTTTAATATGTTTACAAAACTCACCGGATTATCCAAATCAGGAGTGTACAAGAAGTTATAGAAGACTGGCGCCTTCTGATGATGTCTGTCGATGTAGTCAAACAGCGAGTGTCCCAGCGTGGGGGCCCGGGGGCCCGCAGCTCCGGGGCCCGGCGCCTCCTCCTCTGAGCCCGCGCCCGCTTCGCCGCCCGCGCCGTATAGGTACACCTGGAAGAGCACATGTTAAGTTCATAACGAATACTATCTCATAACTTCCGGTAAAAAATATTAGGTTAATCAATTTGTAGACTAATATCTAAATGAATAAATCTCTTAATTCTCAACGGTTTTGAATTTTAAAAATGATCTTAAAATTAAAAGCATTTTTAGCTTTAAAACGTGCCGGAAATTGAGCGAATGAAAATTTGACAGGATATCAAATAAAAACCGCTATTAAGTAGATGTGTCATGTTTCTTCAGAGCTCAAACAAGTATGACGCAGATAATCGTCAACGACGATTTCCCCATGACGTGTAGATATTTCGGTTCAGAGCTATAGTCCGCGCAATCCACGAAGACGCGCCCCACTCCGCTCCGCGCCGTACTAGAGTTCAGCTTACAGTACAGTAATGGCGGAGTGGGGCGCGTCGTCGTGGATTGCACGGACTATAATGCGGATCCAACTCATCAAGTCTATTTCTACTACTTATCCATACTTCCATACTGATATTTTAAATGCTAAAGTAACTGTCTGTCTGTTACCTTTTACATCTAAACGGCTGAACGGATTTGGATGAAATTTGGCTCACAAATAGACCATGACCTGACTTAGGACATAAGATACTTTTCTTACTTTTTTCTTTTCTTTTTTGAAGTGAAAACTTCCTTAGGTGCGTTGGGCATTTTTGAGATGGGACCAAACAATTGATTTCGCGACATTTGACCATTAAAAAGACATCAACGCGTTGATTACCGCGGTGCGTGGAGTAAAAGGCACAACGTGTTGATTACCGCGGTGCCGATTTTTTTTCAAGTTTTCACTTCTGTCGGCACTCCCGGAGTGCCACTGTTTTTTTCTTTTCTTTTCTGTATCTTATGTTCTAACCCAGGTATCATACCCACGTATCGTGGAGGTCGGAAATTATCCCACAAGAACGTTCTTGCGACATAATTTTTGACATCCACGCGGGCGAGGCTGTGGACAAAAGCTAGTTTACAATAAAAATGATAAACACATACCATTCTATTAGTATCAGCGCGCTTGTCGTCCGCGGCCGTGATCCCCAACTCGGCCCTCTGAGCCTCGTTGTCCAGTAGGAACGTCCTGAAGCGACACGACACGCTGTGGTACGCCACGAAACGCAGGTAGTACTCGTTGAACTCGAAGGCTAGAGGAAACTGTTTCTGGAGCTGAAAGGAAAGATTTTGGTTAGTAATAGAGAAATATAGGTAGGTCACATTACAGCTAAAGGATTTGTTTTGATGTTTGTTCATGAAGTAAAAAAGAGTTGAATTCCCTTTTTTGGGTGGGAAATTATAAAATAACTTCTCCCGCTCTGGGCGGAGCGGGAGGGCGTGTCAGACTCTTACTGAATAAAACCCACCCGTGTTCCTTCGGTTGCCATGTTGCCGGGGGCCACGATCTCCCTTCGGACTTCTTCGCAACCCCGGCAGAGAGTTGAATTCCCTACTAAAGCGAAGCGCTGCTGGTGGTTTTACGGCTTGAGTTTGGTCAATTGGTCAACTAACTAATAGTTGCAATATTAAACTATACTATTAAATGAGCAATATTTGTATATATATGTCGCGTGAAATACAGTGCTGCCGGCTGAAGTACTCTATACAGTCGGTGCGCTATGACGGAGTCTAAGGACCGGAGGCCGAGGGCGCGAGAAACAACAGGAGCGCCAGTCACCCTTCAGCCCTAGGAACTGTCACACGTTCATGGGACGCGTGCGCACATTATTCATGCAAAGTTTTATTATTTTATTTCGATTATTATTATTAATGAACAAGACTACTTAGGACAATAGTTGTGTTAGAAGCTGTTATAATCTTTTAATTGCCCGATATCCACAAACAGCCCACAACAATATCAGAGGATGGAAGCACGACCCCTTCTCAAAGTCCTGTGCCGACATATGTATATTTGTTTGTATATATTCCACCGGCTTTTATGACAAATCTTTTAAGGTTCAAGCAGTACGGTTATGGAATGCCTTGCACGTGTCGATAAGGCGTGCTCAATCTTTGTCCACTTTTAAAATTCTGGTAAAAAAACACTTCCTCTCTCCTTAAACATCATCATTACATATAGTTCCTTGCTCTTGTTTCATGTTTATAATTTTATGTATATCTGTTATTTATCTAATATATATATATATAAATATTTATATAGGTAATTATATGCTTTATGTATCTGTGTATCTGTTGTATATGTAAATGGTACACCACTGACTACCTGCAGTATTGTCTCTCCTTTTCCATTTAAATCCATCCAAAGGTTGTCTGTAAAAGATCGCTTTTAGCGATAAGACCGCCCATTGCGTCACCCAATGTAAAATTTCTAAATTAATGTCTGTAATTTTTATGGTGTACATAATAAAGAATATTCTATCTATCTATCTACTCACGTTCTCGAAATCGGCTCTAACGACTTCGATGAAAGTTGCAATATAGGGGTTTACGGGGGCGAAACAAAATCGATCTAGCTAGGTCTCATATCTGGGAAAATTACTTTTCTCTATTTTCACAGCCTCGGGAATGTGATACAACGTTGGTATACCTGGACGACATATTTATTCCTATTTTCGACCAGGGTACTATTACTTATAACCGCAAACTTTTGACAGTTCACACACATCCTGAAATGCTCAATTCACGCATGGAATAAGGGAGCGAAAAGATATACACATAAATAAAGGGGCAACATTTACGTCACTCAAAGTGAGCTAATTTCGATTTATTTATAATTCTCAACTCATTTTGAGCATAGCATATTACTTTAAGTATCTAAACTAGTTAAAAACACTCTAGATTTTAAGGTCTACCTGATGCACAGCATCCAGGAACATGAGGAAAGTGGGCGTGAAGCCCTGTTGCGGCGTGGCTCCTATGTTGGACCGCTGCTGAAACTTGTGTCCTAGTGCCAGCCACTCCTTTTCCACCAGGATACGGAACCCTTCCAATGTTCGGTAGTAAGGTTCTAGGCAGATTTGCGCTAATGATGATATCTGGAATTAAAATGGCAGAGCTATAAAAATATGCGTAAAAAAAGGCGGAGTTATATATTTGACAGAGACCTCAACTTTATTAGAAGTTTTAATTGTTTCGATATTTTTGCTATATTATAAAATTTGGAATTTATAAAAGGATCGGACTAACAATCGGAATCGGAGTAATTTTGTAAGAATGAAACAATTGTGATGTCACTTAAGGCGAAAACGTCAGGGTAGCCCGCGAAATTAAAATTTTCTTACGTTTTTGCAATTTGCAGGTCAGTATCAGGTTATATGTTGATCTATTTATAATTTCATGAAATCATGACATTTGACACCTTTGCTAACTTATGGAGTTGTATTACTAATTGTAATGATTTATAATTGAGAAAAGCCATATTTGTTACGGCCGCGAATCGTATTTTAATCAACTTAAACCCTGACACTGACCTGCAAAATACAAAAAACTAAAGAAAATTTGAATTTCGCGGGCTACCTTAGCGCATCCCCCATAAACAAGTGACGTCAAAGTTTAGACTACTGAATACAAAATTACGGTTTGTAAACATCTGTAGTTACCGGCCTAGTTACTAATAATCTATTTTGTAGGGGGGTTAATAAAAATATTTAGATAATCAACAACAAAAAAATACAAAACTAAAATATTTGTTTTACTTGTGCTGTAGCATCCCATCCGTCTTCTAGAGACAGTAGCACGGAAGATCCCTGCAGGTCCAAGAGATCTACAACGGCACCGGATAGTTGGAATAATTGCCGAAGTTGCCACAGCCAGCCTGATTCTTCTATTAATCTGAAAATAAAGATGAATTTAAGAAAATGATATAATTAATGTATACAAAATATTGTAAAACATTTTAAAAGAGTAACGGTGGAGTTTCTTGCCCATTCTTCTCTATACGAAAACTACCTTTTGGAAGGGGCGACTAGAATCAATTCTATTTTTTGTTTTTGACGTTCAAAAGTGCCTTTTTGTGCCTAATTGAAATAAATTATTTGACTTTGACTTTGAATGAATTGAATTTATGGTATTGTCCCAAGTGCATTTGGGTATTCAAGATAGATAGATAGATAGATAGAATATTCTTTATTATGTACACCATAAAAATTACAGACATTAATATAGAAATTTTACATTGGGTGACACAATGGGCGGTCTTATCGCTAAAAGCGATCTTTTACAGACAACCTTCCTTTATTCAAGATACAGCACGCGTAGCGTGACAACCATGTCGACGGAAGAATAGACAAAATGACAGATTGTGATTGTTTATCTGTCATTTTGTCTATTCTTCCGTCGACAAAACCCGTTTATCTTTCTATTGTTTTTCGTTTTTCTATTGTGGTAAAATGTTACATTATAACGCCGAATCAAAACCAAAAATCTGTTATTTTTGCACGATAACTTATAAATGCGATTGAATCCGATCAATCAACTAGTAACCTATTTGCGTAACAAATTCAAACTCCAAACAAGTCAAACATAATCCATTGCCATCAGTAGGTTTTTTTAATATCTTGCGCGATAGATTTTTATTGGGCTAAGTAATAACAACTACACGGGTCGATTGATCAGGTTAAGCTACGCTTGCCGCGGTTGGTCCGTGGATCGGTGACCATCTTTACATAACAAGACCCTTCAATGCCTCGGAAAGCACCGTTGCTCCCGGCTGTCATTCGTGGATCTTTGACAGTCGTTACGGGTCGTCAGAAGCCCAAAAATCTGACAACCAGTCTTACCAAGGGGGTATCGTATTACTTAGTTACTGGGTTGTGGAGGTCATATAGGCAGTCGCTCCATGTAACATAACTGTTATCTAGCTGCATCCGGTTAGACTGAAAGCCGACCCCAATGTAGTTGGGAAAAGGCTAGGAAAAATGAAATTGATAGATTTTTATTGAACTGTCAAAATGAAATTATTGTTATTAGGGAGTAATGTACACATGAGAGCAGTGATGGCCCAGTGGTAACGGCCGCGACTTACGAGTTGTAGGTCGTAGGTTCGAACCCAGACAGGCGCTTTACTTTGTGTAAATTATTTCATCACCACTGCTCTCAAAACGGTGAAGGAAAACATCGTGAGGAAACCGGCATGTCCTAGAACCGAAAATTCGAAGACATGTGACATCTACCAACCCGCACTGGGCCCGCGTGGTGGATTACGGCCCACTCCCTCTCACAGAGAGGAGGCCTGTGTCCCAGCAGTGGGAACATTTATAGGCTGATGATGATGATGATGTACACAATGATGCTGCAGCTTCGAGTAGTGATTTACGCCGTGACTACCTTTTCAAATTTCCCCTAAGTCGAGTATTTTGCTGCAAAAAGTGTTACCCTACCTGAGGAATCCAGGATGATCAGCCGCCGGCGGCGCAGAAGGCACGGCGGCCCTCATGAGCTTCTTGAAGGCGTGCTTAGTGGCGCGCGCGTCGGGGTACTCGGCCGGCACCAGCTCGGCGCCCGCGCAGTTGCACGCCGCGCCGCCCTTCTCGCACACCACGTACAGCGACGCGCGCCGGCACGCGCCGCCCGCCTCGCCGCACACTGCGGGAGAGATGATGTCGGTATTCGAGGTGTCTTTGAAATAGGAACATAGGAATCTACTACGCTGCCCACTATTACGTGCGTGCGAACTAGACATTGTACGTGTAACTACTAGCGTCTAACTGCTCATCACTGATACTATCTCTGTCGGACACGATGCCAAGTGAGACAGCGTGCTTTTTGGCCAGTGTTAAATCTTGCATGTAACTCACTATACAAATATAGGGTCAAATTTAATGAATTGGTAAAACTACCGGTACTTCATACCATCGCGTCTGTGAAGCTTTACCTATTAATTGAAAAAGCTCTGTTTACGTGATTGAGTAACAATGTGGACTAGAAATACAGATTTTTGTTCTATAATTTACCTATTAATTTCTATTCTGCAACTCACAAAACAAGTTCAGCGGATTTTGTTGCGAAGAAATCTTTGGTTTTCCTACTGCCTAATTGCTACAAAGACTGTACTCACCCGAGTCCGCGTCAGCAGTGGAGAGCCTCTGCCTGGGCGCGTACAGGTCCAGGTGCGAGGGCTGGCGCCGGTCCTTGAGCGAGCCCCAGCGCCCGAAGTGGCGCGCCGAGCTGGACGAGCCGCCCTTGCCGCCGCTGTTGCGACCCAACACGCTGATACGTAAGTGACGTGTTACTTGGCTTACAAACTACACGGGAATGGGACTGAACCTTCAAGCTTATGGGACTAGAAGTTATTCTGACAAGTCGTGGCCCTCCGTTAGTGTTCACATAAATACGAGCACGAGCGGTCGTCGTTGAAAGTCTATGAAACCGTTGCGTATAGATAGCGCGCTAAGATGCGTGCATAAATATGTGGATGCGCAAGCAGTGCGCGAGTATTTTAACACTCTACTATCTTAAATTCTGACTGCAGTACTTTTACTGCAGTCAGAATTTAAGATAGATTAAATAAATTAATTTAATATTATTATTATTTTCGTTTATTCATTTTGGTTCCTATTAGGTTACATTTTTAAATATTTCTTAAAATAAAAGAATTAAAAAAACATTTAAAAATATAAAAAATAGAGGTCCGCCGGTGTCGGGAGCAGGGTCCAAGCTACCGGTGGTTAGGGCTGCAGAGACAGGAACCTCCTCACAATGCGAGCTGTATCGAGGAGTACTGCCTTCTGAATCAGGCGCTTGATCCAACCGCCTAACGAAAGCCTCGAGAGATGTTGGTCGAGGCTTTCGGCCATCAGGCCATTAGCCGTTACGACAATCGGCACAATGATAGCCGAGCTCACATTCCACATGTCAACAATCTCGTGTGCTAAGTCGAGATATTTTATTTGTTTCTCTTTCTCAGCTTTCACGAGGTTCTCGTCATGTGGAATGGTAACATCGACTATCATTGCGCGGCGCGCTAATCGATCTATCACTACTATATCAGGCTTATTTGCTACAATAGTCCTGTCAGTACTGATAGACCGATCCCAGTACAACGTGACATGGTCATTTTCGAGAACTGGGTCGGGCACATACTTGTAATACGGTACCTCAGAGTCCACAAGTTATTATTTTTATTATTGATTTAATAGATTTAATCACGGAAGTAAGCAATTATATTAACTACGCCGAAGGCCGGCTCGGTTCAGCTCGAAGGACCAAAAAGATGTATGCTCTGCTGAATGGGTCGCACACACCTTGGATGTTAACTTTAAATGATAAGCCTCGGATAGACAAAGATACAACACGTAATTGACTATGAACGCTGATTGTGTACTATAGCGTTACACTAGAATTTGTGCAAGGCGACGGAAAACTGCTGATCTATGCAATGCCCGCGTGCCATGTACGATACATGACTCGTAGTCTCGTACAAACTACGCTGTTCGACAAGCACAGATTTTTAGCATGATAATAAACTCCGCGTAGTTTTTATCGATCTATCACCATGTAATTGAACCACCCTTTTTTCATCCGTGAACATCATAAAATTTTAGTTATGTCTCCTGTCCACTTTAACTAGATACCAATGCGTCTACCAAGACATATTGCCTAAGCCTTTTATTAGACGCAAAATACTCGCTTTAACGTGGAGTTGCGGATACCATCCCGTATTACTTATTAAGCCTTTTATTATTGTTGGAAGTCATATTATCCCTGAGACCTGACACTGCAATTTAGTCCATCAATTTATTATTTCAAGGTCTATATTCGAATTTTACCAAAAATAAAATAATTTTGACCGACAGTATGGTAACAGGAGGCTACGTTATTGTTCAAATATTAATACAATTTTACTCACCCAAGTGTCCCGGCCGCTTTAGTCAACAATGGAGTGTGTGTAGCCTGTTGATCTTCGCAACAGAGCAACAACGAATCTAGACTCAAACTGGAGTCTTCCAGGTCGCCGCGGGAAGCTGGTGTACAAGCTACCAATGTGGCTAGGTAACGTTCCTGAGATGAATTAAGAAATAATATCATTTTATCACATAACATAACATAACATCACGTCTTGTTTCCCCGAAGGGTTGGGCAAAGGTGTCCCTGTAATAGGTACACCCACATTCCGCCAGTAATGTTTAAGTCTCATGTAATAGGGGGCGAGCCTATTGCCATCAACTGGCCACAAATCCATGATCTGGGCTGCTACTGAGAAATTCTAGATAGAATAAAAAGCAAAATTAAATATTTTTTTGAAAACACCCACGACGGTTAAAAAGTAATTGAAAAAGGATAAAAGTTTTGCACAAATAATTGTTTACTGTAGCGCCCCCTGGTGAGTTGTCACCGTAACACTTATCTAAAAATATGCACCAATCAAACTCGAACCCATAACTGAAAACTGCATCAAAATCGGACTAGTAGTTTTGGAGAAAAATGGCAACATGGATTTGCACAAACATCTTCTCACCCCAAACGCATATACCGTCTCCGTTCCGTCGTGGGTAAAAACCCAATAACACTTTGCCCGACCCGGGAATTGAACCCAGGACCTCATGCTCAGCAGTAGCGCTTGCGACCACTAGACCAACCAGGCAGTCATTACAATTGATAATTATAATTAATTTTATAATTTTAGTATAATTTAGTATTTGGTTGTGAAGTATCTTTGCCAGATGTAACACAACCTACGGACAGGGTTTGTAAGAACTAGCAAACTACTAACGAAAACTACTTTAATTTTACAATAACATTAATTGCGCCGTATGCTCGTGGCTATATAATAACAGGGTCGATCTTCAAGGTTAAGTTACGCTTGCTGAGGTCGGTCCGAGGTTGGGTGACCATCTATAACATACCAAGACCCCTCCGTACCTCGGAAAAGCACGTTAAGCAGTTGATCCCGGTTGACAGTCGTTACGGGTAGTCAGAAGCCCAAAAGTCTGTCAACCAGTCTTACTAAGGGGTATCGTATTACCCAGTTATTGGGTTGTGGAGGTCAGATAGGCAGTCGCTTCATGTAAAATACTGGTTTTCAGCTGCATCCGGTTAGACTGAAAGCCAACCTCAACATAGTAGCAGAAAAAGCTAGGCAGAAAATGAATTGGTATTCATCTGTACTAGATCTAACAGTGGTCCAATGCGGACATGGTTCGGAGGACCAGCAAACTCCTAACGAAAACTACATTAAATTTTAAAATTCAATAACGCTTATTGCGCTGTATGTTTAAATAAAATTGTGTTAACCAACTCAAAGCAATACTGTCTGTCAAAACGAAATGTTGATATATATGTTGCAAGTTATCTAAGAGCGAATTTTGAATGCGGTTTAGATGTGCTGATAACGATTCTCTCTTAAATATCAAATTAAAAAAGAAAGAAAAATATTTTATTTGGGACACGCATAGGAAATACAGACAGTAATAAAAATAAGAAAGGAGTATTTTAAACTAACAACAAAACTAATAACGACCTGTGCAAGACCAAAAAAGAACGTATTTCGTTTTCGATATATAGAAAAAAAAAACCGCAGCGCTAGTATTCTAATAGGACCCGATGTGACACACCTACGGACATATTATATAAATCCCTCTAGGGGATTAAAAAATAAATAAAACAATAAAAAATTAGAAGACAAATAATAAAAATCAAAACTATTGTATAAACTAAAAGAATCGACGCACGGCCGACGCGACGTTCCAACTTCCAACAACACTTAAAACTATTCATGCTTCTCACGTCATTTTGTGATCGTGAATTATAGTAAGAATTACCTGTTCTAAGCTGGAAGTGGTTTCCGTCCCACTCTGTGTGTTGCCAGGAGTTTGGTGACTCGCCTTCAGCATTCCCATCACACCTTTGTGGTGGGGGGCGGCTGATCTGTAACCATGCTTAATATTAGCTGAAGAACTTTTATTGAAGACAAAGGCAAGAAGAATATGTAATCATCATCATTCATCATTTCAGACGAAAGACGTCCACTTGTGGACATAGGCCTCCCCCAAGAATATGCCTTACGACTGTGATTTTATGACACAATTTCCCGGAAGTTATATTATATTTATCTAACTTAAAATATATGACTGTTTGATTGGAGGAGTGATTGTAGAGGAGTGGTTGTTTTGTGTCCTACAATACAGTAAAAAAAAACCGGCCTAGGGCGTCTCGGACCACGCACAATGAAGGGTTCCATAGTTGGGATGAATTTACCTCAAGGACAAACTGAACATTGTAGTTGAAAAACATGTTCTCCCATACATTCCAACTGCTAATGTAAGTTTGTAGTTGTACGCACAATATTGAGAGATGTACCATGTTATTTTAAGACCATAGACTTCTTATGTTTTCCTGTAATCTATAAGTATTGAACTACTTTCTGTATTTTTTTTCAAAATTTTAGGCTCAGTAGTTTCGGAGATAAGGGCTAATGGTAAATTTTCATCTATATTCTTAAATATCTTTAAAAGTATGTATTTTAAAACAATAAAAAAAAAAAATTGAGGTCCTCACAACAAGCCCTTTCATTTGATATGTCACACGGTACAGTTTGCACTTTTTTTTATATTGCAATTTACTCCCGAAAAGTGTGTGTATAAATATTATACACCAATATTCAAAATTCTATATACAAGGTGGAGACGACATTACGACCATAAATTGAACTACGTATATCTAATGACGTTCTTAGTCCGCATACGAAAATTCATTATATCCAATAGTTTAGTCACAATAGCTAGTCAAAGATTGGCAAAACGGAGGCACATCACTACTATTTAGTTTGTTTGAAAAAATCACTTTTTTAATTTCGATGCTAGGATTTATTTGATGGTTCCAAAATACTCTTATGCATTAGTATTGCCAGTGTTTTCATTTATTGTCGTATTGTTGTCTCCACGTTGTATACCAATATTCAAAATTCATTTATTTACTTTACACGTCCTGGTTTGGGTTACAGAAATTGATATGTGTACCAAATTTCAACTTAATCGGTCTATTAGATTCGGAGCAAATTGGCTGCGACCGACGGACAGACAGACAGGCACACGAGTGATCCTATAAGGGATTCGTTTTTTTCTTTTGAGGTACGGAACCCTAAAAGAACACACCCGTTTAATTTACGCTTATTTCTTAAATTAAAATATCAATTCCATGACCGTTCCTCGTTTTTAAACAGTTTGGTTTCAACAAATTCTCCTTCTATGAATGTTCACTCTTTACTTTGCCGTTATAGTTGTTTCATTTTACCTAGGATAAACTTCCATTCTACATGACATGAGAATACCTATACTCCATAGGTTTAGGTAGTTAAAAAAAGGTAAAAAAAAACCACGTGACGAGACAGCTGTCAAGTAACCGACTAAACGTAATACCTGTCACTTCAGTTGTCATCCTACGTCACAGTTGTACTCTTCAATTTAGCAACGTTATACTTCGTTGACATTTAAAAATTGGGTTCTTTACAATAGACAGATTACAAAATCTTATAAATCAGACAAAAAAAAAATGTGCTCAAGCAGTTACATCTACGAAAAGTAGTTGAAGAATAAACGATAAAGTTTAACATACATTAATAAAAGAGGAAACTATGGTAAAACACTAAAATAAATTTTATTTGGTTTTATTGTTTTTTTAACAAGAAAGTGTTATCTATAAAACCCTTTTTACGATTTGTTTACCTTTTTTTAACTACCTAAACCTATTAGAGTATACATGTAATATTATTATTCCATCAATATTGATTCCATCTTACCTAGATAGTAACGCATGTGTCCTCGGATGTCTCCAGGTGATAACTGGCAGCCTTCCTTGTCGGTAACAGCGCGATATTCTACGTAGTGAGTCGTCGCCGAAGCTCTCCGGTACTGGGATTACAGCTGGGTAACTGAAAGAAAATACGAAGATGTTACTTTATTGGTTGGGGCACCTCTTAAGGCGTGTCGCGTCATGTTCGTGAACGGGCGCCATCAGTTGGGACTGGTCATCTCTTAGCTGCCATGGCTTATTTTTTAATTGTTCTTTGTTTTATCTTTTTATTACGGACATTCTAACGTGTACGTCTTTCTACATTGTTCTCACATGTATGATGTGGAGTTTAGTAACTTAGTAACGCACATACTTAGTAACACACGTACGTGTGTTAATAAGTGAGTGCGCGTACAAAAAAAAAAAAAACTTTTACTTCATCTACTACTTCTACCACATGTGAATTGCACACATGTTTTTTTTTGCTTTTGTTTAAGCGTTGTACAACGCTGAGGCCCAAACAAACTCCCACTATGCCTTGGTAAACACGAGTGGAAGGGGAACGAAGCAGAGCACAAAGAGAACCACGAACATAAGAAACACTGTAAAATGCTTCCTATCTAATTTTCTCGTTTTTCGTTTCATCGACTTTCAAATCACAACGATGCTAAAGAAGTTTTCCCTTCAAAAAAGGAGCTCCTCGACCATTTAATGTTTTTAAAACTAATAATGCCACTGACAGCACTGTTTTATGGCCAATCGAACAGTTTATTAAAACATGATAGAAGTGGCTGATTTTCTAGTAAAACTAACCTCCTACACAGCGTGTAGACAGCGTTGGCGTGTGCTAGCCTGAAGGGCGGCTGCGCCAGCCCCAGGCGCGCCCAGTCGCGTGCGTACACACGCTCTCGCACGCGTTCTAACGTACGTGCGGCCGGGCTCTCTGTGGTCTCACTGCCACCTAGTTCTAGCTCTTCCACTGAAAAATAAATTATTTTTTAAAATTATAAAACACAAAAAAAAAGTTTTATGACAACATGACATTTTCCCTCAAATATAGTGATGTGAGCTATATTGATGATTTTAATTATTATTATTTAGTAAATATTCTATTATTAGTGTTGCGGATTGAATTTTGATCAACATACACAGTATAAAACAGTGTTGTAATTTGCAAAAATCGTAAGACATTTTGAATTTGCGTGTAGTGTGCTACGCCGTAGTTCATAAGTACAGGATGTGCTACGCCGTAGCTCATAAGTACGTGGTGAGCTATCGGCATGTGACCGCCCGCATTTTCCTGAATGTTCATGAAAAATTATCGAAAAATAACTTTAAAAGGGGGTATATCTTGACTTTTTTTTTTTTTTTTTTTCAAAATTCCTTCCTATGATTTTATGAACTTACGCTTGTTTTTTTTTTTTAAAACTCGATTTGTTTTTAGAAAAAAATGTTTTCATCACCGTTTTTTTTTTTTTTGAATCGTTGACAAATTTTTAGAAAATGTTAGTTAATCCGATAAAATAACTCATGAGCTTTTTGAAACAATAAACAGAATCCAAATCGAGCCAATAACATCGGAGATATGGCAAACGCTACTCAAAACATAAAAAATTGAATAACATGAAAAATATTAAAGATAGACCCCCTTTTGAAGTTATTTTTCGATAATTTTTCATGAATATTCAGAAAAATTCGGGCGGTCACATGCCCATGGGCGACTTTGTATAGGTTGTACTATGCCGTAGCTCATAAGTATAGGGTAAGCTACGCCGTAACTCCTAAGTTATATAACTGGATATCCTACGACGACTTAGCATAACACATACATGATGTTATGTTACATAATATCCTGCATTGGTAACTTAATTTCGAAACATATAAATTAATAATGTTATTGAAAAAATAACTTTAACACACATTAAGTTCGGTTTGCGGTAAGACTTCCTGACCTTTCAATAGTACTCACTCTGAAGTCAACTTAATTTACACTGGCGTAAAGTTTATATTTCTTTGGATGGAAATAACATCAATTTGGAATCAATGGAATCAATCAATCAAAAGGGTTTGAATATGGAATAGAGACTCACAGGACAGCGTGTCGGCAGACAGCGAGGACATGAGCGGCGGTGACGTCAGAGAGCGCGCGTCGGCTGACGGGAGCACGTACTTCTGACGTTTAGATGGCTTCGGCTTGAGCCCGGCGCGACGGGCTGTCTTAAGTAAGGTTTTCTTGGCGAAGCCCCTGTTGAAAAGATGAAGTTTTGTTTTGTATATTATGCATTGGCAATTTAGTTTCCAAACAGGTGTAGCGCGTAGGCATATTAAATATCTTTAGTCTTGGGCAATGTATGACGTAGCTCGTAAGTTCATTTTAAGTCCTCTCAACCTCTGTATACAACATCTGACATTAGTCGTTCAGTAAACTTTCAACTGAGAACACGCTCTTTCATTTGCCGAACTTTCTGATAATACACACACTTCAACCACCTTAAAGGGTAGATGACTTTTACGCAGTCATGAGAAAGTCGCAGGCCTCCTTTATGAACCGAATACATAAATCTGACAATGATGGAATATTGAGGGCCATATACGAGCTTAATTATTTCTTCGTATATAGCAATTAATACTCCAGCTAAAATAATGCTCTTCTATTAATTTCTTGTAATATTGATTGTTTTATAATAATGTTGTAATAATTTATAAATTATATTAATTAATTGAATTTGTAATGAGTCGTGAACTTCATATGGGTGTATTCCTAAAATAAATTATTTTAAATTTGAATTTAACGGCAAAGTGGTGACCCCGACGTGATTGAAATTGCAGTCATTTATTGAGGTTGTGACTGCTCCGGGGTTGACATGGCTGCGGGTTGTTGGAGAGCTGCAGCCTGGTTGCGTGGGTCGTTTATTTTAACGCGTGATATGGTTACAGTCTCCTAGTTACGATAACTTGAAAAACGATATGCGCGTGGACACGTACAGGGGTCACCACTTTGCCGTCCAAACAAATATTCGTTTTTTTTTTTTTTAATAATTTAATCAATATTTTGAACTGAAGCACTAGGAAATGGTAAAGGGCGGGCGTTTTAGGGGTCTGTCTTATGTAATTTTGACGTTCAAAACGTGCTAATTCTCAGCCTAATCTGAATAAATGACTTTTGAATTTGAGTCGATATATTTAGTCTATATATTCTCTCATTGTTGTGTTATTTTCGACATAAATGTGGCTCGTCCGCAGCCGTACTTGAGCGTGTGGTGCTTGGGCTGGCAGTGCTGCGGCGGCGGCGGCGCGCGCGGCGCGAGCGCGAAGTGCAGCAGCGCGTGCTCGGGGTGCCGCAGGCGCGCCACCTGCTTGCGGAACGCTTCCACGGCCTCGCTGCTCACTTCCTCGTCCAGCGCCACCTGCGAACAGAACATTCACAAATTAAAAATGGGTTTCATAGGGGAAGTATATTGAATATCACATTGTAGATTCACCCCCTTAGATTTCGTCTAGAAAAGAGTTTGCGTGAGTGCAAGTGGGCGTGGAATATGATGAAACATGAAATCGCCGTTTGCGTCCATACTGAAGCACAGTATAAAGATAACCAGTACCTCAACTAGGCCCTTTTTGAGCAATCAAACGCGGGAGTTGGGATTCTCAACCAAACTTTTGTAAAATTGAAGAGTTTGTGCATTTGTTGAAAGCAACCCTATGCATTTTTTTTAACCTCTTCTACGTTTCTCTCGGTCTGCATGTCACCTGATGATAAGTGATGATCCCGAAGATGAAGCGACCTTCATCCGAAATCCTCAACCACAGAGGAACTGACTATCTTACCTCTAACTGCCGAAACACAACAATGGTGTAAGAATTGTTGTTATGGCGTCAGACTTGGATAAGATGGTGGTAGCTAGCCAGGCGGACTTAGAAAAAGCCCTACCACCAACCAAACCTAGCAGAAAATTTTGCTCCCATTGAGAATTTAACCAGAGACCTGTGGGTCCACTAACACCAGGGAGGTGAGTTTTGTAATTATATTTTATTTATATCTTCGTCAGTTTTCAAATTATTTTCTTTATCAAGTCCTTCCCTTTTCGTCAATTCCGTACGAGACTTTTAACCAGCTCGGAATCTCAAAACCTCTGTGCGACACAAGCCGCTTATTAATAAAATTGTATCCACTTCCATTTCCTTCTTCATAGGTCTTTTTTTGTTATTTAGTTAAATATTTCATCGTAGTTGTGAACATAATTCATAATTAATATCCATAATTAATATCTATTTTTATTTTATTTTATTTTATTTTGTAAATAATTCAACTAACGATAAATAAAACTTCCTGTAATCTTTAAATTCTCTGCTAGTGCTGTGCACTTCTGTAAGTGACCAGTTCACAATACTTATATAACTGTATGTGATTTTTGTATGTGTATGTTTAAGTGAGCAAGTCGTTGAGGTGCCAAATAAATATATAAATAAAATAAATAAATAAGTCAGTACATAGTAACTTTTGAAGCTACGGTACTGGACAGACTATTGCATATGAAACTATATTAAATTACTTGATAACTAAGACTTCATTATATTGCCTTGCTATACGTGTTAGGGGGCTATGACCAAGGGAGCAAGTCTACTAATTTACAAACGTTACAACGGTCTCGCCATTATCAGTTTTTGACAGGTTTTGTGTAGAAAAAATCTGTCAAAAACTCACAATGGAGAAATTAGTAGACTGCCTCCAGTAGTGGACGCCTTTTGGCTGCGCGACAGCAAATACAGGGTTATGTCTTACCTTGATCAGCTGGAAGGTGGCAGACCTCAACTGCAGTCCTTCTTGTAGCGACTGCTCCAAGTGCGGTAGGTAGTGCGTGCGGACTTGCTTCTCTCTGGTGAGGGAGCATAACGGGAATGAACGGACCACTGTCTGTTCACAGGCTGTTTAGAAAAAGGAAATAAAAAGTTAGAGATTTACGGTAAAAATAAAATAAGCGACAAATTAAGGTCCCTATTCTTCTAAGTCTTTTCAGCGGCCTTATACGACCGAATTATGAAAACCAAGTCAATTTTCGGACGATTAAATATCATCAGTGTTGGCCTAGAGCAGTCGGCCTCGACTGAGGCTGAGATGAGATATAAATCTCAGCCTCAGTCGAGGACGAACTTAGATATTACTCTCTAAGTAATGTAGCGTTTCATACGAAAATTAACCAAATTCGTATAAACTTAACGTGCATAAGCGACCGTGATCAAGCGTTACATACGAATACGAACATTAAAGTTATACGAACAATGTTCATTTTCGTTTGTAAAGCTACTGTACTTAACGTGTTCACAATCTAAAAAGCCCGATTTGACGTTTAGCGATAACTTTGTATGAACGTCTACGTAAGAAATCGAAAAATCTAATCCATAATCCTAATTAATAACTATGTTATCCATACACTATAACAATGAGTATCATTCGTAAGCACCAAGTTTCACTTTATATTGGAAAAATGCACTCAAAAACATGAAATAATCGTTGATTAATATTGTGACAGCACGTTGCGTTATTACAATGTCATGTCGTAGGAGTCTTTGCCGTAGTGTTGTGACCGTTTTAAGCCGTTTTTTGACCGAATGAAATCGATATTCTGAAAAATCGATACTTTTACAAACATTACATTTTAAAAAGAGACAAACGTATAATTACTGTATAATTAAATGTTTAAACATATAAAAAGAAAAATGATCGAAAGAAAATTATAACGGAAGACTTTAGAAGAGACGTACATTTTGACTTTATTATTGAAAATTTATTATAAGGGTAACCGACGAAGACAATTTATTCAACTCATGATAATTTTTCTGGTTCAGTGACGAAAGTGAATAAAAATGTTACAAATTTTGTGAATTTATTTATTTACCTGATGATGATGATGATGGCGTGTAATAGAACGATACGCCTCGAGAATCAGTTGTAAGCAATGTAGATAAATTGTCGATTATAAACTCTAAGTATGATAAATCGAAATGTTCCGCGAATCGGTTTTTAAAGCAACCGATGTTTTTTCCATCACTACACAAAGTATTTCGATAGGTGTCAAATCGGGCTTCTTAGATTTTCACAACTTTAGCTTGAGTAAGTCAAAGTTCGCTCTATAGATCTCGACCTTAGTGGCAGCTCTACGAAAAATTTTAACAAAATGAAGAAAACATGTGGCTTCTACTCGCACTAGACCCGCGTGGATTACGGCTCCCTCTCGCTCATTCTTACAGACAGAAGGCCTGTGTCCCAGCAGTAGGAAAATTATAAGCTGATCATGTTATGTTTTGTAACTCACCATAAGGGTCAGTAGGCGTGCCTTTGAACACGAGCCTGTAATTAGTAAGGAACAATGCGCCTTCAGCTGGCAACAGCGCAGTGTTACGACCGTCACTGACGAGGTAGGCGCGCAGTGCTGGCACCGATACTGTCTCTCCGGGCACTAATGCTGGCGCAATTATGCGTGGCTAGAACAATAGATGGAGTAGTTAGGAGAGTTACGAGGTAGATTTTGTACCCATACAATGACCCATATGGTTATAATTTTCCCTATTTGGCACGGACGTGAAACCCATGGTACTTTTGCATATAATTTGGAAGATCATGCACTTTTATTCTAACTTCCCTTTTTATAAAATCATGCCCAAAACAGTCAGACGTAGACTTAACAACCGTAGAACGACAGTTAATTGATTCAGGCGTGACCTTGCGGAAATCCATTATAAAATACAATAGACGTTGATGTATTTAGTAACCTGTTCCGCTTAGCTATTCCTAAAGAGCCATAAAAAACCCTGCGCTGGACGCAGCACGCGCCCAGCGCGCGCGCTGCGTCCAGCGCTTGGTGTGGCAACACGCCGTGTTCGGGTTCGCAGCAAGTCAATCGTCATCCTGAGGATGCCTCGTTGAGACGTGAAACATGTGTCGATTTATTTCAGGGTTTTTTTAAGGCTCTTTAGGAATAGCTAATCGGTAAAGTTTTCTAAATATATCCACGTCTATTGTATTTTAACCGTAGAACGCTAATATTTGATGCAAAATTATGATAATACAAATAGCAAAGAACGAGACACAATCAGGTGATATCACCTAACAGCCAGTTTGTGGAACGAAAATTATCGTAAAATGTATGTGACAAATTGTCAAGCGCGCGTAAACTGCTATGATTGGTTGAATGATTTATCTACATCCAATCGCATCACTTGACTTGAGTTTAATTTTGACGCGTCAATAATTTCCGTTCCAGAAACGGCACAAATCTCGCACCACCATTTTTTGTAACGTTGATGATTCAAAACTGGTTTTCTCCTGTAATAACATATTTTCAAAATGCAGTATTCTTACAGTCAACACAGAAAATCCTTGGTATCCAACAAAATCCCTATAGTGTTAAAGATACGGCATGCACTTTATATTAGTGACATTGGCGACGCGACAGGACGAGACAAATGAAAGCTACATACATACACATGTGAAGTACCTGAACCACCCTAAATATTTCACGGAAATATATACCTTACTCAGTACTATATATATTCCATATTCGTTTGTTGTCTTGTGTAGGTCTCGTCTCGTCGCGCCGTCGGGGGCAAGCATATTAATGCTTGCGTGATTTTATGAAAGACTTTCGAAAAATGCCGGAGAGGCGCTAGAATGAAGAAAGTTAATGTATAGTTGGTGTCAAATGGAGTGGCAATGGCGGTCATTGACCTTTATTTCTTACTAGATTTTACCCACGGCTTTGCTCGCGTTCAGTGTCTATTCCTCGGGAACAGTACTTTTTTCTGGATGAAAGGTGTCTTTTTCTATATCCCTGACAACGTGAATGCAAAATATCATGATGATCGGTTGAGTAGTTAAGTCGTGGAAGCGTAACAAACAAACTATCTTTCGCTTTTATAATACTACTATACTCCATAGGTTTAGGTGGTTAAAAAAAGGTAAACAAATCGTAAAAAGGGTTTTTATAGATGACATTTTCTTCTTTAAAAATACGATTAAACCAAATTAAATTTATGTTAGTGTTTTACTATAGTTTCCTCTTTTATTATGTATGTTAAACTTTATCGTTTATTCTTAAACTACTTTTCGTATATGTAACTGCTTGCGCACAATTTTTTTTGTTACATTTATAATATTTTGTAATCTGTCTATTATAAAGAGCCCAATTTCTAAACGTCAACGAAATATAACGTTGCTAAATTGAAGAGTACAACTGTGACGTAGGATGACAACTGAAGTGACAGGTATTACGTTTAGTCGGTTACTTGACAGCTGTCTCGTCACGTGGTTTTTTTTGTTTACCTTTATTTAACTACCTAAACCTATGAAGTATAGTTAGGATTCTGCTTTCGTAATTTCAAACAAAAACAAATTCCGATAAAATATCCTGAAATGGTAGGTATAGTCGACCTCGCTATTGCTTCATCACTTTTCAACAATTACCAGTAAATTGAAAATTCACGAAGGAACTGTCTAACTGTCACATAAACAAATATACCTTGTCGTTAAATGACGCGCTAGTGACATTCTACCTTAGGGTGATAAAGCAATTACCAAGTCTACTTTCTCACGAAAGAACAACGGTACATAGTTTGTCGTTCCGTTTCCTTTGAAGGGATAATAAAGGAAAGGGCAATGACCACTATTGCCACATTATTTGGCACCAACTATAGTGTGAATAAAATAGGAAGAGTCGGAACGGCACCTAAATTGTAACTTTGTGAAATGCTCTCAAATACAACATCTTCACAAGGAAGTAATATTTAATACTTTGCTGATCATATTTGAATTTAGAACACCAACTCGACACACAGGACAAAATTCAAATTTTATTCAAACAGATTATCAATGGACAAACGAAACACCGCGGACTGACGGGATACGGATGTTTTTTCAGATTTTTTTTTCAGTTTTTTAAAATTTATTTTTTTATTACAATTTGCCGTTCAAATATCAACTTAAGATTACATAAATAGTTGATTAAGTGGCAATACATGTAAATGATCTAGGATTGTGTATTCGAATAATAGCTGATTGCATCTCCAGCCATTTTATAACTATTTTCGCAGGCAGTGTCGATACGGGAATTCAAGCTTACCTTCTGCACAGGCGGCAGGCGTCTGCTCTCACGTGCTACGGCGTCTAAGGTCTCCAGGTGCATGTGCACGATCCCAGGGATCATCTGGTGTAGGCAGCGCACGTGATCAGCTGTAACACTGCCTTCAGTGCAGACCTGATAAGAAATACGCGACATTTAATATTTTTCACAAAAAAAAACATAACATTTCTATTGGAAACTTTGTATTTATATTGAATGATTTTTATTTACACTTTCACAACTTTTCTGCTAGTCTATACAGGGTGGCAGGGACATCGACGCGAAAACTGTTACCATGGATTCAGTACATGATTCTGAACCACGGGGCAATGAAACTTTTCAAAAAATCTGCTGTTCCATACATTCTGACCACCTAGGTATTGCTCTTTTCTATGAAACAGCAGATTTTTTTTTTAATAACCAACGAAAAATTTCTACGCAGGGTGTCTCAGAATCATGTACTAAATCCAAGGTAACAGTTTTCGCGTCGATGTCCCTGCCACCCTGTAGTGGCACCTTTTACTATTTTGAGGAACGAAAAAATTATAGAAAAAAACAGTGGGTTTAGCAATTAAACAATCAATTGAAGGATAGTAACACTGTACAAGATTTTCCACATGGAATAATCTAAAAATGATTCGATTCAGGTCTTGACTACCTGCAGTTTTCAGACTACCTTTTAATCTATCCAAAGGTTGTGTCTAAAAGATAGCGATTGGACTGCCTCAGTCTGTGGCCTGAGGAAACTGGTGAGTGTATGTGAGAGGTACGCCAGTGCTCATGGCCTACTATATAATGTGAAAAAGAGTGTCGTGATGGTGTTTGGGGCTGGTGGAAAATGTCCAGAAACGGTACCTCCAGTAGTGATGAATGGTATACCGTTATCGAGAGTACACTCATTCAAGTACCTTGGGCATGTTTTGTCCACTAGCCTTAAAGACGATGATGATATTGAGAGAGAGCGGAGGGCGCTGTCGGTCAGAGCGAATATGATTGCTCGCAGGTTTAAGCGTGCTTCTACGGAGGTTAAAAAAACACTTTTTAGAGCCTTCTGTTCCTCGTTTTACACCTGTGGCCTGTGGGTACATTTTACGCAGAGATCGTACAGCGCCCTTCGCGTTCAGTATAATAATGCTTTCAGGGTGTTGATGGGGCTGCCTCGCTTCTGTAGCGCATCAGGGATGTTTGCGGAAATGCGTGTTGATTGCTTTTATGCGTTAATGCGTAAAAGATGCGCGTCCTTGGTGCGCAGGGTGCGAGGCAGTTCTAACAGCATCCTGAAAGTTATTGCTGACAGGCTGGACTGCTGTATTGTAAGTCGTTGCTCCAGTATCTCAGCTGGAATACTGAAGCAGTGACTACTTTGTTGTGTGTGTTTGTGTAGATAATTTTTGTTGTAATTGTATCACTAACATAGTTGTAAGTTTATTTTATTGTTACTAACATTGTATGAATTGTTACTCGTAATAAAGAATTTAATTTAATTTTTTTTTTTTTTTTTTTTTTTTTTTTATTGTGTCACCCTATGTAAAATTTCTACATTTATATCTATAATAGGGACGATGCCTGGATCAAAAAAAGAAATTCTATTTAGTCCGTCAGTCAGATAATAAAAAATATTAAACACGTATTTTTTTCTTCTAAAAAATGATTTAGATAAAACGCATTAAAGTTGGGGAGCGGGGTTCGCTACGTCACAAGTAAGTATAAAATCTACATACTCGTGACGTAATGGCACATTTTAACTCAATCTATCGCCGTAATCTTGTAATAACGTAAAAAAGAAAAAATATGTGTCCAATAAATATTTTTTTATCATCTACAACACGGACAAAAAAATGTTTTTTCGTTATCATCCGTATTAGTATGGTGTCCATAATAAAGAGTATTCTATTCTATATTTTAAATTGACCTGCCAATAGAAACAGTCAGTGGTCAGGTAAAAAATGCTTTTAACTTACTTTATCCACAAATCTAGACACCATCTTGATGACATTGTTGCCAGCTTCTCCAGGGTCAGCTTCCTCGAAACCAGACTCCGCGTCCACACTGTCGGATTCGGCGACACTGGACAGAAAAGTTTCATGGTCAGTCATTATCAAGTTAGATGGACTAATACGTGAAGAAAAGATTAGTAGTGTCCGACCGAAAATGGATTTACAGCCGAAAACGAAAGAGAAGCTTCGGCTTTAGTCTTATTTTCGGCCGAAAACGAAAATGATTTAAACATTAAAAAATTGTAATGTTTCCGCTGTACACTGAAATCTTGTTTGTTTTTTTTCACACTTAGGGAGAGAAAGAGCCCGCCGCAGGAGGGACGCCCTGGGCGTCGGGAATCACGAGAAGATTTCCGGCCACCGTAGGCGCGGGCTTGCGGACGGTGAGCAATGGGTAGCTCGCCGTCCGATAAGGACCAAGCCCGGGTCGATGGCACGTTGTGTTTCACGCGCGCCTCAAAGAGATGTCAGCAGAATTGACGGGGTCCGCTAGGGCCAATGCCTGCCGGGGGTTCGAAGAAAACCGATAGGGACATCGTGGCCCCCTGGCAACACGGCAACTGAAGGAACACGGGTGGGTTTTAGTCAGTAAGAGTCTGACACGCCCTCCCGCTCCACCCAGAGCGGGTGAAGTTATTTGATGATAACCCACCAAAAAAAAAAAAAAAAAAGGGAGATAAAGAGCGAGATAAGGCTTTAAATTAAATAAAACAAAATAATTTCATTATAGAATATAAAACGTGTATTTCTTGTTGTATTGATTCACCTGATATTGCTCAGTTTTACGAAGTAGGCCGAATGACGCGTTACAATTCACGAACATCTGATTTTCGGCTTGGCCGAAAACGAAAATATGGCCAATGCATGATTTTTTGTCGGTCCCTAAAGATTAGTTTAAACGAAGAACCGGGTGTTGTGACGCAACTTGGAAAGTCCAGCAGCTTAGAATTCATTTACCACCAATTACACAAAACTTGACTGCCTCATTGGTCTAGTGGTCGCAAGCGCTACTGCTGAGCATGAGGTCCTGGGTTCGATTCCCGGGTCGGGCAAAGTGTAATTGGGTTTTTCTATCTGAAATTTCTCAGTAGCAGCTCGGAGTCTGGATTTGTGCCCGGTTGATGGCTATAGGCTCGCCCCCTATTACATGGGACTTAAACATAACTGGCGAAATGTGGGTGTACCTGCTACAGGGACACCTCTGGCCAACCCTTCGGGGAAACAAGGTGTGATGTTATGTTATGTTTATGTTACACAAAACAATGTATCTCGGGCTTTTAAACAAGGGTAAACTTTATTTCAGGAGCAGTGTCTTTCCTGCTTACAAAGTATTATCCGGTAAAAATTACCAAATCTGGGCTTGCTGAAGTGCCCAATGTCCTTTAATTACACCGGCTTTCATACCCTTCTAAAGCAGAACCACAGATGAATACAAATAGTTCACTCCGCATTTTAGGTATGAAGCCACAAGTACGCGGCGGGCTCGACTAGTCGGGCCAATTCAGTGAGTGTAACGTAGTCAGAAGATATAAGAGTTACGCGATAGAAAGAGAGGCAACTTCTAGGTGAATATAACTGTAGGTAACTAGCGCTGTGCGACCTGAATTGCACTTTATTGTGTAGTAGCAAGAGTTGCTTTTTATTTATATGATTTTGCGGAGTGAACCATCTGTAATAATAGGTATGGTGCGGACTACCCTCTGGTCTCAACTTTTTCTATTAACATTAAAGTAAAGTAAAGTAAAATTTATTTATATGCATAGATTGTAGGTACATAACATAAGGTATTAAAAAAATAAAGTGATCCATGTACAATCTACCTTAGATTAGGCATGCAAACATTAATGAATGAAGTAACGAGAAGGTAATAAAGAAAAAAAATTAAATTGTGTCGAAAAGTCAAAATTATGAATTACAGTTCAAAACGGGTACAATTAAATAAGTTGGAGTGTCTTTAAAATGCATAAGAATATTATAATTATTTTAGATTAGAAATTTTAGGATAAAATATCGAAGTCATTGTCATTTAGAAAATCGTTAACCGAGTAGTAGCATTTTTCAATCAATAATGCTGTTAACTTCTTTTTAAAATTACGTATTGTGTCATCTTTTATTATGTCAGGTATTTTGTTATAAATTGTAGGTCCCATACTAATAACATTTACATTAGGATAAGATAAGTCACCCGAACTTACCTGTTAGTAATACTATTGCTGGCTCTGTCGGCGTCATCGCCTCTGACGTCAGCGCGTCTGCCGGCGCCCTCTAGCGGCAGTAGAAGGTAAACCATCCGGTTTGCGTAGTGTATGGCTTGGCTATATAGTGTTGATTCTTCGCTTGCTATTAATTCGCGTTGTTTTTCTGTGAGAGATAGATAAAGATATTATACTTTATTATATTAGATGTTTCTTGAGAAGATTTTAGAGAACATTACCTGCCAAAGCTGAATCTATATATCTATACAGGGTGGCAGGGACATCGACGCGAAAACTGTTACCATAGATTCAGTACGATTCTGAAACCCTGCGTTGAAATTTTTCGTCAATTTTTTTTTTAAATATGCTTTTTCATTGAAAAGTGCAATACCTACGCGGTCCTAATGTACCGAATCCATGGTAAGAAGTTTTCGCGTCGATATTTCTGCCACCCTGTAATACAGGGTGACTGGATCTGGACCCGCCATAGCAAATTCGCATAAAGACGAGGTCATTTACTAATTATTAGACCTGACTTTCCCTTGATGGTAAAGATTTTTCTTTTTCTTTTAAATCTTGCTATCTTATTTTTTAACCCTAGTTTGAGAGAAATTCCTAGCTATTTTAATCACCAATGTTTGTGACTACTAATAAATAATAAAAAAACAAATAAAAAAATGCTAAAAAAACTTTTGGAAAATTTCAATAAAGTATAAAAATTGACTTATCTCCAAGACTATAAAACTTTAGCTAAGGAAAGTACGATTCAATCATTAGTAAATGACCTCCTCTATATGCGAATTTGCTATGGCGGGTCCAGATCCAGTCACCCTGTATACATATACAAATAAATAAAATAGAAATCTATTTGTAACATCAAAATAACAGTTTTTTTACTAATCTCCAAAACGCCTGTATCGATTTTGACGGGACTTTCACTGGCAGATAGCTGATGTTATAAGCAGTACTTTTATTTTAGAGAAATAATTAGGGTACTTAATTGATTCAGACGTGACCTTGCAGGGTTTATTACTTAGAATTAGGGTCCACGCGAGCGAACCTAGGGGCAACAGCTTGTCAATAATATAGTTAGAAACATAGCCATTACTTCTGAAATGACAAGTTCCAAGAATCATCTTGAAAAAAATAACTAAGTTTTTGTTTTACCTGGAGGCAAACTGGGCCATAGCCTCATCTGTTCGGCCGCAATCTCTAAAGCGCTTGGTTCTTGTGCTTTTAACAGCGACATGTATTCCTCGTCATCTCTGAAACAAAACACTCGTTCAAACATTGTTGGACACATGATTGTGATGACATTTTAGTAAGTGGTCAAAACAGACACGGGCTCTATTTTTAACCGCCGTAAAAAAGTGGGAGGTTCGCAAATGGACGCGTATTTTTTTTTTTATTTGTGTCCTAACGACTATTTTTTATTTGCGTATCTTATCGGTTTCTTTTTTCGTCGTTTCTTTTTTTAAGCTAACAACCCCCACTCCGCCTACCATGTAATGACGGTTGACGACAACGTGATGTTGTCATGGGAAACGTGATGTTGTCATAGGAAACGCGATGTTGTCATGGAGGTTACAAATGCTATGCAATAGCTTTACCACGGCAGTCACCGAGTGCCACACGTTTTTTATTAAATAGGTTTTAAATCTTGCTCAAAACGCTGTTTTTTTTTTAATTATTTGGTCAAATGTCAACCGACTAAGGACTGAAATACCAAAAAGAGCATTTGAAACTGGCCAGTCTTTGGTCACAAAACAGAGAATGTAGTGTAGTAGGTGTACTTGGATTCAAGGACATTCTTTGTCAGAAAGCAGCTCGTTTATCATTTCTTCTGCATAAATCTATCATGCCTTACCTTGGGCTGGGCACTCTCTGATGAAGTGAGGGGCTTGGAAGGTATAAAGCTTTGATGTCTCTCTGCACGTCTTGGTAGAAGGCTGCCTCCCAGAACTGCTGGCTTGTCCATACTGGATGTTCCTATATAAGTTAATAGAATTAGTATTTATTCATTTAAAAAAGCACAGCCACATTTCATACATTACATTTACGAATGCGCTGCACGTGCTGACTGAAGCGCAGTTTATATGATATAGACCCTGGGTTCCGAACCTGGGGGTAATTACCTCCCGCGGGGGTAAATCAGCTATTCTGTGGGGGTAACAAAGAACCTAATCTGGTGGGATCAAAGCTGGTGCCGAATATCCTGTTAATAGCTAACAGAGCTTTAAAAATGCTTATAAGTACCCTTTGCAACCACCTATAGATGTGATTGTGGTTTTTTAACTTCGCTTACACTGAAAACAAAGGCCAGAAACTGTTTTAATGTGGAACATGACTTAAGATGCGCTATAAACGAAACTAACATAAAAAAACTTGTGAATGCAAAACAATACCAACCATCACACTAACAATTTTTACTTAATTCATTGTTTAATTTAAATAAAAAATAAGCTTGTGTTATTTGTATTGATAACATTTTAAGGTCGGGGTAAAATCAGTTTTCCTAATAGGTCACAGAGGTAACAATATTGAAAAGGTTAGGAACCACTGATATAAAATACAATAGACGTGGATATATTTAGTAACCTGTTCCGCTTAGCTATTTCTAAAGAGCCATAAAAAAACTCCTGAAATAAATCGACACGTGTTTCACCTCACACCGAGCGCCACACTCAGTCTGCACTCAGCGCTCGGTGTGGCAACACGCCGTATTCGAGTTCGCAACAAGTCCATCGTCATCCTGAGGATGCCTCGTTGAGAGGTGAAACATGTGTCGATTTATTTCAGGAGTTTTTTATGGCTCTTTAGAAATAGTTAAGCGGAACAGGTTACTAAATATATCCACGTCTATTGTATTTTATAATGGATTTTCGCAAGGTCACGCCTGAATCAATTAACTATCTACCACTGATAAAGACCATAGCCTACCTGTATGCACATGTAGGCGTATTGTATGACTCCGGTGCACAGTTTCCTGCAGTAGGCTGTGGCTAGCGGCAACATGGCGGCTGCTATCGTGTGCTCGTCCAAGGCTGTCGCCGATTGGAGCGCGCAGTTCATTAGTCTGTAACAATAAGAAAGAGAAAATTGGTTAAAAAAACATTTAAAAAAAAAACAAATAAAAAAAGACATTTTGTGGTTGCAAAAAATATAAGTTCATCCTTTCCCTATGGACTATTTCCGTCATTGGTTTCTATTATAGTGGGCATTGGGAGTCTACTAGACAAAATCCATTACTTAAGATAAAATTAAGAAGTTACTGCAACCAGCTTTCAAATAGGACAGAAAGATTTAAAAAAACAGTGGCACTCCGGGAGTGACGGCAGAAGTGAAAAACTTGGAAAAAATCGGCACTACGGTAATCAACGCGTTGATGTCTTTTACTTCATGCACCGCGGTAATCAACGCGGTGATGTCTTTTACTCCACGGTGTCGGTAAATTGCGTTACAGTGTCGCGAAATCAATGGTTTAGTCCCATCTCAAAAATACCCAACGCGCCTAAAGTAGTTTTCACTTCAAAAATAAGTTTAAAAAACTGTAACCCGACTACGGAAAAATAAAAGGGATCTAAAAAGTACGAAACAAGAAAATATTTCAGACAGAATTCAAGACATAGGTACAAAAATGGTCAAGGTGAAGCCGTCGTCGCATGCCATTATAATTTTTTTGATGTTCCTGGCGCGGTACACGTATACCTCTAATGATGATCAATAAGTTTTTAGAGGGTCAATTAACAATTTCCCATTCTGTATAACAATTCGATCAATTCAAGTCAATTTTTTGATGAGGTAGAAGCAGAAACAGGATAGCAACATGCTGTAAAAAATACAATATTCTGCCACCACTATAAAGCTCATAAATAATAATAACTGTGTGTGACTCGATCGATTGCCTAGATACACCGATTATATCGTTCACTAGTGAAAAATTTATAAACAGGAAGTGAGAAAAAAGGTTGCATGACACTAATACACGGAAGTTACTAACAAGGACATCCAAGGTAAAAATATTTACCATAATAACCAATTTTTGTTCTAAACATACCAGCTATTAAATAATGACCAATACGCGGAGAGATACATTGAAGAAGTAGACACAAATGTGTACAGTAGACAAAATAAATAGATTTGATGATATCAAATACTCTATACTCGGTTCCAAAAGTATCTGATGAAAATGTAAACAAATAGATCAGATGACGAACTTGTAGATGCCAATTTGTAGTGCCACTTACAAAATGAGTTGAGAGTATGAGAAATCAAAGACTTTGATTTGATTAATTAAATAATTAAACACAAAATTCTAATTTTAAATCACCTTAAAGACGTTTTTCATTTGACAATTGAGGTTTAATTTTACAACCTTCTAGCTGATTCGGCAAACGTTGTTTTGCCATATCAATGTTTGGGGGGTGGATCACCCTTATCACTTAGGGGTATGAAAAATAGATTACGACCGATTCTCAGACCTACCGAATATACATATAAAATTTCATCAAGCCAAAAATCGATCAAGCCGTTTCGGAGGAGTATGGCAAGTGGCAACTAACACTGTGACACGAGAATTATATATATATATATATATATATAGAGAAGATTATCGTCAATGGTTTTACAATTATAATCAATAATACAATTTAATAAAGTTGAAATCTTCTAATTACAGATGAATGTGTTACTAATTCCCATAATTGTGTAAGAATTTGACCTGAACAGAGTTTGTTTATACTTTCATCAGATAGTATTAGAACAGACCACAGGCACACAACGCTTCGATGTTTCATCTGCTGGTATACCTAACACTTTTGCCAAGTGTACTTAAGAATTTGTAAATAATGTGCTAATTGATGTATGATGCCGATAATGTACAAAGTATAAAAGCCCATTGTTTCCAAAACGACAATATTTCATATCACGCCATCAGATAACTATAATTATGGCCCCAGAACGTGTAATTTTACATTAGGTATATATTAGTTCCAATAAAGGACGCAAAAAGATTGTAATACAATTTAGTAAAATGTCGAAAGCGTTGGTAATATGTAGCGCACTGTGTGTCTGTGTCTCTTTGGTATACGCGAAACATTTTGTAAGCATTGTATTCGTATATATATATTGCTTTTATTTGTTACTAGCTGCGCCCCGCGGTTTCACCCGCATGAGTCTCGATCCAGTGGGAAAAAAAAAGTATCCTATGTTCTTTTCCAGGGCATCATTTATATATGTGCCGAATTTCATCCAAATCCGTTCAGCCGTTTTAGCGTGAAGGCGTAACAAACAAACTTACTTTCGCATTTATAATATTAAGGATTTTTTTCGTAGAGAATTTATCGTCTGCATTGCATGTACCCGTTTCTTCACAACTTGGTATTTCACAAAACGCTTGGCTTAGCCAAGTTTCAAGTAATGACTATTCTCTCACCCTGAGGAAGTTGCTATCTAGTTCAAAGGATCTTCTCCAAGTTGAGAAAGAATGGGGGAGAGCAATCTACAATATATAAAAAAACCCTGTCCGATCCGAAACGGGAACATAGGTACTGCAATAACATTACCAAAAAATAATAAAACAATATTATTAAGCTATTGCATAGCTTTTATCGCGGGCTTTGAGCGCGGCGACCGAATCAAGAAATTCCGTAACGAAAAAAACCTAACACCCCCCACTCCGCCTACCATGTAATGACGGTTCCCATGATAACGTGATGTTGTTATGGGAACGTAATTTTTGTTTTATGTCATCACGTCATCATCCCAAGTGTAGCGTTGACAAATAGGAAGTATGGAGGTTACAAATGCTATGCAATAGCTTTACCGCGGCAGTCCCCGAGTGCCACACGTTTTTTATTATCGCAGGTCATAGGTGCTATTTGGACGGGTGCTCTAAGTGGACTACTTCCATTTTCGTATCCTAGAAGTATTTATCAAAGCTGTTTTTGAAACTCAATCATCCATACCTAATTGTTCCGTTTTTTTTTACAGGGCAATGGAGTCTGGGAAAGATTATCCATAAACAAATGTGAGGAGAATGGCCACAAGTTCAAGTTCGATATAGCCCCGATGAAGATCAACGAGACCCATGAAGGATTTAAAGGACATGTTGTACTTGATGAAGACTTTGACGACACTTTTGGAGTATGTTATTTAGTAAATAATGAGTAGGTACAATGGACAAAAGAAATATACAAGGCATGGACTACTTTGAAGAGGATGGGTCAACATCTTCCTGCCCGTGTCCCATGTTACGTGGGGTTGGCGCACAACGTTTCTTTTTCCACTCTCCCCTGTCAACCGTCACGCTGTCATTCACTCCCTTCTCTTTCATATCATTCCTCACACAATCCATCCATTTTTTCTTTGGCCTTCCTCTCCCGCTCCATCCATCAACATTTATATTCATCACTCTTTTAGTTACATGCGTTTCTTCTCTCAGGCCAAACGATTTCCTTTCAGCTTTTCTGTCTTTGAACAGGATAGGTACTAGGTAAATTAATATCCTATTGTACACACTAAATTCTCTTGCTACGTAAACGGAATTCACTTTTTTATTTTGCAGATTAAGTTGTGTAATTTTTAATGGAGAGAACACGTTTTAACTTTATAACGATTTTGACTGAAACCAGTCAAAACTGTTAATCGGTCAACGATAAACAGTTTTGACAATAACATACAGGGTAAGTTTTTAACCAGTGAGCAAACTTAAACACGTGGCTTTACTCATGATTAAAAAAAAACCGGCCAAGTGCGAGTCGTACTCGCCCATGAAGGGTTCCGTAGCAGCAAGTAACATTGAATGAAAGGTAAATTGCGGTTTACGATTTATGACGTATTAAAAAAAAACTACTTGTTAGATCTCGTTCAAACCAATTTTCGGTGGAAGTTTACATGGTAATGTACATCATATTTTTTTTTAGTTTTATCATTCTCTTATTTTAGAAGTTACAGGGGGGGGGGACACACATTTTACCACTTTGGAAGTGTCTCTCGCGCAAACTATTCAGTTTAGAAAAAAATGATATTAGAAACCTCAATATCATTTTTGAAGACATATCCATAGATACCCCACACGTATGGGATTGATGAAAAAAAAATTTTTGAGTTTCAGTTCTAAGTATGGGGAACTCCAAAATTATTTGTTTTTTTTTCTATTTTTATGTGAAAATCTTAATGCGGTTCACAGAATACATCTACTTACCAAGTTTCAACAGCGTAGCTCTTATAGTTTCGGAAAAAAGTGGCTGTGACATACGGACGGACAGACAGACAGACATGACGAATCTATAAGGGTTCCGTTTTTTGCCATTTGGCAACGGAACCCTAAAAATCAGCTGTTCCCTACATTTTGACGAGTTATGCGAACATAAATGTAGGGAACAGCAGATTCTTTTTTCGCGATTTTAGTTTTGGTCCCATAGTAAAAGTTGTTCATAATGATGAGTGAAGTCACGTGTTTAAGTTTGTGCACTGGTTTAAAACTTACCCTGTATACACTTGTTACTTGATTAAAGACTTGTTATTATGTATCAAAAACAATAGTTTCTAAAGAAAAGTGCTCCGAATCAATATAATCGCAGAAAAAAATCTGGAAAGATCTGAAATCTTTTTGGGCAGGTTGACCTTTTTTTTCAAGCATGAGTTCGAAATTCCGAGTTCTGTGAGGTTCAATTTCTTCCTTCATCATAACCGATATGGTTCCTAACAAATTTACTAATGTTAGAAAATTCATCTTAATGTTTAATGTATTAATTACTCCACTTTTCTATTGACCAGATCCGCTTAGAAATTTGCAAGATCGTGGACGACAGCTGCAAACAGTCCCAAGTGATAAAAGAAGATTGTTTGATAGATTTCCTTGATAAATACGCAAAAGACAGCGTCACAGATTGCCTGAAGGCCGCTAGCATAGACCCGCCTGAGATGCCCATACCAAAGGTATAGTTTTAGATCAAATTCAATTAGAAACATAAGCTGATATCAGACGCTTCATTCGAGTGAACGTTCATTTTTGGTTCACCTTCACACGCAAGCGAAAAAATGACATGGGAATAAATGTTCATAATGCTCATTTCAATAAATTTTTCGATCATTCGTTGGGCGAGAGAAAAAAGTCGAGGATCGTTGGATCGGTTCACTAATGGATTCAAGTCGTTTCACTTCGAGTGAAAGACGCCGAATCAATAAAAAGTGAAGCGTCTCTGATATCTGCTTAAACTTATAAAATAATACCAATGAACATCGAGGTGTAAAACTGACACCCTGGACTTAATTTCCCGACCGCAGTGAGCCAACGGCAGCGACAAACACATTTCGACAAAGACTCAGGACTTCAGTCGTTCCAGAACAGTCTTTGCCATGGGGGAGAAACAAATTATTATGATACTAGGGCAAGTGTTTTACACCGATGGGATTGTTTACTGTGGAAGCTTCGCTGCGGAAGAGCACCGATTGTTTGTGACTTGTACAAAAGTGACCGGCCACAAGAAACAAAAAAAAATTAAAATTCAAAAGTAATTTATTCAAACTAGGCTGAGAATCAGCACTTTTCGAACGTCAAAATTACATAAGACAGTCCCCCAAAACGCCCACACTTCATAGTGCTTTGGCTGGGAAGAAAAAACGGTGCAACAAACTCCCCAGCAGCATAGGTAACTCCCCAGCAGCATAGGTGTCTGTTAGTTAGCAAAAAAAAAAATTCTATTCAATAGTATGCAAAATAATTTATAGGTACATTACGCAACACAAAAAATAATTTAAATGATAAATTATTGGCCAAGACAAAACTTGTGATAAAGTTTTCAGAAAGGAACTCCTTTAGCAGCTAAATGAAAGTAATAAACACACCCCCATATAGCGGTACTAGGAACTTTTGACGCGTGACCAAAATTGGAACTAACGCGGCTATTTTGTTTTTAACGAGTTTTAAATACAATTTCAATGTCAATTTCACATTAATGTTCACCAACAACGCCCCCCTGTCAATGTCTCTCAGGCGCCAAAAGATCCTTGTAGCATTCTACCTACATTTTTACCCAAACATAAATATTTGAAAGAACATTTCTCTTCACGACATTATACCCATACTATGCTGATAACATTGTTTTTTATTTTTTTCAGGGAGAATACGACATAGAAAGTTATGCTTTTAGCAACGAACCTACTAGTAGCATGTTTGGAACTTTCAATGTCAAGGCTTTTGTTTTACAAGGAGACGATGAAGTGGGTTGCTTGGATGCCCGAATGGAGTTTAAGAAAATAGAGGAAGAAGATAAGGAAGACGAAGAAAAATAAATTGAAGATTTAATTGAGCAAGATTTTTATTGTTAATCAAGTTTCAAGTGTTATTAATAATTGGATTTAATATAGCTCTATATAGTTTACTATTTAACCAGTGTATTCCTACATAGTCTCTGCATTTTAGGATGAAATAATATTTATTTGTTAAAAACTGAGCAATTATTTTCAAACCCCTTATTCCCATTTTAAAATACTTATATTCTATCTTTCTTTATTAAATTCTAAAACTACAAAAGCTTTAAAATCCTTCCTTCAGTATCCTCCATTAAGTATTCATAGGAATTTGTATTAAAAAGATATCGTATATGTCAACTGCCATTGGCCTGCGGTTCGAAGACAGAAGCTCTAAAGATTTGACTTGCAATATGAAATACGAGTAGTCTATCTGATAAGTTTAGTAATTGGGGTTACCCCAAAGAGAACACAATATAAATCAGTGAATTTACAATAAACAATGGTAGTTAATGGGTGCTCGATGACCTCAGTAGAGCTTCCGAAAAAGTGGGTCTTAAAATGAACATGGACAAAATTAAGGTCATGTCAAATACCCATGTAACACCCACCCTCATTAAGATCGGAGACTCTACACCCTACACCTAGGACAAACTGTCCGGTAACGGTCAAACTTCGAGAAATAGGTCAATTATCGAAACCAACTCGGTTGGGCAGTGTTCGGGAAGCTACGTAAATATCTTCTCGTCTCATATACCACAGTGTCTCAAGACGAAAGTCTTTGACCAGTACGTGTTGCCACGTCACGCCAAAAACGTGCGCAGCCGCTTCTGCATCTGACAAAAAAAATGCTGTAGGTTAAAGTAACTTTAATCGCTCGTTTAAGTAATATGTGAACTTTCTGCAGTTTGGGAAAATTGAAAGACAGTTTTCATACGGTATCTTCTCGGTTAAAATTAACCTTTCATTATATCGTTTGGAAGAAAATGTAATTAAAAGTTTTTTCAATAAATACTACAGATGGAGGTGAAATAAAACGCAGTCTTGTTTCCAGAATCAATTTGGTGGGTGCGGGTGGTTCAGGATTTCGAAAAAACTAACAGCTTCATGAGCTTTTTAAAGAAAAAGAACTATCTGCAAGCGTTTAGCTTACTTTTTCTAAAATAAGAAAAAAAAACAGTTCCTATAAAAAATGCTAAGGCGTGAAAACGTAGGTACTAGAAACAGTCAGAGAGAATTGATAGAAATTGAGAAGTGAGAGAAGGCACATGGAATATGGGGAGATAAATGGCAAGATAGGTCGATGACGATAGTTAACTGATGGAAAAAATAATAATAGACTATAACAACAACAATAATAAACAAACAACCACAACAAACTACAACAACAAAAATAACAGCAACAATCCATCAATAACAATATTGAACTATAGAATATTGAAAACAGAATAATAGACAAAACGGAAGATGGCGTGGATAGAAAGTGGGTATGGAGTGGGTAGAAAAAAATGGGATGTGGCTGTGTCCTGGACACGGCCGTGTGTTTTACGTGAATACGTGTACGTTACGAGTAATATTTCCTTTGAGACGAATTCTTTGACCCTTTAGCTATCGAGTGGTGTAATTAAATTTTGAATGTAGATGATAGATACGTAGCTGCAGTATCAAACTGTATCCCCCTATTTTATTATCATTCGTCTTTTGAATTGACTCCCGTGGAAACAAATTTAAAGACGTATTCACGTCAAAATTGTACAGTTATGGTAGATACCTAGTTATCAAAATTAAAAAAAAACTAAGATACTCATAGTTGAATTATCTAAAAAAAATCTTCACTGATACCTTTGAAGAGGTTTTTAAGTTAACAACTTATCAATATTTCTGAGGTCAATAATAAAATCAACAAATCTAAGGTCGATAATAAAATCAAGTCGTAATATTTGTCGTATTTTTGTCTCTCCTAAATACAGATTACTCAGTGATCTAGCTAGGAGAGCAGCGATTCACCCAACAATTAATTGTACCTACACCATGTAATTAATAATGTATACTTTGTAAGTCCCTCATGTAATACAAAACCTTTACGTCCCTAAACTTTTTTTTTTGACCTGGATTGAATACCTAAAAACTATTTTCAAAAGACTATCGCTAGCTGATAGTTTTTAGCGGACTAATTCAAATGTGTTAGCGAGCCACTTGGTGGCCCGCGGGCCTGGGGTTGAGTAGCCATGCAAGAATGCAACCAATCCTTCAGAATGAATAATATTTATATCAAAATGTTAACCTTGTAATACCATTTATGTGCATAACTACAAAATAATATTCAATTGACAAGGTACCTATTGAAAATAATATTTACTCAAAAATGCATGTTATGTGGTCATTATTTTGACAACCTTGTTTGAGCAAAGTCGATCTTGCCGTTCTGTTTTAAGGAGCGGCCGGCAAAGTTTTGCTGGTCGCTCTAACAGGCCGGCAAAACATTGCCGGCCGCTATTTTGACGTTTCAATGTTTTAAAAATCAAATGCAAAAAGATTTTATTTAAAACACAGCTGTTTGTATTTATAGAGATAAGTACAAAAAGATTTTATTCCATATTTGGCTGTATAGTTCCAACTACCATTGTTAAAAAAAAAAAAAACAAAGAAGTAACAAAAGCGCGGTTCATCGAAAATTTTATTTTTATTTAGTGACTTTTTTGCTAAAAATGAGCTCTCAAAGCGAAAATTCTTCCGATTCGATGTGTTTAACACCGCCAGACATTAACGATGAAGCTAAATTAGTAGTTGAAAATTTAATACCGCGAAACTCAAAGGAAAAATATAAGCTTGCATATGAAAAGTTTGTGCAGTGGAAAATCAGTAAGAAATCTAAATCTTTACTTGCTGGTTTTATTTAGATTAGGTACTTGCATTTTTGAGTAAAGCACTATACAAGCCTTGGCCCACTATGACTGCTTCGCTGGTCACGCTATGATTGCCTCGAGCTAGCCTAGCTACGCTCTAGGCCTTCCAGCTTGGCCATCATTGCAGCCCTTGCTGTCCTCGCTGTAAAGGCCTCGACCTACGGCCTCGGCCTTTATCTCAGCTCGTCCATCAAGTGCTGCACGCTGACCGCGCTGTCGGCCTGGAGCTGCGCTACGCTGCGCTGTCGGCCATCATCAGCGCGACCAGCAAAGTAGTCATTATAGACCGCGGCAGTAATGTACTATAATTTATAACGATGGGTATCATGATTCATACTGAGGCTCATCACGCCATTCGATAACATCATTATGATCACTGAACATGACATGTTTATACAATTGAGATATTATATATTGGGTTCGATTGGTTGATGATCATAGTGTACACGTTTAATACAAACGGTGCTATGTTGAAATTGTGGGTTCTATGTGGGGTGCTGTGTTGTGTCTTTCCACTGGTGTTCTGTACGGGAGACATTGTAAGATTTGAAGACCATATTTCTTATTAATACCGAGAGGCTCGTAGCTTAGGGTAAGCTATGCTTGCCGCGGTCGGTACGAGAATGGGTGACCATCTTTCCATACCGACACCTCTTCGTGCCTCGGAAGCACGTTAAGCCGTTGGTCTCGACTATCATTTGTAAATCTTTGACAGTCGTTATGCGGCAATAGAAGTTCGAAATCTAATAACCACAAGGAATATCGTATTACCCAGTAACTGCGTTGTGGAGGTCAGATAGGCAGTAGCTCCTTGCAAAATACTGGTATTCAGTTGCTTTCGGTTAGAATGGAAGTCGACCCCAACACAGTTCAGAAAACTCTTTCGTCTAACGTTTTTCAGGGTCCTGGCGTGTGGCAAGTGAACCACATCGCGAAATGTGAGGCCGAGCAACACAAGTTCAAATTCGACGTCATGCAGAAAAAAATAAACAGGACACACGACTGCTTTAACGTAGATATGAAGTTGGAAGAAGCCTTTACTGAAGAGTTTGGAGTGGGTTTTAAAATCTTTTTAATATTAGAAACATTTTATATATAAACAAATTAGCTGACCGGACCGACATTGTTTTCTCAAACTCGCAGTGCCACCCCGGGTCCAATTGTGAATCTAAACCATCCAGGAACACCCACACACAATTTCATCAAAATCGATCCAGCTGTTTAGGAGGAGTTCAGTAACATACAGACTAAATATATAAAGATGACGCTACGTTTGGAAAAATCATGAGATAGCCCATGACTTTCCAACCGCGCTACAGGTTCTTCGTTCAATGCAAGCATATCAAAAAATATATAATCATGATTTCCCAACAGATTTAAACAACACAGTTTTTCATAGCAATCTTTTTTGAACACCCCAAAATGATGACTAATGTTAGAAATGTTCGAACAAATAATGTAATTTCAACGAAGGGATAGTAAAATGAGAACATTGAAAAATCTGATATCATCCCTAAAGCCCCATTTCCGCGCCGAACTGTTAAGGACGGTCGCATTCACGGTCAAATTTGAATGACATAAGTCCATTAGTTTTTGCAATATAACTCTTATCTCATTTGCAATAAAGTATAAATGAGAATTATAGGCGTGAGTTAAATAAAACTCTCGGCAATCATTCGATTTTATACTTTACCTTAACGAGATAAAGTTATATTGCAATAACTTACGAATGGTTTACGTCGATGTTCGTCATCGACGTCTAATTTTCCAGATCCGCATAGACATATGCAAATACGTGGACGGAGGATGCAAGCAGTACCAGGTGCTATCCGACGACTGCTTTATCAATTTTGTCAATAAGTACGCCGAGAACAACGTCAAGGTTTACTTGGAAATCGCTGGCGTTGACCCGCCTGAATTTCCTATAGCAGAGGTATTGTTTTCTTATAGACGCTTTAAACTATGCAACAATAAAAACAATAAGTGACCTAGAACTTTATCAATCACCATTTTAAGCTTTTATAGCCCACTTGATGCTGTACCTGTACCGACTTGCATCAGATGACATAAATTCAGTCTATGTTATAGCAAAAAGTTTTTTACGGTCATCAGTACATTCTTCGACCTTTACATTTTTCACCTGAAAAGGTTTTAAATCAAAGTTAGAGCTCATGTGTAGTGAGTATGCTTTGTGGCTGTAAAGATGTGTCCAAACATTGAGCGGCAAGAGCGCGGTAGCAACACGCGGCGTTTGTAGGATACATTTCTGCCGCGCTCTAGTTAGGACTAAACCAACGAATGTTTGTGCGGCAGTACTGCGCGGCACATCCGAGACGATATGCAAAGCAATATCAATCTGCCTAGCCTTTGATACGTCCACAGATATACGTCCAGCACAAATAGTGACGAATGTTTCTTAAAAAATTGTGCGCGGCAGGTAAACAGAAGCGTTCGGCAGCCGCGCACGATTGCCGCTCAATATTTGGACACACCTTAATAGGTTGGGCGAAATCATTCAAAGGAGGTCTACTACTTCAAAGCCACTTATAGTCATAAAAGTTTTGACAAATGAATAAGGGCTGATTTATCAATCGACAGATAACTTTTATCGGCAAAATACATGCGGCGGTTCGACATTGCACAAAAGCTGGTATTTAGCTGCTATGTATTGTATTCCTCAGATAAAAGTTCCTGAACTCTCTGACGATTGAAAAATCAGACCCAAGTGAAGTTGATCCTAATATCATTCTTCCTCGTCACCAGGGAGAGTATCACATAAAGGACTACGTATTTGACTACAGCGAACTACCCAAAGATGGATTATACGGCGTCTACTGCGCAAAGGCCTTCGTGCTGAGAGGAACCGAGGAGGTAGCATGCCTAGAGGTCCATCTGGAATTCAAAGAAGTTGTGGAAGAAGACGATGATGATTGTGATGATGAATAGAAAGAAGAAATAAAGATTTATTCAAAATTAAAGGGATTGTCCACAGTAACAAGTGGAGAAATGAGTTGAATTAAAATTTATAAAATTATTGAGCATTTTTTTTTGGATTAATTAAATAGTTTGTGGAAAGACGTATTTCATTGTATTTTTAGGGTTGAATTATCAATCTTCAGAAAACTTTTATCTGAAGAATATGGCGGTTTCACTCATTTCTACACAAAATCTGTCAAACTGCAATTTATTATTCCTTTCGACGATTGACAAATCGGTGAAATAAAATGTTCGATGTATGACATGCATGGTTTGGTATTGTGGGATTCCTGATATTATTTATAAAAAAACTGTAATGTCAACAAAACTGGTAAAATATTAACTCCATTCAAATATCAGTAGGTAAATATGTTTTCAAATCTTAATATACATAAATATAAATTACGTGTCACGTTGTTTGTTCGCGATGGACTCCTAAACTACTTAACCGATTTTAATCAAATTTGCACACCGTATGTAGTTTGATCCAACTTAAAAGATAGGATAGGTAGGGTAGGTAGGGTAGGTAGGGTAGGTAGGGTAGGTAGGGTAGGTAGGGTAGGTAGGGTAGGTAGGGTAGGTAGGGTAGGTAGGGTAGGTAGGGTAGGTAGGGTAGGTAGGGTAGGTAGGGTAGGTAGGGTAGGTAGGGTAGGTAGGGTAGGTAGGGTAGGTAGGGTAGGTAGGGTAGGTAGGGTAGGTAGGGTAGGTAGGGTAGGTAGGGTAGGTAGGGTAGGTAGGGTAGGTAGGGTAGGTAGGGTAGGTAGGGTAGGTAGGGTAGGTAGGGTAGGTAGGGTAGGTAGGGTAGGTAGGGTAGGTAGGGTAGGTAGGGTAGGTAGGGTAGGTAGGGTAGGTAGGGTAGGTAGGGTAGGTAGGGTAGGTAGGGTAGGTAGGGTAGTAAGTGATAAAGATGGTCCACCCCAAACATTTATATGGCAAAACAACGTTTGCAGGGTCAGCTAGTATATATATTTTTTTAAATCGTTGGCCGTCGTCTTTGTCCACTTCCTGAGCTTACTGAACATAACCTAGAGTCAATCGCAAAGTCAGTGTCCAGTGATGAACTATGGACGACCATTAAATAGTGCTAGGAAGATTGTCAAACGCATCGAAGACTATTTATTGGGCCAGTTTGAATGAAGACGTACCTACAATTTAATCATATCACCTAGATGCCACTAAAACAGAGTACAAATCGTGCCATTAAAGTTGAGACTTGACGCACCACGTGGTTTGACGTGTGCATTAGACGATTTATGGGTCTCTTTAGCGGTATGAAGTCTCCGCCGTGGCGTCATCGGGGCGGTGTACAGACTGGTATTTGGTCCTAAAAATTGGCCAAAAATATTTAGTAAGCCTAATTAATAGCTGCCTAAGAATGTTTCAGTTCTAGCTTGGAAAAGGTAAACAAGTGCGAGTCGGCACACGAAGGATTCCGTACCATTATCTATAAAAACGGCAAAAAAAATCATGTTTGTTGTATGGGAGCCCCCTTAAATATTTATTTAATTCTGTTTTTTAGTATTTGTTGTTATAGCGGCAACAGAAATACATGATGTGTGAAAATTTTAACTGTCTTAACTAACAGGCTTCATGAGATACAGCATGGTAACAGACGGACGGACATCGGAGTCTTAGTAATAGGGTCCCGTTTTACCCTTTGGGTACGGAACCCTAAAAAGGCATACGTAACATACAAGCTTTTATTCGTAATTTTCGTCGTCATCGTCAAAACTTACATTTAAAATGTCACTTTCTAGTAACAAATTTAGAACATCAGCCATTCTTCCTCTTCCTCATGCCCGTAAGGACAGGGTCAGGGGTTAAAAGGCCTATTAAAAACATCTGTGTTGCAGGCTACCTGGGAAAATTTTCGGGCGTAGTTGAACATTCTAAAAAAATCACCAAAAATGGAGGGGAACTTTGGGATGGCTGTTTCGCGCTTAATTCCATCTCAAAAGGTCTACTCTATAACGAAACATTACAATTTTGACTTAGAAATTATGAGAAATATATTAAAACTCCTTTTGATCTTCCAAAATGTGTTTTTTTATAGCAGTTTCTAGGTGCTTATTTCTCAAGGATGTAAATGAAGAAAGCCTATAGATTAGTTGTTAAAATTAAGTGCCAAATAAAATACACACCTGGGTGTGCACAATCCATAGTGAAAACCAACACAAAATCGTTCAGTCACAAGATGGCAAATATTTGAAAACAACGAAATCTGAGCGCATCGAATAATCGCACGAACCAAGGCTCGGATACCGGTTAAATTTTCAAACCGTTATTATGTACTTGACGCAAAAACCTTTACATTCGGTTTCGATCGTATAAACCGGTTTTTTATAAAACGGTTTTGGAGGAGTCTTTACATAAAGGTTTTTTTCGGATTAAACGGTTTAGAGCAATATTAACTGGTTTTTTGTTTAGTTTTTATTCAGCGTGGCATCCTCACAAGTAATCACAAGTCGCAACGCATTTACCAACATGCCGCTCGTCGAAAAAACCGGTTAATTTAGGTTAAAATAAAGTTCTTAAAACGTTCACGTTCTTAAGAAAAGTAAGGAGTAAAACCCAAATAAACTGGTTTTAACCGGTATTTATTAAACCGGTTCCGAGCCTTGGCACGAACACTGTTCCGACTGAGCCCACGGCTCGCTGGAAGGCGCTAGGACTTTGTGTTTTTGCTATTGTTTGGAGCGGTTATACTAGTTTTTGAAAATAATGGCTTAGAGGGTAGAAGAGGGTAGAGTAGAACTAAAAAAAAAAAAAGATTTTGGCTAACTTTCAGGACCAAAAATACCAGTCTGTCCAGCGGAAAGAGCGGCGGGAGGCGCGGTCAAGTGTCAACTTTAATGGCACGGCTTGTACATACATACTTGACGAGGTTGTCTGACTTCTAATATTTTTACCACTATCGCTCGAGTAACTTTTGTGAGCAATTTAAATTGTGTTGTTTTGGAACCCATACATACTATTACGAAATAGGTTTTATCTCAAAGTTGCAGGCGTTATTCCATTAACACTCACTTTTATTTTTTTTAACCAACGTCGACAAAGGAAGAGGTTATTTATTAATAGATTCGGCGAGTTTTTTTTTTTGCTAAGTGTTTACATAATTATAGTGTTCGTAACTACGTATACATATAATCGACCCGAAAATAAAAAGGTGTTTGACATAAGCGATGGCTTGAAACATTCGGACAACCATGACCTTAGATAACGTCGTTCAGGGGGTACTACGACGTGAAAGTCATCATTGTTCCAGTGTGTGAGAGAAATGGAGCTATACACAGGGTTGGCATAAAACAAACAAGTTGTTTTAAAACATGTATTTTAAACAATGTTTAAAACAATTTGAAATAAAACAATGTTTTTAATTAAATGTTTAAAATCTCAGTTTAAAACATGGTTTTAAATCTAATTTTTGCAAATGAATGGAAATAAATAAAAAGTTATAAATGTTTTGGATTTGAAACTTGAAATAGTTCAAAAAGAAATAGAAAAGGTTAGATAGTAGATTAGATTATTACATTGAACTTACATTGAAATAATTCCCCGCAACAATTTTGGGGATTCCCCTTATTCGAATAAAGTCTGTCCGACTCCTACCTATGTCCTGTTCTATCGCTTGTCGAAAAAAGGTAATTCCCCGCAATTATTTTGGAGACTTCCCTTATTTAAATATACTTTTAGTAAGGTAATAAGATCTTAGAAACGAACATCCGAACATCGGAATTCGCAATTCGGAACGTACAGGGGTGTATGTAATGGGTCCAGTAATAAGACTGATTAGGAAAAAAAGCAAGTATTTTCACAGATTAGATGATAGATAGTTAATGGTTAGTAAGTACTTCTAACTAACTATAACAAGTATGTAATTAAAAAGTATCTTGATAATAAATCCGATAAATCATTTGAAAAAAGAAAAAACTCTTGTTTAAAACATTTTGAACTGTTTAATTTATAAAATTCAAAAAAAAAAAGTATTCTAACCCTGGCTATATATACAGCATAAATAGCACTGTCCCATTTTCACAGCGAAACAATAATAGCTTTGACACGTCACAGTAAGCCGACAATTCTGACACAAATAAAACAATTTGAGACCTGAAAAATTATTTCTATTTAAAATTAATTTTCGATAGCGTGAAGGAATGAACAATAAAATATCTAACATATATAATCAAATTCTAATGTCTACAAAAATGCTATTAATTTACTCAGAGATACGATCTAAATGTGCATTTGACATGTCATGAGATATGTTTGTCTGAATGTATTTAAAGCTGCACTGCTTTCCAATTAATCATAATTTGTAGTATTGTTCGAAGCTGATGCGAAATGTTGAAATTTTTCTTGTTTTTGTTGGCCTGTGTGTGTATACCGTTCGTGACTAGTTGGCGAGGTCTTATGCTCGTAAGTTGTCTAGTGTTTCTAGGATGTCGACGCCCACGTCCATGAAATTTACGCAAATACGTGCACGTTATAACGTTATCGTGGATAGAAATTTAAAAGCGTCTTTATTTATATTTCCTTACATTTTCCTTTCCTACTATCGTGATACTGATAACGCACAGTGGGATTTTTTTTTATTTTTTTGTTCAAAAATCTGTCTACAACACAATTTTTGACGTATCATTGCCACTTTTCCTTAAAAGTCAATTCTATAACCTCAAAAATCGGGAAATGAAGTAAAAAACAATTAAAAAAATATATATTTTTAACAAAAATCAGTTTCCAGGGGTTTTTCAGGTCCCTGATCATGAATTTACTGTCTGTTTATAAAAATTCAAAATGATGGATACAAAAAGGCGGCTCAAAAAAAATTGATTCATTTCGCGATTTTTAAAAGAAATAAATAAAAATATTTTGGAAAAGTGGCAGTGACACACCAAAGTGTATTATCTCAGGAGTGTATAAAAAAAAAATGGCAGCGATACGTCAAAAATAGTGGTGTAGACAGATTTTTGAACAAAAATAGTCATTTTTTTCCCACTGTGTGCCGTGGACGTCTACGATAATATCGTCATGTTAGAAATTATAAAACCGAACATTCGGTATTAATACAAAACAAGATTTATGTTTACCTAGCTAAAGTTCGTTTTTTAATCCCAGAAACTAATTTGACAGGTGCAAATGTCAAACTCCAAATAATTGAAAAACCAACAACAATCACTTGAAATATCAAATTAGTCTGGGACACGAAACGAACTTTAGACCATTGAGCAATTTTTTAAATTTCGAACTATATTCCGACAATGTTAAAATTCTTGATACAAAAATAGACTTTAATTAAACCCGAATCTAAATAAATAAATTTTGTATTGAGGCTAAAGCGTCAGATAGACCGCGAAATTCAAGTTTTCTTACTTTTTTGCAAGTTGCAGGTCAGTATCAGATTGTACGTCGATCTAAACATGATTCGCGGCCGTATCAAATATACATAAAAATCATCAATACAACTCTCTCTAAGTTCATATTACCCTATTGAATGACTATTTAATTTCGTGAGATCATGAAATTTGAGGCCAATTCTAACTTAAGGTATTGCTGATTCTAATGATTATAATTCTGTAAAGCCATATTTGTTACGATCGCGAATCACATTTTAATCAACATAAAACCTGACCTGACCGTAAATTGCAAACAACGTAAGAAAATTTGCATTTCGGCTACTTAATTCTGGCTACCTTAGCGCATCAGCACATTAAGAACTTTATTTCAGTCGGGACGTTTTAAATACGAAAACTGGCTCGAAAGTTTACTCTTGGAGTGAAGTTGGAACACGTTTTTGTAATCAGGGGATGGATAGTGTCTTCTTCTGCCTGCCCTGGTCTAATGTCATGTTATTAAGGATTTGGCGCAGTACGTTCTCTTTCAATCTCGTCTATCAGCCGACACACTATTTTTCACTCCCTTTTCATTCATATCATTCCTCACACAATCCATTCATTCTTTTTTCTTTAATGAAGTAAATGATAAATTGTTTGACTTTGACTTTCAGGGTCCAGGACGATGGTTGGTCATGAACGTAATGCACTGTGACAACCCGGACCAGTACGAAATTATCTTGAACGTAGGCCGCAAGAAGATCAACCGGACCCATGACTGTTTCGATATAACCATAGACCTCAATAGGGAGTTCGATTTGACGTACGCTGTAAGTTAAATTAAATTCAAATGGACTTTTTAAAAACCAGAAATCGACAAAAAACTTTACTTTTTTTTTTGTTGATTTCTGGTTTCGAGATTTACAACTTATGTCACAGCCGCGTGTGTCTTGTAAATTCTTGCGATGCTATGTTTGTGTGCACCGTTCACGTACATACGCTTAAAGATCGAGCGTAGTGATCGCATAAACAGTTTTGATCCTATAGATTATATTTTCTTAAGTATCTTTAATACCAGAGGCATCGCAAGGAGCGTGGCTAGCTGCGTAAGTCTTCTAGCGCCCCAGCCAAATGTATTTAATGAACGAGTGGTTATAAAAAAAAGCATCTACTATACATTGTCGCTTGTAGAAGCAATATGCTTAGCTAGACGTTTTTAGCACTGCTCGAATCAAATAAAGGTGACACTGTTCAGAGCCTACTGTCAGTCGTTATACACCAGCCAACTTTGGTACCGGTACACGAGGAGTGAATATAACACTCTTCGTGTACAATATAATAATGCTTACCGGGCTATGATGAACTTGCCCTGGCGGTGTAGTGTGACTGACATGTTCGCCAAGAGCAACGTTGCCGGCTTTTCCGCGCTGCTAAGTAAGCTCAGAGTGTCATTCTACACAAGGGTAACCCTGAGTAAGAATGAAATTGTAAAAACTGTGTACGGTGTCGTCCATCTTGCAAGAGAGGTAAAAGACTTTTAATATATATTTTTAGTTATTGAATTTTTGTATTAGTTTAAGAGTATGTATCTGTATGGTTTTATATTTGCCTGAAATAAATGAAATTTAATTTAATTGTAACAGTGAATCAATTGTCACGCTAGACCTAGAACAAATATTTTATGATATTCGGATAGCTTATGACCTAAAGAGGTGCCATAAATATGAATAAAAATTCTCGACTAATTAAAAAGTTATGGAACAACGCGAAATTTTGCGGGTATTCACTCGTACCATCGAAGAAACGCTTATCTGTACACCATAAGGACTTTCTGCTTGCAGCGCTCGGCCGATATAGTAACGCTTATCTACGAAAAACAAGGGTCGTGTGCACGGGATTTTGTTTTCAAACGCGTTTCTTCGATTACCTTACAAAGCATAGCAAAAGTGTCGATCTAACTCTCATTGGCCAATTTTGCAGAGTATAACGTGCGATAAGGAACTACGTTTAAGTTACGTTGCCATTGCAATCCCAAGGATTAAAACTAGCGAATTATAAATCTCTTTATTTTTACAAATGCTGGGCACAGACCAATTTTTCCTTCCCCATACTGTGTGAAACATAACTGAATAAAAAAAAAACGTGTGGCACTCGGGGACTGCCGCGGTAAAGCTATTACGTAGCATTTGTAACCTCCATACTTCCTATTTGTCAACGCTACACTTGGGATGATGACGTGATGACATAAAACAAAAATTACGTTCCCATGACAACATCACGTTGTCATGGCGTTAGGTTTTATTTTCGTTACGGAATTTCTTGATTCGGTCGCCGCGCTCAAAGCCCGCTATAAAAGCTATGCAATAGCTTAAAAATAAAAGTCCTGACGTAATTTATATAATTCCAGATGTCAATAGACGTTTATCAAGAAGTGGACGGCGGCTTCAAGTTTTTCCAGACAATATCAGACGATTGCGCCTGCACATTCATGAAGAAGCATGGGGCAGAAAATATGAAACGTGGCCTTACTATGGCCAAAATTGATCCTCCCGACTGCCCTTTACGTCCTGTGAGTAATATTATTTAGTTTCTCATCATCATTATTATCACTTCAGCAGAAAGACGTCCACTGGTGAACATAGGCCTCCCCCAAGCCTCGCCACATCGACAGTTCTTATGATTTTTGCATCCAGCGGATTCCTGCGGCATTTACAAGATCATCGGTCCACCTTGTGGGAGGCCTTACAACGTCTTCCGGTACGCGATCGCTACTTCAAAACCTTTCGCTCCGTTGGCCATCCGTTCTGCGTGCAATGTGCCCTGCCCACTACACTTTACCTATTTTGTATCTACGAACCCCTAGTCATATGTTTTGGCTTTATTTGCAACAATCGTGCTTGTTGTGATTCAACATCAGTTGCTTTTCATGGCATAAAAGCATTGTTGCCTTTTAAGGTAGATACATGGTCAGTTGTACCTTCAATTTTTTTAGCTTCAACAAAATCCATACTGCTGCTGTTATGGCCTTAAGAACTACGCGGGTACGAAGACTGGAATCCATTCCTTGAAGCGAATTGTGTAAACTGATGAGATTGTTTTGTATATCTGAACTTGGACATGGACATGAACATGGACTGATGTGGCGGAGGTTTTTCTGTTAAATTTGATCGCTCCCTTTTAGAACAGGATAGGACGATTAGGGGTCTCTGCCGTCATCATATTTCCATACAAATACACACACCGACAGTAAATGTGGCTCAAGCCCTAAACGCGAATTTGTGAACAAACAATATTTTATGCGAAAGTAACTCTGTCTGAATGGATTTCGATGAAATTTGGCACAAAAGTAGACCATGACCTGAATTAGAACATGGGAAGTATCCTATGTCCTAAATCAAAAAATAAAAAGTATTTTATCCCACTAGTTCGTTCCCGTGGAATAATTTCCATCCTCAAGAAAGAAGCTGTTCTATAAAATATTTTTTATCTGATCTAATCTGTTTGACGTTAAAAATTGCAGGGTCTAATAGAAATCCTGAACTTCGTGATGGACTACAGGGAGCTGCCGAAACACGGTGTTTACGGAACGTACGAGGCCAACGTATACTTTTTGTCTGAAGAAAGGAAAGTTGGCTGTCTGAAAATTGTTCTCAACTTCGATAAACGAAATGATGAAGACAGCGATGAGGATGAACATAGTTTATTGTAGACTAAACTTATCATTCTGGTTACAAAAGTAAGAGGATCTTTTGGTGCGTGGCCAAAGTCGGTACTAGTGCCGCCATCTGGTTTTTTTAATAGAATTTCTGTTCATCAAATGACAAACGCTGGGTGACATTGTGACTAGATTTTGAACGTTTTTAATTACGGGAATTAATCTTCTGACAAAATTTATCAAATTTCAAAAATCTCACGGACTCGTTTAATTTTTTGTAGTGACTCAACCCTGTATCTTAGCTTGTAGGCTTACTAGCATCCTAACTTGTTTGCTTACTTATAGGTATCCTAACGTATTCTACCTTGTGTAACCTGATATTTTATTATTGAGCATAATTGTATAGAGTTTAGCCATCAAGCTCTTTTTTTCGAACAATAAAAAATCTAAATATTTTTTTTTTTTTTTTTTACCCTTTGAACAGACACAGTTTTTATGAAGATCTTCTACCTATACCCGTTGTAAAACAAATATTAATATTGTACAGTGTACACAGTCAGTGTGTGTGAGTGTGTGTTGTGTTAGTGTGTGTATTGTGTGGTGGGGGTGTGTGTGTGTGTGTTTCTTAGTTGGGCCTATAGTAAAAGTTGAGTACCACACTGCTTACAGTATGCCATTTAACCTAACACCCCGTATATCTTTAAAACACGTATGCTTTCGAAGATGTATTGGAGCGAAAGGGAGGGAAATATGTACAATATTCCAGGCCGGTATTATAGCATATCGAGTCAAAGGGAAAGACTGACACTTATACCTATATGACAGTTTCTCTTTGGGCATCGCGATCGGCTGTCAGTACCTTGAATTTCTTGCGAATCTTTTCATTTCTGATTCGATCGCCCATTTCTTGACTCTCAAAGTCCGTCTTCTGATTAAAGAAAAGAAAATAAATTTATTTGACACAGGTTAAGCACACAGTCCAGGCAGGCATTAGGCCCATTACAAGAGATCACTGGCAATACACACTGGTTCAAGTCTTTCGTCTTTGGACACTGCGGTACATATTTGGGACGAGAAGATAATAATTTGCCTAGCTTTCCGTTTGCTACCCAGTCGAGTCGGATTCGACGTTTGACCTCTCCTCGAAACTGGAACTACACAACTGGACCGGTTGTCCGAACATACATAATCGCTTTATGTGTGTTATGTCGATGCCAAGCCGTTCTGTACCTTCTCCTACAATGCAGCGGTAACAGATTCTGAGGGATAAGATTTTTCTGCTGCATGCCTCACTGCAGAAGGTTTCGAGATCTGGGCCTGTACTCCGACTGATATAGTGGATTGGTACTGATGTAGTGTCGTTTTGATACGAACACTTCTTTCCTTGTACCAATTTGATACTCAGAATGGCACCAAGAGACTGCAGTACAGCCCAAGTCTCGATCGAACTTCGGCCGACACCGAGTCAGCTTCCAGTTTACCCTAATGCAGCTACATTTACTTGGAGCGACTGCCACTCCAAGGTTTACACCTTGAGTGATCTGTGAACCCATCGAAGAACTGGCCCGAGTTTAGCATTGGTTTATGTTAGTTTACTGTCTGAAAAGTGGTTGTACGAAAACCTCCAACAACCACATCTACAGACTCGAAGGCAACTGATTGCTATAAATTATTTCTCTTGCCGCAAAAGAAAAACAATAAAACATGAAACATAATCAACTGTTAAATGTTGACAAATGTTATTAATTTACTCAGAGATACGATCACGATGTTCATTTGACATGGTAATATTTGAATGTATTTAAAGCCGTGGCATATCCATCATTTGCCCATATGCACAAAACGTTTAGGGAGTACATTAATTGTGCTCATGCACAACGAAGGAGTGGAACTCCCTGCCAGAGTCTGTGTTTCCTGATAGTTATAACCTGACTGGTTATTCTAAGCAAGCGTGTTCCATCAGCAACCACATCGTCGCTTACCATCGGGTAAGATAGTGGGCAAACGCGAGTCTATCAATAATAATTTTTTTAAAACTTTTGGTAGGAATATATCGATTAAACGATGATTAACACGAGGTCTACCTCGTGTTAATCATCAGGGTTCATTAAAGGACAAGTTCGTGATGGATACAGGGAGCTGCCGAAAATTGGTGTGTACAGAACGTTCGAGGCCAGAGTGTACATTCTTCTTCTTCGTAGTACTCTTGACAAAGCGGTCGTGGTCTTCATGTAGTTTCTTGTCTAGGGACTAATGGGATTCGCCTCACAATTTCTCGCCATCTATTCCGATTTTTTGTGTTTTTAGTGCACTCATACATGGGTTCGCCAACTGCGGATTTAATTTGGCCAGTCCAACTCATGAGTGAGCGTCCGCGTGGTCTAGTGCCCTCCACTCTACCCTGCACGACAAGGCGCTCTATAAAGTCACCCTCACGCCTCGAGACATGTCCGAAGTATTTGAGGATGCGCGTTTGGACCAGAACAGAAAGACGCTTTTTGATGCCGAATTCTTGGCGTATAGTATGTTGGTGGTGTACATTACATACCACAAAAAGAAAATAGCATGCGTGCGGGTAATTCTCAACTTCGAAATACGAAACGATGACGAAGGCGACGAGGATAATAATGATGGATTATTCTCACTAGCGAAATATCTCGTTTTTGGTGGGTGATAAATGCGATGCGACGTGACATGTGACACATCGCCAAGTCGCTAGCAATATTTAGCCAATATTTTGTGTAGACTCTACACAAAATACTGGCTAAATATCGCGACAAATGCTCTACAGTGTAGAGCATTTGTCACGACCAAGACCAAGGCAAACTGTACAATTAGACAATTATGTATAATTCTGATTAATTGTCACCTTAATCATTTTGAGGTTAAGGTATTAGCAAAATACATATTATAGAATTTTATAGGTGTTACCTTTTAACAGATATAAATATAAAACTTAGCAAGAAGCATCATAAAGACGAAATGCGACGAAAATATGTTCCACATTCATAAACTTTCCTTGATTAATTTGGCGCTAAAACATTGTTTCAAAGCGATGCGGATTGGTCCGTTCGCGACCCGCTCTGGATAGAGCCTGTACAACGCACCGTACGCAACCGTATAGCACTAACTCCCTCGTTTCAGAACACTGCGGGCGCTACCCGTACGGTTCTCCCGAATGTGGGCGGCCAGTGCGGGTCTCCCGCACAGCTGTGACACCAGCCTAAGAGCTACCAAACTTTAAACAAATGTCAATAACTCGAGCATGAGGAGCATACATATTATACACAAACTCACGCCTTTTTCCAATGAGGGTAGGCAGAAACTACAGAACGCCACGATGCTACGATACCTACATACTCCTTTTGCTTCGTTTGCGGTCAGATACCATATAATAAAACATTACGACTTACGTAGATCCATGGGTTAGTTAGTGGTCCCCGTATCTACAGCTATAGTCCGCGCAATCCACGAAGACGCGGCCCACTCCGCTCCGCGCCGTACTAGAGTTCAGCTCACAGTACAGTAATCGCGGAGTGGGGCGCGTCGTCGTGGATTGCACGGACTATACACATCTATAGATTGACAACTAAGAAAAAAAAAACAATCTGAAATTTCATAAACTTATATTACTTGGTATGGTCAAACTCAAAGCATTTACTTCAAATAAACCAATTACAGGTACTTTTGAACTGTCAAGCGGTCGGTCAGTCAGAATGATGAAGCTAGCTAGTTGCCCATTCCAAAGCGTAGTAGGTTCCTATGGAGAAGAACAGGCAAGAAACTCCACGGACACTCAATCAGTCCTAAAACCCTTTAAAGTACGATGACCTACAGTTCCGGCACAACTAAAACAGTATTGTGCCTTTTTTTCTATGTACAAATAAATTTATCTACGCCCCTGCTTTAAACCTCTATAAAAGTTTCAGAAACAGTTAGCTTAAAACAGCCAGTGTCATTGTAACCATAATATCATCCAAATGAGTGTTATAATTTTGTACTAAATTTCATTATGCAACTCGTTTCAACGTTTAAGCGGGGGACAGCAGCACCCGCTGCACGCACGTGCGGTGATGTGCTGGTGCAGGCGACATTCATACGTGCAGTTGTACTGAATTTCGTGAGTTTTTTTTTAATTCTTGATCTTGAATTACAAACACCCAATGATTTCAGAACCTTTTATGGAGTATTCATATCATGGGTGTAGATAAAGTCTTGTATGCGACTGTTCATAATTAGGTATTAAAACACTCATGTGATACTATTCCCACCCACAACTATTAAAAAAAAAACTCAAAACTCAAATCATTTATTTCAATTAAACCATTTACAGGCACTTTTGAATTGTCAAGGAATCGGTCAGTCAGAAATAGGTATGAAGCTAGTTGCCCATTCCAAAGCGTAGTAGGTACCTATGGAGAAGAACGGGCAAAAAACTCCACGGACACTCTTTTAAATAAAAAATTGTTACAAAATATTGGTTACATCATTCATGTTGAAATTATACATGTGAGAACAATGTAGAAAGACGTGCACGTTAGAAGCGTCCGTAATAAAAAGATAAAAAAAGAACAATTAAAAAAAATAAGCCCTGACAGCTAAGAGATGACCAGTCCAATTAAAATCCTCCGATTAAGGTCCTACACTTTTATTACGTAGCATTTTGACCGTCACAACACTTTCGCTACGTAACAAAAGTGTCGTGACAGTCAAAATGTTACACTTTATTCGGTCTAGCTCTCATTCGCCAAGTGTGCAAAAGCTAAACGCATTTCGATCCAACCGGTACCCTAATTGCGTAAAACAACACAATCTGTTTCGATTTGAAACAGATTACTAATCCATTGCTTCATTAGTTGGAAAAAAATCCGCTCAACAACGTAAATAACGCAATGAACGTTGTTGAACTATCAAAATGAAACAAATGAGTCATTATCGATTACGAAAATAAGTTACGCAATTAGGGAACTGGTGTCCCACGACATCTCTTGACTGTTTTTTAATATTGCAGGGTCCAATAAACATTACTAATTTCGTGATGGACTACAGTCAGCTGCCAAAAACTGGTGTCTACAGAACGTTTGAATCTATCGTCCAATTTTCAACCAGAAAAAAGAAAATCGCATGCTTAAAATTTACTGTTAACTTCGAAGACCGAAACGACGGATACGAGGATGACAGCGACGAGAATTGATGATGTTACTGATCTACATAAATTATTGTAAACACTAGTGTGTAGTGTGTGTGTGTACTTACACTACACACACTTGTGTTTTCATTATATGAAATACTAGCGACCCGCCCCGGCTTCGCACGGGTATAAACCGGGTTATTATAAATATAAACCTTCCTCTTCAATCACTCTATCTATTTAAAAAAACCGCATCAAAATCCGTTGCGTAGTTTTAAAGATTTAAGCATACATAGGGACAGAAAAAGCGACTTTGTTTTATACTATGTAGTGATGTTCATCCTATTCTGTTATATGAGCAATATTTGAATATTGTAACTTTCATCGAAATCGTTAGAGCCGTTTTCGAGAACGTGATTATATACAGGGTGGTAGGGACAACGACGCGAAAATTGTTACCATGGATACAGTACATGATTCTGAACTCTACTACGTAGAAATATTTCGTCGGTTTTTAAAAATATCAGCTGCTCCATACATTTTGACCGCGTAGATGTTACACTTTTCCATGAAAAAGTTTTTTTTTTTTTTAATAAACGACGAAAAATTTCCACGGGTTCAGAATCATGTACTGAATCCATGGTAACAGTTTTCGCGTCGATGTCCCTGCCACCCTGTATTTGTAATCACGTTCTCTAAAACGGCTCTAACGATTTCGATGAAAGTTGCAATGTAGGGTTTTACGGGGGCGAAAAATCAATCTAGCTATATCTCATTTCTGAAAAAAATCGTTATCTCTATTTTCATCCGAGCTCAGCACGGTCGCTCAAAGTTTAGAACAAGATGGCTACCTTAGAATAATGAAGTGGCAGCATGGAATTAGTAAGTACCTACTATAATGGCAACATTGAATTAGTATGTACTATACATGGAATTTGTATGAACTTTCCATTAAGCACTATTAAATGAGTATTTTCTATTTTCACCAGAGCAGAGCTCGGTCGCCAAGGTACTGTCATATGAATGAATTGTGTTATGTTAAATTACTTAAATGAATAAATATCTTACTGGGTACTGTAGTTATTATTGATTTTCATTCGTCGCCCCACAACGAGCATCATTTCCCAAACGTACTAAACGATTTTTCAAAAAGTGACCTCTGTTGGGGTGAAAACGGGGAATATAGTTTGTATGAAAAATCTGATTCCTTCGATACAGAAACTTGAAACTTTGGCACAAATACTTATCTAGAAATAAAAAGGACAATAATGATAATTATATTTTCATAAAGTAGTTTATGAAAATATAATTATCATTATTGTCCTTTTTATTTAGCCTTTAAAAGGGTTGAAGAGATGTTTAAGTTCTCAAGGAAAATTAAGAAATACACGCTGACGAAGTCACGGGCGTGGATTTTTGAAAATTCATTCCCATAAGGGGTTAAATAGGGGATGAAAGTTATATAGAGAAATTACGTCTGTTTTGCCGATGGGAAATTCCATCGGGCACACGGCTTGTACCTTTAAAAGAAGCACAATCGTGTTAATGATAACAATTGATTGCATGCATTGGTGCATCGCGATTATCATCATCATCATCAGCCTATAAATGTTCCCACTACTGGGACACAGGCCTCCTCTCAGTGAGAGGGAGTGGGCCGTAATCTAACACGCGGGCCCAGTGCGGGTTGGTAGATGTCACATGTCTTCGAATTTTCGGTTCTAGGACATGCCGGTTTCCTCACGATGTTTTCCTTTACCGTTTTGAGAGCAGTGGTGATGAAATTATTTACACAAAGTAAAGCGCCTGCCTGGGTTCGAACCTACGACCTACAACTCGTAAGTCGCGGCCGTTACCACTGGGCCACCACTGCTCATCGCGATTATGTTCCTTATTAATATGGTCACAAGACTCTACTTAGTTTAAGGCGATAGCGTCAGGTTAGCAGGCAAAATTCAATTTTTCTTACGTTTTTTGCAATTTGCAGATCATTATCAGGTTGTTTGTTGATCTAAATATGATTCGCGGCCGTATCAAATATTTATTTTCACTCCTCTTGCTCCAAAAGTCCGTCATTGTAGCGTACTAGAGCGGCGAAATCTTGCTCTGGGGGAAAAGTAAAACTAGATTTTTACTACCGCATACCGGGATAAAAAGTTTATTTAAAAATTCAGATAGAACAAATTGTATTTTCTTTTAAATAAAATGAACTATTTAATATTGTACTGGATTATTTTATTTTCTCGCAATCGTAGTGAAAAGTAGAGTGTAAACACACGGCGCTAAAACCCATTATAACTTGGTTTCTATTTACTCCCTCGCTAAAGCTCCGGAGTAAAACTACCTTGATATAATGGGTTATTTTAGCCCCTCGTATAACAATCTACTATTATCTTATCTTATCTTAATATATATAAATTACGTGTCACGTTGTTTGTCCGCGATGGACTCCTAAACTACTTAACCGATTTTAATCAAATTTGCCCACCGTGTGCAATTTGATCTAACTTGAAAGATAGGATAGGATAGCTTACATCTTAATTTAGGAAAAAAAAAAAAATATGAAGAAAAATTATGTTTTTATAAATTATGGCAGGGTAGTAAGTGATAAAGATGGTCCATCCCAAACATTTATATGGCAAAACAACGTTTGCAGGGTCAGCTAGTGGAATTATAATCATAAAAATCATCAATACAACTCTATTAGTTCATATAGCCGTTGGTCCTGCGCCTGATCTCTCTCCGGTCGTGTTGGATTGTCGTCCCATCGGACGATGAGAGTGAGGGTAGAGAGTGCACCTGTGTCTGCGCACACACTTGTGCACTATAATATCTCCTGCGCCGAAGGCTAGTCTTCGTTGAGATTGGCCGCCATGGCCGAAATACGGTCTGGAGGACTATATACAGCGTAGCGCTTTAATGATGACATTGATTCAGGCGTGACCTTGCGGAACTCCATTATAAAATACAATAGACGTGGATATATTTAGTAAACTGTTCCACTTAGCTATTTCTAAAGAGCCATAAAAAAAACTCTTAAAAGAAATCGACACGTGTTTCACCTCTCAACGAGGCATCCTCAGGATGACGATGGACTTGTTGCGCACTCGAACGCGGCGTGTTGCCACACCGAGCCCTGAGTACAGACTGACGCTGCTGTGCGTATACGGATTAGCGTTTTCTTTTATGAAAATAATTTAATTAAATGTTACTATTTATTCATTTATTTTCAATTTTCTAAAATAGCATCTTGGTGTAACCTGTACTTAACAACTGTAGCGCAGAGGTCATTTACGGCATCACAACAAACTTAACTGTAGTTGAAAAACATATTCTATAATACGGAATATATGGGAGAACATGTTTTTGCAACCGCAAATGTAAGTTGATCAATTATTACACGTTAACTTGTAAAGCCTACTTGCTGTGATAGTTTTCCTTTTAATTTCGTTACATATACTATTGCGGTGAATTTTTCACATATCCAAAAGCAACCATTTAGCTGGCAGGAACACACACACTTGACTCTAACAACAATTTTTCTAAAACGAATTCCTGAATCCAAAAATGGTATTCACAGACTCACAATATTTTTGAACGACCTTTCCAACGACACCCCACACTATGGGATAGATGAGAAAAAAATCATTCCCACTTTACGTGTAGGGCAGGTAAGTTCTCACTCTTATTTAGCAAAACCCACCCGTGTTCCTTCAGTTGACATGTTGCCGGGGGCCACGTTAACCCTTTCGGACATACCCGCAACCCCGGCAGGCATCGGCCCTAGCGGACCCCGTCAGTTCTGCTGACATCTCTTTGAGGCGCGCGTGGAACACAACGCGCCGTCGACCCGGGCCTGGTCCTTATCGGACGGCGAGCTACCCATTGCTCACCGTCCGCAAGCCCGCGCCTACGGTGGCCGGAAATCGGCCTGCGATTCCCGACGCCCAGGGCGTCTCCTGCGGCCGCGGCGGTTAGGGGCGTGAGGGCACGAAATTTGCCTCTCCCTCACGCGTTCCGCCTCCTCCTTCACGAGCATTACTGCTTCGCAGAAGGAGGTGACGGCCTCCCATGCCCTCTCGCTCCGTACCATGGCCTGAACCAGGGCCGGACGCGAGAGATCACCGCCGCCGATCGCCTCCACGAGGACACGGCGATGCCCCGCCCAAGCCGGGCAGACCTCCACCGTATTCTGAACCCCCCAAACATTTCGTCGGTTATTAAAATAAAGGCAGGGCAGTTCAGTTTTGAAGTATTTAAATGTCAAAAACGAGTTGATGGTACAGGTACAGCTTATCGCAGGTCAGACCAGTGAAATGTTGTCACGTGACCACTGACCGGCTTTAGTCACGTGATCGCTGGCTCGCCTGTTATTTGACGTGTTCATGGTTCAAAATAGCCCGTTAGTTCACTTTCCGTCGAAAATTTGCCCTGCTATAACAGTGCATGGTAGACCCAGCAGTTCCAGCACGACTAAAACAGTACTGAGCCATTTTTTTTCCATGTATATATCGGAGACGGGTATGTGACTTTCGTTATTATCTGCGATATTTTAACTACTGTGGGCGTAGTGTGGATAGTGTTGGTTAATGCGCAATAGAAAAACAGTTTGCAGTTTAGATCACATTATAATTTACTATCAAATGAATCACACTAGCTAAATTATACACACACTGGGTACGACGGCGTTTATTAAAATCACCAATCAACAAAATAATCACAAATTACAACTAACACAATAACTGAGCACCACGAATCGAGAACAGTTCCGCGACGTCTTAACTTCGATGCGACCAAAGGCTGAATGCCCTCCTCGCCGTGGCCTTAAAACATCACGACTCTGTAGAACCGCGCCTTTTCTGGTGTAGGTAGATCACTCTTGAAGTCGCCAGTGGCGCGCTTGCGATTCGTTTCGTGTCCGTACTAATGACCGGATCCGACATATAAATAATTTTTCGATAGCGTGAAAGAGAGAACAATGAAAACATCAAAACATATAATCAAATTGTAAATGTCGACAAAATGTTATTTATTTAATAATTTTCTCAGAGATACAATCAAAATGTTCATTCGACATGTCATGGTGTACTGTATTTAAAGCCGTGCAAATACATAACTTTTTGTATTCTTTAAAGTCGATGAAGAATGTACAATTTTCTCTTGTGGTGGTCTGCCTGTGCATTCCGTTTGTGTTTAGTTGGCGTGGCCTCATACTTGTAAGTTTTTAAAGGCTATGCATTTAAGGGCTATAGGCAAATTGTGTTATGGGTTTTGATAAGTTTATATGGAAAACATAAAGTAGTAGCCACGAAAAAGTTTCACCAGTCATTGAAAAAATTGGATTACGGATAAATCTTGTAGATCGATTGTTAAAAAAAAAATGGAATATCACTAAAAACGTCCAAAAAGCACTGCCTTGTACTGATAACTTTGGTGAAAATAAGTCACCCAATTAATATTATACTTAAATAAAGACAACAAAAAACAGTGAATCCACAGATTTTTTCTGTTTTCCGTAACATTACTTCTATTTTGCGTAAAATATTCAGAAATTTTCTGAATTTTCACCGTCAATTCAATGTAACATTTTTGTGACCGTGAAAATTCCGAAATTTTTCGAAGTTTTTACGCAAAACAGAAGGAACGTTATGGAAAACAGAAAATCTGCGGGTTCACTGTTCTTTGTTGTCATTATTTGAGTTTAATTGACTTCTTAAAGTTATAAAAACCAAATTTAATTCTTTTCAGCTATTGCATAGCTTTTATCGCGGACTTTGAGCGCGGCGACCGAATCAAGAAATTCCGTAACGTAACGAAAATAAAACCTAACACCCCCCACTCCGCCTACCATGTAATGACGGTTCCCATCACAACGTGATGGTGATGTTGTCATGGGAACGTAATTTTTGTTTTATGTTATCACGTCATCATCCCAAGTGTAGCGTTGACAAATAGGAAATATAGAGGTTACAAATGCTATGTAATAGCTTTACCGCGGCAGTCTCCGAGTGCCACAAGTTTTTTTTTTATGCACGTGTTTCTGTGACAAATAAAATTATTTTTCTTTCTTTATCTAAATACGGCAGTAGTTTTTTCTTGTTTTTAGTGTATTTTTTTTTTTTACTACCTATCATTCACAAGGTTTATCCTCTATCCGATTTTGTCACTGATTGGTGAAACTCTTCAGCTAGCCAGACGTTTTTTTTTTGGTGGCTACTACTTATAGTTTTTTATATAAACTTACTCAAGCCCATAACACGATTTGCCTACAGCCTACCCTTGTAGTGGATCCGCAGTCGTAGTCCGCGAAATTCAAATTTTCTTACGTTTTTTCAATTTGCAAATCAGTGTCAGGTGGTACTAATGTTCTTGATAAAAATATGATTCGGGACCATAAAAGATATGTATTTACAGAATTATAATCATTAATATAATCAACAGAAATGTATTATATCTCTAAGTTAGACTTGTTCTTTATGAACTTTTTGTTCTTATGGAACAAATCTAACTTAGAGAGATGTATTCTAATGATTATCATACTTTTATCAATATATAACCAGACACTAACGTCCAAATTGCAAAAAAACGAAAGGAAATTTGAATTTCGCGGGCTACCACTGCGAATCCGCCTTAAGGGATTCTGAAAGTTGGCAACGTTGATTGTTGATTATTTATTTAAAGGTTGAGTAAATAAATGTTACACATATAAAACTGTCACAACACCTAATTTGTTATACCTAATTCTTAATATTTTAGTGCACTACAGATCGAAGGGTTCCGTACCGTATCGAAATCGAGCAAAAACGACAAAAACACGTTTCATGTATGGAACCCCCTTTTAATTATAAACTTTATTTAATTTTTATTATTCAAATACACAATCTGTGAAAATTTCAACTGTCTACCTATTATGGTCCATGAGATAGGTACAGCCCGCTGACAGACATCGACACATGGACGGACGGACGGACAGCGGAGGCTTAGTAACAGGATTCCGTTGAATCAAAACAGTGTAATATTTAAAGGCTATTTGCGATGTTACCAAGTTTCGGAGTGCACCCTCTTAATAAGCTATATTAAGTACTAGCTTTTACCCGCGACTTCGTCCGCGTAAAATTTCTTGTTCCCCCGTCTCACCTCACCCCATCACATCGCATCGCATCGCCCGCCCGCGTGTAGTGTGATGTTAAAAATAGCCTCTCAAGAATTAGGCTATCAAATTCAAAAAGGTTTTCAAATCCGAGTGGTATTTCCCGAGATTAGCGCGTTCAAACAAAAAAACACTCTTCAGCTTTTACTAAAATACGAGCGTAAATGTTTCAGGGTACAGGACAATGGTTGGTTCAAAATATAATGCCCTGTGATAACCCGGAGGAGTACGAGGTGTTCATGAACGCCAGTCAAAAGAAGATCAACCGCACTCACGACTGCTTCGACGTGCACGTGGACCTCAAGAGAGTCATCGATTGTAGGACCGACGTAAGTCGTTGTCCCATTTACACGATGCAAGTTTCTTACGGCGTGGTAGGTTACAGCCCACTCCCTCTCGAAGAGAGGAGGCTTGTGTGTCCCAGCAGTGGGAGCATTATAGGCTGATTATGCGTGGTATATAATAAAATTGAGGCAACAAATGACTTACATCGTCTAAACAGTGTTTAGACGATGCAACTTTATTGTTATTTCAACTTATGATAAGCCACAGGCAATTAAAACCAGGCACTCTAAAGACAATTTCCACGCAAGCTCCGCCCCCATGCACCCCGCCACTCCACTATGTACTAAACGCTAACCCATCAGCAATAAAGTTGAATACCGCGTGTACTCTTTGATCGTGTTCAAGCACGAAACTATGGCGTAAGTCTAATTCTTATTTCGTTTATACCCAAATCGATCCAAAGAAAAAATATATTGTGGATAATAAACTATACTTTTGACACAAAAGCCGGGTAATCTTGATTTTATTTAAAGAATCTTTAAAAAAAACATGATTTTCGACGTCGCTATTAAATAATGTCGGTTTTGACCAACTAGCCAGCGGGCTCGTTGCGATTGCAATGAATTTGTAATCCACTGTCGTCCGTTATACTTTGATGGTGTTTGTATAATTTGAGGGTCGGTATTGTCGAATTTGGACTTGCGTGTCTTTTGCTGGGGTACTTAGTTGATGAAGCTGTGTACTATGTATATATTTGTCTACTGCTATACATTTTACAGGTGAAAATAGACATATATAAATTAGTCGACGGCGGCTTCAAGTACTTTCAGACGAAGGGCGACGATTGCGTCTGTACATACCTTATGAGATACGCGAAGGAAAACGTACGTCGAGCCCTCACTATGGCCAATATTGATCCTCCTGACTGTCCCATACAACCCGTGAGTATTATCATTTCAGAGGTATAAGTAAGACGTTCAAGTTCGTGGTCACCAGTTTAGAGGTATGAGGAAATGTGGTAGGTAGAAAGTTCCTCATCCTTCGTTGAAAGGGCAGGATTCTCCGACCAGACGAGTGTTGTGTCGACGAGTGTGTCTGATGGGCTACTGCCTGATGCATGTTGTCGGGCTGTTGTATATATATTTTATAATACTTATCTTAACTAGTAACGCTAATGTCATTAGTATCTAATTGTAACTAAACGGTAATTAACAAATGAGTTACTTAATTCTAGGAATGCAATTTTGTGAAAAAACAAAAGTATTTAATCAATATCGTTTTTAATTATTCTGATCATAAACTAACGATAGTATAAGTAAATCGAATGGCATTTTCATTAAACTAAGTCAAAGATTTGAAAAATCACATTTCGAAAATTCAAAATTTCAAAAAATTGCTACGCGCTAAGCTGCACCCAAAGGTGCATAAATTGGTTGTCATCTTCATCAGAAGGATTCAATAAAAAAACGTGTGGCACTCGGAGACTGCCGCGGTAAAGCTATTGCATAGCATTTGTAACCTCCATACTTCTTATTTGTCAACGCTACACTTGGGATGATGACGTGATGACATAAAACAAAAAATTACGTTCCCATGACAACGTGATGACCGGGGTTCTAAGTAAACTGACTACCTAATGAAAGAAGAACATAGGTGGCACAAACAATTTAATTTTAAAATCTAAATACAAACTAACACCATAACAACTACAAATCTTCATCGGAAACGAAAAACTAACAAAATCGTTAACGGAAAATTAACCATAACAATGAAAAACAAAATAAAAGTAAACAACATGCAATATCTTTGAACAAATACAAAAAGAAATCCCTGTGGCCGGAATCGAACCCGAGGACAAAAAATGTCGATCCACCGTTGTGCCTCGAGACCGATCGGTTTCTTATTGACCGTGGCGAATATGTTGAATCGTCATTACATGGTAGGCGGAGTGGAGGGTGTTAGGTTTTATTTTCGTTACGTTACGGAATTTCTTGATTCGGTCGCCGCGCTCAAAACCCGCGATAAAAGCTATGCAATAGCTTGAAAAGTACTTTAAGTGTTTTATACCATACAAATAAAACACAAGCTGAAGCTACTAATACCATCCATACGTTAATATCACGTAGTAAAGGGAGGTGGTACCAGAGACACTTATTTTTATTTTTTATTTACGACTTTTTCTTGAGTCTTCTATGAGTATAGAGCTAGATTTTTAGATCACTGTGCGCCAAGTCGAACGTACCATGGTTCACAAAACACACACAGAGTTTTACTATAATATTGTAAAAATGTAAGTTCATTATTAAACTATTGCATAGCTTTTATCGCGGGCTTTGAGCTCGGTGACCGAATCAAGAAATTCCGTAACGAAAATAAAATCTAACACCCCCCACTCCGCCTACCATGTAATGAAGGTTCCCATGACAACGTTATGTTGTCATGGGAACGTAATTTTTGTTTTATGTCATCACGTCATCATCCCAAGTGTAGCGTTGACAAATAGGAAGTATGGAGGTCGCAAATGCTATGCAATAGCTTTACCGCGGCAGTCCCCGAGTGCCACACGTTTTTTTCTGGTTTGGATCTATGTTACTGTATCGAACTTTAACGACTGAACGGATTTAAACTAAATTTGGCACATAGGTCCTTAGACCAGCATTAATTAATTATCATACATGATTACATATACTTTTTATTTGCTAGATGAAGCAGCAGTTTCCCTATGATGCGAGTGAAACCGCAAGCCACTGCTGGTTCTAACTAAATCATATAAATAAATTCATTTTACCTTTAATGTGCTGTACTTAATAAAAACAATGATAACTAAATTTTTAAGCCGCAAATCGTAAACACTTCTGAAGATGACGACGTTGCCGCTTGCGTTTGCCTTCGGAAGTATACCTTAAATATTACCTTAATAGTGTAAAGTGTTCATTATGTTTGTTATACGTACATAGTGTTATTTTTTGGTGCGAAGTTCGTTATCGCACGTTATACTCTCTACACACTTGGCGAATCAGAGCTAGACCGAAAGAGTGTAACATTTTAGCCGTCACGACACTTTTATTACGTAACATTTTGCCCGTCATGACACTTTTATTACGTAACATTTTGACCGTCAAGACACTTTTATTAGGTAACATTTTGACCGTCAAGACACTTTTATTACGTAACATTTTGACCGACAAGACACTTTTATTACGTAACATTTTGACCGACAAGACACTTTTATTACGTAACATTTTGACCGTCAAGACACTTTTATTACGTAACATTTTGACCGACAAGACACTTTTATTACGTAACATTTTGACCGTCATGACACTTTTATTACGTAACATTTTGACCGTCAAGACACTTTTATTACGTATCATTTTGACCGTTACGACACTTGCTACGAAACTAGTGTCGTGACAGTCAAAATGTTACACTTTATTCGGTCTAGCTCTCATTCGCCAAGTGTGCAAAAGCTAAAGGAATTTCGTTCCAACCGGGTGTCCCACGACACCTCTTGACTGTTTTTTAATGTTCCAGGGTCCAAAACACCTCAGTAATTTCGTGATGGACTACAGGCAGCTGCCAAAAGCTGGTGTGTACGGAACGTTTAAAGCTGTCGTCCGGTTTTCGAGCAAGGAAACGAAAATCTCATGCTTAGAAGTAATTGTTAACTTCGATGAACGAAACGGGGATGAGAGCGACGAGGATTGATGATGTTACTGATCTACATAAATTATTGTAAACACAAATGTGTGTATACTTACAACCACTTGTGTTTTCATTATGTGAAATATGTTCATTATAATTATTATGTGAGCGATAAATAAAAGGCATATCCCAACACCCAACTTATGCATTCATTTCGTACTCACAGTGAGTATGTGAAAGTGCCGACCAGAAAAGAAACTATTATCTTATGGGAAATAACAACTAATATTAAAAATCGTTGTACCTAATATAAAAGAAAATTTATATAATAAATATATATGTTAGGTGCTACGAAAGTCTACAATTAATCCCCCGGCTGCTATTTGAGGTTGAAAATTTCAAAAATCTTGAATTTATGATCCTTTTTATCAATTTATGCGTTGAGACGCAATTTTTGTTCTAATTTATTTTTTCAAAGTTTTGAACTTCTATTAGGAAAACGAACTAAATCAAAAAGTGAACTGACCAAATGTTAAATAATGGTCAGCCTACCTAGTATCCTAACTACAATCCTATAACCAGTATCATACATTGTATCCTAACTAGAATCCTTACAGGTATCGTAATAGAACTTATTTTTTGTATATATTTTTTATTATTGTTCTCATATGCACACATATGCAAACGACGAATGTCAGCGTCGAAGATTCCAGAAGTCTGCGCCCTCTTCAGTTTTTTGTTACGAAATAGACAAGGAAAATTAAATATAATTTTCCATTCATAGCGTTATGTTAAATTAAATGAATAAATATCTTACTGGGGAACCGCACTTATTATTGATTTCCATTCATCGCCTCATAACGCCCAAACGTACTAAACGATTTTTCGAAAAACGACCCCTGTTGGGGTCAAAAGGGGGGATATAGTTTGTATGAAAAATCTCATTCCTTCGGTACAGAAACTTGAAACTTGGCACAAATACTTATCTAGGTAAATAATAAAGACAATTGTAGCAGCATCTACATCGCCACATGCGGACTACGCATCAAAGAACTGACGTCACACAAAATCCTGCATCGCGCAATTAGAGTTTACCGCACGATCTACATATTTTATAATTTCCGGACATCAATCATTGGGCAGTTGCCCGCCAGACACGACACCCGTCTAGTCGGAAGATCCTCCCTTTTCTCTAGAGGATGAGTGAACTTTACACCATGTTCCTAATACCTCTAAACAATAATGATTTATTTTCTTAAACAACACTTTAAAGAGGTTGGAGAGGTGTTTGGGAAAAATACGAAATACACGATGACGATGAGCTAGTTCCTTATCCTATCCTTTTTTTTTCTTGGATTGGAAATTATCAAATAACTTCTCCCGCTCTGGGTGGAGCAGGAGGGCGTGTCAGACTCTTACTGACTAAAACCCACCCGTGTTCCTTCAGTTTCCATGTTACCAGGGGCCACGATTTCCCTTTCGGCCTTATTCCCAACCCCGGCAGATGACCCGGACCTGGTATCGGGCGGCGAGCTACCCATTGCTGCCATGATAGTAGGTACTTACTAATTCCATGCTGCCATGTCATTATTCTAACGTAACCTGCGATCCAGTCATACCAACCCATCTAGTTCTAAACTTTGGGCAACCGAGCCCTGCTCGGGTGAAAATACGGAGAAAACTAATTTTCCCAGATATGAGACATAGCTAGATCGATTTTTCGCCCCCGTAACCCGTACTGCAACTTTCATCGAAATCGTTAGAGCCGTTTTCGAGAACGTGACTACAAATACATATATAAACTAGCGGACCCGACAGACGTTGTCCTGTCAAAACATTGTCCAGCGGACAAAATTGTGAATCTAAACCATTCCCAGATCCCCTTGAACACACACAAAAAATTTCATCAAAATCGGTCCAGTCGTTTGAGAGAAGTTCAGTGACATACACACTCACAGAAGAATTATATATATAAAGATATTGCTCGTTTAATAATATGGGATAGACTGGCCAGTACAGCATTGCAGCATATTTCCACATAATTTTGTGCATTGCTTCAATAAACAATTTATCAACGATCAATCGTGAACAATATAGTCTAGAAAAATCTAAATAATTACGACCTCGTTACGAGCTAGTCGCATCTAAACATACTCAAAGATACAATCATTATGGTCTTTTGACATGTGATAGAGGCTTTATTTAAAGCTGCGCAAACTAGCTTCGCTGCATTTTATCGTAGGTATAGTTGGCAAATCAACAATGTGGATTTTGTTGCTTTTTGTAAGCTGCACTAGTTTGTTGGTGAAAGGTTTTGGAAATGAACAGATGCTGGTATGTTTTTATGAATTTAATAATTAAATATTTTTGGCTACCACAAGTTGGACTTTATAACAAAATAGCCCGCTTGTTCCAATCACTAAATTTATTTAGCGCTGAACATAATTTAAATCATCATCTCTGTCAACTTCAAACGATAGACAGAAACAGAACTGTGTTTTAGATTCGCTTAGCGCTAAATGTATTTTTACCCGACTACGGCGAAGCAAAAAGGAGGGTTATGATGTTGACCTCATAACTTCTAAACTACTGATCATAAATTGATTGGATCATTATGAAGTATCGTTGGAAGCGTCTTGATCGTCCGCTGGTGATAGGTTATGTGACGTCACATTAAATTCAATATGGCGCCCTCTAGAGGACATAGTCGTAAAAGTGATTCCGATATCCTATTTACAGAATAAACAATTTCATTTCATTTCAGTCATGAACTAAAAAAAAATGTTTTTAATTATGCTATGTTGGGTATCAAATGAAAGGGCTTGACGAGCACGTTTAAAATATATATTTTATATATAACCCCAAAGTAATAAAAATAAAATTTATAAAAACTAAAATCCAACTACGACAAAAAAGTCAACTAAAAACGTATAAACAAGACATCACAGACAAATTAAAAATCCGAAGTCACACGTGTTAGCTCCATAAATCGAATAGATTACGTGCTGGTTGTGAGGATCAAATTTTTTTTTTTAATCGTTTTAGTATTGTCCATTCCCCGGGACCCTTATCTTCGAAACTACAGAGCCAAACATTTTGAAAAAAAATACAGAGAATGGTTCTTTACTCATAGATTACAGAAAAATCTATAAGTCTATGGGCTTAAAATAACATCGTAAATATCTCAATATTGTGTGTACAAACTTACATTTACAGTTGAAATGTACCATGTTTTTCAACCACAATGTTAAGTTTGTTCTTGGGATAAATTCATCCCAACTACGGAACTCTTCATTGTGCGTGGTCCGACATGCACTTGGCCGGTCTTTTTTATTCTCCTTGGGAATAAAGATGTCTTAGTCTTGGGCGATCTTAAATCCCTCGCTGCACTCAAGACTCTTGAAGTCCCTCGTTGCACTGAGCGCTAGAATCCTTCGTTACGCTCCGGATTCAATTAGTGACATCCCTTTGGCGAATAATCTACTATTTGATTTGTCTTGCAAATGAGGGAATGAAACATTACAACAAAAGTTATTTTTTTTTTACTTCTAGGGAAAAGGACGATGGTTAGTGCTAAACCTCTTGCAGTGCGAGGATCCGGAGCAGTATGAGGTACAAATACAGATGACTCGGAAGAAGATCAACCGAACCCATGATGCTTTCAGCGCTTATGCTAACCTCGACAGAGAATTCGATAGCACGTACGGCGTAAGTTTTAAGACAGGGACAGCCCTGTTTCTTTTTTTTTTTGGGTGGAAAATTATCAAATAGCTTCTCCCGCTCTGGGCGGAGCGGGAGGACGTGTCACTCTTACTGGCTAAAACCCACCCGTGTTTCTTTAGTTGCCTATATGTTGCCAGGGGCCTCGGTATCCCTTTCAGACTTTTCCGCGACCCCGGCAGGCATCGGCCCTAGCGGACCCCGTCAGTTGTGGAACACAACGCGCCGGGCCTGGTCCTTATTGAACGGTCCTCATTGTTCGCCTTCCGCAAGCCCGTGCCTACAGTGGCTGGGAATCGGCCTGGGATTCCCAACGCCTAGAGCATCTCTTGCGGCGGCTAGGGGCGTGAGGGCGCGAAATTTGCCTCTTCCTCACGCGTTCCACCTCCTCCTTCGCAAGCATTACTGCTTCGCAGAAGGAGGTGACGGCTTCCCATGCCCTCTCGCTCCGTACCATGGCCTGGACCAGGGCCGGACGCGAGAGATCACCGTCGCCGATCGCCTCCACGGCGAAGACACGGCGTTGCCCCGCCCAAGCCGGGCAGATCTCCACCGCATGCTCCACCGTGCCCTCCGGGCGATCCACACAATGGTGACACCCAGGCGTTTCCTGCCGCCTTATCCGAAACAGGATCCTCTCGAAACATCCGTGTCTGATGAGGACCTGCGCCAGGCGGAAGGTGAGGACGCCGTGGTGCCTTTCTAGCCACTCTTCAAAGAGTCACTCTTCAGTAATCCGGCAAGGAGGCTCGCCGCCAGCCCTGCGGCAGTATTATGAAGTAGATGTGACAGCCATATAGAAATGTTTGACCTTTCAATTTGGATGTGAAGAAAAGAAAGAATCAACTTTTATTTGGACTTTAATTTCTTTTTTTTTGCATGTCTACAGTTCCTCTCACGTTCACACGACACCGAGAAAATGATATAGTAATGAATGTTCATCTCCTACTTTAATTTAATTTTTCGATAATTCGGTAGGTAAGTGAAAGATGTCGAGCCGAAAGCCAATATCGTTGGATCGATTCATTTTGTATTTAGAAATTTCACTTCGAGTGAAAGGCAAAAAATGAACAAAAAGTGAAGCGTTCTACCACGTTGCTGACTGGCTAATATTGTAACCGTGATATGAAATTGTTATGGTATAGTTCGTGTCAATACGGGATAATCATTTGGCAGGAATCACATCGCAATCAGTGATTCGTTAAAATAAAATGGTTTTAAATGTTTTCAGGTAGAAATAATTGCAAACAAGGAGGTGGATGGCGGCTACAAACTCTATACACAGATAACTGACGAGAGTTTCTGTAAGATGGGCAAAAAATATATAGGCAAGAACTTTCAAGACATTCTCACCAAGGCAAACATTGATCCTCCAGACTGCCCTATACCAGAGGTAATCAAAATTTAATCATTTATCTATGGACGTATAAAGTAAAATCGCTTTTGATAGTGTTCACTGTGTTTATTTAGACAATTTATTCGGGAAGGTTTATATAATAATTATTAAAATCTAAGAAATAACTATTACCAGTACCAATTCGGTCATTCAGAGAGGTGGTGGCCCAGCGGTTTGTGGATTCGAATAGAGCAGGCATTGCAATTTATTTTACAAATACTGCACTAAAACTCTTGAAACCGTAATTTCCTAGAGGCAAAAACTTGAAGATATTATGACATCGCTCGTGGTAGATTATAGCCCACTTACTCTCTCAGACAGGAGGCGTCAATCCCGGCAGTGAGAACAATATAGGTGATAATTATGAGACACATAGAAATCGCATTAAGAGCTGCTAGTGTCAATGTCCCACAACAATGATGAATGACACTGATATCTCTTGAACACGGTTCAGGTGTGCTGATCGCGTTCAGTTTCATTTCAGGTGAAATTCACCCGTAATGTCATACATGACAAAGTTCAAATTAGCACCTATTTATTCCAATGATCCATTTACACAGATTATCTACTAAAATATTGTACAATTTATTTTTTAGGGAGAATTAATAATCGATGACTACGTCATAGACTACAGTCAGGTGGAAGAGACGAGTGTGTACGGGAAGTACGACGCTTACATTTACCTTACGTACGATGGCCAGAGATTAGCTTGCTCCCGTATGCTCATGCAATTTGAGAAGCACCACGAAGAGGATGACGACGAAGACGATGATGATTATTAACCCTAGAAACCCAACCATATCTTACTAGCTATAAAGTCCAATCATACTTCAAATTGACGTCCAACAATAAAAGTACCTGTTATTCAGTATTTTATGCTATAGCGACAACATTTCTTTTTATATTAATAAAAAATATATATTTATTTATTAAACTTTAGAAACTAGCCCTTTATCTACTAAAAATGGCACAAAACTTTAGACCCTCTCGTTTTAATTTTTTTGTGAAAAACTAAATAAAATATGTATTTTTATAATTTTTGGTAAAACTAAGAAACTTTTAGTAATAATAAATCAGTCATATGTAAACATTTAACTTACATTTTGCGATAGACAATGGTTAGACTTTTAGAGATAGAAATAAAATAAAATATAATAAGTAAATTCTACAGAAACACTCCATTTATTATAACCAAACGACGACAAAAAACGATACTATACCTTTTTGTTTTTTTTTTTTCGATATAAACGTATACCAAGTTCCGTTATTTAACTATAAATACAAAGCAATATAATCTATTTACATTTAAAAAATAACTAATAAGAGGGGCTTGTGGCTAAGTAATAACAGCTGCATGGGTCGATCGATCAGGTTAAGCTACGCTTGCCGCGGTTGGTCCGTGGATGGGTGACCATCTTTACATACCAAGTCCCCTCCATGCCTCGGAAAGCACGTTAAGCCGTTGGTGCCGGCTGTCATTCGTGGATCTTTGACAGTCGTTACGGGTAAGTTAGAAGCCCAAAAAGTCTGACAATCAGTCTTACCAAGGGGTATCGTGTTACCTAGTCACTAGGTTGTGGAGGTCAGATAGGCATTCGCTCCATGTAAAATACTGGTATTCAGCTGCATCCGGTTAGACTGGAAGCCGACCCCAACATAGTTGGGAAAAGGCTAGGCAGATGATGACATTTAAAAAATAACTATAAAATGCAGTAATTTCTACAATATTACACAATAACTGTTGTTATTTTTCCAAAGATATCATAAATGGAGCCATCTACCTAGCTGCGATGAATGCAGAAGTTACACAAAGCCCAAAAAAATATGTGAAAAAAACAAATTATTTAAAAAAACAAAAAATCCGACTGCAAAAACTCATAACTGAAAAGAGAAAAACAAGCATTATAATCTATAGGATTTTGGTATTGCAGGCGGGGGACAAAACCTGAAATTTTGGTGAAACTTTTGTTTACTAGCTGACCCCGGCAAACGTTGTTTTGCCAATTATTTGTTTGGGGTGGACAACCCTTATCACTTAGGGGTATGAAAAATAGATAGTAGCCGATTCTCAGACCTACTGAATATGCATATAAATTTGGTAAAAATCAGTAAAACCGTTTCGAAGGAGTAAGGTAACTAACATTGTGACACGAGAATCCTTATATTATAAATTATAAATGCGAAAGTAAGTTTGTTTGTTACGCCTTCACGCTAAAACGGCTGAACGGATTTGGATGAAATTTGGCACATATATAGATGATGCCCTGGAAAAGAACATAGGATACTTTTTTTTTCCCACGGGATCGAGACTTATGCGAGTGAAACCGCGGGGCGCAGCTAGTTTTATATATATATGTATGTTTAGGTATTTATTTATGGGCCTGCGTCGCCTGAATTAAATGGATTAATATTAATATTAAATAATAATAATAATATATAAGATAATGCTTGTTTTTCTCTTTTCAGTTATGAGTTTTTGCAGTCGGGTTTTTTGTTTTTTTAAATAATTTGTTTTATTTCAAACTTTTTAGTTTTATCTTCTATACATATAATAAAATCGTAGCGAAGTCAAAACTGTACATTGAATATTTTTGAAAAAAAGTAATTGCTACGAGGTCTAGGATCGATTCTAATGCCGAAAATATATTTTTTAGAATTTTTGTCTGTTTGTCTGTTTGTCTGTATGTATGTTCCAGCATGGCGCAAATTCTACCGGACAGATTCTGTTAAAATTTTGCATAGATATTCCCTGTGTGTCTGGTCAAACTATAGGGTATAAACTATCACGCTATTTACTATGGGAGACGAGCAATATTACATTATGTTGTATTTTTATGTTCTAGCATGACGCAAATTCTACCGGATAGATTCTGTTAAAAATTTGCATAGGTGTTTCCTATAAGTCTGGTCAAACTATAGGGTATAAACTATCACGCTATTTACTATGGGGGACGAGGAATATTATATTATGTTCGTATTTTTGGAAAAAAACGCGCCAAAATTTTAGGATATTGTAGATGGTTATCGATTAAACTTTTTAAATGATTATCATCACGCTATACCTTTATGGAACTAAGCAGTCAATCATGAAATATATAGGAACGGCTATTTTAGACAAGTTTCAACAAAGCAATTAGCTCAACGGTTGGGCGGTTGCTTTGCAAACATGGGGTTGTAAGTTCGATTCCCACCTACGGTTTTTTTTTCTTTTTTTCACATTTTGCTATACGATTATTTATTTTTTTTGATTATGTACCTATAATCTATAGATATAATAAAGTCGTAGCGAAGTTAATTTTTTTAAAGAAAGTTATTGCTACGATGTATGGGATCGATTCTTATGCGGAAAATAAAGTTTTTAGAATGTTTGTCTGTACCAACTGTAGGGCATAAACTATCACGCTATTTGCTATGGGGGATGAGCAATATTACATCATGTTCGTATTTTTCTCTGCAAATTGTAAAAGGACGCGCCAAAAGGTTGGGATATTGTAGATAGGTAGTTACCGATTTAACTTTTTAAATGATTATCATCACGCTACCTTTTATATAGGAACGGCTATTTTAGCTAACTTTCAACAAAGCGAATAAGTAAGCGGTTGGACGAATGATTTGAAGTCCTGAGGGCCTACCACCAGCTCAAAAGCAGTATTATTTTAATATTACTTTAGTTTACTTCAGTGTGGGAAAGAGATGAAGCTCTACAGGATGTATAGCTCCATCTCTTTCTCCCACTGAAGTAACATTAAAATAATACTGCTTTATGAGCTGGTGGTAGGCCGCCTGGGGTAGTAAGTTCGATTTACATCTGTTTTTTTTAAACTCTTTTTGTAAAACGATTTTTTTTTTTGGATTGTGTATGTTCATAGAATGTATTAATTCACAAAAAATGGAAAACTTCGTAAGCTATGGGAAACTACTAAGTTACAAGTACTTTACAGTCACAAAACATTCAAGGTTGTATTCTGATCATTTTAGAGCAAAAGACTGTAGGAATAAAATGTTTTTTTTTACAGATTTTGACAGCAGATTTGTCCAAGCGATTTTCGAATCGCTGCCACACTGCTTCCTGGTGGCAAAACAGCGCACGTCATGTTTAAGATTCCCGTCGATTTAGAGAGAAACGAAACGCCTGTTTGTGGGGTGTCACGCAACAGTAACAAGGGATGTGTGCTTAGGGGATTGCGCTTCGTCGTATGGGATGAATGCATTATGGCAAAAAGGAAAGCAGTGGAAACTGTAAACAGAACCCTGCAGGACATCCGCAGAAACCAAGATATGATGGGTGGTGTCACAGTTTTGACAAAAAAAGTGAATACTTCGTTGAAAAGGTCGACTCTATGGTCGAGAGTTCATAAACTGCGCTTGACCATCATCATACGACCTCGGCTTGGCGGTAATTCAAATGCTCAAGTATTCTCCGATGTTCTTCTAAAAGTTGGTGAAGGCACTCTACCAGAGACTCTTGGTAGAGTAGATCCCACTTTAGAAGATCTTATTCGTCTGATATACGAGGATATCAGTCAAATACCGTACCAAGAGAATTCTTAGGCGTGTTTCCGTTTTAACTCCGAAGATGATCAAGCTGCAGCGATCAACCACAGTATTCTCTCACAAATTGAAGGGAGTGAAGTGACATACACCTCCATTAATACTGATGTGGAGGAAGATGATGCCAAATATCACCCCGTAGAATTTCTCAATTCACAAATGGCAAGTGGACTTCCGGTTGTATATCTGTGTAACGGAAACCAGCTCAAAGTCATGTCTTTGCAGAGAAACGTCATCGAGGTGGAAATTCTAACAGGTTGTGGCGATGGTGAGACAGTGTTTATAGCGCGTATAAAGTACAAATTCCCCATAATTACCAGTTAAAGCGCGTGCAGTTCTCTGGGAGTGTATGCTTTGCGATCAACAAGTCACAGGGGCCGACACTGAAGGCTGAAGGCTGCGGGTGTCGACCTCAGGACAAGCTGCTTCTCACACGGACAACTGTTACGTCGCTTGCTCCCGAGTCACCATTCCTGACTCTCTGTATATTTTGGCTGCTGAGAATAAAACTACAAACGTAGTATACAGGGAAGTTTAATAAAAATATGGCTATTATTGTAGTATATTGTCATGTCTTACGATTTCCATGCGAACGAAGTCGCGGGCAGAAGCTAGTTATATATATAATTCTTCTGTGAGTGTGTATGTCACTGAACTTCTCTCAAACGACTGGACCGATTTTGATGAAATTTTTTGTGTGTGTTCAAGGGGATCTGGGAATGGTTTAGATTCACAATTTTGTCCGCTGGACAATGTTTTGACAGGACAACGTCTGTCGGGTCCGCTAGTTAATATATAAATATGTATATATATTTGAAATTGACTCATTACTAACTTTTATTTGATACCAATAATGTTGTTTTTTTTTTAAACCTACCCCTCCCTTTTTCTTGTATTTGCAGATGCAATGCATAAATATTATATAGCCTATGTCACTCCCACTATTAAGACGAACCTAACGACACCTCATATGTTAAAATCTATCAATCCGTTTAGGCTACAGAGCGTGCCAAAGAAATAGACATGCATACATACTCTCGAAAAACATTACCCTCCTTCTGGGGCAGTCGAGCAAAAAGGCGTATAACATTGCTATTACTAGGAAATAATGGTACTTACAAAGACAATAAAACCGTCTTCCGCTAACTTTTGGCGGCTAATAAGGTAGTCCAAACGATCAAGGCGAAGAAAGATATCGCGAATATGTGTATAAGTGCTGTACTTCTTCTTCCCAGCTTAAAGCACTAGGAAGTGGTGAAGGGTGGGCGTTTTTGGGAGACTGTCTTATGTAATTTTGACGTTCCAAAAGTGCTGATTCTCAGCCTAGTTTGAATAAATGACTTTTGGAACTTGAATTTGATGAAAGACAAAAGTTAACGAGTAATAGTCGACTAACTAACATTTGCAATTGGAATGTATAGGAGAACATAGTTGTTTGTTCTTGGAATAAATTCATACCAAATACGAAACCCTTCACAGTCCGTGGTCCGACACGCACTTGACCGGTTCTTTATAACAATCATGAAAAAACAACTTAGAATAACTTTCCAATTATCTATTTATACAGATTAGCTCAAATAAAGTACAATTAATATTTTGGGAGGATTCATCATCGATGACTTCGTCATACACCAGTGGTTCCTAACCTTTTTACCCCTGTGACCTATTAGGAAAACTGATTTTACCCCGACCTTAAAACGTTATCAATACAAACAATACAAGCTTATAATTCTTATGTAATTTATATTAAATATAAACAATGAATTAATAAAAATACATAGTTAGTGTGATGGTTGGTATTGTTTTGCATTCAAAAGTTTTTACGTTAGGTTTAGTTTGGCTTAAAGCGCATCTTAAGTCATGTTCCACATTGAAACAGTTTCTGGCCTTTATTTTCAGTGTAACCGAAGTTGAAAAACCACTCTCACGTCTAGATATAGGTGGTTGCATAAGCATTTTTAAAGCTCTATTAGCTATTAACAGGATTTTCGGCACCAGCTTTGGGACCAGATTAGGTTCTTTGTTACCCCCACAGAATAGCTGATTTACCCCCGCGGGGGTAATTACCCCTAGGTTCGGAACCCAGATCATAGACTATCGTGAGATTAAGTCTCCCAGCAGACAGGCGTGACGCGACTCTGGTGGAATAATTTATTGAAAATTTCTCGGAAATTGTTATATCAAGTGTCGCGTTGCACCTGTTTGCGGGAACCTTCAAAGAGACGGGTATGTACGGTTAGTATCACGTACGTTCTTACGTTACGTACACGGGCCGGAGAATCGGTTGCGCTCGTTGGCTCGTGCAATTCGAGAAGCAACGCGAAGAGGAGGACGACGACGACGGCGATGATGATGATTGTATAAACTTCTAAACTAAATTAAAAAAAGTATATTCATCATCTGCCTAGCCTTTTCCCAACCATGTTGGGGTCGGCTTCCAGTCTAACCGGATGCAGCTGAATATCAGTATTTTACATGGAGCGACTGCCTATCTGACCTCCACAACCTAGTAACTAGGTAACACGATACCCCTTGGTAAGACTGGTTGTCAGACTTTTTGGGCTTCTAACTACCCGTAACGACTGTCAAAGATCTACAAATGACAGCCGGGACCAACGGCTTAACGTGCTTTCCGAGGCACGGAGGGGTCTTGGTATGTAAAGATGGTCACCCATCCACAGACCAACCGCGGCAAGCGTAGCTTAACCTGATCAATCGACCCGTGCAGCTATTGTAACTTAGCCACAAGCCTCTCTATACTATAAAAAATCCGCAATATACTATAAAAAAAGTATATTGCATGTTTGTTTATTTGTAATAAATAAACTTAAAAACTACTACACTGATTTAAAAAATTCTTTCACCAGTAGAATGCTATATTATCACTGAGCAACATAGGCTATAATTTATAGAAGCTAGTTAATGATATTTGGAATGAAAGATAAATCGTTTATTTTTGGCACACAACAAATAGCAACATTGTCAGCCTACGAACGTTTCCTGTGACCCTGATAGTTTGTTTTAAACTTATTCAAATGACGTCGATAAATAATGGTACCTACTTTAAATAATAAAAACATATCTGTACCCATGTTTGCAAAGTTATAAATAATTTTGGTTGTTTTACTTTTTACTAGTGATGCAACGAATACTACTTTTACGAATTCGAATATCAAACCTACTATTCGGCGAATACGAATACGAATATCTCGCCATGGTAATAAAAGACTAATAGTCTAGTACTACATAGACGCAGCTATTACTAACGTTCGTCTAAGTTACTTAGGACTTACTATCCTACCTTTTGTTCATAAAAAAGAAATACAGACCATATAACTACTTATTTGGTAATTTATCGAAATGTTTCCATATGTCACTTTGATCTCGTTTACGAGAAGACATTTTCTATTCAACTTCAACTCCTTTCACTTCGCAGCAACCTCAGAAAATAAATAAAACAATACTCTCTTGCTTGACTTGTGCTTTCGACTGACAAATGAAATGGAATGAATGAATCAATCAGTCCATGGTTCGTAATGATAGGAACACTCCCGGGCCGCGGCACTGTATAAACTATGGCCGGGGAGTCCCTCGTCGCGTCGTCGTTGCGGTTAAGGCCCTTGCACACGTCGTATTTTTACGTGCCGACGACGCGCGTTTTCCAAGTCTGACAGTAATTATATTTGCGTACAAACATATTAATTTTTAAATATTCGTATTAGTATTCGTATTAGTATTCGCCGAATACGAATATTCGGTAAATGTCTACTATTCGGCGAATACGAATATTCGTATTCGTTGCATCACTACTTTTTACACAAATTCAACTGTCTTACTTAATCTTATTTTTTAATACTCATCTTTTATCTCCCGTTTTTTCCCAATATTTAGCACAAAAGATAACCCTACCAAGTGCTTTATTTTATCAAATTCAAATTATAAATTCTGTGCAGAAAGCACAGAATCGGTCGAAGTGGCGGTGCTTGGGGGGGAGGCCTATGTCCAGCAGTGGACGTCTTTCGGCTGAAATGATGATGATGATAATAAAATGATAAATTAATTCAAATTCATTTATTTGAATTAAAATGATCAAACTTTTACCATACATTTCGTAGGAAAAAAACTCGAACCGACTTTTTATGATGGACGAGCTTCTACCCGCGACTCTGTTCGCGTGGAAGAAGGGTCCTGATGTTAGCCTATACTTGCAGCCCGCGAGACGAGGCGAGAAGGGGTGAACGCGTTGCGACACCGCTCAGTTGTTTGGGCGTTGTTAAAAACACATGTTTGATCAATGAAAATTTACGTGTACAACGTTACGGCGCCACAGCGCCCGTGTGACCGCCCATGCGGCGAAATCTTTGCGATGCGGGGTCGCAATGCATCCTGTGCAGTCTCTTAGCTTAATTGGCGTGGGCCCCGTAAACCGTAAGAAAAACATAAAATTAATGTTCTACAGGATTGTACACACGGCTACATATCAAGCTATACATTTCCAGTTTTAACTGATCTCGCATTGTATAGGATTTCCGTATATGACCCACAGTAACCATTTTTATCTTTCAGAATTTGATAAAAAATCATTGTTTTTTCCGAAACTGTTTTGACCGGTATTATATTAATCCTTATCCAATAAAATATGTTTTTTTTTTTTAATTGGGCGTTTAATTTAGATTAAAATCGTTTTGATATCATAATATTTAAATGAATACTTTAAAAGATATCACAGATTCAAACACATAACATAACTTCACGCCTTGTTTCCCCGAAGGGTTGGGCAGAGGTGTACCTTTAGTAGGTACACTCACATTTCGCCAGTTATGTTTAAGTCCCATGCAATAGGGGGCCAACCTATTGCAGATTCAAAATTACGCGTAATTATGGTTGACGGCAGCGCGGCGCTAGGACAGAAGTCAATGACCCTTTCCTCGGCTATAAGGTATGTGATCATCGCTGTTTGATGACAGAAAGTGGTGCTGGTGGTTGAAGCTAAAAAACATTAAACTCCACTAATGCTGACGGCTTCATCATTTATTTTCATTTATCAAGTTCAATATAAAAAGATAGTGGGACCATAGACCATTTTTGTTTTTTAATTATTGTAAGGCCGCACCGTTTACACGGTGCTGATCAGTACGATTTTGAACTGTAAAATTTTGGGATCATCCGGCAATTTCAAACATTTACTGTATTTGTTTTTAACCGAAGGAACATTGGGATGTTGACGTGTGATTCTACCGTAAATTAATTTATAAAAATACTCCAAGTAGGATGAACATCAGTTACATTTTTAAGAGTCCCGCAGAAAGGTGGGACACAAAGGCACAACACGACAGTGCGACGCGACTCTGGTGGAACCTTCACGGAAAACTTCACGGAAATTGTTCTACCGGTGTCGCGTCGCGCCCGTCTGCTGAGCCTTTAGGCCTGAAACTGCGTTAAGCGGACGTCCGCGCAGTTCCATACAAAAGTGCTCCGTTGCGGAGACAAGCGCGGGCGTCCGTCGCGGGAAGCGGGCCCCGCGGTCGCGCCATGTGTCCTGCCTCCGTGCGACGGACGACCACGCGGGGGCACGCGCGTTGCAATGTAATCCTATACTATTAAACGAGCAATATTTGTATATTTGTAATCAGGTTCTCGAAAACGGCTCTAACGATTTCGATGAAATTTGAGCGAAAAATCGATCTAGCTGGTTCTCAATGTCTCATATCTGGGAAAATTCGTTTTCTTCGTATTTTCACCCAAGCAGAGCTCGGTCGCACAAAGTTTAGAACAAGATAATGAATAATGACATGAGGATAATGACATTAGAATAATGACATGGTAGCATGGAATTAGTAAGCATCTACTATCATGGCAGCACGGAATTAGTATGTAAGTACCATTCATGGGATTAGTATGAACTACTCCATACTATTAAATAAGCCTTATCAATTTTCACCAGAGCAGAGCTCGTTCGCCTAGGTACTAATATATTAAGTTCTCTATCGACACAACTGTGCATGCACACCGTTAAAATTGAACTACAACACTGAGTAAATAATATAATCCGGTCTACGCGACGGGTACCCGCGACGAGGGCCGTCGCGTTCCCACGGAGCCCATCCGCGTGTCCACGCGCGTAGACACGCGACGGGCGCCCGCTTAACGCAGTTTCAGGCCTTAATCTAACCCACATGCTCGACACAACAGGCTGATACGACACCACGACATTAAAAAAATATGGTATATATGCTCTGATACTCGTGCGACGTCGGGACGGGTTGCTAGTATTAGTATAGTCTACCTATACTGGCCAGTACAGCGTTGCAGTATACAGGGTGTCTGGCGGCAGATTCATATTTTCAAAAATTAATTTTAAAAAAACGTGTGGCACTCGGGGACTGCCGCGGTAAAGCTATTGCATAGCATTTGTAACCTCCATACTTCCTATTTGTCAACGCTACACTTGGGATGATGACGTGATGACATAAAACAAAAATTACGTTCACATCACGATGACAACACATGACGTGAACGTGATGACAACACATGACAACATCACGTTGTCATGGGAACCGTCATTACATGGTAGGCGGAGTGGGGGGTGTTAGGTTTTATTTTCGTTACGTTACGGAATTTCTTGATTCGGTCGCCGCGCTCAAAGCCCGCGATAAAAGCTATACAATAGTTTAAAAACAACTATTTGACATATCGTTTAGTTAAAAGTAAAGTATAGATAGTGTAAAAGTGCGGATTTCATTTTTTAAATACATCATCCAGATGTCTTCCATCGAGTTGCACGCAATGTTCATAATGGAGCCTCGTGTTCCGCGCCACACGCTGCAGTAAGCTCGGTTCAACTGCGCCGATTTCTCGACGAATGTTTTCTTTTAAATCCGCAACAGTTCGCGGATTGTTAGTGTATACTCTCTCTTTGAGGTATCCCCATAAAAAGAAATCCAAGTCAAGTCGGGCGATCTCGGTGGCTACGGGATGTCTCTAAAGTGACTAATCAGTTTGTGAGGGAAAGCTTATCGAAGCAAATTCATCGGAGCTCTGGCCGTATGTGCGGTCGCACCATCCTGTTGGAACCACTTGTGTGATGAGAACGATGGATGAGCTCGCAGGTTCGGCAAAAAGAAATCCGTAATAATGCGTCCATAATTCTCACTATTGACATTCGTCGCCGGGCCCCAAGCATTTAAAAAAAAAAAGGTACAATTATCCCATTCGTGGATAAAGCGCACCAGTTACTCTGGGGCAGTGCAATGGTTTTTGGTGTTTCAGTCGAGGGTTACGGGTTCTTGGGAGACCAGTAACGGCAATTTTGCTTGTTAACGTGCCCATTTAAATGGAAATAAGCCTCGTCGTTCCAAAACATGCGAATTCACCGTGCGAAAACGCTCCAACATCGTTTCACAAAAGTTCGTGAACAATTTGAATTTTAAAAGGATGGAACTTCAGATCCTTTTTCAAAATTTCGTGAATGATAAGCTCTTGGAAGTCCCAATGAGGCCGCCCTTTTCCGTATTGAAAGTCGTGGATTTTCATGTAAACTCTGTTCCACCAGTTCAATGTTATCGGGGGTCCTTGAAGATCGACTAGGCCCTGGCCGGTGTTCAAAGCCGAAGCACTTGCGCGGAACTTCTGCACCCAAGAACGAACTAAATTCAGACTCGTCACTTATCCGCCGAATACCGAAGCGTGAACAAAATTGTCGACGAGCAATCACGTAAGAATCGTTACTCTTGAAAAATGCCTCGATGGTGAATGCGCGATGCTCACCCGACCACTGCAGCATCGTGACTGAAAATGAGAAATTCGCACGATCTGTGATTCTAATGGCGCCACCACCCTCCCCCCGCACCGTTTATTACTTTTGAAATTCGTATTTAAAAACATAAATCTGCCGCCAGACACCCTGTATTTCCACATAATTATGTGAATTGCTTCAATAAACAAGTTATCAACGATGAATTTGTGAACAATAGTTAACTATCGAAAAATCTAAATAATTACGACCTCGTTACGACCTAGTCGTATCTAAACATACTCAAAGATACAATCATTATGGTCTTTTGACATGTGATAGAGGCTTTATTTAACGCTGTGCAAACTAGCTTCGCTGCATTGTATCGTAGGTACAGTTAGCAAAACAACAATGTGGATTTTGTTGTTTTTTGTAAGCTGTACTAGTTTGTTGGTGAAAGGTTATGGAAATGAAGACATGCTGGTATGTTTTTTTTTAAATATATTTAATAATTAAAATATTTTTGACTACCACGAGTTGGGCCTTATAACAATACAGCCCGCTTGCATCACTAAAATTTAGCGCTAAACATATTTAAATCATTATCTCTGTCAACTTCAAACGATAGACAAAAACAGAACTGTGTTTTAGATTCGCTTAGCGCAAAATTTATTTTCACAGCACCTGCTCGACAATGGTGCCGATGGCCTTGTTCACAAACTAAACTAAATTTAAGTTCAGTGCATCTTTTACTTTCTATTTCATTAAGAAAAGGACAGAAGATAAATTTTTGTTTAGTCCTGTCAAATTAATCGCAACGCAACGCCCGCGCCACACCGTCGCCACGTCCGCGCCCTTCACCACTTGTGTATGTCCCACGCCAAAGGACTTGTTGAGAGGATTTTTTTTTCTTTTAAATTAATGCTTTTAAAGATATTTAAGAAAATAGATAAAAATTGTCTCAGAAACTACTGAGCCTAAAATTTAAAAAGAAATATAGAAAATGGTTCTTTACTCATAGATTACAGGAAAATCTATAGGAAGTCTATGGTCTTAAAATGACATGGTAAATCTTTCAATATTATGCATAAAAACTTACATTTACAGTTGGAATGTACGGGAGACCATGTTTTTTTTAACTACAATGTTAAGTTTGTTCTTGGGATAAATTCATCCCAACTATTTTTTTATTCTCCTTGGGAATGAAGATGTCTTCGTCTCGGACGATCTTAAATCCCTCGCTGCACTCAGGATTCTGGTCCCTCGTTGCACTAAGCGCCGGATTCAATATAGTGACATAAAACACTACTTTATCCCTTTGGCGAATAATCTACTATTAGTGATTTGTGTTGCAAATGTGTGAATGAAAAATGTCAACAAATGTTTTTTGTTATAAAAAATTTTTTTACTTCTAGGGCAAAGGACGATGGTTCGTGCTAAACCTCTTGCAGTGCGAGGAACCAGAGCAGTATGAGATACAACTACAGATTACTCGAAGGAAGATCAACCGAACCCACGATGCTTTCAGCTTTTATGGTGACCTTGATCAAAAAATCGATATCACGTACGGCGTAAGTTTTAAGACGGGAACAGCCGGCATTATTATGAAGTAGAATTTAGCGCAAAAGATGAGAAATCGCTATATAGGAATGTTTGACCATTAAATTTGGATGTAAAGAAAAGAAACAATAAGTATAACTTTTATTTGGACTTTTGTTTCTTTTTTTTATCTTTATTGCAATCCATAATGTACACATATAAGTGATAGGCAAAAATAAATTGAAACAATTATGGACCCTGTCGGGCACAGCAAAATTTTAAATACTTACGTGGGAAAGAGAAAGCTTATTACTAAATATTTAAATTATGTCCTATCCGTATATTATTTCTGTTTATTTTTTGCAGCAATATTAGTTATTGTATTTATTTATATTATTACTCATTTTATTCTCTGAATATAATGTGTAGGTCGATCTATTTATTAATTTTTTATTAAATTATATATTATTATTAGCTTGAATATTTTGTATTGTTATTAGTGCAGTTAATATAGTTATATATTAAAATTAATACTTATAATCTTCATTTGTTTTAAACTCACTTATTGTTTGCTTATCTGGTAATCAGTTATATCTTTTTGTCATTAAATTTATTCGTTAGATATTCGTTTATTGTGTAATAACTTTTATTAACACTCACACGACACCGGCAAAATGATATAGGAATGAATTATCATCTGCTACTTTCATTTAATTTTTCGATAATTCGGTAGGTAAGTTAAAGATGCCGAGCCAAAAGCCAATATCGTTGGATTGATTCATTTTGTATTCAGAAATTTCACTTCGAGTGAAAGGCAAAAATGAACAAAATGTGAAGCGTTCTTCCCGTTGCAGACTGGCATTCTAACCATGATATGAAATTATTAGTATAGTTCGTGTCAATACGGGATAATCATTTGGCAGGAATCACATCGCAATCAGTGATTCGTTAAAATAAAATAGTTTTAAATGTTTTCAGATAGAAATAATTATAAACAAGGAGGTGGATGGCGGCTACAAATTTTATACACAGATAACTGACGAGAGTTTCTGTAACATGGGCAAAAAATATATAGGCAGCAACTGGCAAGACATTCTCGCAAAGGGAAACATTGATCCTCCAGACTGCCCTATACCAGAGGTAACAAAATCTATCAATATCTATGCATAAACACAGATTAGTACATTAGTAGTACAGATAGTTCACTCCCGGACGGTGAGCAATGGGTAGCTCGCCGTCCGATAAGGACCAGGCCCGGGTCGACGGCGCGTTGTGTTCCACGCGCGCCTCAAAGAGATGTCAGCAGAACTGACGGGGTCCGCTAGGGCCAATGCCTGCCGGGGGTTCGAAGAAAACCGATAGGGAAATCGTGGCCCCCCTGCCAACATGGCAACTGAAGGAACACGGGTGGGTTTTACTCAGTAAGAGTCTGACAGCCCTCCTGCTCCGCCCAGAGCGGGAGAAGTTATTTGATGATTTCCCACCCAAAAAAAAAAAAATTGTTCACTCCACAAAATTATTTAAATTAAAAGCGACTCTTGCTACGACACAATAAAGGACAATTCAGGTCGCACAGTGCTCGTCACCTCCTGCGAAGCGGTAATGCTCGCGAAGGCGGAACGCGTGAGGGAGAGGCAAACTTCGCGCCCACAATGTTCGCGATTGATCTCTCACGATCACTTTTAGTCCCTAGGGATCAAAGAGCTATTTTGGTCCCTGTTTACGAAGAATAAACTATAACTATAATAGATGTGATAAATAATATATTTAGGACTTTTTAACAAATAACCACAGAAAATTCAACCAACTAAAATTCATTCCAATGAACTGTTCACACAGATTAGCTATTGAAATATTGTACAATTTATTTTTTAGGGAGAATTAAGAATCGATGACTACGTCATAGACTATCGTCAGGTGGAAGAAACGGCTGTGTACGGGAAGTTCGACGTTTACATTTACCTTACGTACGGTGGCCAGAGGCAGAGTTGCGCCCGTTTGCTCATGCAATTTGAGAAGCACCACGAAGAGGATGACGACGAAGACGATGATGATTATTAACCCTAGAAACCCAACCATATCTTACTAGCTATTAAGTCCAATCATACTTCAAATTGACGTCCAACAATAAAAGTACCTGTTGTACAGTATTTTCCACTGCATCTACAAACATTTATACTAACTACTAACGCAATATAAAAGCGGAAAATTTATATTTTTTTTATTAAACTTCTGAAATTAGGCCTATTTATATATATACGAAAAATGACACAAAACATTAGTATCATTTTTATATGAAAAAACGAAATTTAATATGTATTTTTATAATTTTACGTTAAACTAAAAAACTTTTAGCAATTATAAACCAGTCATATTTAAATATTTAGACTTTATAAACAGTTTTGCAAATAAGATAAAAACATTTATTATGTAGTAAACGATTCATATGACCCCGACAGTTTTAAAAACTTAAAAATAATAATACCTACTTTAAATTATAAAACATATCTGTACCATATTTTTTTGATTTGTTTTATTTTTATTTTATTACTTTTTTATACAAAAATCTTAATCCTTTTTTAAAAGTCTTAATCTTTTTTTTAAATATTAAAATTATTTTTTTACTTTCGCCGACTCCTACGTTTTTTCCCAATATTTAGTACAGGTTTATCTAGTATAGTTAATTGATTCAGACGTGAAAATTGCTTGCGGAAATCCATTATAAAATACAATAGACGTGGATATATTTAGTAACCTGTTCCGCTTAGCTATTTCTAAAAAGCTATAAGAAACTCCTTAAAGAAATCGACACGTGTTTCACCTCTCAACGAGGTATCCTCAGGATGACGATTGACTTTTCGCGAACACGGCGTGTTGCCACACCAAGCGCTGAACGCAGAGAAACAGCAGTTCCATATATTTTGACTGCGTGGGTATTGCTGTTTTCTATGAAACAGCGATTTTTTTTTTTTTTTAAATAACCGACGAAAAATTTCAACGCAGGTTCAGAATCATATACTGAATTCATGGTAATAGTTTTAGCGTGTGTTTTTTTTTTTGTTTTTCAATTTGATTTGTTTGTCCTATTAACCTATAGATTGATTGCATTTTATACCATATAAATTGGCATAACCTACAGTATAAATGTTACATTGTCATTTAAGTTTGTAAATTGCACTTTACAACGCCTTGGGTTAAAATTTTTAATCTGTAATGTTGCAAATGTACACTTAAATAAAAATGACTTACCTGACCACCAACTCGAACTGGTGATGATGCAACAAGTGCTTGTTGCTAGGCAGTCGCGCGGACAAGTCCCGCACCAGCGCGGCGCGCGCGCCGGCCGCTCGCATCGCGCGCACTACGCCCGGGAGGGACTTGCGCGCGTCTGCGTAGCGACACTCGAATATCGCTGCGATACAGGAGCGTAGGACCTGCGCAGAAAAAAACCAATCTTATTTCTTTAGTTTGCATCGTGACCGTTGGGCAACAGTCTCCACACGGTGGGTGCCTGAAGATGGACGGCGGCGCCGAAGTCGGCCCAGGAAGAGGTGGCGAGACGACCTAGACGCGTACCGCAAGGGTTGGATGGAGGTGGCCCTGGAAAAGAATGCATGGAAAGATTTGGGGGAGGCCTTTGCTCAGCAGTGGGACAGTGTAGGTTTATAAAAAAAAAAATCTTTTGTTTTAGTAATATCACTTGTCATCTGAATCTTAATTGGTACACTGTGGTATAAAATAGCATAATCAGCCTATAATGTTCCCACTGCTGGGACACAGGCCTTCTACACGCGGGCCCAGTGCGGGTTGGTAGATGTCGCATGTCTTCGAATTTTCGGTTCTAGGACATGCCGGTTTCCTCACGATGTTTTCCTTCACCTTTTTGAGAGCAGTGGTGATGAAATATTTTACAGAAAGTAAAGCGCCTGTCTGGATTCAAACCTACGACCCGACAAACGCGGCCGTTACCACTGGGGCACCACTGCCCCGGTACACTGTAAGTCTATATAGGAGATAACGTCGAATTCACGACTTCGATGATTATTACACAATTAAATATATATCATCACGCTTGTATTCAAAGGGGGAGGCAAATAGAGATATTTATTTATTTACTAAAACACCAACAGCATATAGATTCAACAACGCTTGGGAGAGTGACAGGCAGGGCCGGCCCGTTCATATAGGGGAACTAGGCGACGGCCTAGGGCGCTCGTATTAGAGGGGCGGCAATCGGCGGCATCGAAATTAAAAAATAATACTCTACATTAATTTTTATTTACTTACAACTTGAAAATACTCCCAATCTTTTACTAATTTTTCTACCAAAATGCGCTCATGGACATTTACGAAACCATCGGTACGGAAATCAAAAGCGAGTTTAGTTGATAGCCTCAACGAGCTGCATTGCTAAAAAAAAAATCGCGATTTCTTTATTGCTTCTCTTGTTGTATAATGTTTTGTTTAAAATTGATTAGACTATTATAGTTTGACCGCGATCGTTGTACCGATCGCGGCTGAGAGATATTTCTCGACGGAATGTGAAGCCAAGTCAGAGGCCCATGGGCGGCTTTAAAACTGACACTAGGTTAGTCACTAACCACACGAAAAAGAAAGAACATAGTTTTATTTTGTCACGAATTTTCTTAAAAGGGCGCCGTTCCAGCCTTTCGCCTAGGGCGCCAGTTCGTCACACATACCTCTAACCTCCTAGCGGAGTTAGTGAGCAGTAGATGTCCGTAGTCCGCGGCGCCAGTGGGCGGCGCGGCCGGCGGCACTATGCGGGCCTGCGGCGGACGGAGCGCTGTCAGCCTGGAAACAAAACAACATACATTTATTTATTTAACGTTTTAGCATATAATACAAAGCATGTATTAACCGGCAGCTCCGTGTCTCTGTACGTAAATTAACACATCAAGCTTTTAAAAGAGACTGTCATATCTCTGGCAGAAATCGTCACGCGAAAAAGCGTTTATACTTGCGACTGTCTTCTTTAAAACAAAGAGAGAGAGAAAGTGTGTGTAAATGAACACTCTCTCTCTCTCTTTCTCTTTGAATTAGAAGAAGACAGTCAAATTCAAAAGTCATTTATTTAAACTAGGCTGAGAATCAGCACTTTTCGAACGTCAAAATTACATAAGACAGTCCCCCAAAAACCCCCCACCCTTTAGTCACAAGTATGAAGCACTCTCTGTGTGTGTAAAGTGTGAATTTGGTCAAAATGTAAATCTAAAACTGCGAAAATGTTGTTTTTGTTGTAAATCATACGTAAGAAAGAACTTCGTGTCTGACAGGGGTCTCCGACCGCACAAGTTTTTTTTATATAAAACTAGATTTGCCAAATATATTTCCAAGTACTGTTCACTTTAGTAATAAAACTTGAACTACGGAAATCACCCTTGCTACTATTTTTATCTCACGAAGCGACGCGCGTTTTACTTGTGGTTACGAAGTGTTCAAACACGCTGTGAATGTGTGGGTAAGCGATCCTGCGCTTAAAGTACAAAGACAATGGCGCCGCACGTGATGTCACGGCGACGACGTGTTTGTACACTTGATTACCACAAATAAAGCGCGCGTCGGTTCTTGAGATAAAAATACTATACGACATAAAGGTGATGTCAATGCCAAATTCTTAACCAAGAACGTGCGTTTGACAGAATTTCCGTAAGTTCCTCTTCTGATTTATTCTTAAATACTTACTTAGGATTTGTAGCGCTTCTCTGCGCAACTTCTCTCATGACATCTCTGACTCGCGCGGCATCTAATGGCGGCAACGGAGGCTGGTGGATACGAGAGGACGCGCCCTCTGGCGGCCGTAAGATGCGTTGCTGGAATGCCTGTAACACAGATATTTATTGTTGAATATTCATTCAACCAACAGAATATTTAGAAAGCAGTATTAATAGAGTCACTCTAAAATTAAATTTTGAACCCAACAAGTATTGGTTATGTACTGTATTCAAGGAAAGAGTAAGGGTCCTAAGAGATGCCTTAATGACGGCGATTTGAAAGCTCCAATGTTACGGTTTCAAATTTAGACCCCTTTTTTTTTGGGTGGGAAATTATCAAATAATTTCTCCCGCTCTGGGCGGAGCGCGTGTCAGACTCTTACTGACTAAAACCCACCCGTGTTCCTTCAATTGCCGTGTTGCCGGGGGCCACTATTTCCCTTTCGGCTCTTATTCGCAACCCCGGCAGGCATCGCGGACCCCGTCAATTCTGCTGACATCTCTTTGAGGCGCGCGTGGAACACAACGCGCCGTCGACCCGGGCCTGGTCCTTATCGGACGGCGAGCTACCCATTGCTCACCGTCCGCAAGCCCGAAAACTTAGACCCCTACGATCTAAGAGATCGAAGTATATGAGTCTTATGAAATTATATTATTGGGCTTGTTTTACTCTGACTACTTGGTTTCCAAACAGTAGAATGGAATCACGCAATAATTCTATTTACCTGTGGATTTGGGTTTTCGTTGAGGTGTAACTGCATCGCCAAGTCTTGTAAATGCTGCAACTCCAGTTCTGGGTTCAGAGACTCGAGTCGATTTTGCTCCGGAAGGTTTCTGAAATATACAAAAATAGGATTTGAATAAGAGAAATTGAAAATTGTTATTTTCACTACACATACGGCGGTATCAACTGTTGCCTATTAATCGACCTATTTTGGCAGTCGCGAGCGCATTGTCAAGCGCGGGATTTAGTGACAACAATCTTGTCCCCTTTAACCTAAGTATTTTGAGATTCCTAAGCCCACGTTCGCACAGACGTAAAAATATCGCGGAGGGATTTTACCGCGCATTGAATTTTCAACTCTCGGTGTTATGCCGAGCGTTGAGAATTCTACAGAGAGCATCCCAGCACATCGAAAAAACACAGTGTTGGATTTTCAACTCTCGGCGCTAAGCAGAGCGTTGAAAATCCAGTGTGCGATAAAATCCTGCCAAGATATTTTGTCGTCTGTTAGAACGTGGGCTTACTGATCAAATGTTTGAGTACTATTTATTGCAAGTATCCAGCGGATCAGCGACCAGTTCGTTAAAGAACATGGAGTCACGTAGTCTCACTGCGAACTGACATTGCGAGAGTCAGCGGGTTCCTAAAAGACCCGTAGACGCAGTGAAACGCCTCAAAGAAAAATTTAATAAAAACAGCATACAGTACGAACATGTTCTTAATGTCCCTCGGCAAACCTCGTGTTTTGTCAGTCGTCGGATTTCTATCAGTTGCCCTTTGCACTTGGTGCAGACCCGACTTGGAAGTATATAGGAATTGTTAATACTCTTTTAACATAATGTAATTTATTTTAAAAATGGTAGGAAAGCTGCTAAAGTAGCAGGCACGACAGATAGGAAAATAGTTTTACAGCTCTATATAGTTCACATGAAAATCAAAACAAACAACAACAAAGTACTTATTAGTTCTGAATTCAAATTATTATACAAGATAAATCTAATAATTGATGGACATGGAAATTAGCATTCGTTTGTATTCGGAAATGCGATGATTCCCGAAGGACATTAAGAAAATATAAATACTGTACAGTATATGCAGTAACCACAAGCCCGAAAGTCTGACCAAGGGATATCGTGTTACCTACTAACTAGGTTGTGGAGGTCAGATAAGTAGTCGCTCCATAAAAATACTAGTATTCAGCTGCAGTCGGTTAGACTAGAAGCCGACTCCAACATAGTTGGAAAAAGGCTAGGCAGATGATGATGATAACTTACTGCACAAGCTCATCCCATATATCGGTGGCTCTCCAAGGCGGACCTCTTTCCGCGACTAGTCCGTTGAAGAACATGGAGTCCAGTAGTCTGACTGCGAACTGACACTGCGAGAGGCCGCGAGATCCTAAGAAACCCATCTTGTGGAAGGTCAGGACTGGAGACGGGTGGATGCGGATTATTGTGAGGCAGTGTCTGAAAACACAGATTATGAATTAGAAGTAGCGAGATGTGTGTATAATTAAAAAAACAATTTATTGAAGTGAAAATTGATTTAGGATTTTTGAGATGGGACTAAACCACTCATTTCGCGACACCATGATGACACCTCATTTTTGTAAACGCGATTGTGCTCTTTGTTTACATTACGTTACGGATCAATGTTCTATGCAAGTATTTTTACTTTAAAGGTTTCGGAAGTTTTTTTTTTTTTTGTAAACGCGATTGTGCTCTTTATTTAGATAACGTTACGGACCAATGTTCTACACAAGTATTTTTCTTCCACCAAGGCGATCTTGTTCAAGTTTATACTTCTGTCGGCACTCCCGGAGTGCCAGTGTTTTATTATTGAAAAAAGGTGAAGTTTGAAAAGCATCAAGGATTGGAAAGAGTCTTGTTTTGAGCTAATGGGCCATTCAAATACCTGGCTCGAAATGGAATCGCAAGTTATTGTTGGGACATGTTACGTGTTAAATCTGAGACATAAGGTCTCAGATTTAACACGTAACTTAAGTTTAAGTTTACACTTTAAAAAAAAAGCCAAAATATTAGCTCCACATACCTATATCCTTGCAAAAGCTTCGCTAACGTCCTCATAAAAACAGCCCTGATCTCCTTATCCAGCATATGAGGCGGTGACGACGCCGGCGGCGGAGGGGCGAATGCCGAGTCTGCAGACCGAAGCTCCGGCTGCAGGACTAACGCTAGGGCTTCTTGGAGAGACGAGAGCAGCTTGCCTTCCGGACGGGGAATGTTCACGCCAGCTGGTATGTGGAGAGAACCCACATCTAAGTCTGCTACTATAACGTCCAGCTGGAATGGTAGAAAAAAATTATGAGTTGAAAAGTTTCGATAAAATTATGATGTAAAATAAAAAATTACAATAGACGTAGATATATTTAGTAACTTCTTCCGCTTAGCTATTTCTAAAGAGCCATAAAAAATCCTGAAAGAAATCGACACGTGTTTCACCTCACACGTTTTCACTCTACACGCGCTCTGCGATCAGCGCTCTGTGTGGCAACACGCCGACAAGTCAATCGTCATCCTGAGGATGCCTGGTTGAGAGGTGAAACACGTGTCGATTTCTTTCAGAGATTTTTATGGCTGCTCAGAAATAGCTAAGCGGAACAAGTTACTAAATATACCCACGTCTATTGTATTTTATAATGGATTTCCGCAAGGTCACGGCTGATTCAATTAACTAGGTAAGAAATTCTCAAAAAAGGGTAAATCTTTTTATTTCGTTCAGTCTCTGGCAGACTGCTGGAAATAGTGCAAAGATACATAAAATACGTAGCAAACCCCGGAGATTAAGATAGTAAAGATACAGTTTATTATTCAATGTCATCATAAAACCAATTGCTATGCGATCTTCTCGGCCTGCAAAGAGCCAGGCCCAGTATGAAGTAGTTATCATATCCGTCAGCGTCAGTAACCTAACACTTTCTACATAACACCGCCATAAAACCCAAGGTCTCAATTCTTGCGAAGCCTAAGCAGAGGTGCGGTTGTATTCGCAGCTTTTAGACAATTTTTTTCATAAACGGGCCGATTTTAAACACTTCAAATGATGACCTTTAATGATGGATTGCCAACTTCAAAGCATTTGCCAATCCAGTCAGAAACAGAAGACATTCTATAAAACCTTTCGCTAACTCACCAGTTCCGAAACCTCCTCCTTCAAACTGGAATGCACTCCGATCAGGAACGGCGTTGGAGTAGCCAGGACCTCTGCTAACCCCGCTGGTAGTAAGGGTATGTATACGTGAGCATATCTGAAGGGGAACATGAGAGCCGCTAGGGCTCTGCATGCGGCTGCTAAACGGGCTGCTGCTAAGGAGACCAGCAGGACTTTGTGCTCGCTCATCACGGCACACCACAGGGTTACCGAGTTGTGGATACCTGGAATGAAGAAGTTGTGTGTTAGAATAACAAGTACAATTTAAAAAAATTAAATTTAAAAAACCCCCGACACAAACTTTCCTCATTTCTCATTCCTACTCCATCACCAGACCCGGTTCACCATCTATCTATAACCTATTCATTAAGACCATTCCAATGAGCTTAAACACGATACCTGTGCTGTAAGTTGGTAAGGGAGTTGGGTATCCTGCAAATTCCAGGTGATGCTGCAGCATCATTTCAAGTTTACTGTTCTTCTAATATCATTGAAGTAACAGAATACCAAAAATTTTATCGATCAGACCTGTGGAAGATACTCACATCCATTTATCAACTAGAAAAGAGCCGATAATCTTCTAAAAAACCTGCTTTTAAATAACAAAAACCGCATTCAAATCGGTTCACTCGTTCAAGAGCTACAGTGCCACAGACAGACACATAGCGGTCAAACTTTTAACTCTTTTTGCATCGGGGGTTAAAAATAATAAAAATCTTCACAAGAAATACTCGAACGTACCATCTAGTATTTAAAACGTCAACGTCACGTAAACTTTTTTGACCAACGATAGGTCGAAGTCATTTGTTGCATTGGTTGGATAAAACAGTTCGATAGGCTTACTTGCTGGTAATTGCTAAAACCTTCGATCATAAATATTTGACAACGACCGTTCCTAAGTTTCCCCCATCTAATTGATTCCCTTGTCCTTCACCAGGTCGTCGGTCCACCAACAATACAGGTCAGTGAAGAGTATACAAATCACCTGCACGCGTAAAACGCGCTTTGTCGACGGAAGAATAGACAAAATGACAGATAAACAATCACAATCTGTCATTTTGTCTATTCTTCCGTCGACAAAACTCATTTTTACGGTGGTCATGCTACGCGTGCTGGCAGATAAATATTCACAACCAATTTTATTAGGATATCCACTGAGACCAAATAAAAAACCAAGACAGCGCTGCGAACAATACAGTGAAGCATGCCAAAAATACACCTGCGCTGTGTACATACACGCTCACACGCACACATTTACAACCATTTACAATGACACTACATCTCACTAAGTGCACACATGTTTACGAAACCGGCTTCACGTCACTGTTGATGGCGCTATGTCTTCGTTTTTTATTTGGTCTGTGGATATCAAACTATGAAACTATACTATGTCAGTCTACGTACCGAGTAACCTCAGCAGCATGTAGACGGCAGTGTGTGTAACAGGCATGGGCGGCGCGGCGGGCGGCTGCAGCGCCTGGCGGTCGCCGGCGCCGATGCTGAAGCGCACCTGCGGCCCGCCCGCGCCCGGCACCAGCACGCCGCCCACCAGGTTACCGACTAACGTCTCCAAAGGCACGCCTAAGTTCTCCACCCATACTGTGTAGATTATGCCCAGGCAATTCTGGAATGGATGGATTATAGGTTTTATAACTTTTCGTCATAATAAGCAGTGATAGTCAGACTGCTACGTCTCGAACCCAAGGCACGTACCTCTGACTTTTCGGATTTATGTGCGTATTGTATAATTATCGCTTCAAAAACGGTGGAGGAAAACATCGTGAAGAAACCGGCATGCCTGAGAGATACTTCTTGACGCCAGGTTAGTTATTTACCACACGAAAAGAAGAAGATCATAACAAGAGAAATATAGAAGAAGATATGCTGCGGCCCCAAATAAATTAGGATAAGGGCAAGGGAATGATGATGATGAAAGAAAGATGATTAAGAGATCTCGCGCACAAGACGACCACGACCAGGTAAACTGTAGAAACCGATACGAATCGCGCACAAGGTCGCAACGGCCAACTGACCAACAAGCTGCAGACCGGGCCACGAACCACGACTGGCCTGAGTCGTGGCCGTCTAGAGCGCGAGATCCCTTAGGCCTGAAACTGCGTTAAGCGGACGTCCGCGCTGTTCCATACAAAAGTGCCCCGTTACGGGGACACGCGCGGGCGTCCGTCGCGGGGAAGCGAGTCCCGCGTTCACGCCACGTGTCCCGCCTAATATATTAAGTTCTTCATCAACACGGCTGTGCATGCACACCGTTAAAATGGAACTAGCGACACTGCATAAATAAAATAATCCGTTCTCCGGAACGGCGGCCGTCGCGTTCCCACGGAGTCCATAAGCGTGTCCACGCGCGTAGACACGCGACGGGTGCCCGTCGCGGGCGCCCGCTTAACGCAGTTTCAGGCCTTACAATGAAAGATCAGCAGGCACTCTATCCTTAAAGAGACGGCACGTAAAGTTGCGTTTGAGAATTCGTCCGTACCTGTCAGTCAATTTCTTTAGCAGACTAACATCCAGTTGCACAAAGAAAAAAATTAATGCCCCATTACCTAATGGATCATTAATGTTAATGATTTCATTAATTTAATCAAAGAATCATTAAAATCGACTCTAATGTTACTTTCTGCAACAAGTAATGGAAGATTAGTATTTTGTAACTGGCTGTAAGACGACTGTAGCTTATTCGGTTTCATTTTGATTTGATGCTAGGGTATTTAATGCATCCTGAATGACCTTCCAGTTTTCATTCCAAAAAACTTGGCAAGGACTAAGGGCTTTGTCCAACAATAAAGGGTAATAGTTTAAGACTAAGTGCCTTGTTGGTGAACTAGCCAGCCTATCAATCAAGGTCAAAGACAAGCAAAACAAAACAGTCTGGGTACTCACTCTGAAGGTATCGATGTAGTCCTGCCTCGACACGATGACAAGGCATTTGGGAGCGTACATGATGCTGTGGTGGGTGATATTTGGTACCGGCCGCGTCGATTCTAAAGATTCTTCGTCCTGTGAACAAGCGAAAGAGATATTTAATTAAAGATCATTAAATGAAGGAGATTATAAGTTGTGTCTCTGAATATTAAAGAGCGAACAGACATTGTACCGAACGTAAAGACTTGTTCTGATTGAATATTTGCAATTTATTGTTAGCTCATAGTTCTAATTCTATTATATCCTAAAAATCTTAAAACTATTTTAATAATTATATAATTATGCTTTCACTCCTGGCCAAGCACAACACGTCATACTCATAGCTAAAGAAATACTGTTAACATTAGCATGTCGGTGACGCGAACCCATAAGATTTGCCCCTACCAAAAATCGCTGAACGCGCCTAAATATATTTTCACTTCAATAATTGAAAACCGAAACCTCATAAAAAATACTCCTATGTTAACGGCCAAGACATCCGAACTGCGCTACTGCTGAGCATGAGGTCCTGGGTTCGATCCACGGGTCGGGCAGTGTTATTGGGTTTTTCTATCTGGAATTTCTCAATAGCAGCCCGGAGTCTGGATTTGTGCCCGGTAGATGGCAATAGGCTCGCCCCCTATTACATGGGACTTAAACATTACTGGCGAAATGTGGGTGTACCTACTACAGGTACACCTCTGCCCAACCCTTCGGGGAAACAAGGCGTGATGTTATGTTATGTTACATCCAAACTGTGATAAAACGAGCATAAACGGTGCCTTAGCCATCTCAGGCCGAGATAATAACAAAAATGACTTGATATTAGACTGTAAAATGAGCATTTTTGATGGCGCCCTACGCCGCCTCCCTCAAATTATAATAGGGTGGGGTCGGCGACGACGGAATCTCATTTTGTTGTATGATAGCTTTCGACAGCTAGTAAACAACATTGTCTATAAACACTTCAATTTCAATTTAGTTTGATTCGGGTTAATTGATTATAAAACCATCGTCGTTAGGAAATTATCGGAGTGGGTTGACATTAATAATTTAATAATTATCGTAGCTAGAGGATAATAACAAAAACAGCTGGCGGATAAAGATATCGAGAGAATATTTTTTCATTTACAGCCATACCGATACAAGGCATTTGTGTATAGAAACCATATCAACCGCAAAATATGTGTCAAACAACATCGAACCTAATAAAATAAGTAAACATGATAAAAACATTTCTTGTATTTATTTATTAGGTTCTTCAACAATAGGAGCTCGTGGTTAAGTAATAACAGCCGCACGGGTCGATCCAACAGCTTAAGCTACGCTTGCCGGGGTTGGTCCGTGGATGGGTGACCATCTTTACATACCAAGACTCCTCCGTGCCTCAGAAAGCACGTTAAGCCGTTGGTCCCGGCTGTCATTTGTAGATCTTTGACAGTTGTTACGGGTCGTCAAAGCCCGAAAGTCTGACAACCAGTCTTAACCAAGGGGTATCGTGTTACCCAGTACCTAAATGGGTTGTGGAGGTCAGATAGGCTATCGCTCCATGTAAAATACTGGTATTCAGCTGCATCCGGTTAAACTGGAAGCTAACCCCAACATAGTTGGGAAAAGGCAAGGCAGATGATTCAGGTTCTTCAACAATAAGTACACTATTACTTTACAATTTGCAAACTTAAGTCTGACTGAACGCCCCATTACTTCAAGAAAAGCACAGCATGCACTACATTATGCGCAGATAAAACATGTATGGTATTTCTTAGATATCTCCCTATCTCAATATCTTAATTGCTATGCAAAATATGTCCTAACAAACGAAGGTCGTCGAGCCTATCGATAACACTCGAGCACAATCGATTCTTCGACCCTCATCGCTTATCGCACTTGACGACGACGATGCGAACCACTGCCACAGAATAACAATGTTACAGAAGTTCGGCTCTATCAACGAGCGGAAACTGGCGCATGCACACATCGACGCGTACGTATGGCGATCTCAGTAATTCCAGTCGCGAGTGCGCTTGCACTCGCTGTAAGTGAAACACGGCTATGTGTGCGTGCATTTTCGCTCATTATATGGAACTTACCTTCTGTAGTATTTGTTGTTGATACCAGCAAATCGAATGCATTATCGTTTGAAATTGAACAGAACCATTGTGTACTTGCACCGGCTTCTTATGAAGACGGTTCGAAGAAGTAATGCCATGAGGATTTGAGGAATCATGCCCATTATTGGTTTACTCGTTATTTAGCTTCAAAGTAATGGCAGTTCTATGGAAGGCACGTAGTTGAGCTATTTAAAGATGAATGCTTAAAATAAAAGGAATTCGCGAAATGCGGACTATGCGAGAAAAGACGGAAATAGAACAGCGATTGGATAATGAAAATAAAGTGAAATCTCAGCGTATTAACCCGATAACTACAGCTATAAAAACAGACCCTCGTGTCTTAGATAATTTGTGGACTCGTACTAAAAGGACGATGAATCTTCCTGGGTTTTAGGGTCATGAATAGAAAACATAAAGACAACTTTAACAGTCAGAATTAAGAGCTCACTTTTGGAACCAAAGAACTACCGTATGAGTACTCCGAAAAAGATTACCGGAGACTTATGGCTGTAGAAAAACATTCCACCATTTTTGCTTCGAAAGTATTTGTTATAATACCAGCCTATTATTTTCCCACTTTATGGCAAATGCCTCTTCTCATACAGAGAAGGCACGAGCATTGATCATCACGCTTGTTCAAGACGGGTTGGCTATTGGGACTTATAAAGTTTTAGGTTTCCTCACGATGTTTTTTATCGACCGATGTCAGTAATGTCACAGATGAATCCTACAGATCGGACACTCTGCAGTTTAGGTATGAAGCTACAAGTACGCGGCGGGCTCGTCTTGTCGGGCCAATTCAGTGAGTGTAACGTATTCAGAAGATATAAGAGTTAGGAGATAGAAAGAGAGGCAACTTTTAGGTGAATATAACTGTAGGTAATTAGCGCTGTGCGACCTGAATTGCACTTTATTCTATCGTTGCAAGAGTCGTTTTTTATTTAAATGATTTTGGGGAGTGTCCCATCTGTATTAATCTGTGGTAATGTCCAAGATAAACTCAAAAAGCATTTAAACCTTTTATTCTTCTGAAAGCCATCTTATTCCCTTGACAACATACAAGAGTGTCTTACATATTCGTGTGTTTCAAACAGATCCCGACTGTTGACATTCGACAAAATTAATCCCAACACATAATTAAGATGTATTCATCTACTAATTACATATACGAATAGATTAGCCTCATATATAACTTGACATACAGACGTGTTAGTAGTCCGTAATACCACCGAGACCCGACGCTTCCGCCGGCGACGCGGAAGCAACGCAATCGTAATAATGATGACTTTGACTGTGTACTGCGACTTTTAGTCGCAAGAGATTGTGCTGTATGGTGGCAAAAGGAGGCAATTTGACGGAGATTTGTGAGTGTGAGCTTTTTTCGAAGGTTGAGGGATGATCATTTGATGAATGAGGCTAGAAAACTCCAGATATTTATTATGCTATTGCATAGCTTTTATCGCGGGCTTTGAGCGCGGCGACCGAATCAAGAAATTCCGTAACGTAACGAAAATAAAACCTAACAACCCCCCTTCGCCTACCATGTAATGACGGTTCCCATGACAACGTGATGTTGTCATGGGAACGTAATTTTTGTTTTATGTCATCACGTCATCATCCCAAGTGTAGCGTTAACAAATAGGAAGTATGGAGGTTACAAATGTTATGCAATAGCTTTACCGCGGCAGTCCCCGAGTGACACACGTTTTTTTTATTTTTTTGGAATGTGCGTTTTATTTGTGCAGAATAAACAATTTATCTTTCTTTCTTTAGATTCAGAATCGGAGGAAGAAACATAACATGACATCACGCCTTGTATCCCCGAAGGGTTAGGCAGAGGTGTACCTATACTAAACCAACATTTCGCCAATTATGTGAAGTCACATGTAATAGGGGGCGTGCTTATTGCCATCAACTGGGCACAAATCTAGGCGTTTATCGGTCATTCTGATTTTTTACTCCTGATTTGTCAACAAGCTAAACCTGTACAAGAGGAAAATTACCTACTCTAAATCAAAATTTAACCACAAAATCTATGACCTTATTTTTTTTTTGGGTGGGAAGTTATCAAATAACTTCTCCCGCTCTGGGTGGAGCGGGAGGGCGTGTCAGACTCTTACTGACTATAACCCACCCGTGTTCCTTCGGTTGCCCTGTTACCGGGGGCCACGATTTCCCTTTCGGCCTTTATCCGCACCCCCGACAGGCATTGGTCCTAGCGGACTCCGTCAATTCTGCTGACATCTCTTTGAGGCGCGCGTGGAACACAACGCGCCGTCGACCCGGGCCTGGTCCTTTTGATCCGGGCTTGTTTTGATCTATGATCATATGTTTAGATGGTTACCCAATACAAACTTTGAATCAAAGTTTTGCCACAAATTCTAAACCAAGCTGTTTTTGGCTTCACTTGCTTACTTAGTTTATGATCAAAAGCATGATTTATATACCAACTATACATACATAATTTCACAGTAATAAGGCCCGACCACACATGCGGAATTGTAGCTACTAATGTAGACTGAGAAGTAGTTTGAACACATGCTGTCGGCAAATAGAAGACAGCTGTAAATTACGCCATTTTATAATAACGGTAGTCAAATATCAACAAACAGAAACTGTAGAGCTGTTCTGTTTGTGTATAGTAGAAATAGAGATGGGTGGGGATGGAAGGATGGATGGATAGGATGGTTGATGGTTGTGTTGGTGGCGGTGGACTGGATGATTGTCTCTCTATGTAAAATTCTGGTATTAAGCCGCATCCGGTTAGAGACATAGTTGGAAAAAGGCTAGGCAATTTTTTTGAAGTGAATACTTCTTTAGGCGCGTTGGACATTTTTAGGATGGGACTAAACCATTAATTTCGACACACTGTTACAACACCAGCTTTTGAACATTAAAAAGACATCAACGTGTTGATTAGCGCGGGGCCGATTTTTTTTCAAGTTTACACTTCTGTCGACACTCCCGAAGTGGCAATTTTTTTTTTTTTTGTGTACGACGAATATTTATATACTTATCGTGCTACGAGCCCATATTTTTGGCTCGATCGAAGCTCCGAAAGTACAAATGCACCAAAATCGTGCCCGATTCCTTTAATAAACGTCAATCTAGGTTCTCCAGAAGCGAAATTTCAACGGTAATCCAATAAGACAGATCGAAAATTGAGTTTTCCACGGCGACGGAAATTGGCATGTTGAGTATCAAATATGAATATTGCATCGGAATCGAATCGCAGATGTTTGGTAGCGTGAACGGTCTAAAGTTTTATCGATACAAGTAAACAAGGACTAAATTATACTCTAGAAATATTTTCCGTTTCTGTTTCAAGAGTATCACTTGGATAGCATTACATTGTTATTGAATGTTACAAATGCTTTCAGCGTTTTCATCCAAATCTTCTATCATTCAAAATCTCTAATCAAGATTTCCGACATCGTTCCCTTTTCTGATTCCATTGTATTTGCAATTATGTCAACTTATTCATTAAAAACTACAGCTGTTATCAAATAATTAACCTAACAAAAAATAACCCTTTTATGTTAAGCCTCCTTCACACTTTTACGGGGGGGGAGTCCCTCAATAAGTATCAGTATGGCTTGGCTTAGTCGAGGATTATTCTGTGTTACTTTGGAAGCTGGGTGGTATTTACCACATACTGAAATCTAGTACTAGCTAGTACATGGTTGCAATCTCTTTAAAGATTACTTGTTTCTTTTAGGTTTTAGGTTAACAGCAAAGAATATTCATTTTCTCCAGTTCAAAAGTCGTTGCTCCTATTTTTATTATGTGTGTACTTGGCAGGGAACATTCGCATTGCTTTGTTTTATGCGGCTTTGTCTCCCTTTGAGTTTTGACCCGGATTCCGTCTCGAGAGCACTGTTTATGTGAAATCAGGAAACCGAGTGTCCTATTTCCGAGGATTCACAATTTAAAGTTTTCCGTCGCTTTGTTTTTCTTCGCTTTGAAGAAAGCGGATGTTTGTGGTTTTAAGCAGAAAACGTATGAAGAACAAAAGCAGGACTAGGTACAGGGAAACTTGGATAGATATTTAAATTGAATGTCCTATTGGACTCTTGCGTTAATTTAATGGTATTCCAAAAAATCAAAACAAGAAAATAAACCTTGGTTTCACAAAACCAATGCCTCTAGTTACATAGGTATAACTGCAGATTCAAGTTCTGTTTGAACGCGGCGAGATGCGAACTGACCTTTAGACGATCAGGGGCGGCCACTCATCCGTGCTCTGGGATTTGACGTTGTTAGTAGAATCTTTCAAGCGTTGTAAGGCTCGTACAGACTGGTGCGATTTGTTGCGCGACGCGATTCCGCGATATATAGGGTAAGTTTTTATCCAGTGCGCAAACTTTAAGGCGATTCGCACACTGCCCCGCATTACGCAGCGTGGTGCGGGGCGGCCATAGCAAAATGAACGCGCGTGGATGCATTTTCTGTGTGTTGGACTGTGCGTGTTTTCTATACAAACGGATATACTTACAAGCAACGCATTCACGCGCTACGCTGCGTGGTGCGTGACAGTGTGTTAATCGCATCACCTGAAATCGCGAAAAAATATCAGCTATTCCCTACATTTATGTTCGCACAACTCGTCAAAATGTAGGGAACAGCTTATTTTTTTTTTCGCCATTTCAGGTTTGGTCCCGTAGTAAAAGTTGTTCATAATGATGAGTAAAGTCACGTGTTAAAGTTTGCGCACTGGATAAAACTTACCCTGTTATCCGTAGAACAATTTCTATGAAAACGTGCGCGACACTACACACAAGAGCGATCTGTCGCGCCGGACAAAGAAAATACTCTCTAGCGCGCTAGTGTGAAAGGTGTTGCGTGGCGATGATATCGCAGAATCGCCACGCGACACGTCGCGGGACAAGTCGCGCCTGTCTGCAAAAGCCTTTAACGTCTTAAACATTTCCTTTTAAATCTCGCTGTTTCCGCTACAAATTGTTGTTTCATCTCGAGATAATGGATTAATTGTTTGAAGCGCGAAGTCTTTCGCTTTGTTTGGGATAAGCTTTTGTTCTTTAATAAAAATGTAAAAAATAATACCAGAATCAATTTTGTTCCCAGTGACAACTTATCAATTCATCATCGACAAAAAATCTGCCTAACCTTGTCCCAACTATGTTAGGGTTGGCTTCCAGTCTAACCGGATACAGCTGAATACCTGTATTTTACATGGAGCGACTCCCTATCTGACCTCCACAACCCAGTAACTAGGTAACACGATACCCCCTTGGTAAGACTGGTTGTTGACTTTCGGACTTCTAACGACCCATAAGGACTGTCAAAGATCCACGAATGACAGTCGGGACCAACGGCTTAACGTGCTTTCCACATGGTCACCCATCGACGGACCAACCCTGGCAAGCGTAGCTTAACCTGATGGATCGACCCGTGCGGCTGTTATTACTTAGTTTATAAATTCATAATCGATAATGCTTTCTTTATTGATAAACAATCAGCGGATTCCCCCTTGAGATAGCAAAGGCAGTAGGGCCCAATCAATCAGTTCAATTTATTGCAGTTCCCTGTTGAACATTAAAACTTTCTTCAGCCGCCTTCTCTATCAAGGTTGTCTGGTTCATCAGGCTGGGTGACCGACACTGCATCTATAGCGATGCCTATTCTCCAGTATTCTTACTAATATTGTAAATGCGAAAGTGAGTTTGTTACGCTGCGGCCGCGTCTATCGTGACGAAGTCGTATGTTTTGCACGCTAAAAAGTTATCGCGCTAACGCGGTGGTCATATTGGCGTTCGCGCGGTAAAACCCTTTTATATACCCGGGCGATAAGTGTTACGCAGCCCAAACTAACGCGACGATAGCCGATAATTTTTGGTCACATCTGCGGGTATCGTATCACTGTACGAAGCTTCGTCACGATAAACGCAGATGCGGCCGCTGCATTACGCTTTCACGGGTAGACCATGACCTGGGTTATGACATACGACACTTTTTATCCCAATATTTCCACGGGATCACGACTTATGCGGGTAAAACCGCGGGGCGCAGCTAGTAGTGTATAGTGAGGTATGTCCGTGCAATCCACGAAGACGCGCCCCACTCCACTCCGCGCCGTACTAGAGTTCAGCTTACAGTACAGTAATCGTGGAGTGGGGCGCGTCTTCGTGGATTGCACGGACTATAGCTGTCACCAATGTCAACTGTCAGTTCACCACGAATGGCGGGAAACAGTGGAAAAGTGAAGCGTGTCTGCACGAGATGCTTGGTGTGGTGATGCGCCAGTGGAGTGATATAAACAGCTTAAATACGGCATCAACAGGATTCAGCAACTACTAGAACATTTCTAAATAAATCCTATACTACTTAATATTATAAGTGCGAAAGTTTGTGAAAATGGATGGATGAATGTTTATTACTCTTTAACGCAAAAACTACTGAACGGATTTGGATGAAATTTGGCACACAGATAGTTTATAAGCTGGATTAACTAATAGGATACTTTTCATCCCAATTTTGCTCCACGGGAGCGCTATTTATGCGGGTGAAACTGCGGGACGCTGCTAGTCCATACATACAGGGTGTCCAGTAAATAGCACGACATACTGCAGGGGGTGATAGCTTGGGTCAATAGCTACAAAATACATCATGACAACATCACGTTGTCATGGGAACCTTCATTACATGGTAGGCGGAGTCGGGGGTGTTAGGTTTTATTTTCGTTACGTTACGTAATTTCTTGATTCGGTCGCTGCGCTCAAAGCCCGCGATAAAAGCTATGCAATAGCTTAATATCTTATAATCTGGATAATAACCTATATTTTCTTACTGACAATAATTATTTTACACATAAAAGCTGAGTAATCTTGTTTTTGTTTCAGATAATCTTTAAAAAAAACATCATTTTCGAATAAAAAATGAATCGAGCGAAAATGATCCAATTACGTTACTGTCTTATACTTTTATGGAAAGAAAAAGATCCAATAAATAATATACTAAAGTTCCATTTTGATTGTATGCGTGACTTTTTCAGAATATTAATGCAAATTAACATACAATTTAGGGAGCCTCCTAAACAGAAAACGTAGCCCATTTCCACATTGTTCATATGAGTTCATACCAGGATTCGCTAACACGGTCGAACCATCTTATTCCAGACACGAGCTTACTCCTGATACCATAAGCTCTGTATGTTAAGTAAGAGATTAAAGTAATCTCCGAGTGTTTCCGGAAGTAGTCGAACATAGCCGAACATTTCGCGGAGTTAAGCCATGTACATGGTACAATATTTTATTTAGTCTCACGCACTACTTTTGGGCTTGTGGTATCTTCGCCTCTGCCTTCATATTTTTTGCCGGACTTTTGTACTATGGAACCGGTTTAATTTAATCAGATGATGTCATTCGAAGATCTATGACAATCCTTACGGGTAGTCAGAAGATCGAAAGTCTGACAACCAGTTTTGCCAAGGGGGGTATTACAATACCGAAATTTAAAAGACCGTATTTTAAAATACCTATAGATGAAATCCCGAAAAATTAAACGCCGAATGATTGTTTGGTCGAAAGTTTTAAATCCCGAAAGTTCATTTGCCCGAAAGCTTAAAATCCCGAAGATCCATATCCCATATTCCATTAAAGTTGCTTCTGCATCGTCTCCAGCGCTCCGGGAAGTACAACCCCTTCGCCCTTACGTAACAAAGGATAGACAACCATGCTCACCTCCGCAGCTTCGGCTTGCTGGTCGCCTCTGGTGACCAGCCTCAGCCGCTACGGCTCGCACGGGTGCCTATACTTCATTACAGCGGGGGTTGCTTTCCCTCCGCGCCTCCGGTTTTTATATACACTCTAGGGTAGGAGCCAAAAGACTACGTAAAGTCGGGGTGCCTCGATTCGGTTTTGGAACAGATTCAACCTATTAAGGGGACGATAACTGACTTTTCAATCAATCAATCAAAATATTTTATTTCACATAAACCTACATGGGCACTTATGAAACGTCAGAAGCTAGGTGCACGGTTCCAATTGGTCGTTTCCTATGGAGAAGAGCCGGCAAGAAACTCCACGGTTACTCTTTTAAAAATAATTGGCTTTTACAATACTTTCATATAACAAGTTTCTAGGTATGGGAGGACAGTGCAGGTCTTTCAATAAGTACCAAGTACTTAACAAAATAGAAAATGGTCAACAGGTCTACAATCCACTAAGCCTACAGCGTTCTCACATTCACAAAATATGTAGAAAAGAATCTATACAAAAAATAAATAAATTAATGTAAGTAAAAAAAACCTATTTTAATAAAACGCAATTATATGATAAAACGCAATTATATGATTTTATACTGAAGATGACGTCTAAACGAGTAGTGTTAGTGATTTGGAAAAAATATATGTTGAATTAGAGCATTTTTTTAATATTTTAATATAGGCATATTTTTGATTATGTTTATATTACATAGTGAAATTAATTTGTAAAGTTATGTCTAACGCGTATAAAAAACCAAGAATGACGCAAAATCTATCAAGCGTATTTTTCTGAAAACTTCACCATTTTAAAGATAATTAAATTATTGATCGTTTAGTATACGCGTTTTATTAAAATATATTTTAATTTACGTGTAATAAATTAATAATGCGTCTAATTTGGTACAGCGCTCCTTGATGGGCGAGTCCTATTACTGGATGGACGTACGACGCGTTGCGTGAGCTCAGTACAGAACACGCAAGCTAACTAGTCAAGGTCACTGTCATATATCTGCGTCTTAACTACAGGCCGGTGTATATTATAATGTCGCCATATCATAGAATTTTTAAGAATTTATTTCATCCTTTCGGGCATTTGGACATCGGTATTTTATGTTTCGATATAACGGCTATCGGCATTTAAAATTTTCGGTATTTTGAATTCCGTTGTTTTGGACATCGGTATTTCAGTCAGTTATTATGAAATTTCGGGATTTTAATACGTAAGTACCCCCTGCCAAGGCATATTGTGTTCTCCAGTAACTGGGTTGTGAAGAGTCAGATAGGCAGTTGCAAAACGTAAAATATCTAGTCCAATACTAACATAAACATTCGTCTGCAACCAAAATAATGTTTTTTCTTAGAACTCTGTTCAAAAAAATTTTAAGGAAATTGTGAAGTAACGCAAACATAATTCAGTACGTTAAGCAATCGAAATCTCGATGAAAAGAGATATCGAGACGTCCAAACACATTTTAATCACAAAACCAATCTCGTATCGTGTTTCCTTGCTTCAAATGCGGGTACACCAACTAAACTCAATACATCTACACTCCATCCTCAACCTCAGACAAATGGTTTACAATCGGTTGACGAGCCTGTCTGTATGACACGTTTTCTGTCTGCACAATTTCGAACTTTAAAACTTTTGGTCTTAAGTCCTAATTGCACTGAAGCGTCTCAATCACATCGCCGTACACTATTATGAATTCTAACATTTAAACATAAAGTTCAAAATTGATTGCACATGATTTGGCCGTCGAGTCGCCAGCCGGTGGCGCTTCCTGCTATCAAAGCTTATTTTACTTACACGGTTTTGCTTGTAAACAAACTTTTCAGGGCGGTAATTAATACAGTGCTGGATGTCGGTATTTGTAGATATTGAAATAGGATGGCCGGTGATTGGCTCACACGTTTTTTAAAAAATGAAGACAGAAGTTTTCTGATTCTAAAATACCGTAGAATTTCAGCTATTCCCATGAAAATATTCTACGGCGTGATACCAGCTCTACGAGCCACGAACGTAAATATCTTCACAATAGGTTTGATAAAACCTTTTTATAAAAAAAAACCGACTTCCAAAAAAAAAAACACTACAAAGTGAAAAATAACTTCAACTTCGAAAGTCGGTCTTTGGTTTTGAATTTTCGTTTTTTGCCATCGACTTCCGAAATTAAAGTTATTTTTCACTTTGTAGTGTTTTTTTTGGAAGTCGGTTTTTTTTTGTAATAATGTTTTATTTTTCACGTTTTAGCTGTGGTATTTACCCCCACACAAATTCGAATACCACTACCTGCTATGTAAATAACAGTGACAGGAACTTAACATATCATCCACATATTAGTGGGAAAAAAATACGTATTATTGAAGCTAACTCAAAAACTATCCAAGCAAAGTTATTACAATTTATATGGGACCACACGGGAAGCACCAGCTTTCAAATAAAAAAAGAATCATCAAAATCGGTTCACCTAGTCGAAAGTTCTGAGGCAACAAATATTTAAAAAAAAAACAGTCGAATTGAGAACCTCCTCCTTTTTTGAAGTCAGTTAAAAATAAAACTAGATTCCAATCATAGATACTAAGGTCGTGAAGGTCGCTTGATCACTTCTGTTAGACGCCTATCGTTCAACTGGGAACTAATTTAACTATCAACTTCCTAGAGCTTGAAGCTCTCGTCTACCAAATTAGCATCTAAAGAACTGTTGTAACTCCGCCATAAGTATTCTGTCACCAAACCCATAAGACCGTAAATACTCAGTTTGTAAAACAATGAAATTTTTTATGTCTAATCTAGACTCTGTCACATCGGGAACGACCGGCGACCCAATTATTTTAATACCTACCATTGTGCTTGTGAGTTGTGACACAAAAATAACCAGCGACCGTTTAATTTAATGGCGTATGTACTTACGACCTTATGCTCCTCAATTTTTCATTTGGAAACAATATTGTCACGACTCGCTTACAACAGTTGAGATAGACTATTAAGACGCAGATATATGACAGTGACCTTGAATGGTTAGCTTGCGTGTTTTGTACTGAGCTCAAGCAACGCGTCGAACGTCCAGCCAGAAATAGGACTCGCCCATCAAGGAGCGCTGTCCCAAATTAGACGCATTATTAATTTATTACACGTAAAACAAAAAGTATTTTAACAAAACAAGTATACTAAAAGATCAATAATTTAATTATCTTTAAAATAGTGAAGTTTTCAGAAAAATACGCTCGATAGATTTTGCGTCATTCTCAGTTTTTTATCCGCGTTAGACATAACTTTACAAATTAATTTCACTATGTAATATAAACATAATCAAAATTATGCTTATATTAAAATATTACGAAAATACTCTAATTTAACATATATTTTTTCCAAATCACTAAGACTACTCGTTTAGACGTCATCTTCAGTATAAAATCATTAAAAGTCGGTTATCGTCCCCTTAAGAGCGAAGTTCTTAAGCTGACGTCAGACGCTTCACTAGAGTGAATGTTCATTTTTATTTCAGTCCACGTTCACACGACACCGACAAAATTACATAGGAATGTTCGCTCATCTGCTCCTTACATTTAATTTTTCCATCATTCGGTAAACGAGTGAAAAATGCCGATATCCAAATTCCAACATCGTTGGATCGGTTCACTAGTAAATTAATTTTTCACTTTTGATTCGTTTTGTTTTCAGACGTTTCACTTCAAGTGAAAGATGCCGAATGAAGGACAAAAACAGAAGATTATGACATCTGCTGTCTTTAAACTGGTCTAGTAAGAGCTATAACTATCTACAGAGTTGTTGCAAAGCGTCTAAAAACGGTCTTGCAATTTTGCGTGGAAATACTAGCTAACAAAAACAACATTCATTTTTATTGCACACTCATGAAAAAATCGTAAAAAAAATAGGACCAGCTGATATATCAGGCAAACAATTTTAATCTTTCAGTAAATAATTTCGAAGGTGAAATAGCTTGATCAGATCGGTGCTTTTCAAAGAGCTATCCATCATGGTATGCAAATATGCACACCTGTGTAGAATCAAAGTGGTGTTACTTATATGAACACAATTTTACGCCTAGTTTATGTTACACCAGTTTTTAACCAGCTATGCACCACACAATTTACCCGTGTTTGAAGTTTTTAATTTTCAGGATATTTTTTAATCTTTGTTTTAAGGTGCTGCTAAACTTGATTCACTCGGGGTCTGCCGCGGTAAAGCTATTGCATAGCATTTGTAACCTCCATACTTCCTATTTGTCAACGCTACACTTGGGATGAGGACGTGATGACATAAAACAAAAATTACGTTCCCATGACAACATCACGTTGTCATGGGAACCGTCATTACATGGTAGGCGGAGGGGGGGTGTTAGGTTTTATTTTCGTTACGTTACGGAATTTCTTGATTCGGTCGCCGCGCTCAAAGCCCGCGATAAAAGCTATGCAATAGCTTAAAAACGGGAGCGTTTTAGCAAGCATTCTAACGAGCATTCTAGCGAGCATTCTAACGAGCATTCTAGCGAGCATTCTACTAGCGAGCGTTCTAGAGAGCATTCTAGCGAAAGGACAGTAAATTTACTTCGAGCTTTTTACCGAGCACTTAGAAAACACGCATTAAAGTTGGGAAGTGGGGGTTCGCTACGTCACAACGCACTATTAAATCTAGCAAGGCGACGTCATGCCACATTTTAACTCAATGTATCGCCGTAATCTTTTGATTACGTCAAAAAAGAAAAAATACGTGTTCAATATTTTTTAACCATCTACAAGACGTACAAAAAAATTTTGGACACAGACCTATTTAACTGACCTGGTAACATAACATCACGCCTGTAATCCCCAAAGGGTTAGGCAGAGGTGTAGGTCACATGTAATAAATAGAGAGCGAGCCTATTACCATCAACCAGGCAAAAATTCAGACTCAAGGCTGCTACTGAGAAATTCCTAATGGAAAACCTCAATAACACTGCCCGACCTTGGAATCGAACCCAGGGGACCTCATGCTCAGCAGTAGCGCTTGAGACCACTAGAATAACAAGGTAGTCAACTGACCAAACGCTTGATCTATAGATATACACAAGATAAAAATTCCACCAAACTGCTCTCCAAAAAACTAGTTCCCATAGTCTCAGCAACATTTCAAGCAAATTAAAACTATCTTAACAATTATATCCATACTACGACGTTAATTTCCTCACCCGTGGCACAATGAGGGCCTCACCAAGATCAGTTCAATTAAATCTATGGATAAAAACTGGGAGCTATTACACATTACATGCCGTAATAAATGGAGGAGGCTTGCAACTGTGTTCATTGTATGGTGTATAAAAAGTAATTGCTGTATTCATAAAGATGTCGATTCATAGACTACGCTAATTGTAGACTTCCCATGACCGTCATAAAGTGCTACAAAGTATGATTAAGTTGAAGCAACATAATGCACCTATACCTATATAGTACATAGCTGTATTAATATAATGGAAATAACAGCAAGAAGAGTCTGCTTGTTTAACCAGCACAATTTCACAAATATTCGACAAACTGTCGTATCGTAAATTAAACATTTTTGATTACCAGATTTGCCTCACCCCCGACAGAAAACAGTTGTCGGAAGACTAGCGGTCCTGTATTTGATTTAATTAAACTGACAAAATTTTCGGGATTTGGATTTGTGAACAGCGTTTCGAGGACTCTTTCTATAACATTGATTGATTTTCCGCTCGGCATGGAAGCGTATCGAATGGATGTGAATAGCTTTACAGATTGTTTGGCCAAATGACTTCCTATCCCAATTTCTAATTCGCTATCATACTTTATTTCGAGCAGTGGTAAAGGCCGCGACTTACGAGTTGTAGGTCGTAGGTTCGAACTCAGGCAGGCGCTTTACTTTGTGTAAATTATTTCATCACCACTGCTCTCAAAACGGTGAAGAAAAATATCGTGAGGAAACCGGCATGTCCTGAACCGAAAATTCGAAGACATGTGACATCTACCAACCCGCACTGGGCCCGCGTGGTGGATTACGGCCCACTCCCTCTCACAGAGAGAAGGCCTGTGTCCCAGCAGTGGAAACATTTATAGACTGATGATGATGATGATGATCATACTTTATTCAACAGTTGATACTTTGATCGATCCGATCAGAGACAAAAAATTGCCGCAAATTATTGAGAAACACTCGTTTCATCTCGTTTATCCTAGCATAAATCTTTATACAGACGTCTAGTAATCTTAACAAAGACACATCCACAAAACCATTGCCAAGTACGCGCCTCTTCACACAATGGGCCACAATACGCGACCTACATACCGCATCCATCACATTACTGATATTACGCGCTCCGCACATTTGTCGAACAATTCCATCTTAGGCGCAAGGTCGTTGAACCCATCTGCCAAACTACACACACTAGTCGCACCCTCAGTGGAATAAGGTCGTAAGTGCTGTTATGATTAATTAATTTGAAGCTGGCAAATTGTGTGCAGAACTGCAGATTTCGCGATGAATAATCCATAGCAGGAGGGAGAGGGAGGCCGCATATGTTTTAGGGAGTGACCAATGTTCAATAGTGGAAGATAATGACGTGGAAATTATGTTGATGGATCTATAGGCTTGTTCATACAGTTCGACACTGAATTTGATGAAATGCACCGACCCCAGCGTGGTTTAACCAGACTAGGTAAATCGAATGAACCTGAGATTTGCACTAGCCCCTGGAGCCTCGTGCTTCATGGGGCTACAGAGGCCATTGCATATCAAGGAGTAGACCGGGTGGCGCGGTAATGGTAGGGAAGACGTGCCCTTAGGATAAGGAAGGATTTGCGAGCCATACCGGATATGCATCCTTGAGTAGCCAATGGAATAGTGGAGAGACGGGTGATATTTATCTATAACAACTGTCTGTGATGTTGGTGTGGTCTTTAAATAGAATTTCACCTAAATACTATACTACTACTAGCTGATCCCGGCAAACGTTGTTTTGCCAATTATTTGTTTGGGGTGGACAACCCTTATCACTTAGGGGTATGAAAAATAGATAGTAGCCGATTCTCAGACCAACTGAATATGCATATAAAATTTGGTAAAAATCAGTAAAACCGTTTCGGAGGAGTAAGGTAACTAACATTGTGACCCGAGAATTTTATATATATACTACTATATATCCTACTAATATTGGCGAAAGTTTGTGAGTGTGTGTGTATGTTTGTCTCTTCTTCACGCTCAAACGGCTGGACGTATTTGGATGAAATTTGGCACACAGATAGTTTATAACCTGGATTAACACATAGGATACTTTTTATCTCGATATTCCCACGGGATCGAGACTTATGCAAGTGAAACCGCGAGGCGCAGCTAATAATATTATAAAGGCGAAAGTTTGTGAGTGTGTGTATGTGTTTGTCTCTTCTTCACGCTCAAACGGCTGAACGGATTTGGATGAAATTTGGTGCACAGATAGTTTATAACCTGGATTAACACATAGGATACTTTTTATCCCGATATTCCCACGGGATCGAGACTTCTGCGGGTGTAACCGCGGAGCGCAGCTAGTTCAAATATAAATAATACCGTCGACATTACCAGAGGTTAGAGCGATAGTAGAAATAGTTGCGACTTACGACTTTATCCTACCAAAGGTTACACAGATGCGCCGATGTGTTTATCGCTATCTACCCGCCACCTAAAAACGAAACACATGTGCATTTCTACGAGCGAACACCGGATGTGGATGACAGAGAAATTGTTTGTGATCGAATTACACAACTCAAGACGTTTGCGGATATTTTTATCGTTTATTTAAACAGATGTAAAGTTTCCACGAGAGAATTTCACGTAGAGATAAAGAAAAGAAAGAAAGAAAATACGCTTATTTGCGGCAAACATGAAGCAAAGAAAGATCAAAAACACGAAAAATAACAATTTGGGGAAAAATATGCGTTACATCCACGCAAAACGGCCATCGCTCAGTATAATGCTTGCAACCCTATGCGAGACAGAGCCACAGCGCTGGTTTAAGAGAACGCGCTGGTTTGGCTGTGAGATAAGATTAGATTGAGAGTAGATTTCTCTATGGGCCATTTGCTTCGTATACAAAACAACGAAATCACTCTAGCTAGAATACTCTAGAATCTAGAGTCCTCTAGTAATTTGTTTTTCTAGCCTCAACGGGGTAACCTCTTGGCCTGCATCTACTTGATGGTAAATGATGATCAGGCCAAAGGTGGAAGCGAGCTTCACCCGGAATCCTCAACCACAGAGGAATTGGCTATCTTACTTCCAACTGCCGAAACACAGCAAATAAAATGCTGTTAACATTGTTGTAATGGCGATAGACTTAGATAAGATGGTAGTGGCTAGCCAGGCGAACTTAGAACAAGCCCTACCACCAACCAAACTGAGCAGAAAATTTTGTCCCCACTGGGAATCAAACCCGGGACCTCTGGGTCTGAGACAGGTGGTCTAACCACTAGACCACAGAGACGGTTAAAATCTGCGTTTTTTTAAAATCTATTAAAGTCTACATAAGTTGCTCCGTAGCTTTCATGCGCCATCATCGAATTCATAGGCGAAGCACTGATCACCCTTGAACTTTTACTTGAGAAAAGGAACCTCTTCTTTTCTAAAAAGCAAATACGTCCTTTTTCTTATTTTGTGATACCTCAAGTCGAGTTCAGAATTTCGCTTTTGTCAATAAAGATTGATGTTAAGAGCTAGCCCATAACGTAATAAAAAAATAAAAAACAGTTGCAATCCGGGAGTGCCGAAAGAAGCGAAAACTTGAAAAAAAATTGGCACCGCAGTAATCAACACGTTGATGTCTTTTACTCCACGCACCGCGGTAATCAACGCGTTGATGTCTTTTACTCCACGCACCGCGGTAATCAACGCGTTGATGTCTTTTACTCCACGCACCGCGGTATTCAACGCGTTGATGTCTTTTACTCCACGCACCGCGGTAATCAACGCGTTGATGTCTTTTACTCCACGCACCGCGGTATTCAACGCGTTGATGTCTTTTACTCCACGCACCGCGGTAATCAACGCGTTGATGTCTTTTACTCCACGCACCGCGGTAATCAACGCGTTGATGTCTTTTACTCCACGCACCGCGGTAATCAACGCGTTGATGTCTTTTACTCCACGCACCGCAGTAATCAACGCGTTGATGTATTTTACTCCACGGTGTCGGTAAATTGCGTTACAGCGTCGCGAAATCAATGGTTTAGTCACATCTCAAAAATGCCCAACGCGCCTAAAGAAATTTTCACTTAAAAAAACTGTGTTTTGCATCTCAAAAGTTCTTTAACTCTCCAAACAGAGCAGACCTTGGCAATAAGCCCTAAACACGCTTCATTGACAAAAGCATGCCTAAGTGTCAATGTCAACAGTGTTACCAAACAGCTCAATGACTTGACTTTTTATTTACATGACAAATTAGTAGAAGGTCGCTAAACGATACCCTTAGAACAACTGTTGAATTTGAACTATGTATGTTATTCTCCGCAGTTGGAATCTGCCAACGGGCTATGGAACGAAGCATAATAGGTGTCAAATTCACAGACCGCATTAGGAACTCTATACTTCGTTCCAAAACACAAATAGCGGACGCTGACATCACAATTGCTGGACTAAAATGGAACTGGGCTGGCCACATCTGTCGCATGTCGGAGCAGCAATACGCAAAAATCACCACTCAGTGATAAATGATTTTATTTCTGTAAGTAGGTTTGTACAAACACTTTTACACGTCAATCATATTTTAAAAACTAGATGAGGTCGGCGTTTCCTATCTGACTACTCTGAGAAGAAAGGCCGAAACAAACTCAGAGGTCACAGTCTCTTTTAAAGTCCAGAATAATCTTGGTCAGATCATGTAAAGGCCATGTGGATTGGTGTCTGAAGTGGTCTTTAGAAGAAAGCACCACACAGATTGAGAGGGCCTGTCCAGTCAGTGCACGCATTTGTCAGTTATCGTGCAGCTCAACTCAGAATTCAAGGAGCTCAACGATTCGACGAACAATACCAAAAAAAGGACATTTGTGTAGGCTACATAAATTACTCAAATTGTCATACCATGATTAGAACTAACTGAGAAAAAATTAAAAACAAAACAAAAAAGAATGACCCATATAGTCTTCACATTCACAATAATTAAAATAATATAATACTTTAAAAGTAAATATTCATGTCGTTGTTTAAATAAAAATCATTCATGTCAAAGTGTATATAAAAAAAAAAACCCGGAAATAATCTTGGTCAGAGCATTTCATTTGAGGACCATGTAGATTGACCATTTGAAGTCAAGTGGATCTGGATTGACTCAGGAGTCTGGATTTGTGCCAGATCGATGGCAATAGGCTCGCGCCCTATTACATGGGACTTAAAACATAACTACTGGCGAAACGTGGGTGTACTATTTTGTCACCTCTGCCTAACCCTTCGGGATTTACAGGCGTGATGTTGTGTTATGTGTTCTCTTTCGATATTGTATTTCGTCTACGCTTTAACACTCCTAAGGAATACAGCCATCTTTCATTTATTATACATGTATCCTTTTATGTTGATACATACATACTATGATAAGCTAAGTTCCACAAGGGATATAACGTGAACCATAATATTTGCTTAGCCATACATTAGAGAACAAGGAGTACAAGGACCCTTCATCACATCTGACAGTGGAACACTAGAGCCCTTTGCACAACAATAGGAGGGTGCGAAGGTTGTAGATGAAAAACATTATCGGTATAATAATTATCCTGGTGGTTTCTGTCTTGGCAAAGGGTGCAGCAATATTTCAAATATTACTTTGAACTATCCAGTATACAATATGCACACAGTTTTTAATATTTTTTTGCTCTTAGCAATCAAGAACATGGTAAACAAATAATGTAATATTAGAAAGAACCGGTCTAAAAACTAGAAAAACTAAGATGAATTAAATTGAATTATTTTAAAATACCACAATTAAAAAATTAATATCCTTATCTAACATTACCCATCATATTATTTAAAAATAATAATAATAGCAGGGCCTGCCAACCGTAACCCATGAAATCCGCACAAAAAATAAAAATGTATCCGTAAAGTAATTTTCGCTCCGCACGATTGGATTATTTCGCTAAGTCTCATTTTAAGTCAAGTATAGCAACTAGCGAAAAATGTCCGAAATTGTATTTCACACGTCTAGCCACCTCATCATTTCAGCCGAAAAACGTCCACTGCTGGACATAGGCCTCTCTACCTCTCTACTGTCCTCCCATACCTAGAAACTTGTTATATGAAAGTATTGTAAAAGCCAATTATTTTTAAAAGAGTAACCGTGGAGTTTCTTGCCGGCTCTTCTCCATAGGAAACGACCAATTGGAACCGTGCACCTAGCTTCTGACGTTTCATAAGTGCCCATGTAGGTTTATGTGAAATAAAATATTTTGATTTTTTTTTATTCTCAAGCATCGCCACATCGACCGGTTCTGTGCTTCTCGCAACTTGCCGATTCCTTAGCCACACTCAGCCTTATTCATCTAGCCACGGTAGCCTCCTACTAAACCTCTAATAAAAATGTGCGGTCGGGGGAACCCCGTCAGAAACGAAGTTCCCTCTCACGTATGATTTAAAACAAAAACAAAATGTTATCGACTATCGACTTTAGCACATTTGAAAACTATGAAAACGACACCCATGACGAAAAATTTGAAAACTTTCGCAGCCGCCATCTTGGATTTACATTTTAACGTCACCATCTATATTAACACCCTCGAAAACCATGAAAACGACACCCATGACGGAAAATTTTAAAATTTTGCTCGGGCCGATGTGTACAATTTTATCCCACGACACTGTAATCACTTTTCTGTTTTCTTTTGTTTTTTTCTGCCGGCGTTCTCTCTCTCTCTCTCTTTCTTTCTCTTTGAATTAGAAGAAGACAGTCGCAAGTATTAACACTTTAAAAAGCGTAACGGCGTTTATACTCATACACTTCACAATTTGCCGGCATAACCGTATAAACACGTACGGATGTTGGGTTGTATATTTACATCGAATATTATGTAAATTGACGTCTGATTCAGTGGGGAGCGACGCGTATCTCCGGCCCTTGCGTGTGCCGACTATTGTCGTATAACAAGGAGGCGCAGAAGGCCGTACTGCCCTAGTCTGGAGTTTTGAACAAGACAGGGAACGCGATGAAGTAGTACGTTATGTTATGGAACGAATGGAGATGAATTAGAAAAGTGGGCCCCATCAAGATAACCGATTTTCACGATTAATTTAGCACTTCTACTTCAGGTACGAACTTCAGAAAAGCTCATACTGTGGTTAATTATAAGTCGTAACTGAAGCCTCCATGGGGCCTTCATTCATAGAGGCAAATTCAAGGGTTGTTAAGATATTAGTCTCGAAACACAGAAGAGTTTTTGCCTTGGTTAAGATTCAAAGGGTCAGGGAGTTTGTTACACTATATTTGTTCAGGCTGGTCCTACGGCTCCAACCTTCTGCATGATACTATAATGATATCACCGTACATCTTTTATGATAAATAAGTATTGGAAAACGCTATATTGGTTGTTTCTACCATATAAATTCAGTCAAGTTATGTGATTTTGAAATATTTCGCGAAATCTCTCAATGCTTTACATAAACGTTCGTCTAAATGTTCGATATTTTTCTGTATTTCATCTCGCACGCCAACCTAGGCGGTTGTCGGGTGTTTAACTGGGCTATCCTGTTGATACCTTAATAAATTAAGGCCTCCAGCCAGGACATAAAACTTATAAACTAAGCTTACGACATTTTTCTAGTGCATTTCAAATATTGCGCAAGTTGAAACTCACAACAATTTGTCGGGAACTCGGCACATCATTCAAACGGATCACTTAAGATTTTGTACCACTTGGATCTCTGCCAATACCATAAAAGCAAAAAAAGAAATAACATAAATATGGGCTACTATACTATAAATATTTGATGAAAATAACTTATACGATGAGTAAATCAACAGTATAGTATGTGGTAAGAAAAAGGCTTATCCATCCATTAAGTAGTTCCGGATGATAAGTAGGAAAACTCTAAAAATAAAACCAATACACATTTACCACGTCAAAGATAACAGTGCAGATATTTTTCCAATTTATAAAATCAAGCAATAAGATAAGCAACAAGTACAACAATTTTAACGTTAAAAATTTTAAAACCCCCGACACAAACATTTCCTCATTTCTCTTTCCTACTCCATCACCAGACCCTGTTCACCATCTATCTATAACTTATTCATTGAGACCATTCCAATGAGCCCAAACACAATACCTGTGCTGTAAGTTGGTAAGGGAGTTAGGTATCCTTCAAATTCGAGGTGGTGCTGTAGCATCAGTTCAAGGTTCTTCTAATATCATTGAAGTAACAAAACACCAAATTACAAATCGATCAGACCTGTGGAAGATACTCACATCAATTCATCAACAAGAAAAGAGCTGATAATCTTCAAACGGTCGAACCGATTTTGATAAAACATGTCTCAGAACCATCGCTAGAAAATCTGCTTTCAAATAAAAAAAAACCATATTCAAATCGGTTCACCCGTTTAAGAGCTACGGTGCCACAGACAGACACACATAGCGGTCAAACATAGAACACCCCTCTTTTTACCTCGGGGGTTAAAAATAACAGTTTACAAAATAAAGCCACCAACCAAGCTATCCTACCCAAAATGAAAAAATCTCTCTTCTAAAACTATCTTCTCAGAATTCCACGCTATAATCCATGTAACATTGTATACATAAGCCTGGAATATTGTACATAAGGGAATGCTCAATGCACCAAGTCACGTATCTGTTATAGCTCCACGTTTTGGGGGAGATTGATTTATCAGTGCAAATAGCTCTGATAGTTTGTTGTTATCTACATCTTTATCTATCTATACCTTTATTGTGAGAACACATCAAGCAATGTAATTACTTGGGTGATTGGCTACAACTACGAGTCTGTATGTTGTCTGTGTGTGTTCCCTGCAAAACGGTTGAGCTGGGAGGTGAAAGAAAAGAAAGAAAGAAAAATATTTTATTTGGGACACGCACAGGAAATACAGACAGAAATAAAAAATAAAATAAAAATAAGAAAAGAGCATTTTAAACTAACAAAAAATAGTAACGACCTGTGCGAGGCCAAAAAGGCCCATATCTCAGCATAATGCTGCGATATTTTAATAAATACCGCGGCGCTGGTATTCTGATAGGACCCACTGTGATGCCACGGACACACCTACGTACACATATAAATCCCTCTAAGGGATCACAAAATAAATAAAACAATAAAAATTATAATACATATAAACAAATAATAAAAATCAAAACCATTGAAGAATCGACGCATGCCCGACGTGATGTTCCAACCTCCGCATCACTTGTCAGGTATGGACTATTATAATCTATCCGGTGCTGATCCACGCGTCATGTTCGTGAACGGGCGCTGTCAGTTGAGACTGCTCATCTCTTATCTGCCAGGACTTATTTTTAATCTTATATTTTCAATTGCTTTTGATTATTTTTTGTACATTGTTCTCACATATAGAAACAACAAGAATAATGTACCCAGGATTATGTAATATCTACATTTAAAAGAGTGTCTTTGGAGTTTCTTGCCCGTTCTTCTCCATAGAGATCTACATTTTGGAATGGGCAACTAGCTTCAACTTTCTGACTAACTGACCGAGTCTTTGACAATTCAAAAGTGCCTGTAAATAGTTTAATTGAAATAAATGCTTTGTTTGTGTACTAACATTATGTGAGTTTGTATGTAGGGTTAATCTTCGGAACTGCTGATCCGAGACCTAAAATTCACGAATGGGAAGCTACAGTATTGCTGAGTGTTATAGGATAATATATGTTGTGTTAAAACATGATTATTTCACGCGGACGAAGTCGCGGGCGGAAGCTAATCTATCATAATGTTAGATAAGGATTTGATAGGGATGGGCGTTATGTACACAGATCGTTTTTCAAACGTTTTCGCAAAGCGACAACGCAAATGTTACAGTCGACTTCCACAACAATCTATTTTGTATAGGCAGAAGAAATGTACACAAAATTAACTTTTAATACTCCTACAGCGGCCTGCATAATCATAGTAACATAGTAATCACTGAAACTAATTGATTCTGCAGCCAGTCCTAAGCCTGGGTAAAGTATGAAGGGAAGTTCATTTTGTGATCGTAGTTGAATTTCTTGCTTAATTCACATTGAATATGCACAATTACGATTCGATAATATCACTCGAAAAATGAACCCGCTATTGTAAATAGGCAGTTGTAAAAAACGGAGCAAAACGAAGGTAAGTTATTTTAAAATAGATCGTTTTGAAATAGACGGTTTGGAAAACGTTGTCCAAACGCAAGCAACGCTGTGTTATCTTTATATATATAATTCTTCTGTGAGTGTGTATGTCACTGAACTTCTCTCAAACGACTGGACCGATTTTGATGAAATTTTTTGTGTGTGTTCAAGGGGATCTGGGAATGGTTTAGATTCACAATTTTGTCCGCTGGACAATGTTTTGACAGGACAACGTCTGTCGGGTCCACTAGTGTTATCTAAAAAACACACAACGGCACATTGAATCGACTTTGATCAATTTAGATTTTAAGAGTCAGTCAATTTAAAATCTCCACTACTAACTGTTTACCTTTATCTCCTCCTATTTATATTCTGCATTTCTTATTTTACTCTTTTCATCATCTGCCTAGCCTTTTCCCAACTATTTTGGGGTCGGCTTCCAGTCTAACCGGATGCAGCTGAATACCAGTATTTTACATGGAGCGACTGCCTATCTGAACTTCACAACCCAGTCACTGGGTAATACGATACCCCTTGGTAAGACTGGTTGTCAGACTTTCGGGCTTCTGACGACCCGTAACAACTGTCAAAGATCTACAAATGACAGCCGGGACCAACGGCTTAACGTGCTTTCCGAGGTACGGGTCTTGGTATGTAAAGATGGTCACCAATCCACGGACCAACCGCGGCAAGCGTAGCTTAACCTAATAGATCGACCCGTGCGGCTATTTTACTCTTTTAATCAGATTTATTTCTTTAATATTTTCCTCGTTTTCTTCCTTCAGCTTTATCATTTATTATTACCCTTTCCTGCTATTAGCCGTTAACAGCTACAGTAATCACAAGCCTCGTAAACTTTATTGCAAGGAAGTGCACACTCTCTCTCGTAAATACTATACCAACTTACTATAATTTTTACAACTTGAGTGTGTCTATATTTATTCAGGAAATATTTAACTGATCCTCTAAAAAAATTTTGCGCTTCAAATGATGCACACTTTTTTAAATAATTGAGCGTCTTTTTAATTAAGTAACTAAGCTAGGATACCCCGAACAAACAGTACCCTAATTGCGTAACTTATTTTCGTAAACAATTTTGCTTAATTTATTTCATTTTGACAGTTCAACAACATTCATTGCGTTATTTACGTTGTTGAGCAGATTTTTTTTCCAACTTAATGAAGCAATGGATTAGCAATCTGTTTCAAATCGAAACAGATTGTGATTGTGTTGTATTACGCAATTAGGGTACAGGTTAGATTAGGTTGAAACTGTGACCAAATTCGTTGTTCCTACATCCAAATACTTGGCTATTTAGTATTATTAGGAATATATAATTATTTTAGTATTATTAAATAGGAATTATTTGACGTTCGCAAAAAGAGGCGCAATCATTCTATTATAATGTTCAATAATATTTTAAGGACAGCAAAATGATAGTATTTGCAGTTCGATTAAATATACATGCCAATATATATACAGTTGCGAGTCTCAATAACAAGACAGATTTAGACAAGGCAAAAAAATCCGGCGGTTATGACTTATAACTGAAGTTCTCTCCAACTACATTGTGTGACATAAAAAAGTTGGTATAAGCCACACTTGACCCTCCAAAACTGGAAACCAGCTTCACCCATTATATGGACTTAAAGGAGAGACGTAGTAGAATTCCTTGAAATTGAATTCGAGAATTCCTTGGTCACACAAAACCTACATGAATCTTTAGCAAATTGTATAACATCCCATAACCTGCAGTCAATGAATGGCCTCTAGACATTTATTGCCTACAAATGGCACTAGTGACGTGACAGATTTTACAGCATGACTTCATACTATCGCTAAAAAAACTTCAGCCAGCGCCGACATTGCACCACAGTGAAAAAAGTCTTCGTATACAAATACTTAAGTACATCAGACTATGCTTTTTTAAGAGAAGGTGCATCGCGTAGACCCTTAACTCCGGCGTACTTTGGACAACATCAAATCACAGAACGAGGTGACAAGGTGTTCAAATTGATGATAAAAGGTAACGAAGTATTAGTCTCAGGCCACAATCGCGGCGATAAGACCCGTCTTTGAGGAGTGGCTGGAGAGACGCCACGGCGTTCTCACCTTCCGCCTGACGCAGGTCCTCACCGGACACGGCTGCTTCGGGAGGTTCCTGTTCAGGATAAGGCGGGAGGAAACACCCGGGTGTCACCATTGTGTGGATCGGCCTGAGGACACGGTGGAGCATACGGTGGAGGTCTGCCCGGCTTGGGCGGAGCAACGCCGTGTTCTCGTAGAGGCGATCGGCGGCGGTGATCTCTCGCGTCCGGCCCTGGTTCAGGCCATGGTACGGAGCGAGAGGAAATGGCAGGCCGTCACCTCCTTCTGCGAAGCGGTAATGCTCGCGAAGGAGGAGGCGGAACGCGTGAGGGAGAGGCAAATTTCGCGCCCTCACGCCCCTAACCGCCGCAGGAGGAGACGCCCGGGGCGGGAATCGCGAGCCGATTTCCGGCCACCGTAGGCGCGGGCTTGCGGACGGTGAGCAATGGGTAGCTCGCCGTCCGATAAGGACCAAGCCCGGGTCGACGGCGCGTTGTGTTCCACGCGCGCCTCAAAGAGATGTCAGCAGAATTGACGGGGTCCACTAGGGCCAATGCCTGCCGGGGGTTCGAAGAAAACCGATCGGGAAATCGTGGCCCCCGGCAACAGGGCAACCGAAGGAACACGGGTGGGTTTTAGTCAGTAAGAGTCTGACACGCCCTCCCGCTCCGCCCAGAGCGGGAGAAGTTATTTGATAATTTCCCACCCAAAAAAAAAAAAAAAAAAATTGCTAGCACTTAAACACGCGCAAACAAAAACTATTTAAAACTTCTAACAAATAATATCTACAAACACTCGTATACAAAAGTTACAAGTTTCCCCTAACAAAATAGCGCACGCACCTGCCCACCTTGATTATTCCCTTCCGCCCTTTCGAGGCAGAAGGTAAAAAATGTACTCCAACGTCCCCTGCATGCATGCGTGCGTGACCGGTAATAAGAAACTGTGGCTCAAGTGGTCTGTTGTTATAAGGTAGAGAAGGTGGAATAGGTTCAGTCTTTGCAATTTGTAGCAAACGTAATTTGAAAATGGCGCCCGTAACAGAAATATTGAAAGGAAATGGTTTGGCTTGGTAATATGATGTGATGAGGAGGGAGGAAACGCATGTGACTAAAAGAGTTATGAATATAAATGTTGATGGATAGAGGAGAGGAAGGCCAAAGAAAAGATAGATGGAGTGAGGAACGATATGAAAGAGAAGGGAGTGAATGTTAGCGTGGGGGTTGACAGGGGAGAATAGAAGAAGAAAACGTGTGACGCCGACCCCAAGTAACATAGGATGAAGGTAGGAAGATGATAATGCATGAAGTGATATTTACTGCGGGATCCTTGCAAAATTGTAGGGTGTAGAGGAATGTGGTGGTTATGGCAAAATGGCATCACAATCGTTCATTGAAGCGGTGCCAGCTGTCTAGGTAGCAGCCATCGTCTTAGACAAAGTACCATCTAACTTCTAAGAGCTTACTCGGACAATAGATAGACAGTAAATAAGACCTAGGTGCAACCGTGGTTAGGTATCAGGTTTTGAAGGAAGTTGGGTTTCTGTAAGTAAAATCTCATTGTATTCTGTTCTAAGGCTGAAATAGTGAGGTGAACCGTGCAAGGAAGCCAGAAATTGATGAATATCTAGCAAAAAACAGGATAATATGTTTTATATGCTAATTCATGATAATAAAATGTCTGCAGTGTTTTCGTGAAAGAAGTGAGTGTTTGTGTAAAAGGCTGTATGAGTAAAACGCCAAATCGTTATGTTTATAGTTTTGGAAATACGATTTTTTTGAAATCTAATTGTATTAACGGGTATTCATTTATAATGAAGCATCCAACAAATCCAGTTTCAATCCGAAATTGCATTATATCGCCGACTTTCCTCTACAGGTATCTTACCATTAACAAAACCACTTTCCATTTCATCACTAGACAAAATAAATACATACTTCCAAATTCCAACCAGTCTATCCTTCATGGTCCAATAATTTCACCAGTTATTAATAACCCTGGATCAGTGAATGGTTTCCGCAGCGTCGTATTTATAGGGCATTTTTATGATCAGGGGCGGTCCGGTACCGGGAACCGGGGAAGGGAACGTTGCTGTTAAATGTATTCCCGATATAGGCAAGTAGACGAATGGCTGACTGGCTACTGGTTAACTGTTTAGTCGTAAATTATGATGATGGGATGGGTTGATGTAGAGTTCTTGAAAGGTAATGAATAGCTTTACTATAGGTTCGATAATGGACGAGGTTTTTTATTAGACTCTCTCCGGCGGGGTCACATGAACAGATTATTCGTCATTTGACGAAAAGCGTATCGAATTCAATTTTATTCAAGTTCCTTGTCTCATTTACACTTCTTTCGCATAAAATGAACATGGCACTGCCACTTCATTCGCAATTCAATGCTTTGGTTCCCAAACACCAAAAGTTTAACTCTATAATAACTCCACAAATATGCTTTTCATCCAAAAACAGATGAATAATATCAAGTTCCAATCCAAAACAAAACTCCGGTCCGCTCCGCTCTCGCTTATTTATTTTTACACCCAAAAGTTGTTTCTTCTATCATCCTACCCGTACTGACTCTAACTTAGTTTCGCTTCGAATATATTCCTGAATCCGCCACTTAAACTAACCAAAGTTTTGGTGGCAAGTTATCTTGGCTTAACACCTTGTAAACTTGCAATTTGTTGAGTATTAGAGTTCCGTACCCAAAGGGTGCCAACGGAACCGTCCGTCCGATAAGGACCAAGCCCGGGTCGACGGCGCGTTGTGTTCCACGCGCAGGCGCGTGAGATAGATGCGCAAAGAGATGTCAGCAGAATTGACGGGATCCGCTAGGGCCAATGCCTGCCGGGGGTTCGAAGAAAACCGATAGGGAAATCGTGGTAACAGGGCAACCGAAGGAACACGGGTGGGTTTTAGTCAGTAAGAGTCTGACACGCCCTCCCGCTCCGCCCAGAGCGGGAGAAGTTATTTGATAATTTCCCACCCAAAAAAAAAAAGGGTGCCAACGGGACCTTATTACTAAGGCTCGTCTGTCCATCCGTCATAAGTAGAAAATGTTTTTTGACCCCATTTCCAGCGAAAATACGAATCTGCGATTATGTTATAGAACTGCGTCAATGAAATGGGTACTAAAATACGCAAATTTGAAGCTCTACAAGTTTTCAAAAAAAATCCACAAATATCGTTTTGTTTTACAGAGTACAGTACATACTTTATGGCCGCTACAACAACAAATGAAAATAAAATACAGTTTTAAATTAAAGGGCATCCCAATACAAGATAAGTGTTTTTTTCGGCGTTTTTTGCCCTGTGGTACGGAACCGAACCGTTCGTGTGTTTCTATTTAGAGATGTTTTAACATATTAGTATCCCAAAAGGATAAATAAACCAACTTTTTATCCTGCTCTTTCAGTGGTTGTTGAAGGCAAAAAATTAGTTTTGTTTTATCTTCCTCATGATTTCGACCATGAATATTCACATATGGGATATATGATTATGACTGTTGTGAGTAATATGTTATGCACAATTTAAGCTACATTTACGAGTATCTGATATTGATATTCCCGGGATAACGTATAAATCACGTTGAGTTGTAGATTTTTGCTACCTGCACTTTCAACTACAAAAAAAACTTATTTGGGTAAGATAGGTCTGATTGCAAAGTAAACACACTACCCGTCATACTCAGATGTATAAAGGGTGCCTGTAGATTTGAGCGAATAGGATTACCTATTTGTAAGTCATACGGCCAATGATAGCATCTGACTTCATAAGATACGAAATCAGCTATGCTATTAACATTGTCCATTTCACGGGCAGCTGTCTTGATAGGATTGCACCGGACACATTATACGTCCTTTTGGTACTCCTAAAGCGGAATAACTACTACCACGTACAACTCCATGTACAAGTTAGTATCTCACAAAACAAATGACCACTTAGTAAACGCACTCGATCATATTAAAGTCCAATAACAAACAATCGTCAGCGAACGTATTCTACCCACGCTAATGACTTGAAGCTTTGGGGCTGTTCAAACGAAAGGGGGCATTCATTCATCGGCAAGAAATGGAGCTCAGTCACGACATTGTGAGATTCCGAAGACATTGACTATTCAAGGAATAAATAAGAGAAATAATACTGAAGCACGTAAAAAATTAAAATTACTATGAATGTTTCACTATATGACGACCATCGTCCGCTATATTGAATTTCCTATGACGTCGTAAATTACCTAGAGCAAATTCTAGATCAGCACATTCTAACATCACTTAATTTATAGTAATCAATTCCGTATGTTAGGATCGTAGGTTTTTGTCTGTACCCTAGTCAGGTATTAATCATGAACAATGTCCGTCTTACACTTACAAACAGATTCGTCAACCAACTATTCACCTTAAATTTTCGTCTTTAGTATGACTAGAACTTTATTAGTACCACTGACATACTCTTTCAAATACGCCATTCCTAGTACAAGAAATGTATCCGGGCTTCTCATATTTTAGTGTCAATTCCCTAGTTTTTTATGACTCCATAACATCGCAATATATTCATAAAGTAAATCGTGAACCGCGTCGAAACGGCGCGGTAAGTCATTGTATATATTCTCCTTGTTGTCTCTTCGGTTCATTTGGAAAAGTATATCAGTGTAATATTTCTTCTTAAAGTCTACGTTTTGTTTGTACATAAGGTTTTGTAAAATATTCACGTTTTGCCTGACACAGTCGTGTAGCATTTGGGTTATCTATCAACCTTGACGTTACTTCGCTGATGCGTTACGGCTTCCGAACAATAATGTGGGTCTTTGTACCTATTGTTGAGACACATTGTCGAAGATGGAACGATATTCATTTCATTCACTATTATATGGTAAAACGTCTTTATTGAACCAATTAAACAACTAACTATAGGAAGCCTGTTATGTGAATGTGTGAAGGCTTTACACAAATCAATTTATGTATTGCCGTTTAAATGGTCTCATTTCGTTTGTGTCCTTACTGTTTATTATCTGCACCAAAATCAAGAGCAAGACTTAGATTCTTTATGTCAGCAGAACTGACGTAGTCCGCTAGGGCCGATGCCTGCCAGGGTTGCGATGAAGTCCGAAAGGGATATCATGGCCCCTGGCAACTGAAGGAACACGGGTGGGTTTTAGAGAGTCTGACACGCCCTCCCGCTCCGCCCAGAGCGGGAGAAGTTATTTGATAATTTCCCACCAAAAAAAATATCAAAAATTAGATTCTTTAATCAACATCATAATAATTATAAGATTAATATTATTCCCCTTTTAATACCACTAACTTTCCACTTTGCTAGAGAAAAAACAACAGGAGTAAGAATTATCACAGATGAATTTTATTAGTAGCTACTTTTACTGAAAAAATCATCACCCAAAAACACCCGTTCGGGAAACATGACCCACAATACAAGTCATAAAGACCTAGACATAAAGTATGACTCATGACCAGGACTCAATCGCCAACAGATTGCCTGCCGTGACGAGAATGGGTTCCACAGCCGTCATTAGTGACCACATCTCTAATTTTAGTCTTTAATTCAAGATATCCAAGGTCGATAATGCAATACACGAATCAGAAAGGCAATTAGGGTCGTTATCGTCATGAGCAAGATTGGCAGATGGTTGTTTTGTGTTGTATGACGATTTTTTGAGATTGCGTAAGTCGTTACTTTAGGTAATTATGTTCCGAATGAGGAATTACGTTTTGTAAGAATATTTCGCTTAGTTCGTCGAATATTAAAACCCGAAAAGCGTACTTGCGGAGTCATCTTAGCTGAGTCGCAATTCCAATTTTACTTATCTCGGCGAAAACGTGGAGGGAATTCTAAATGCGGAATTAGTTCCAAATGTTTCTGTTGAAGGCTAGCTTTGGTTACGATTCTGGATCTAATAGTTTTTTTGCGTAAGAAATTGGATCAATCCCTTTTCTTCAAAGTCACTACCCAAAATTCTAGCCTGACTCTTCCTTTATCCTTTCAACTGTCATTAACGAAACACAATAGAATTTTAATTGTTATCCACCTCAATGAGGCGTCGTAACAGATGATGAGTTATATGGGACACCACGTTTAAAATGCTATCTCGCTATAAGGTAGGACTGCCATACACCTGCTTTTATATTACAACAGCTTAATATGACATTATGATTTAACTAAATGTCTCTAAACATTTCAAACCGGTGCTAGCCTGCATATCAGAAACACGAACTAACCCTGCCCACAGGCAACAGCACAGAATTGGAACAATCTTAATACATCTGTCCATTTACCTGAGCTAATATATTCCTATTGAGGTTAAAGCTATCAAAGTTTATGCTTTATAAATTACTTGCTTAAGGACGTTTAAATCATTGCTCAATAATAAATTAGTTAATGTAAATGCAGTCGAATTGATTTGTTTTTCATAGCCCATCAATAATATTATCGAATCTTTGTTAGATTTAGATCGTTTTCTAGAGGTTGTCAGAACAAAGGGCAAAAGTAGGATAAAAGGATAGGAATGAAAAATTAAGAAAAATCTTCAGGAATATGTTCTGGAAAAAATACTCATTATTAACCCTTAGCAAGTCGCGCGTCCCCCCGCGGAACTTAAGAAAAAATGCTACTATCTATTTTTACAAGTAAAACAGCTCCCAAGGAACCCGGGAAGGTATAATACATGCCGTGTTAATGGCTCTTTATTGACGAATTCTCCGTTTTTCCGAAGGCCTACCCAAAAATCAAAAGCACTTGAGATTAGATTGACATAATAAGTGTTTTAGGTAAACTTTGGCTGGCGTTCAAAAGGTTAATGCTAATGCAGAAATATTGCAAAGGAATACAGATCCTAACAATCGAAGCAGGGTTTAATAGAATAGAATGATGAAGCAATAGCATGTGGTGAAGATTTTATCTGCAATTTTCCATCATATTTCATATTATCTAACAAAATGCTTGCAAGTACAAAGCATAAACATGTCCTCAAAGGCAGTGTCCGGTTAACCGCAACGCGTCAAAGGTAATTTAATACCGTTGACACTGGCGTTATGTAAGCGACGCTTTTATATGAAAAATATTCAATAAACTGACAGATTTTGGTCAAAGCTGGGTTTTAATAACCATCAATATTCGAATATCATGTAAGTATACCGAAGCCCACAACTGAGAAAAAGGGAATGAAGATACGCTGATAATAATCAAGTACATATATTATGTCCCGTGATTGTGAAATTTAAATCACGGTATGAATATTCAACTCTGAATTCAGATTCTTGGACATACTAGGAAAGTGGAGTGGGGAAGGAGTTCCACCGATAAAGTGGGATATAATGACGAAGACATCATTGCTCCATCGTTGTAACTATTCTTTCGTCCAGATTTCCCTTCCGACGTTTTTAGGAAACAAATTATAGGAACAATTTTTTTCCTAACACAGGAATCACTCGTTAGATTCATAGGACAACACAGTCCACGTGCCACCAAAAAGTTCGCCAGTCCACTACAGTAAACTACATTAAGCAGTAATTACCCGTACCACAAACCACTAAAGCTGTCACTGTATAAATTATAGCTTCAAACAGAACGCAACAAACGCCGGAAACGCGCCATAAAAATAAACTGAGACCACATTCAAAGAAAGCCATGCTGTAGACCGAATGCACTCGTCAATCACATACGTGTAAACATTTCAAGAGGAAGTCTGTAAAAGAGTTATTATTACGTCTTATTCTCTTCCGTTCCTTGGTTCACAGTTTAAATGCATTGCAGTACAGTTTATTGGAGATTGGATTTATTTAACCGACTTCCAAAAGGAGGAGGTTCTCAATTCGACTGTATGTTGCTTTTTTTTTTGTATGTTTGTTACGCGATTACTCCGTCAATTATGAATTGATTTTGATGGTTCTTTTTTTGTTTGGTAGATCATACTTCAGAGGTGGTCCCATATAAATTTTATTAACTTTGCTTAGGTAGTTTTTGAGTTAGCTTCAATAATACGTATTTTTGCCTCACTTAGTATGTGGATCATATTATGATAACTTCCTGTCACTGTTATTTACATAGCAGATAGTGGTATTCGAATTTGTGTGGGGTAGGTATCACAACTAAAAAGTGAAAAATAAAAACTTTTTACAAAAAAAAAAACAACCGACTTCAAAAAAAAACACTACAAAGTGAAAAATAACTTTAATTTCGGAAGTCGGTGAAAAAGAACGAAAATTAAAAACCAAAGACACCGACTTCCGAAATTAAAGTTATTTTTCACTTTGTAGTGTTTTTTTTGAAGTCGGTTGTTTTTTTTTTGTAAAAAGTTCTTTTTTCTGAAAACCCTTCAATATTGGAAAGCCGGTGGTGGGTGCCCTTAGAGACGTCGTCGTTTATGTTATTTGAAGGGCCGTTGGGCATGGCTCTGAAGAAAGCCGGTTGGGTTTACCATCGTGGAGAAAGGATTGGTCAGCTAGACTCTGCGTTACTGAGTTAGTCTGGCCGTCGACTCGAAAAATACAGTTTATTTCTTGGAGCTCAGATTGCTTTGGTACTTTTTTAACCCACCGTAATGAATTCGGCTTATACACTACTTGATAGAGACCTACGTCTGCAATTCCACATAGGCTTCTTCCCAGTTGGACCACAACACCTTATTCATTACAATTCTCGCCTTCTGCTTCCAGTTTATCTTAGCCACCTTCTTCAGGTCGTCGGTACGTCCAGCTGGGTTCGTCGCTGGCTACCGAATGGTTTTCATTTCAGTCATTCTCATTTGATTCGATGATTTTGTGTTAGTTTTTAGTGTTCTATTTTTAAACGAAAATGTTCTTCTTTCTGCCTTTATTTGGTGGTTTAGCGAACCCCATCAAAGATTTAGAAGGCTATCAATATAATATTAAGATTATCGTCATAAGACTTCGCACCAGTGTTACCAGGTACACGGTAATTACCGTAGATGCACGATATTTTTGAGCAATACACGGTCTACGGTAGTGATTCACTACCGTGTAATTTTCTACGATAATTTTAAATATTACTACCGTGTAATTTAATAAACTAATGAATGCCGATAAAAATTTTAGGACGAAAATTATACGTGAAACGTAAACGCATTCTTAATTTTTCTCGCTTGTCAATACTACGACGCGCGGCGGATTTCCCAAAAAATATACCTAGTTCGTATCAAGTAATCATAATAGGACTAAATGCAAACGTGTTTCTGTTAGTACTTTGTCTGCTTGTCTAACCATAATCAAAATTGGTCGTTTTTAATAATGAATGGTTCTATCGCAGAACCGCTGCGAATTTCAGACAGTTCATTCAATCTGTGTTTGGTTATTTGAGTTACGAATGATGTTTACGAAACTAATGAAGAAGCGTCATCTTCCAAGATTGTGAGAACTGGACTAAAACGTAAGCATAGCGTAAGCAAAAAACCTTGCGTTCAAATGTTCAGCCCATAGACATCATGCTGAAAAAATCAGCACCTGTCGGTGATAAACAAGTGGTTAAGAGGTGGTTTAGATGATTAAGAGGTGGTTAATTATTTATGAATACAAATATTGCATATTCATGGTATTTTTACACTATAATTTACACGGTATTTTTCAAATATGTCTACGGTATTTTGAGTCTTAAACACGGTATTTTTTATCCATTAACACGGTAGTTAATTTGTTTCATCTGGTAACACTGCTTCGCACGTACGTTGCCTTCTGCTCTAGTATTTATTTATTTAAATCACAATTATAAAACATTCACAGACTCATCCAAGGCGACGTTATATTATAAGTCGCATGTTAATCCGTCGTTGTCGTTCATGTATCTACTATTAATCCGTCTTCTCGTATTAAGATATCATTCGCTTATTAGCACCGCCATGAACACATTTTGATATTATGTAGGGTAGACACTTGGCAGCATTAAGGGATTATTAACCCCTTTGCCTCATTTTCGCATCATAGAAGATCATTCTGGCGGAATGGCGGGTCCGGGATCTACTAAGGACTTGTTAATTAATGTGAGTACATTTACTATAATAGTCTAAAACGCTCCGATAAGCAGTTACTACCACATGTAATGTCTTCAGTACCTTGCAAATTGTTTTGGGGCACGCCAATACTTTGGTTTTAATCAGTTCATTATTTTTTATTTCATTACTTCCTCGCATTGATGTGCTCCAAGGACTTCAGTCACGACCTGTTCGAGACGAGCAGTAACATTGTTGCTTTTCATGATTTTAGGTTCCTAATCTATTCAATCGAGTCGAAAGAATATGAGTCACTATTCGAGTCAAATTGTATGACCTTATCAGTATATTAATCGCACGATCTTATTGTTTTACGAGAAATAGTAATGGTTAAAAGCTATTAGCTAATGTATTATCCGTTCTGTAAGCTAGATAATCAGCATACCTTAGTATAGCTTTCGCATAGCTCTTGCATACCTCCCGAGTCAAGTCGTGATGTAGTTATGGGTTTATTTGTTCCAAGAATATAGGCGAAGGTGCATTCATAACAGGTTGAATTTTATCGCCTACACCGATTTTCAAAGGAAAAATACCCTTATTTCCATTTATAGAATTTATTCTAGAACTATTGTTTCTTGGAAACTAACTACCATTATCCTGATTTAACACATGTTTTACATATGCTAAGGGCGTCACATGTTAAATACTTCCCGTAGTTATATCGACCACATCAGTATCAGTAACGGAAACGTTCAGCGTTGGCGTAGACCAATGTCACCCGGTCAGTGCGATTAATGTAGGCTCAGATTGGGTCATTGTCAATTATAGAAAAGGAAGTCTCTGGAAATAGGTACTTAGTTGCAGTACGTGTTGAATTATTTTCTTTCTTGTTATATTGAAAACACGTACAATCATCTTAGCTTCTGTTGTGTAGAATAAGTAGATGTTATCCCAATTCTTAACCGTCTACCTTTAGCTACTCTGACGGCATCTACATCCCCACATGCAAACTACGCATCAAGGTCCTGACGTCATACAAATCCTGTATCGCGTAATTAGAGTTTACCGCGCGAACAGCATAAATATAACTTCCCCGATACCAATCGTTGCCAGCCCGTCCCATCTTTTGATGTCCTCCCTCCGGATAACGCCCTAAGCCGAGGCTCGTACCCCACAGGGGGTGCCTTTAGCGAGCGTTCATCCTAAGCTTTTTAGTTTAGTTTATGTTTGCCCTGGCTGGAGGCTTTGAGTGTAGTAGCTTAAGGCAACCACAGGATTGACCGGTTAAACAGCCACGGTTTCCGGAACCAGCTGTGAGATGCCCTACAGAAAAAAAGAAAAAAAGGTTGTGCAGTTAGTTGTCCGCCAGACACGACACCCGTCTGGTCGGCGGATCCTCCCTTTTCTATAGAGGATGAGTGAACTTTACACCCTGTTCGTCATGCCTCTAAATTACAAGAAGTAATGAAAAGGAAGGAAACGAGATTTCAGTAATTAAAGTGCGAGCCTTATCCTAACTACACAAGCAAGCGCGGTCCGAGGGGGGGTCCCCCCAAAATCTTTCACGCTGTCGGGAGCCTGAATGATTTACTTATATTACTAACTTTTAAAACTAACTAAAAGTTTTAGCGTATTTACATGATAGCACTTTCAACACTTTCGTAACATATTCATTACTTAATAAAAAGTCACATACCTCGTCTGCAGGCTTGGTGGGTGTGATGGCGACGGTCTCGTTGAAGCAGAGACAGGCACAATAATGGCGGTTGGCGTCCACGTCCGTAAGTACGGACACGTAGAACCGAGGCTCTATACGTTCCGTCGAGAGTGACCATCCTTGCGGCTGGCAGAACTGAGGAAGAAAACGTTAAGGTTAATGATTTGGTGAAGTTAAAGTAGGTTAAGTCCTGACTGTCATTCCATTGAATAACTAGCAGCAGTGAACACTAAAGGCAGGACACTATGCTTTATTAGGAAGCAAGTGACAACGAAAAGACAGACAACTACTACCCACTCTACGATTATCGCTTTTGGTATTGTCTTTGTATAATCTGTCAATCATAAGCCATCGCTCATACAAATGAATTGTTTCAGTATGTGGTTGTTTTGTTAAATTTCGTCTTACATTAAAAAACGTCAATTTATTCGCATATTGTGTAGAATATTTAAGTGCCAATAACACCAATGAAATTGAACGTGATCATAAATCTAATCTTTGTTCAAGACCTGTCAATAGCAATATTCCACAATAAAGATGATACTGACAGAAAACGCGGCTTAGATGTGCTGATTGCGTTCGGTTTCATTGGTGGAATTTGCCCTTAAGAGCCCATACTACCTCAGCTTAAATTCACTTTTTATCTCGCTCGCACCTTACTGCTCGCGGACTGAGTGAGAACAAGACGGAGTGAGGTGCTGGCGGCTCCAAGGCGCCAATAGTTAAAGTTAAAAAAATTGTTCAGATATTATGCAAATTTTCATGACCCGAACAATAAAACCACATACCAGCGGTTTATTGTTCGGGGTGTGGAGGTAACTTTGGATTTTTTTTCTATCAAGAAAATTGTATGCAATTATTTTCGTCAAACATAGTACTTAACATTAATCATCAACTTTAACATGTATTTATTTCAAAATTAATGCTGCAGTATTTTCGATATAACAGATGCTCATGCTAAGCAATTTGAGGTATTATAATCCCTTAACTTTTAGAACCATCGCGCGATGCAATGGCAGTCAAAACAAAAATTCGGTTACAAATATAATAAATAGTCTTCATCTCAAAACATTGCAGTACGCTCCATCGATTCTTCTCTAAGAAGGTCCCCCCAGGCTTTGTTACAAAGTATAACGAACAAATACCTACAGTTTGAAAGGTCTCTATTTATTTAAGGCTCAACAATCAATCGAAGAGGGATCCTCCGTTTCAATTACTGGAGTGAACTTTGGTCCTTCCACATTTGTTGAACTGGAATTATTGCTGGAACATTCTACGAACTGTTCTTGGGTATGTAGACGTGTCTTCATTGTAATCGATTCCGTTGGCCAATGTTTAATGAATGCTTTAATGGTATTGCGATTTGAATGGGTTCTAGGAATGAAATGTCGCAGAATGTGTGATACTGACATTTGTGAACATAGGTTGATAGCAAAGTGGAAAAGACTCGAAAGAGGTGATATTTTAGTAATTCGATGCAAATTCAATAGTCATTTATTCAAACTAGGCTGAGATTCAGCACTTTTCGAACGTCAAAATTACGTAACACAGTCCCCCAAAAACGCCCACCCTTCACCGCTTCCAAGTGCTTTAGCTGGGAAGACGAAGTGGCGCAACCAATACCCCAGCAGCACAGCTGTCTGTCAGTTAGATACATGGTAAATGGCCACCCAAATAAGTACATATAACAAACTAGCTGCGTTTCGCGGCTTCACCAGCATAAGTCTCGATCCCGTGGGGATATCGGGATAAAAAGTATCCAGGTCATGGTCTACCCATATGTTAATTTAGCCGTTTTAGCGTGCAAGTGTAACAAACTATTACTAAATATTAGTTAAGATTATTTTAGTATTTATTTAGGATCTCGGAAAAAAGATTTACACAATATACATATGTCACATAAATAATAGGCAATACCAGGTATTAGGTAGGTGTACTCCCGGGGTCGCGGGAAAGTCCGAAAGGGATACCGCGGCCGCTGGCAACTGAAGGAACACACATGGGTTTTAGGCAGTAAGAGTCTGACAGCCCTCCTGCTCCGCCCAGAGCGGGAGAAGTTATTTGATAATTTCCTACCCAAAAAAAAAAAGTTTGTTGTATTCCTTCACAAATAAGAGACCACAGCATGCACAATGAAGTTGCCATCTATGTTGATAACAATAATACTCGTAGTTAAAATGTTGGGTTTAAAAGAGGCCATATTCTGCTTTTCATTAGCTTGTTGTAGATTAATTAATATTTACCTCTTTTGATAACAGTCTGATTTCCTCTATAGAAACTAGTTTTTCCTCAATAAATCTTCCTACAACAGAAGAAAACCTTTTTGTATAACCTCATTGCCTTTTACTATTTCTATTGAACCTTTGTAAAATTCCCACTTTTCGCGTCTTTTACAACTACAGCGTCCTCAATAAAGGCGTTATTGGCGAAAAGGGTATTTCTTCGTAAAAGCTGTAACAATTGAGAGTGCCTAGTAACAGTTTCTTTGAGACTTTCAGCGAATATCGTTACTCTTCCACTTACATTCGTCTTGGTTGAGGTCTGCTTGCTATTTGTGGAAATGGTTTGGAGTGAGATTTATTAAAGGACGTAGAAATGGTGAAATAGTGTAAGCGTGTAATTTCTAGTATAAGCTGACCTCGCATTGTAAGGAAATCCTCTGTAATGCGAGATCAGCATAAACTGGAAATGTATAGCTTGATATGTAGCCGTGTGTACTTAATTTTTAAGTAACAGATCATTTCAAACGGATAACATAACCTAACAACTCGCCTGTAATCTTCGAAGGTTTAGGCAGAGGTGCACCTATACTACACCCACATTTCGCCAGTTATGTTTAAGTCCCATGTAATAGGGGGCGAGTCTATTGCCATCAACCAGGCACAAATTCAAGATTCCGGGCTGCTACTGAGAAATTCTTGATGGAAAACCCTATTAACATTGCCCGACCTGGGAATCGAACCCAAGACCTCATGCTCAGAAAGAAAGAAGAAAGACAAATACGTTTATTTGTCACAAGAAACACGTGCATACAAAAAGACAAGAGTAATCAGAAAACTACAAATACGTAAGAAATCACGAGCATAAAACAGAAATAGTCGACAGCTGGACGTCATGACTGTGGGCTTCCCACTAAGCATGATGTTGTGCTTTGGGAGACCCACAGCACAGCTCTGATTTTCAGTGGTCACCCCGCAGTAGCGCTTGCGACCACTAGATCAACGAGGCAAGTTAAAACGGATACTACCATTTATTACAATAAAAACTTTTTTTACTAACAAAAAAAAAAAAAAAAAACAACCGACTTCCAAAAAACACTACAAAGTGAAAAATTCAATTTCGGTAGTCGGTGTCTTTGGTTTTATGTCACCGACTTCCAAAATTAAAGTTATTTTTAACTTTGTAGTGTTTTTTGGAAGTCGGTTGTTTTTTTTTTTAATGTTTTTATTTTTCACTTTTTAGCTGTGGTACCTACCCCACACAAATTCGAAAACCACTACCTGCTATGTAAAGAACAGTGACAGGAATTTATCATATCATCCACATACTAAGTGGGAAAAAGTACGTATTATTGAAGCTAACTCAAAAACTATAGCAGCAAAATAAAATTTAGGGACCACCTCGAGAGCATACCTTTTCAAACAAAAAAGAATTTTCAAAATCGGTCCACAATTGACGGAGAAATACGCGACGAACATATAACCTCCTCCTTTTTGGGAGTCGGTTAAAAAAAGGAGATAAAGAATTCTAAAATAACACTGGTTGATAACCGTTAGATAGATTATGAATATTATGTTTTCTATAATTGTTCAGTATACTCCCAAGGGCTCTACTAAATACTCTGTGAAGTAACAAGGAAACCTATTGTTTCTACAAACGCTAATCTCGATTACTGACTTGCAATAGACTATAGAAAACGTCCTTGACTGTTATTGCTACGTGATGATAACGTTAATGAAATGTTAATATAAATACAGGTGTAACATAAAATTAGTCTAGAATCTAGACTAATGTAAAATAAGTCACGTTACACAGATACATCTAGACTTTCTGTAACGTGACTTTGAATGGGATATATGAAGATGTGTGGTGGGGCCTAGCCTCGGGGTATACTAAAATGTTGGACGCACTCACGAGTGGTGATATTTATGTACGTCTAATGCACCGAGCTATAGGTTGACCGAGACCACTGTACCGCGCCTTAGGAATGCGCGGAGAAGTGCGTGAGCGTTCAAATTAAATCAAATCTTTTTATTGTGGGCGTTAACGAATGAGCGGCCTGCACTGCCCCGTCTCGCCGCGTTCATACTTAAGGCGCGGTACAGCGATCTCGGTCAAATTATAGCACATTGCTGAGTAGACAATATTGTTACCAAGGCATTTTTCAATGTATATATAGTTCTTATAGCTTCTAAAAACTGCCAACTGTCTAACTGCCTTGTTGGTCTAGTTGTCGAAAGCGCTACTGCTGAGCATGAGAAAAGTATTATTTGGTGTTTCCATCTAGAATTTGGATTTGTGTCCGGTTGATAGGCTCTCCTCCTATTACATGGGACTTAAAACACAGCTGGTGAAATGTGGCTGTACTGTAGGTATATATCTGCCGTACCCTTCGGGGATTACAGGCGTGATGTTAAGTTCAACTTAATAAAATGAGCATAAAGTAAGTATGCATTGGTGGTTTTGCCACAGACGAGTATAAATAACTCTGCACGCGTAGCATGAGTCATGACTGCAATAGAAATGGGTTTTGTCGACGGAAGAATAGACAAAATTACAGATTGTGATTGTGAATCTGTCATTTTGGTTATTCTTCCGTCGACAAAACCCGTCTCTATGGTGGATACGCATGCTAGACAGGCCAATTACAAAGGAAACAATCTTAATAAATTCACGTAAAACATTTACAACATGGCCTTTTTAATTTCCCGCGGAAACTTAAAAAAACTAACCAACAAGCGCTGTTGATATTTCAGACTTCATTTCCTTCAAATCAAGATAGGATACTAGATTTAAATAAGACAGCGGTGCCGACAGTGATAGATTCTTTCCTGCTTCTTAATAATGAGAAACAACGACATTATTTTGATTTTTATCGTATAAAACCTAGGACTTAAAGAAAACCAACTGGAAATCATTTGTTTATGGTATGGTATGAGCACGAGATGCCGAGAAATGAAGGTCACATCGTAAGGAAAGTTTTGAGTTCAATTTAAAAGAGTGTCCATGTAGTTTCTTGTCGTTTTTCTCCGTAGGAACCTACTACGTTTTGGAATGGGCAACTAGTTTCATCTTTCTGAATGATCGACTCCTTTGTCAATTCAAAAGTGCCTGTAAATGGTTTTTATCTACACCCATGCTATAAATCCTCTATAAAAGTTTCTGAAACAGTTAACTTATTGCCAACATTAAAAGAGCCAGTGTCATAGTAACCATAATATCATCCAAACAAGTGATATAATGGTGCCGATTCTCTTGTACACCGAACTAAACTAACTAAACTATCACTAAAATTCCTTACTTTTGACTATGAAAATTTCAAAGCTATTCTGCAAAATAAATTCTCTAAATTTAAAAATAATTTTGACACATCTAAATCGAATTTGACAATCGCGACTCCACACGTGATACCTAACCACGTGATCTTTTTAGAGCCGGAGGCGCGCAGGGGGGGGGCAGCCTCGACGTGTTTTATATGGATTTTTCACTTTTTGTATGGAAAATAAGAAAAAATATTACCTACATGTAGAGTGTTAGGGGTTTAAGGGGTTTATAAAGGGTGTCGAAATTTTCATTATTTTTGCGATTGGACACACCGTTTTCGAGATACAATCAAAAGAAAAAAAAAATTTAGTACTGTTTTTTCATCTGAAGTCGAGGTGTTGGTGTGAATTTTAGTTCATGACAACCAAGTTTATTCCACATGTTTTTAGTCGCGATTAAAAATAGTCATATTTAGTTAGAAAATCTAAATTTTAGGTTAAAAACGTCAAATTCAGAATAGCAAAATTGCCATTTTCACTAAACTAATATCTCAGTGCCATCTTAGTGCTGTCAAACTAAAATATAGTTAAGTTGTGTCGCTTTAGTCTATTTCAGAATGGGAAATCGTCGTTTGACAGGAATAAACTAAATTTTAGTGATTTTTAGTTTAGTTTAGAGGCATTTGTGACAAGAGAATCGGCACCAATGTCGTACTAAATTTCACTAAAAAAAAAGAACATGTCGTGCACGCGTGTTTCACTGCCAAAGCGCCGTAATTAAAAAAAACTTATAGGTTATTCGAATTCACGTCTTAACCCGCCACTTTTGTTCGATATTAGTATTGCAAAAATTTATTACTTTGTTGTTGACAAAAATGAGTGATACACACCACTAGATATTTCTAATGCAGCAAAGAACATTTCTAACCAATTATTACCAGAAAAGTCGAGAAAACAATATTAATATGCTTTGAGTTTGAGTATGGATATAAGAGTGGGGAAAGAAAGAGTATAGAAACTATGAGTGGATTGTGTAAGAGATTACTATGGCTAGAAAGTAGATGCAAATTGAGCTGACAACCGATAAAGATGTATGGAAGAAGCCATGCTGCCCAAATCAAACGGTATGCTACGGTAGCAGGAAGATCATGAAGTAAACTAACATTAGGTACACAGTTGGGAAAAGACACCATCACCAATAAAAAACACCAAGAAGTTTCAGTCTACCACCAACTTTTTCTTCAAACCGTAGACACAGTCTGTTGGCAGCTGGATATGTGAAAAATCTAGACAACTATCTAAAACAGAAGCCAGACACGTGTTTAATAATTCATGACGTTGTGTGTTGTGTTGACATGAGCGTGATTCGTAGGATATTGGATTGTAAGGACTATATTATGTCTACGGTTGAATAGTTAGGTTACATAATTAACGGTCTATCAAAGACTGCTGCAAAAGAAAACCAGTAATTACCCTAATTGCGTAACTTATTTTCATAAACAATTATGCTTAATTTGTTTCATTTTGACAGTTCAACAACATTCATTGCGTTATTTACGTTGTTGAGCAGATTATTTTTTTCCAACTTATGAAGTTATGAAGCAATAGATTAGCAATCTGTTTCAAATCGAAACAGATTGTGTTGTATTACGCAATTAGGGTACAGGCTTTCAGAGCGTGCATTCTGAAAGTGGGCAACGTCGCAAATAGATGTCAAATATTTCGCTGTTTTGATTAATTTGGCAATATTACCACAAGAATAAAAAACGAGCAGAAGGCAAGCTTCCTAACAGAGTTCAAAATTCTTACCTACTTTCATAGGGCTGTCACTCGGTTATTACAGATTAAAAAACCGGGTAAGTGCGAGTCGAGATTCGGCGATGAGCACAGACGGACGGACGGATGGATGGACGGATGGACAGCTGGACAGACGGACAGACGGACAGACGAACGGACACGCACTGTGACTGAGGTGATCCCGTGAGTTTTCCGTTTTCCAATTACGGTACCGAACCGGTAATTATTTTAACAGTTTGTTTAAAATTAAGTAATACCTATTTAATTAATCATACTGTGAAATAATTATACACACAATGCGTGCATCGTTGTTGAACTGAGACCCTCCCATTTTTGAAGTCGGGTAATAAAATGAGCAGTGGTGGCCCAGTGGTAACCAGTGGTACCGTGACTTACGAGTCTAGGGTTCGAACCCAAGCAGGCATTTTATATAAATTATTTCATTACCACTGCTCTCAAAACGGTAAAGAAAAACATCGTGAGGAAACCGGCATGTCCTAGAACCAATAATTCGAAAACATATGACATCCACCAACCCGCACTGAGCCTGCTTGGTGGATTACGGCCCACTCGCTCTCACAGAAAGAGGAGGGCTATTTCCCAACAGTAGGAACATTATACCTAGGCTGATTAAGCTTATATGCTAATAAAATACGATAGTAAAGTATGTAAGTAATTATTTATACTGTCAAATAGTTATACATACATAGATGCATACGTTGCTTGCTTTTTTTGAAGTTGGTTACTTATTAAAATACCGTGACTTATAGACGGACGGACAGACGGACATGGCGAAACTATAAAGTTTCCTTTCTGGTTTTACTATTTCACGAACGTAAGTGGTACCTACAAACCTACTAAAACAAAAATACGAAACAAATAGGAGACAAACAATAACTCGCTAATATAGGCGGTAAACCATAAGATTAATAAATAATAATTCTTATGGGAAAACTTTATGGCCATCTTTATTTAGGATACTACCTATCTCGTAACTAAATAATTCTGCAATAAGCATTAAAAATGAGTAGGTATGGGTAGATATAGATAATAACTTGACAAAATCCTTTGGATAAAAAAATAAACCTTGCTTTTCCTACTATTATTGATACACACAATACTTATAACAATTTGCCATTTTTATTAACCTAAATGTCCGCGTCACTCGTACCGCTCTGGCACACGGCGCGCGGCGTACCCCTGAACGTTGGCTTCCGAATGAGCCGGCTCAAACCAGTTTGCCTCTAGCGGGCGCCGGTGCACCCCCCGCGCGCCTTGTCTGTGACACTGCACGCACACAAAGCTGTGCGTGTAGTAGTGATCTCGCGCAAAGCGTTAGTATGAAGCTTGCAGTCTGTTCCTTTTTTAGTCTTGTGATATTACTGTATGGAAATATGAAATACTAGCTGCGCCCCGCGATTTCAACCGCGATCCCGTGGGAATATCGGTATAAAAACTATCCTATGTGTTAATACAGATTATAAACTATATATGTTTCAATAACGTCAATGATGAATATTTTATGTCTACTCTGTTTTGATGTCGTATTTACATTATACTAGCTTCTGCCCGCGGCTTCGCCCGCGTGGATGTCGGAACGTGTAACATGTCCTAAATCAGCGGGGTAATTGCGTAACACACTTACAATAGCAATGGGTTTCATTTTGAAAGCTCAAAAACATTAACTGCGTTATTTACGTTGTTGAGCAGACGGATTTCTCGAACATAATTACGAAGCAATATCTTCCACCCGTGGTTTTGCCTGAGTGGTAAATTGATAAAAGTAACCTATGTCCTTCCCCAGGCTTTAGACTATTCATCACAAACAGCTCAGCAGATTAGCCGTGAAACATACATATATACACAGATAGATAGACGGACAGACAGACAGAGTTACTTTCGCTTTTATAATGTCAGGTAGGGATTGGTATGCATATATTTATTATTGAAGAGGATTAGTTAAGATTTAGATAATAGCGGTTTTACTTGTCGTACGGTAGCAGCAAATAATAAAAACTGAAAGAATTTGATTAAAGTATATAAGTAAGTAATTATCGATATGTTTTGACGGTTGTACTTACTGCAATAAACTTCTGTAAACTATGTTAAATGATTTGTTTTGTTCAGCGAAAACATGAAGATTTTGTGACTTAGACACACGTGAGCAAGCTACGTAGAGCTGACCGTGGGAAAAACATGGCGTGCCCAAATGTATCCCTGCTACCTTTAAAGTTTGACCTTGTGATTTATTGATCGTCATCGAAAATGCAACCTTTAATGGGAACTGCAGACGTTTAAAATTAAAGGGTAAGTTATTGGGTATTATTGGGATGCGTGGTATAAGCACATTGTCTCCCTTAGCTTCTCCAGTTAAAATTGTGGCCTTCACAATATGCCTCCCTAGTTCAGTGACCCGCAATCTAGTACCGTTGCATAATCTCGGTGCGTCCAAGTTGCGCATTAACAAAACGGGTATACCTACCTACTGAATTGTTAATGAATAAAATGAAATCAAGACCTACCTTTAATTCAAGATTAGACTTACGCTTTCGCGGCATTATTGCAAGTACTATTTAAAAAAAACACAAAAAGGTGGTAGGAATAAAAAAAAAACTGTCTTTTTACTACTTTCAACACAACCTATACCTAAACCTAACCGTTATTCTCAAATTAAACAAACTAAAAAAAAATACAATCTTTAACTAAATAACCAACCAAAAAAAAAACAATTCTTATTAAAATAAAAACGAATCTTTATTATAAAAATACTACCTAAAAAATTATAAATCGCTTCCGAGTCGAATCCACTGTGAAAAAATCGCCGAATTTACACAACCGTCAATGACGTCTGCCCTCACGCGTCTGCCCGCGTTCGGTTCGGGTCGCGCACTCGGCGATCGCGCGTCATTGCCTATCCCGCCCCTCCACCCTCGTTCTGCGCGCCCGCCGTCGACTCATCGCAGATCATTCTTATCGTTCTAACTTTTAAAATATTAGTCCAAATTACTTAGTGTAAAAGACAAATTTTATCTACATTAAATACCGAAAGCGATGAAGGTATTTATTTTGATACGAATTAACTAAATACTCTAAAATATGCAACGTAAAAAAAGTATTCAATTTAAATGTATTTATAGCTCACTATTTTGGCTATAATGGCTTCCACATAAAAGGTAGATATATGCTGTCGCGGACTTTTATTTAGAACTCTTTAAGACAAACAACCCCACAATACATTCTTTTCATGTAACTCCAGCGGTTTAGGCAGCGCACGCAAAGATAGATCTCAGAGGGCAGGAATTTTTCTGACTTACTTGATACTTATCGTTATATTATGGCTAAATCACATAAAATCTTTATAAATTGTAGCCTATGTGTTATTCTGATATATAAGCCACATTACTGTAAAGTTTCATTAAAATCCGTTCGGTAGTTTTTGCGTGAAAGAGTAACAAACATCCATACATCCATCCATCCATCCTCACAAACTTTCGCATTTATAATATTAGTAGGACTAGTAGGATTATTAACTAGCTGCGCCCCGCGGTTTCACCCGCGTAAGTCTCGATCCTGTGGGAATATCGGGATAAAAAGTATCCTATGTGTTAATACAGATTATAAACTATCTGTGTGCCCAATTTCATGCAAAACCGTTCAGTAGTTTTTGCGTAAAAGAGTAACAAACATCCATCCATCCTCACAAGCTTTCACATTTATAATGTAGGATGGCTAACTAGTGAACTAAAATATTGATTAAAATGCAATAATTGTCGTAACACCGAATATTTAGTTTTAGATGTAAAAAAAGTATTTGGAAACTTTCCAAAATGCCTTTTTACATCTAAAACGGTTTCATCGTCAAATTATTATAGCAATTCATTATTAAAATTCTAGTTCATTAATTAGCGATATTTCATATTTCCATACAGTAATATTGCCAAATTAATCAAAACAGGTAAATATTTGCGACGTTGCCAATTTTTTGAATAAACGCTCATAGACAGGGTGTATTGCCCCGACACGTGCTAAATATTTTCGAATATTTGGGCAACAGGGAATTATTGAATTCAGGACCTACACACCAGTCGTTGTCCTAGCCACTCCTTGATATAAAATAGGCTCATGAGATATTTTTTCTGCTGGGGAGGTTGTTATGCCACTTTTCCCAGCTAAAGCACTAGAACGTGGAAAAGGGCGGGCAATTTGGGGGACTATCTAATGTTACTGTAACGTACAAAAAGTGCTGATTCTAAGTCTAGTTAAAATAAATTACTTTTATTTTATAAAATTACTGGTGCCGAACCCAGGCGGGCGCTTTACTTTGTGTAAATTATTTCATCATCACTGCTCTCAAAACCGTTAAGGAAAACATTGTGAGGAAACCGCATGTCCTAGAACCAAAAATTCAAAGACAATGTGACATTTATCAACCCGCACTGGGCCCGCGTGGTGGATTACGGTCCACTCCCTCTCACAGAGAGGAGGCCTGTGTCCCAGCAGTGGGAACATTATAGGCCAATTGTGGTATGGATTTTATAAAATTACTGGCGAAATGTTGGTACAGGGTGTTTAATTTGTTTGTGCATGCTCCCCTTTGCACAGTAACAGACGTTTCGTATAATTAATGAAGTGTTGACATTGACAAGTGTTGACAAACAATAGCGTGATATAATCAAAGTGTAGTGTAGTATACAGATATTAGCCGTCAAGTGTTTAGTCTATGATAGCACAATGTTGGTGATTACATTGTTCGCTAAATGCTTTCACACTTTTTTTGAATTTAACGGCGCATTCACTAATAGCAATTAGTTAATTGGAAATTCGATTGTTTTATTTAATTGACTTTATAATGGGTTTCGGTTCCAAGAGTAAGGGAATTAAGGCTTTAATTAATATGAAATGCAATCTTGCAAGTACCAATATTAGACCCGCTCAGAGTTCCACCTTTGAAAATGTTCTTCTTATGCCCGTTTTCTCTTTCCACTTAGTGACACTTAAATGAATCGCTAAATAAAAGTGCACTGTTGAATTTTCAACTCTCAGCGCCGAGCCTGGCGTTGAAAATCCAACAGTGCACATTTATTTAGGGATTCATTTAAGTGGCACTTAGTTGTCGGTGAAAACGTGCATTAGTGCAATGACCGGGTCCAAGAGCTGTCAGTGTCATCATTGTTGTGGAATATTGACACTCAGCTCTTGTACGCGGTTTATGTGTGCTGATTGCGTTCAATTTCATTGGTGCGGTTCGCTGTAAAACGTTTAAGGACTTATCTTCCAGATTTCCTCTATTGTCATTGTCAGTATTGTCAGTGCATTAGGCTGTGCGTTGTCAGACTGTCAGTCACGAGAATATTTTACTGTGTTTAACATCTGCTTAATAAAATAAAAATCTTTTATTCATGCACTCAATAGACAACGCCTAGCCTAAAACACTCGAGTCTAGAAACATAAAATTTTGCAAAAGGGTTCCTTATACAGAGTGGCAGGGCCATCGACGCGCAAACTGCAACCATGAATTCAGCACATGATTCTCAACTACCTTGCGTAAAATATTTTGGTCGGTTATAAAAAAAACTGCTGTTTCATAGAAAAGTGCAATACCCACGCGGTCAAAATGTACGGAAAATCATTTATTTTTTTAAATAACGGACTAATAATTTCAACGAGAGTTCAGAATCGTATGTACTGCATTCATAGTAACACGTTGCGCGTGAATGTCCCTGCTACCCTGTATAACTTGGAAAATTTATTAGGGGATGAAAATTTGTATGGAAATTCGTCATTTCGGGAAAAATCCGGCACACGGCTTGTAACATAATTATGAAAATTTAATGTTGTTTACGTACCCATCCTATTCCGTCGTGGAAGGGTGTGTCTTCCCAATTGATCTCAGGAAATCGCTGAAGGACTACGCCGCTGTTCAGACCGCCCCCTGAAATAAAACATATTTAGGTAAGTTTATAAAAAGAGTAACCGTGGAGTTTCTTGCCGGCTCTTCTCCATAGGAAACGACCAATTGGAACCGTGTACCTAGCTTCTGACGTTTCATAAGTGCCCATGTAGGTTTATGTGAAATAAAATATTTTGAATTATTTACACCTCTGACTAACTAACCCTTCGGAAAAAACAGGCGAGACATAACAATGTTATGTTATGTCAACAAAAAAACTGCCATTATTTCTCTTCTATCGTACATTTCGTAGAAAGAGGTTCCGGTTCTTAGCCCTAAGAACAATGTAATCGCTGTTATATTTATGCAAAATAACGGTTCGCCACACATATTGTGTTGTTCTGTCGTAGGAGGCCGAGCATGAGGTAGTGAAGTGTCGAGCCAATGGTATATCGATAGTTGAGTAATCGAAAGATTAAAATATTGTTTAAATTACCTGCAAGAGTAGCAAAAGTAATGAAAATCACACATTTGCTTACAGGTCATTTTATTTTATGTAATTTAGTGTAGATATGAGACTTCTAAGACCGCCTTTGATGAGTTTGTCTGTAAAGGTGTTATAATTCCGATTAATATAAATATTTATTTTATTTATTTATGTAACAGGGTTAGACTGAAGACAGAGTTGAACTGAAATGGAAAGTATGATCATAGTGCAGAGGCCCTCAGCGGTTATCAACGATGATAAAAACAAAAATCTTCATTCCATCGATATTTCTAGGTTCATAATTTGGCCAGAGGTAGTCATTATTGTAGGGTAGTGTGGGACGCCCCCCAGCTAGATGGACCTAAAAGGGTGGCTGGGATGCAGTCGCATGCGGAAGGCGGAGGACAGGGTATTATGGCGCAGCCTGGATAAGGCCTATGTCTAACAGTGGACTGTTATAGTCTGAGTTGAGTCATTATTGAAGCTCGAATCATCGATACATTTACTAATACTATCGATGTTTCTGGACTCATAATGACCCCTGTACGTCCAACACTAGTTGTCGTGCGTTCAGCAGATCAACACTGATTGTGTGTCGTCGGGACAATGAATGTGGAACGTCATACTTACAACACAAGGTAGAATTACTATAACAAAAATGTCAATACTTACTATAGAATGTTTGGAGATAGGTTTGTTTTTAATGACAATGAAGTGTATGTTAATATCGTTATTGTGAATTGAAGGCGTTCATAGAGAAAACATAATATTTAGCCCAAACACTTGGAAAGTGGAGAAAGGCATTTTAGGAGCTGTCATTTGTAACTTTGACGCGGATTGGAATTTTGCATTTGATTAATTGAATGTTAATTTTAGTATCTGAATAAAGATCACGAAATCACCGCCAAGACCAAAGTAAGATTAGAGAGTTACATATTCAAATTCCCAAATAAAATAAAACGGGACTTTACAGGGAACGTCAAAAAGTACTGAAGACCCGAACTAAACCACCTTAATCATTTACCATCAAACTAAGTAGAAAGTCAAAACAAAGTCATTGCTCCAGGCGAAACTTTGCAGATCCTCACTGACATTCCGGACGAGAAATAATTGCAAGTATAAATAAGAAATTCATAACTCTACTTAAAGCAGTCGAGTAAAACCTATACCCACATAATGCTTGCGTAGTAAGCATAACATCGGACATTTGCAAACTGGCAATTTTACTATTAGAATGTTAATTTTACTGTCAACTTTCACCCATTACTTCTATCCTCATCTGCGAAACGTAAAACATAATACATTAGCTGCTTAATATGCTGTTCAAGTCAAAAAGCCTCCTGAGAGAAAGTTCTATTATAATAGTTGACTGACAAGTCGAGTAGCTTGTCACGAAACTAGTTCTACAACCGAACTACGTCAAAAACAGTTAGTTTTCCTTGAACCTTCCAAGAAGCAAACAAAACGTATAAGCTCATGCAGTGGTGATAATATAAGTCAAAATTGCAGGGTTAGGCATTATTCTGGATCGCCCGGAGGGCACGGTGGAGGTCTGCCCGGCTTGGGCCGAGCACCGCCGTGTCCTTGTGGAGGCGACCAGCGGCGGTGATCTCTCGCGTCCGGCCCTGGTCCAGGCCATGGTACGGAGCGAGAGAGCATGGGAAGTCGTCACCTCCTTCGCGAGCATTACTGCTTCGCGGCGGAACGCGTGAGGGAGAGGCAAATTTTACGCCCTCACGCCCCTAACCGCCGTAGGAGACGCCCTGGGCGTCGGGAATCTCAGGCCGATTCCCGGCCACCGTAGGCACGGGCTTGCGGACGGTGCGCAATGGGTAGCTCATCGTCCGATTAAGACCAGGCCCGGGTCGACAACGCGTTGTGTTCCACGCGCGCCTCAAAGAGATGTCAGCACAACTGATGGGGTCAGCTAGGGCCGATGCCTGCCGAGGTCGCGGGAAAGTCCTAAACACAACAGTCTCAAGCACTGCCTAGAGACACTTGTCTTTTTAAGTCTCCTATTTATGCGCGGACTAAATATAGAATCCTGCTCGTTGCTGAGTCGTCTCAGCTGGGTCAAGGACGCGGTCAAATGAGACCATCAATTCTAATTAAACAAGCCTTCCTCGAAACCTGGAGATTGCGTTACTTTGTTGTTTGTTTTGAATTTAAAGTCAGTAGTAATTTACTTAACGAAGTGGTTACAATAAATTTAATGAAGACACTGGTGCCGATTCCCTTGTTCACAAACCAAACTAAATTTCAGTTCAGTGCATCTTTTTCTTTCTATTTCATTAAGAAAAGGACAGAAGATAAATTTTTGTTTAGTCCTGTCAAATTAATCAGCGCCTGTCACTACTCCATACAAGTTAAGACGTGATTAAAAACTTGCCGACTAAAATTACGTCAATTTACGTCAAGCGCTGATTAATTTGACAGGACTAAACTAAAATTTATCTTCTGTCCTTTTCTTAATGAAATAGAAAGAAAAAGATGCACTGAACTTAAATTTAGTTTAGTTTGTGAACAAGGGAATCGGCACCACTGGGTGATAAAATATAGGATGGTGATGATTTAGAACAAATGATACTTAAATGATTTTATTTCTCTATGTAAGTTTGTTCAAACACTTTTGCCCAAAATCATATTTTAAAAAGTAGATGAGGTCGTCGTTTCCTATTCGAGTACTCTAACAAGAAAAGCCGAAACAAACAGAGGTCTCTTTTAAAACCCGGACATAATCTTGGTCGATCAAGGGAGGACCATGTGAGGATGACCATGAAAATTGGTGTCTGAAATAGTCTTGAGGAAAGAACCACACGGATTTGAATGGACCTGTCCAGTCAATGCACGCATTTGTCAGCAATCGTGCAGCTCAACTCAGAACTTAACGATTCCATGAACAATACCCAAGAAAGAACATTATGGCAGGCCGCATAAAGTACATTGAATGTACTAAAGTTAAACACAAGAAGAACAGCCAATAATATCATAAAATTGGATGTTACAATTACAAATTCAAGGCGTCTGGCAACTTCTATATGTGACCGATCAATTAAGACAATAGTATTTCGATAACCATCATAAAATTTTGCCCACCGAAAGCACTAATAAGCAAACGAATCATGTTCTTTCTACAAATAATTACAGATAAAAAAAAATAATGGGCAAAGGAAAATAAGGCACTTTTTTTTTGGGTGGGAAATCACCAAATAACTTCTCCCGCTCTGGGTGGAGCGGGAGGGCGTGTCAGACTCTTACTGACTAAAACCCACCCGTGTTCCTTCAGTTGCCGTGTTGCCAGGGGGCCACGATTTCCCTATCGGTTTTCTTCGAACCCCCGGCAGGCATTGGCCCTAGCGGACCCCGTCAATTCTGCTGACATCTCTTTGAGGCGCGCGTGGAACACAACGCGCCGTCGACCCGGTCTTGGTCCTTATCGGACGGCAAGCTGCCCATTGCTCACCGTCCGCAAGCCCGCGCCTACGGTGGCCGGAAAAATAAGGCACTTAATTCAGCAAAGGTTCAGTTCAACATCTATACATACTTAACATACATTAAAGCCGCTTTTCGGGTTTGTCTATATAACCCCGTTGTTCTTCTAAACTGCGTAACGGATTTTGATGCGGTTTTCGCCATCATTTAGAGCATTTATTCCGGATGACTTATGTGGATAACACATTAATATTTAAATTACATATAATAAAGAAATCTCGATGTTTTGTCAAGTCATAAAAACCGTGCAAAGCAGGCCCAGGTCAGTTGTGTACACACGGCTACACATCAAGCTAAACAAATCCAGTATAAGCTGACCTCACATTGTACGGAAATCCTATACAATGCGAGATCAGCATAAACTGGAAATGTATAGCTTGATGTGTAGCCGTGTGTACAGAACTATTATTCCATATTTCCTGAAAGCTCCGGAATCCATGTAACACTTCATTGAACACGACTGCTTTCCATTCAACCGAGTAACGAATAGCTTTTCAATTTCGTAATCGTTTCAGTACAAAAATATTTCCAGTTGTAATATTTAAGTGGTATTTAGCAGGTCATTCGAGACTTATGAATAAAAGATGGTTTATTTCAGGCTTTTCCGTCCGGTTTTTCTAATTTGCATGAGAAATAAAATTTGTTGGATGCAACGTATTGTAATGTATAGAATCAACTTCTTCTAACTTAGACATCAGGTGCTGCTGGGAAGTTCGTTGCGCCACTTCTTCCTTACTTTAAGCTCCAGGAAGTAGTGAAGGGCGGGCGTTTTGGGGGACCTTCACACAGCAGCTTAATTTGAATAAATTACTTTTGAAGTTGACTGACGCTGAAGTGGTGTAACTTCTAATTTGGTCTTTCGAGTTTTTTTTTTTGCAAACAACTCCCTTTTAAAAGTTTCTGGAATAAATAACGTGTTTCACATCCAAGGAACTCTTGCATATTTATTGGTACTTTTGTCAGAATAAGCCCCATTGGAAGCACTGATCAAACATTCGTAAATAACTGAAATTCCGACGAAAAAATGTACGGCAGAGTTCATTTCATATTCATTGCGAGTTCGGGGATTCGAGGTCGCCATTTTTAATGCTCTTCACGTTTTTGGCAGGCGGTTTTAAAATTATAAGTATATTAAGTACTAACGCTCTTTTGAGTGGCTTTTTGATAAGTTTTGGCCTTTTATGTGGCTACCTGTTACGTAACTTCTGCCCGCGACTTCATCCGCGTGAAATTTCTTGTTTTCTTATAAAACATATCTTACGACAACACCTGGCGTTTATGGATTACTCGAAGGCTTTCGACAGCCTAACGCACGAAGCCATATTCTCGGCACTCAAAAAACACGAAATAGAACCCACTTACACCTGTTACAAAAAATATATAATCATAATAGAATCTACAGCAGCCATCCACATAAATACACCGGGCCATCCTTCCCAATTCAACGAGGAGTCAAGCAAGGCGACCCGCTGTGTCCCTAACTCTTCACAACTACGCTGGAAAAGGTTTTTCAAAAATTAAATCTGCACTGTCGGGACAAGGGTATTGTCTTCGGGGAAAGTCGATTAACCAATCTACGTTTCGCCGACGACATTGTCCTGTTTTCTTCCTCTGCAGTTGAGCTAGGCCAAATGCTCTGGGCCACGGCAGTCTTCAAGTCAGACTTTCGATGATCATGTCGAAAACCTACCTGATGACTAACATCATCGAACGTAACGTAGAAATTGGGAAAGTGGAGGTTGAGTATGTCCATAAGTACATTTACCTCGGCCAAGTAGGTTCCAGGCGAGACGGGGCAAAATAGTCGCTCGCTCGACGTATAGAAAACGCCTGGAAGTCGAGGTCGATGAATCATCTCATGAAAGGACCTCTCTCGCTTTCACTAAAACGAGAGCTCATGGATATATGCATTCTTCCCATCCTCACCTACGGAGCGCAACGCTCTAACAAAGCGTCAAAAGTCCGCACTTGGAGTCTACCACCAGGCTATGGAACGAAGTATACTAAGTGTCGAACTCACAGACCGCATAAGGAACTCTATAATTCGTTCCAAAATACAAATAGCGGATGCAGGCCGCACAGAGTGGAACTGGGCTGACCACATCAGTCGCATGTCGGAGCAGCAATACGCAAAAACCACCACTCAGTGGATCCAAATAGCAGGAAACGACTACGCGGCAGGCCCAGAAAGAGATGGCGGGATGACCTGGACTCCTTCTTAAATTGTAAGATGCCTCCATTTGGGGATTGGCCCACAATCGCAGTGGACCGGGAAAAGTGGAAAGAGGAAAGGTAAGCCTATGCCCGGCAGTGGAACAATAGAAGCTCCGCATCACATCGCATCGCCCGCCCGCGCTTTTACTGACTTGGTTTTCGCTTAGCGTTCTTTCTTTATTTTTTTCCCTTTTTGCTCGGCTCCTAACGGTCGTAGCGTTATGTTAAATAGCCTATAGTTAACCTTCCTGAAGAATTGAGCTATCAAATGCAAAAATATTATAATACCCGTGTCGCGCCCACGATATCGCGCTTGTCTGTACGAGCCTTTAAACCGGTTTTTGAAAACGTTCTCACTTCGTTTTCGTTCCAACAAAATGTTGTAGAAAGAAGAACGAGAACTGTTAGAAACGTTTTAAAAACGTTATTTTAAATAACGTGTCCGAGCCAGAGCCCTGGTTTTTGAACTACATAGTACCTACACCCACATTTTGCCAGTTATGTTTAAATCCCATGTAATAGAGGGCGAGTCTATTGCCATCAACCGGGCACAAATCGAGACTCCGGACTGCAACTGAGAAATTCCTGATGGAACCACCTAATAACACTGCCTGACTTGGGAATCGACCTCCTGCTCAGCAGTTGCGCTTGCAATCACTAGACCAACAAGGCAGTAATCCTAAACTACTCGTTTAATAGTTTAGGATTACTGCCTTGTTGGTATTATAATATTTGTATACGTTCTCGAAATCGGCTCTAACGATTTCGATGAAAGTTGCAATATAGGGGTTTACGGGGGCGAAAAATCGATCTAGCCAAGTCTCATATCTGGGAAAATTTGTTTTCTCCGTATTTTCACCCGAGCAAAGCTCGATCGCTCAAAGTTTAGAACAAGATAATGAATAATGACATGAGAATAATAACATTAGAAAAAAACTTTTTACAAAAAAAAAACAACCGACTTCAAAAAAAACACTACAAAGTGATAAATAACTTTAATTTCGGAAGTCGGTGTCTTTGGTTTTGAATTTTCGTTCTTTGTCACCGACTTCCGAAATTAAAGTTATTTTTCACTTTGTAGTGTTTTTTTTGAAGTCGGTTGTTTTTTTTTGTAAAAAGTTTTTATTTTTCACTTTTTAGTTGTGATACCTACCCCACACAAATTCGAATACCACTACCTGCTATGTAAATAACAGTGACAGGAAGTTATCATAATATCATCCACATACTAAGCGAGGTAAAAATACGTATTATTGAAGCTAACTCAAAAACTACCCACGTAAAGTTTATAAAATTTATATGGGATCACCTCTGAAGTATGATCTACCAAACAAAAAGAATCATCAAAATCAATTCATAATTGACGGAGTAATCGCGTAACAAACATACAAAAAAAAAAAAACAACATACAGTCGAATTGAGAACCTCCTCCTTTTGGAAGTCGGTTAATAATGACAAGGCAGCATGGAATTAGTAAGTACCTACTATCATGGCAGCATGGAATAAGTAGGTACTATACATGAATTAGTATGATTCCTATACTTATTAAATGAGCATTCTCTATTTTCACCAGAACAGAGCTCGGTCGCCCAGGTACTGTAGTGTTACGAATAATTGAAACGCCCATTTTATGGGACTGCACAGGCTAATCAAAATAGCTAGCAAAGTTTCGTTTGAACAATTTAATAAAGAATTTATTACGGTTAAGGACTTAAGGCCTTACAAGCTTAATTAGAATGCACGCGTCTAGACGGATTTGAAGCGGGCGTTGTTTTGTTGCATTACGTCATCCGCCATCATAACTGCGAACTGTGATGTCATTTTATGTATGTCATGTATTGATTTTGTTATTTTGGATTTTGTTGTGGTTCAAGAACGCCGTATTTTTGAAGTGAGAACTTCTTTAGACGCGTTGGGCATTTTTGAGATGGGAAAAAACAATTGAACTCGCGACACCGTTACCGACACCTCATTTTTGTAAACGCGATTGTGCTATTTATTCATATTACGTTACGGATCAATGTTATATGCAAGTATTTTTACTTTCAAGGTTTTGGAAGTATTTTTTATGCTAACGCGATTGTGCTCTTTATTTAGATAAGCTTACAGACCAATGTTCTTTACAAGTATTTTTCTTCCACCAAGGCGATCTTGTTCATGTTTTCACTTCTGTCGCCGCTTCTGTAGCTGTCTTGTTTTTTTTTTTTTACCCTCCCCTGCTTAGCACGGATGCCGGGTGCAACGATATTAACTAAAGCAACTAATAAAAGGTATTAAACAAGGCATATGTGAGCGGGAAACGCTGGGATGGGACATCCTAGAAGGACATAATATAGTGTAAGTGAACATTGGCGATATTGTGCGTGGTACTCGCAACCAGCGTGTTTAAACGTAAACGACGCCAGAATTGGCCTGCAGCAGCACAGGGAAATAAAGAGCGGCAAAAAAAGAAGAGGCCTTTCCCAAAGAGGGGTAGTACTTATGTTAGTTTTTACAATTTTATTTGTGTAATATAATATTTTATTTTTATTTTAATGTGTATTTATTTTTTTAAATCTATTCATCAAATGTAAGTGTTTTAATGTCTAAATAACAGCTTTTAAGTTTTTACTAAATGCATATGAAAGTACAATATACGGTACTTATAAAAAAAAAAACTTTTTTTTATTTGTATTTCTGTCTGTTTATTCCGGCAAAACTCAAAAACGGCTGGACCGATTTTGATGGGACTTTCGCAGGTAGATAGCTGATGTTATAAGAAGTAGCTGAGGCCAGTTTTACTATAGAAAAATAATTAGCGTCCATGCGGACGAAGCCGCGGGCAGCACAGCTAGTTAAAGAATAAAGATGCTTTACTATTATAATTATTATAATCTTAGCAAGCGTTAAAGAAAACAGCACAAAAACATAACTATTCCGAATCACAACGATAGCGTCAAATTGTCTATGTAGAGATGGGCCGAATGTGGTTTGAACCGAATCCGAATTTCAGCCGAACATTCGGTTAAAGTGAAAAAAAGTTCGGTCGAAGATCGACCGAACTTCGATTCAATTTCGCGCGCTTTCTCAAGAGTGATACGTCGTGACTTGTTTACGCATTTACTTCAATTATTGCTGGATGTACCCCGCCCGCACACCGCGCTTCCACCGCGTGGCCTAATAAGAACAGATTTTCAAGACTAATAAGAATAACTGATTTAATTTAAGGTTTACATTTACAATGTTCATAACTAAAATAAATGACCATGAGTGAGTAAAAGACATAATTTTATTTTACAGTAATGCTATTCTAATTCTATTAAATTCTAGTCAAAATAGTGCAAGTAAGTATTATTTTCCTACTGCCGAATGTTCGACATCTGAATCGAATTTCGGCCGAATGCCGAAGTTCGGTTCAAGCTGCCGAAATTCGGTTGAACCGAATGTGAACCGAATTTCGGCCCGTCCCTGTTTATATGTATATGCTATAATTATGTAGGTATAGCACGCTTTAATTTGTTGTATGTCAACAATATTTACAAGTCAACTGTTTTATCGTGTACAATACAAACTACTACAATAATTTACATTAGAATAGCAACACAATCTCTTGGCATTTGAACCGCAAGTTGACTTATGAGCCCTTCACATGTATAGTTCAGTTCATCTGATGCCAAGCCAAAAGTTCAAGGCATTATCGCAGGTGCGTGTACGACATTAAATTGCAAAAAAGTTAAACTAACAGGTTCATTTTAACTGTAAGTGTTAATTTTGCTCAGCGAAAATATTCTAAGTAGTCTTGTTCACCTTAGTCTTGACAGGTCACCCTTCATGCTGGTTATATTTAATGTGCATTACAAATGTATCTCACCTGTCCTTGTCCCAATTTACTTGAGATCTGCAACACGACTTCTTTACCATGCCCAGTTCTTGTAATCATTGTTTGATAAAGGCTCTTGTTTAATTTGAAAGTTTCAAATGTTTCCCGTCACCTGCCGCCAATTCATCAACCCACTGGCAAATATAGGAAATTACTGTTGTATCTCCCGCAGCTGATTCAAAATCAAAAGACATTTATTCAAATTAGGCTGAGAATCAGCACTTTTTGAACGTCAAAATTACAAAAGTCAGTCCCCCAAAACGTCCACCCTTCACCACTTCCTAGTGCTTTAGGTGGGAAGAAGTGGCGCAACAAACTCCCCAGCAGCACAGCTGTCTGTTAAGTTAGAATTTAAGTAGCTAGAATTAATTAGCTCATTACACACTCAAGCTATCCATACACACACTCTCGATCAAATCTACCAACCGTTTTCTCAAACGATCCATAAACAAACCAACGGCCATCCGTTTCTACGCATCATTTGTAGTTTTGTACTTTAGTTTCACACACACCACGCTACACGCTCAGATTACGTGTAAAGAACGATGTTTTTGTATCATAATCGCTCCACTGAACATTGTACTCACTTGTACAAAGGCAAAGGACAAAAACTGTGCTGACTAAAGCGAAGAAATCGCTTTATGTGGGTAACACACGAGTTTTACGACAAGAAAGGAGTTTTGGCGTAAAAAGGTTTGAGTTATCTCGAATTTTTGTGGAAGAAATGTCTTTTGTATTTGCCCAAAAAGATAGCAACTTTTTGGGAAAATAGGGACAGGTTATTATCACATTTTCTCAGCTTTATTTTCTGTTAAGTTATTCATACCTTGCTTTGCGAAGCACGGCACTTCCATTTCAAATACGAATCGCAAAGAGGATTAAGTAATAAAAGTTAACGATTTAATACCAAGTGCTAGTACCTATTTGTGAAAGCATGGAACTGCATAGACTCCTAACTGTAGATACTGAATGTATCACGTTTCAACATTGCATAACTGGAAGGCTAACTGGTCTCTTTATGCTTAGAGGCCGCGCAGCCGGTTCTACATGTTAAGATGTTAAGCACCATCTCTTTACTACGCAGTTAAAGGAGGTAGGAGAAATTGATTTTAGTAATTTAAATAGGTTGTTTATATAGCATAACTTTCGTGGTGGAAACCATTCGATTATCAAATCGGGAGGGCGTGTCACTCTTACTGACTAAAACCCACCCGTGTTCCTTCAGTTGGCTTTATATTGCCAGGGGCCACGGTATCCCTTTCGGACAAACCCGTAACCCCGGCAGACAGCGGCCCTAGCGGACCTCTTTGAGGCGCGCGTGGAACACAACGCGCCGCCGACCCGAGCCTGGTCTTTATCGGACGGCGAGTTACCCATTGCTCACCGCCCGCAAGACTGCGAGATCGGAGTCCCTAGATCGCCAAGAGGCGAGGTTGTCCGAAGTTCCACTCGACATCGCCTTGCAATGAGCTCATAAGCCCTAAAACCTACACACCATTACTCAAACTTGCAAAGCATATCAATGTCAAAACGAATAACCAATTACCACCCGTTATCAATGTTTCTCTCGGCCTTCACAATCGTTTGCAAATTCGAACGGTTAATTACATCAATTAACGTTTACTCTAACAATGCTAAACATTTTGTAACGGCTTGAGGAAACATTGTGAGTACTTGCGTCGCTTCAGGAAAACAGTTGTACACAATTAGGAAAAGAATCAGTACAACAGTACTTCAGTTTCCTGTTGGTACATGTTCAATAGTCGTGGTACAGTATCGTTTTTGGGAGATTTTTAAACAAGCATGTATCTATATCGCATCGCCTGAAATCATACATAAAGCCTCGTGCGACGCGAAAAAACATGTAAGTAAACTTCGGGGTAGAACAAAAAAGAAATTTTTGGATACAAGCCGTATCCAAAAATTGTAGATTATTAAAAAATATTGACCACGTATTTTTTCTTATTTGACGTAATCAAAAGATTACGGCGATACATTGAGTTAAAATGTGGCATGACGTCACGCCTTGCTAGATTTAATACTGAGTTGTGACGTAGCGAGCCCCCCAACTTTAATGCGTGTTTTCTAAGTTATTTTTGATTAATATGATTAAGCAAAAAATACGTGCCTAATATTTTTTTATTATCTGAAAGACAGACTTAATAGAATTTCTTTTTTTTTTACCTAAACAACTACCGTATTACCGGTGTAGCGTCGCGCCAGTCGGCACGAGGCTTTATGCTTTATGCCTCTGACATCATCGCCAATAGGAAATAATTATAAACTTGTATTATAAAGTGTTTGTGTGAGCCGTAGCTTTCCGGTACTGCAACCTCGAGCTGACCAAAGCCACTGACTACTACCGACGAACGAAGAAAATGTGGAATAAATAACCAACCAAAGATATTGAAAATTTATTGACGATATTAGCCCAGACGGCAAATGTGGGGCTGTTCCGAGCCAAATGATGGGACACTTGCAACACCCCCGACGTTCCCTGATACCCGTGCGTTACAGGACTCTAATGGTAATGCTAAAATCATAGCTAATTTCTGAGCAGACACAATTTAGACTTCGACACGCTCAGAAGAAGACCAAACATCCTACCACAGTGAAATACCCAAGCATAATGCACGGATAGCACCACAACATAATAGAAACATGAAGGCTGGTCCTAAAGTCACCAACACTAAAGCAATTGACCACGGAAATTGGAGAGGCTTATGTCCAGCCATGAATTGCGCTCGTGTTAATAGCACATAACAATAAACTCCACAATGTTACACGAAACAAAGGAATCTGCGTGCGCGCAATAGAGCGAACTGAGCTGATTAAAACACTGCAATTGAATTTGAATAGAATTACTATGGCCCCACTCTATAATGCTACATACTTATGTTAATAACAAAACAGGAAAACGTAAAGAATGACAAATCGAGGATTCCATTCATGTCACAGACATAACAATAGCATGCATGAAGATGAAAGTGATATCAAAACAAAATTAAATAATTGACATTGAAACGTAACTTTGCAATAATATCGCTTCGCTTCTCGATGTTCGACATTAGTCACACGGTTCATGGACAAAGAAGTTCAGAAGGTTACTATGCTAATAGGAATCAAGAGGATTTTTAAACGTGTTTTGAGAAAATTACTGATAGTTCAGCGGCTGGAAAGTTCTAGGACTTTCTGTTAAGATTTGGGATAGTACTTCACCAGACTAGCGCCGGTCTAAACTTCGCTACTTAATCAGAGGTCTGCAAACAAGTAGAACTAGTCAATCTTGCCAAAATTTTATATAAACCCGGTTTTTCAGGGTTCTTGGACCACACCCGAACATCGAGACAACCATAGCAAGATAGACGCAGCCGCAGCCAAAAGCAATGAAATACAGAACAGCACAGTAAGAAATCAAGTCCTCAAACAACACTCAAAATCAAAGTAATTTATTCAAACTAGGCTGAGAATCAGCACTTTTTGAACGTCAAAATTACATAAGACAGTCCCCCGAAACACCCACCCTTCAGCACTTCCTAGTGCTTTAGTGCAGTGATGCCACAAACTCCCCAGCAGCACAGCTGTCTGTTCAATTAGAAGACATTAATTCTAAACAATAGTATGCAAATTGCAAAGTAATAAACTATGTTCGGTTAGAGTCCATGTTTTTCGTCCCAGTTCCATCATCAAAATCGCTTTTATGCTACAGTTGGTTTTCTGCACATCATGTTATGGCATGACTCACACGAGCACTCGTGCGAACGGTGACGTAATACTGATGCCAGATAGCAACTAGGAAATGGGCAAAAAATGCACTATTGTTGAACTTGTTGTGGTATTTTAATGGTAAAGGTTACATGACTGGCGTTCATGGATCGTACACTGATTTTAGTGTTCGCTAGTTTATTTGAGGTATATAGTTTTAACGTTCTTACATTATTTGAGAGCAGTGGTGGCCCAGTGGTAACGGCCGCGACTTACGAGTTGTAGGTCGTCGGTTCCAACCCAGACGCGCTTTACTTTGTGTAAATTATTTCATCACTACTGCTCTCAAAACGGTGAAGGAAAACATCGTGAGGAAACCGGCATGTCCGAGAACCGAAAATTCGAAGACATTACCAACCCGCACTGGGCCCGCGTGGTGGATTACGGCCCACTCCCTCTCACAGAGAGGAGGCCTGTGTCCCAGCAGTAGGAACATTTATAGGCTGATAATGACATTATTTAAATGAGTTTTGAATGCGACATGCGCCGGAGTGTCTGTCGTTTGTGTTCGGACATGTTCAAAAATGAATCACAACACAGAATCCTAGTCGTTTTGGTGTATGACTATTTATTTGGGAGATGACGGCAATGCCTTACTCATAGAAACATACAATTACACACACATTTTAATATTTCTCAAAAGCTCTCATAACTAGGAGCTTATTTTAAGTAATTCTGTTAATCTTTTGCACCCCGGCTTCGCACGGGTGAAACAATGTAGCGAAGTGACGACATGTCAAAACATCGAGATTACTGTGCTAAATCTATGTTAAATATTAATGTATTATACATATAAACCTTCCGGAATAAATGCTCTAAATGATGGTGAAAACCAAACCTATTGTGTAATTAGTTTAGGAGAAATAAGCGGTCAAACAGACGGACACGAAAAGCGACCTACTTTTAAAATAATAATATCTGGATGACTGTTTTTAGGGTTCCGTTAAAAAACGAAACCCTTATAGATTCGTCATGTCTGTCTGTCTGTCTGTCCGTCCGTATGTCACAGCCACTTTTTTCCGAAACTATAAGAGCTATGCTGTTGAAACTTGGTAAGTAGATGTATTCTGTGAACCGCATTAAGATTTTTACACAAAAATAGAAAAAAAACAAATAATTTTGGAGTTCCCCATACTTAAAACTGAAACTCAAAAATTTTTTTTTCATCAATCCCATACGTGTGGGGTATCTATGGATAGGTCTTCAAAAATGATATTGAGGTTTCTAATATCATTTTTTTCTAAACAGAATAGTTTGCGCGAGAGACACTTCCAAAGTGGTAAAATGTGTGTCCCCCCCCCTGTAACTTCTAAAATAAGAGAATAATAAAACTAAAAAAAATATATGATGTACATTACTATGTAAACTTCCACCGAAAATTGGTTTGAACGAGATCTAGCAAGTAGTTTTTTTTTAATACGTCATAAATCGTAAACTTATCGTTACTTGCTGCTACGGAACCCTTCATGGGCGAGTACGACTCGCACTTGGCCGCTTTTTTTTTAGGACTTTTTCTAAAAATTAAACCTAGCTAGATCGATTTATCACCCCCGAAACCCCCTGCATACTAAATTTCATGAAAATCGTTGGAGCCATTCCGAGATTCAGATTTTATCTACATCTAATACCTTTAAATTGCTCGTTTAAAGGTATTAGATGTAGATATAGGGGCTGTACGTTTTATTGCAGCTTAAAATGTTAAATCTTCAATTTCCCGTCCTCTCCCGGGCTGAGTCAGAAGGAACACCACAGGTAAATAATCAGCTGATTCATAGCTAAAACAGCATAGTAATGGAATTCGTTACTAGTAACTTGCGCACATAGTTTCAGTACTGCATACTTCATCAATTACTTTTAGCGTTGGTCGTAAAATGGTGAAAACTACTGAGAGTAAATGAATGAAATTCTTTAGTTTCAGGCAGATGGCAGACGATGTGTTTATTTCTAGATTTTGTTTTTTTTGCTAGCGAGACTTTTAGCAAAAATAATCTTAGTTTATCAACGAAATTCTATGAAACATTTGAGTTTAATCGTTATACTAATGGACGCATGCCATGTAGTTCATTACTCTATCAATCTGCCTAGCCTTTTCCCAACTATGTTGGGGTCGGCTCCCAGTCTAACCGTATGCAGCTGAATACCAGTACTTTACATGGAGCGACAGCCTATCTGACCTCCACAACCCAGTAACTGGGTAATACGATATCTCTTGGTAAGACTGGTTGTCGAGACTTTCAAGCTTCTGGCGATCCGTAACGACTGACAAAGATCTACAAATGACAGCCGGGATCAACAGCTTAACGTGCTTTCCGAAGCACGGAGGACTCTTGGTGTGTAAAGATGGTCACCCATCGACGGGCAACCCCGGCAAACGTAGCTTAATCTCATGGATCCTCAGTTCATTGCTCTATGTCACATAATATAAGCCAAAGTTGCTAGGCAATCAATCAATTTACACTGTATTCATGCGCCGCCAGTATTGGCGCACCGTGAAGTGTCTACAGAAGCCATAAATTGATCTACTTTCCATTCACTTGCTGACTCAGACTAGCTAAGCAGAAAACAGTTGATTGTTAGGCAGAGTAGCAATTGAACTAACATAATTATCTGATCTATTACTTAGGCTGAACCCGATCGTCCACCGCCAGCTGCGCAGGCCGGTTTGTACACGGAACACCATGCGTGTGGTTAGTAAAATTCTCCGATTTGTACACGGTGTTCCGTGTACAAACCGGCCTGCGCAGGCAAAACTGTGGTGAAGCTTGAGCGTGTGGTAGGCCCATAAGTTAGCTCGCAAAATTGAGCCAGTTCTTCATAAATGTGCGTCCACGCGGTGACTTCGTGTCGCTGGCACGACTGTTGTTCAAATTTTTGGGTCCAGAACTTCGCCACTTCCACGGCGTTATCGCACAGCGCAGAGGTCACTTTGGCTGCATGTTTGGGGCACAGAGGACATGGGTAGAGAGTAGTTTGTGACACAGTTCCACAAACATCCACACCCTGCTGCCGTTAGTTATAGTTAGGTACAATCGATATGACAGAAGAAAAATCTCAATAGAATTAAGAATAAGTTAAATCCGCTATGGACAGAATTAGATAAACTAAATTCTTCAAGGCAGAGTCTACGCCGGAGGATTCGTATACAAAACAACCAACACACAATATCAAAGCAGTTCTTGACCTTTCGAAATCGTGTAAAAATAATCACGACTGATAGATTTAATTTATTGCTTCACAGTTGTTGATGATAACGAGGCGAGGATAATTTGAAGCATCTCAGACGTTGATTGCGTTTACAGCAAAATTGAGTTTTAACTTTTGAAGTCTGAATCCATTCTAATATAATAAATGCGAAACTAACTGTCTGTCTTTACCTTTTCACGCCTCTCCTCGCGTTCCGAGGTCGCGATATCGGCGAGACACAAGGGCGTTTTATAGGATTTGACGGGTTAGCGGCTGACCAGGTTTCATTGAAATTTGGCACACATGTAGACTATGACCTGTTCCCGAGGGATAATTCCCGACTTCCATGCAAGCGAAGCCGCGGGCAAAAGCAAGTTTTACCATAAAATAAAAAAAGGATTGAGTGGTTTTATGAAACCACGGTAAAAGTGAAACTTCTATAGGCGCCGCCATATTGGCCTTGACTGCTCTGACGAGCCCCTTTCACCTTATCCCTACTCCGCGGCCGACCGTCACGCGACATGCAACACACAGACGAAAAAGTTTGAGACGATGTAATAAAAGTTTCATTTTAATAAATATTATTTGCAGGATGAATTTGATACGGCCACCAAGACCACTGCTTTTGGTTTTAGCAGCTTGAAGGTATGTGGGTTATGGAAATTTTAAAGATTGCCAAAGGGTAGGTCACTCTCTTCACAACAACATCCTCATCAGAACTACCGCTCAGAATAACACCTTGCCATTTCTTTTAGTAAATCCTTATTTAAATTGCAACCCACTTCTTAAAGCTAAGTGTTGTCATAGTGTCCCACATTTAATAACGAGTACTGTTTCCAAGTATCTTACGAATATCTAATTGTGAGTTGTGTGAATAATGCGAAACCATTTGCAAAGTCCACCTACTGACACAGACTAACAATATCAGAATAGCATTGATATACCTAAAATCAATGAAATATTTTTAGTCTGCGATTCAGTCTAGCTAAACGAAGCCAATCACAATACGCCTAGAGCTGCCGTGGGTAGACAATAAAGCTACGAGGAAATTGAATTTAGAATACAAAAGATGAAGGACAAAACTAAATCGGTTCCTTACAATTACTTAGCATTATGACAGTCTTTACATGAAAGACTTCAAATTACAACGGGATATTTTCGTACGCATTTTTTTGAAGTGAAAACTTCTTTAGGCGCGTTGAGCATTTTTTGAGATGGGAAAAAACAATTGAACTTGCGACACCGTTACCGACACCTCATTTTTGTAAACGCGATTGTGCTCTTTAATTATATTACGTTACGGATCAATGTTCTATGAATGAATGAATGAATGTTTATTTTTTGCTAAAAATGGTGCTTTACATTTCCTTATGCTTCATTATTAGCTAGGTTTACATTCTTTATTGAAATAAGACGCAAAGGAAGTACATTGCTTAAGAACTCCACACTAGGATGAGCCTGTCTCGTGGAATCCTTGCAAGTATTTTTACTTTAAAGGTTTTGGAAGTGTATTTTTTTTTTTTGTAATCGTGTTTGTGGTCTTTATTTAGATAAGGTTACGGACCAATGTTCTATACAAGTATTTTTCTTCCTGCACAATAAAATTGTTCGAGTTTTCATTTCTTACGGCACGGGTGCCACTGTTTTTTTTTTTTTTTTACAACTTTGAGGAGTTATAAGTGCGAAAGTGACTGTCTGTATATTTGGCACACCACTGGTAGACCATGACCTGGGTTAGAACATAGAATACTTTTTATCCCGGTAGTAGGTAAGTTCTCGTGATAGGATGATGCAAGGGTCAAAAAAAAAAAACTATTTAGTCCGTCAGTCTGATAATAAAAAAAAATATTAGACACATATTTTTTTGCTTCATCATATTAGTAAAAAAATACTTGGATAAAACGCATTAAAGTTGGGGAGTGGGAGTCGCTACGTCACAAGTAAGTGTAAAATCTACATATTTGTGACGTCATGGCACATCTTAACTCAATGACAAGACGGATAAAAAAAATATTTTTAGTCGTCATCCCTATTTCCGACATCAAATAAATTAAGTTCATTAATATTTATGTAAGATTTTCACATAACTAACCATTATTTAATAGCAAGGGCAACGACCGGACCTTTTTATTATGATCGGTTTTTAGAACGTGGGTCACTTACGACCTTATTAGGTCCACATGATTAGGCCGCGTAATTATGAACACCTGTGCTTAAGAGCGTTTATTCTGAAAGTGGGCAACGTCGCAAATAGATGTCAAATATTTCGCTTTTTTGATTAATTTGGCAATATTACTGTATGGAAATAAGAAATGTGGCCAACTAGGGAACTAAAATAAATTAAAAATTTAAGTATTTAAATTTAAAAATATTGATTATTATTTATGAAATGCAATAATTAAATGCCTTCTCTGTATGAGAAGAGGCTTTTGCCCAGCTGTGGGACATAAAAGACTGGTATTATTATACCTACTAGATGCTTAAGCTAGCGTTTCCTAAGAAACCGGTTCCGTCATATAAAAAAGGCCTAAATCTGCAGATCATCCTCCTTGAACAATATTAGATGATAGTGGGGGGTACCATCGAAGAAATGCATACCTAAGGAGTTTGAAAACAAAATCCCGTGTACACGACCCTTTTTTTTCGTAGATATGCGTTACTATATCGGCCTAGCGCTGCAAGCAGAAATAGTCCTTACAGTGTATAGTTATGCGTTTCTTCGATGGTACACTGTTTATCCTGTGCCTGCACCATTTTCTACAATTCTTCTTGAATTCTTCTTCAATGACAATTGGGCAGCCGTTATTGTGAGACTGTTGTCCACAAGAAACCAAAGCTTAATGCTATCGCCGTCCACCGTCGTACAAATGCCTCTAAAACGTTGCGCCACAACACCAGGGTTCTTCGTCAACCAAATCTAGTTTGAACCATACGTCGACGAAAACAGCTTTAGGATTAACCCAAAGAATCGTAATTTTAACATTTAACGTTTAAAAGGGACCCACACGCACGGACCGCTAGTGCAGTCATAGTCAACAGCTTGAAGCTGCAATTGATAACTGCTGCAGCAGTCGGTTTTAACTGCTAGATCAGTCACAATTTAAACAGTAGCGGGCGAGAGGCGCGCTCGACGCGAAGATGGGATGAAGAGCGCGGGCGGGTCAACAGCTCGAAAAGTCAGTGTATAGGTACCATTCCGTACCCGACCGCAGGAGACAACTGCAGGCGACGTGTCGCCGCGACACAACTGGTTTCTATGAATTTCTATGAAATACCTTCCGTAGCTAGCGACACGTCGTTGGCAGCTACGGGCGAGTGACAGGCGACGCGTGCAGTCCGATTGCAGACCAGTAGTGTCGCCAATGCGATAATCACGTTTTTCTATCTTCTATTTACCGACTGGAATACGGGCAGTTGCCGCCTGCGGTCGGGTTCGGAATCATGACTGTAGCGACATGACTCCGTGACGTATTGCCGCGACACGTCGCCTACAGTTGCCTCCTGCGGCCGGGTACGGAATAGCCTGGCAACTGCTTGACCGCACGATGAAATTTCACCGTGCTGCTGACCGCCCGGAGTAGTCTCAACTGCTCTAACGGTTTCATGATTGTATGTATGCAAATAGAACACCATAGTTCACTATGCAGTCGCAGCTTGAAGCAGTCAATCCTGACTGTTTCAAGCTACCCATGTATGGCCGCTCTAAACGTAGCTTAACTCTAAGCAACGTTTATAAATAAAGGGGTTAATGCCACATTTCGTTCGCCGTAATAAAATCCGTACAGGATGCCCCGAAATGGACGTTCGTGCCTCTCATTTACATGTTCATAATTTTATAATGAACTTAGGGCGGCCCCCTGTTTCTAACTCACCGTTTCGAAACTGATGTTAATTTAATTGGGTTACAAACTCAATTCAAGACCTGAATAAACAATGTAATGCCATAGTGTTATGACCGACTCTCAGTTACTGAAAACCTGGTACAATTTTCGAAGAATCTAGTTGCCGTCATCTTGACAACGGATGAACAGATATCATGAAGTCAGATATTATTGCCGAGCTGTTCATAGTAATATATTTATGCCATAGTGTTATGACCGACTCTCAGTTACTGAAAACCTGGTACAATTTTCGAAGAATCTAGTTGCCGTCATCTTGACAACGGATGAACAGATATCATGAAGTCAGATATTATTGCCGAGCTGTTCATAGTAACATATTTATGCTCGTGACTGTCCAACGGGGGTTTCTATAAAATGGGTGTTAACGTCATTCGAAATATCCCACTGCCAACTGACTGGATTTTGACTAAGGCGCTATTCTCCTGGTTCATGCCGATACGGAAAAACCTCGTTTACTCTGATTACTATGACGTTCTACGTAAACACAACATCACGACTGTAATCCCCGAAGGGTTCGGCAGAGGTATAGTACACCCACATTTCGCCAGTTATGTTTAAATATCATGTACCTAATAGGGGGTGAGCCACTATGCCGTTCTACTCGTCAATCAATCATCTGCCTAGCCTTTTCCCAACTATGTTGGGGTCGGCTTCCAGTCTAACCGGATGCAGCTGAATACCAGTATTTTACATGAAGCGACTGCCTATCTCACCTCCACAACCCAGTTATTGGGTAACAGACTCTCGGGCTTCTGAAGACCCGTAACGACTGTCAAAGATCCACGCATGACAGCCGGGACCAACGGGTTAACGTGCTTTCTGAGGCACGGAGGAGTCTCGGTATGTAAAGATGGTCACGCAGGCCAACCCCGGCAAGCATAGCTTAACCGGATGAATCGACCCGTGCGGCTGTTATCACTTAGCCACGAGCTCCTATGCCGTTCTACTCGTATGAACCCAAAATCATTATCCGCCCATATGGGCGGATAATGATTTCAATTTATTTTTTTCACTTCTTCCTCGATAGAGTATTACAAAAATAGTAGGATAAGACGTCCATCTTTAATAAGGGCGTTCGATACTTCGTAAACATAATTACATGTTTTGGGGCGCCGCCGGCCCGTGAAATAGGTCAATCACACCAATTACTGGCGGTCGAAGTTCATTAGTGTACTATTTTCGGAGCCCTGAACGGCACTATGATTCGTGCGTTCAAACGAGCAACAGACACGTGCCGGTAAATAGTTCTGTACAATGTACCTATGGAAAATAGAAGCTAGTTCTTTCTACGAGTCATATAGACGATGTTCTTCAGAAAGGTCAGGTGTATAGTATTCGCATTCGGCGTGCGTGTATGTCCAGATGTATGAACGTCTGTAAGGATCGTAGCAGGTGGCGTTCTATAGTTTCTGCCTACGCCCATGGGAAGAAGGCGTGATTTAATGTATGTATAAGTATTGTAAACGAATTCGTGATGATGCCTTCTCTCATTTCAACATCATCATCATCTATAGAGCTCATGCGGTGATAAAATGTTAGCCAGCCAGAAGGAAATAGCGCGGTGGTGGACGTATATTCAAATATCACTCTTCTACGCGTGAAGGCATTATGCCCAGAAGTTAGGAAAGCATCGGTAACGCGGTATAAAGATTTAGAGGAAACCAGAACTAGAAATTCCGTGTTTCATTTAGTCATCATCTGCCTAGCCTTTTCCCAACTATGTTGGAGTCAGCTTCCAGTCTAACAGGATGCAGCTAAACACTTGTTTTTTTTTTTTCATAGAGTGAGCAGCCTATCTGACCTCCACAACCCAGTTACTGGGTAACACTATACCCCTTAGAAAGAGTCAAGTTGTCAAATTTTCGGGCTTCTTACGACCCGTAATGACTGACAAATATCCGCCGCCCGGCGTCTCATGCCGTGTTCGGGTTCGCGACAAGTCAATCGTCATCCTGAGGATGCCTCGTTGAGAGGTGAAACATGTGTCGATTTCTTATAGGGTCTTTTATGGCTCTTTAGGAATAGTTAAGCGGAACAGGTTACTTAATATATCAACGTCTATTGTATTTTATAATGGATTTCCGCAAGGTCAAGCCTGAATCAATTAACTACTGCCAAAGATTCACAAATGACAGCCGGGACCAACGGCATAACGTGCTTTCCGTGTACATTTGTGTTAGTTTGGACAATTTACACGCAGTAAGTACAATTTAAAGCAGGGTGGGGCGTAATAACAATAAAACACAAAGTCAGCAGTAAAACGCAACCGGGTATTCTGCCAGCGTTATGTTAGCGTTTCCTTAGCCATCCCCACATGTGCGGAATTGCACTACATTGTATGTATTTATTAGACTTTGTTTCCTTTAATCCTTATTTTCCACCTGCAACTGTAAAATTACGCCAAAAAGGTTTTACGTTTGCTAAGATATACAATGTCGCCCATGGGCATGTGCCCGTCCGCATTTTTCTGAATCTTATATATAAAATTCTCGTGTCACAATGTTAGTTACCTTACTCCTCCGAAACGGCTTTACTGATTTTTACCAAATTTTATATGCATATTCAGTAGATCTGAGAATCGGCTACTATCTATTTTTCATACCCCTAAGTGATAAGGTTTGTCCACCCCAAACAAATAATTGGCAAAACAACGTTTGCCGGGGTCAGCTAGTATTCATGAAAAATTATCGAAAAATAATGTTAAAAGGGGCTTAAGGGGGGGGACTTTTTTTATTTTTTTCAATGTTTTTTTTCAAAATCCCCTATGATTTTAGAGAAAAATGTTTTCACCTCCGTTTTTTTTGCATAGTTGACAAATTTTAATTAAAAATGTTAGTTAATCCGATAAAATAGCACCGCCATATGTAGCATCAGAGATATGGCAAACGCTACTCAAAACATAAAAATTGTATTAAATTTTTTATGTTTTGAATAGCGAATATTTTTCATGTTATTACATGAAAAATATTAAATAATAATATTCTTTATTTCACCAAAAGCCATCACAGTACAAGAACCACAAACTAAGAGCATATAAGGCTTATAACTAGGTCACAATAATTTTAATTCCCTGACTCCTAAACTAGGTGTATGTGCCTGTGTCTTAGGAACCAGAAAATTACGCTTTTAAGGGGACGATAACCGACTTTTAATGATTTTATACTGAACATGACGTCTAAACGAGTAGTGTTAGTGATTTGGAAAACATATATGTTAAATTAAAGCATTTTCCTAATATTTTAATATAGGCATATTTTTGATTATGTTTATATTACATAGTGAAATTAATTTGTAAAGTTATGTCTAACGCGGATAAAAAACTGAGAATGACGCAAAATCTATCGAGCGTATTTTTCTGAAAACTTCACCATTTTAAAGATTATTAAATTATTGATCTTTTAGTATACTTGTTTTATTAAAATACTTTTTGTTTTACGTGTAATAAATTAATAATGCGTCTAATTTGGGACAGCGCTCCTTGATGGGCGAGTCCTATTACTGGCTGGACATACGACGCGTTGTGTGAGCTCAGTACAGAACACGCAAGCTAACCATTCAAGGTCACTGTCATATATCTGCGTCTTAAAGTTATATTTCGATAATTTATCATGAATATTCAGAAAAATTTGAGCGGGCACATGCCGATGGGCGACATTGTATATACTTTCATAATAATATTACAAATGCGAAAGAGACATTTTCATACCATAACGGCTGAACGGATTTGGATGAAATTTGGCTCACGGATAGACCATGACCCTGGGTTAGGAGAGGACATTAAATACTTTTATCCCGGTAGTCCGTTTCCGTGAGAGAATGTCTGATCTCCACGCTAGCTAAGCCGCGGTCAAAAAGCTAGTATGATAATATGTATGTAAACTCCTTTGCAAAAAAACGGGCACCTTACAGTCATTGGCTTTTCTATGTATAATATTAATATTTTTAGTATATTAATGTCTGTAATTTTTACGGTGTACATAATAAAGAATATTCTATATACCTATAAATGACTAGACATTTCTTATTATCTACTATGAGACGTAACAATGGCTACACCCCTCTTCCAGCAGCGCTATCATTTTACTAGCTCTTATGCTTTTTCTGCCATTACATCTGTTGCCTGATAACCTTAACCCAAACCCGCGAAAAGTAAGTAAAAAGTCACAGGGATATTTTTTTTTTAACAAAAGTTTCGAATTTGGAATTAACTTTTTTCATTCCCTGACTCTTTATTAAGTGCCAGTAACATAGTTTGGCTATTAAAACCTCTTTAGAACTACATGATTACCCATAATATAAAAAAACCAAAACCGCCCATTTGTTGCAAAGGAGTGTAGGTTAAGACGCAGATATATGACAGTGACCTTGAATGGTTAGCTTGCATGTTCTGTACTGAGCTCAAGCAACGCGTCGTACGTCCAGCCAGTAATAGGACTCGCCCATCAAGGAGCGCTGTCCTAAATTAAACGCATTATTAATTTATTACACGTAAAACAAAAGGTATTTTAATAAAACACGTATATTAAAAGATCAGTAATTTAATTATCTTTAAAATGGTGAGGTTTTCAGAAAAATACGCTTGATGGATTTTGCGTCATTCTCAGTTTTTTATCCGCGTTAGACATAACTTTACAAATTAATTTCACTATGTAATATAAACATAATCAAAAATATGCCTATACTATAATATTAAGAAAATACTCTAATTTAACATATATTTTTTCCAAATCACTAACACTACTCGTTTAGACGTCATCTTCAGTATAAAATCATTAAAAGTCAGCTATCGTCCCCTTAACCTGTTATATTAGATGAAAATAAAGTTGGCACCCCCACTTTCGAAAAATGAAAATCAAAAACGGTGATAATTTCGAGCTAATTATGGACAATTTAGGACTGCAAGAAAAAAATTTCAGACCAAGCCCCCCTTCGAGATATTCAAAATTTTCAATGGGGGTGCTAACTAGTAATTAAGTTAGCACCCCCACGGCATTTAAATGTTCACTAAGAAAGTTTTATATATGTCATAATTTCGAGCTCATTAAGGACTACAAATGCCACATCAACCCACCCCCCATGTACAACCCCCCACCCCCTATCCGTAAAAAACTCCAAACCGTGCAGATGAAAATCTAAAACGGTGAAAATTTCAAGCTAATTAAAGACTATTTTGGACTGCAAGAAAAAAATATCAGACTAACCCCCACTTCGAGATATTCAAAATTTTCAATGGGGTTGCTAACTAGCCACAGCATTTATGTAAATGTACACTAAAAAAGTATGTCATAATTTCGAGCTCATTAAGGACTATTTTGGACTGCAAGAAAAAAAAATCAGACCAGCCCCCCCTTCGAGATATTCAAAATTTTCAATGGGGTTGCTAACTAGCCACAACATTTATGTAAATGTACACTAAAAAAGTATGTCATAATTTCGAGCTCATTAAGGACTATTTTGGACTGCAAGAAAAAAAATTCAGACCAACACCCCCTTCAAGATATTCAAAATTTTCAATGGGGTTGCTAACTAGCCACAGCATTTATGTAAATGTACACTAAAAAAGATTTATGTATGTCATAATTTCGAGCTCATTAAGGACTATTTTAAACTGCAAGAAAAAAAATTCAGACCAGCCCCCCCTTCGAGATATTAAAAATTTTCAATGCTAACTAGTAATTAAGTTAGCACCCCCACAGCATTTAAATGTACACTAAAAAAGTTTTATGTACGTCATAATTTCGAGCTCATTAAGGACTATTTTGGACTGCAAGAAAAAAATTTCAGACCAACCCCCCCTTCAAGATATTCAGAATTTTCAATGGGGTTGCTAACTAGCCACAGCATTTATGTAAATGTACACTAAAAAAGTATGTCATAATTTCGAGCTCATTAAGGACTATTTTAAACTGCAAGAAAAAAAATTCAGACCAGCCCCCCCTTCGAGATATTCAAAATTTTCAATGCTAACTAGTAATTAAGTTAGCACCCCCACAGCATTTAAATGTACACTAAAAAAGTTTTATGTGTGTCATAATTTCGAGCTCATTAAGGACTATTTTGGACTGCAAGAAAAAAAAATCAGACCAACCCCCCCTTCAAGATATTCAAAATTTTCAATGGGGTTGCTAACTAGCCACAGCATTTATGTAAATGTACACTAAAAAAGTATGTCATAATTTCGAGCTCATTAAGGACTATTTTGGACTGCAAGAAAAAAATTTCAGACCAACCTCCCCTTCGAGATATTCAAAATTTTCAATGGGGTTTCTAACTAGCCACAGCATTTATATAAATGTACACTAAAAAAGTTTTATGTATGTCATAATTTCGAACTAATTAAGGACTATTTTGGACTGCAAGAAAAAAAATTCAGACCAACACCCCCTTCGAGATATTCAAAATTTTCAATGGGGTTGCTAACTAGCCACAGCTTTTATGTAAATGTACACTAAAAAAGTTATATGTATGTCATAATTTCGGGCTCATTAAGGACTATTTTGGACTGCAAGAAAAAAAAATTCAGACCAACACCCCCTTCGAGATATTCAAAATTTTCAATGTGGTTGCTAACTAGCCACAGCTTTTATGTAAATGTACACTAAAAAAGTTATATGTATGTCATAATTTCGAACTCATTAAGGACTATTTTGGACTGCCAGAAAAAAATTTCAAACTAACACCCCCTTCGAGATATTCAAAATTTTCAATGGGGTTGCTAACTAGCCACAGCATTTATGTAAATGTACACTAAAAAAGTTTTATGTATGTCATAATTTCGAGCTCATTAAGGACTATTTTGGACTGCAAGAAAAAAAAATTCAGACCAGCCCCCCCTTCGAGATATTCAAAATTTTCAATGCTAACTAGTAATTAAGTTAGCACCCCCACAGCATTTAAATGTACACTAAAAAAGTTTTATGAATGTCATAATTTCGAGCTCATTAAGGACTATTTTGGACTGCAAGAAAAAAAATTCAGACCAACCCCCCCTTCAAGATATTCAAAATTTTCAATGGGGTTGCTAACTAGCCTCAGCATTTATGTAAATGTACACTAAAAAAGTATGTCATAATTTCGAGCTCATTAAGGACTATTTTGGACTGCAAGAAAAAAAATTCAGACCAACCTCCCCTTCGAGATATTCAAAATTTTCAATGGGGTTGCTAACTAGCCACAGCATTTATGTAAATGTACACTAAAAAGGTTATATGTATGTCATAATTTCGAAATCATTAAGGACTATTTTGGACTGCAAGAAAAAAAAATCAGACCAGCCCCCACTTCGAGATATTCAAAATTTTCAATGGGGTTGCTAACTAGCCACAGCTTTTATGTAAATGTACACTAAAAAAGTTTTATGTATGTCATAATTTCGAGCTCATTAAGGACTATTTCGGGATGCACGAAAAAAATTTCAGACCAACACCCCCTTCGAGATATTCAAAATTTTCAATGGGGTTGCTAACTAGCCACAGCTTTTATGTAAATGTACACTAAAAAAGTTTTATGTATGTCATAATTCCGAGCTCTTTAAGGACTATTTCGGACTGCAAGAAAAAAATTTCAGACCAGCCCTCACTTCGAGATATTCAAAAATTTCAACGGGGTTGCTAAATAGTAATAAAGTTAGCACCCCCATAGCATTTAAATGTACACTAAAAAAGTTTTATGTGTGTCATAATTTCGAGCTCATTAAGGACTATTTTGGACTGCAAGAAAAAAAATTCAGACCAACACCCCCTTCGAGATATTCAAAAATTTCAATGGGGTTGCTAAATAGTAATAAAGTTAGCACCCCCACAGCATTTAAATTTACACTAAAAAAGTTTTATGTATGTCATAATTTCGAGCTTATTAAGAACTATTTTGGACTGCAAGAAAAAAAATTCAGACCAACCCCCCCTTCGAGATATTCAAAATTTTCAATGGGGTGCTAACTAGCCACAGCATTTATTTAAATGTACTCTAAAAAAGTTTTATATATGTCATAATTTCGAGCTCATTAAGGACTATTTTATACAGCAAGAAAAAAAATTCAGACCAACCTCCCCTTCGAGATATTCAAAATTTTCAATGGGGTTGCTAACTAGCCGTGAAACAAAACTCCAAACCGTGGGGGGTTGTACATGGGGGGTGGGTTGATGCGGCATTTGTAGTCCTTAATGAGTTCGAAATTATGACATACATATAACTTTTTTAGTGTACATTTAAATAAATGCTGTGGCTAGTTAGCAACCCCATTGAAAATTTTGAATATCTCGAAAGGGGGGTTGGTCTGAAATTTTTCTTGTAGTCCAAAATAGTCCTTAATGAGCTCGAAGTTATGACATACATAAAACTTTTTTAGTGTACATTTACATAAATGCTGTGGCTAGTTAGCAACCCCATTGAAAATTTTGAATATCTCGAAGGGGGAGCTGGTCTGAAATTTTTTTCTTGCAGTCCAAAATAGTCCTTAATTAGCTCGAAATTTTCACCGTTTTAGATTTTCATCGGCACGGTTTGGAGTTTTAATAATTTTTTGAAGTACGTTTAACATTTTGAACTAAGCATCAGTCAAGGGGTAGTTTTTTGGGGATGTTGCAAGTAGTAGTTGTAATAATACATTAATAATTGATTTACAGTTTATGTATGAAGAAGAGAAATTTTCGTATAAATTAGATGTTATTTTTGGGAAGTTTGGTCAAGGGGTGGTTTAAGTGATGTTTTTATTTTTGTACTTGGCAGTCTACAATTCTATGCTAGTAATTATAGTGGTGAGTTTTTTTTTTTTTTATTTCATTTTTTCATGTTTTTACGGATAGGGGTGGGGGGTTGTACATGGGGGGTGGGTTGATGCGGCATTTGTGGTCCTTAATGAGCTCGAAATTATGACATACATAAAACTTTTTTAGTGAACATTTAAATGCCGTGGGGGTGCTAACTTAATTACTAGTTAGCACCCCCATTGAAAATTTTGAATATCTCGAAGGGGGGGTTGGTCTGAAATTTTTTTCTTGCAGTCCAAAATAGTCCTTAATGAGCTCGAAATTATGACATACTTTTTTAGTGTACATTTACATAAATGTTGTGGCTAGTTAGCAACCCCATTGAAAATTTTGAATATCTCGAAGGGGGGGCTGGTCTGAATTTTTTTTCTTGCAGTTTAAAATAGTCCTTAATGAGCTCGAAATTATGACATACATAAAACTTTTTTAGTGTACATTTACATAAATGCTGTGGCTAGTTAGCAACCCCATTGAAAATTTTGAATATTTCGAAGGGGGGGCTGGTCTGAATTTTTTTTCTTGCAGTCCAAAATAGTCCTTAATGAGCTCGAAATTATGACATACTTTTTTAGTGTACATTTACATAAATGCTACCGGAGACCGCAAATTGGCAAACGTAAGGTAGGACGCCCTCAGGCTAGGTGGAGTGACGATCTTCGAAGGGTGGCTGGTAGCAGCTGGATGAGAGTTGCCGAGAATCGAGCTGAATGGCGTGCAATTGGAGAGGCCTATGTCCAGCAGTGGACTGCTATAGGCTGATGATGATGATGATGACATAAATGCTGTGGCTAGTTAGCAACCCCATTGAAAATTTTGAATATCTCGAAGTGGGGGTTAGTCTGATATTTTTTTCTTGCAGTCCAAAATAGTCTTTAATTAGCTCGAAATTTTCACCGTTTTAGATTTTCATCTGCACGGTTTGGAGTTTTCATAATTTTTTGTAGTACGTTTAACATTTTGAACTAAGCATCAGTCAAGGGGTAGTTTTTTTGGGGATGTTGCAAGTAGTAGTTGTAATAATACATTAATAATTGATTTACAGTTTATGTATGAAGAAGATAAATTTTCGTATAAATTAGATGTTATTTTCGGGAAGTTTGGTCAAGGGGTGGCTTAAGGGATGTTTTTATTTTTGTACTTGGCAGTCTACAATTCTATGCTAGGAATTATAGTGGTGAGAATTTATTTTTTAGATTTGATTTTTCATGTTTTTTACGGATAGGGGGTGGGGGGTTGTACATGGGGGGTGGGTTGATGCGGCATTTGTAGTCCTTAATGAGCTCGAAATTATGACATATATAAAACTTTCTTAGTGAACATTTAAATGCCGTGGGGGTGCTTACTTAATTACTAGTTAGCACCCCCATTGAAAATTTTGAATATCTCGAAGGGGGGCTTGGTCTGAAATTTTTTTCTTGCAGTCCTAAATTGTCCTTAATTAGCTCGAAATTATCACCGTTTTTGATTTTCATTTTTCGAAAGTGGGGGTGCCAACTTTATTTTCATTTATATTAGCCATTGCACTATAAGGCAAAGCCCCTTTTCATCACACAGAATAAATTAGCTATGAATAAAAAATGAGGTATACGTGTGTTGTAAAATTTACCTTTCAACAGAGTTTCATTTCATAACATAAAAGGTTTCGCAGGTAAGTACAACATTTTACAGGTATTCAAAACTCAAACATCGGCGCTATTGAAACGGTACGGAATTTTCATTGCCGAGTTCCACCAATGAAAACTCTATGAACCATTGTAGTTAAAACAATGAAAATATACGGTGGTGATGGTATGTGGTGTGTAACACACCAGCTTTACTAAAGAAATTATGCAAAATTAAAATTAAGAGCGTTTATTCTGAAAGTGGGCAACGTCGCAAATAGGTTTCAAATATTTCGTTGTTTGGATTAATTTGGCAATATTCCTGTATGGAAATAAGAAATGTGGCTAACTAGCGAACTAGAATATTAATAATGAATTGCAATTATCACACTGAATTTGATGTTGTAACCGTTTTAGGTGTAAAAAAGGCATTTGGAAAGTTTCCAAATACTTTTTTTTATATCTAAAACTAAATATTCGGTGTAACGATATTTTAGTTCCCTAGTTAGCCACATTTCTTAATACAGTAATGTTGCCAAATTAATCAAAACAGGTAAATATTTGACAGCTATTTACGACGTTGCCAACTTTTAGGATGGAATGGGTAGCTCGCCGTCCGATAAGGACCAAGCCCGGGTCGACGGCGCGTTGTGTTCCACGCGCGCCTTAAAGAGATGTCAGCAGAATTGACGGGGTCCGCTAGGGCCAATGCCTGCCGGGGGTTCGAAGAAAACCGATAGGGAAATCGTGGCCCCCGGCAACAAGGCAACCGAAGGAACACGGGTGGGTTTTAGTCAGTAAGAGTCTGACACGCCCTCCCGCTCCGCCCAAAGCGGGAGAAGTTATTTGATAATTTCCCATAATAAACCCTCGTATACTGTTTGAAAGTGAAGTATGCGGGTGTGTGCCACTTTGTTATTGTAATTTTGACCACTGGTTGCCGATTCAGAAGGAAACATATGAGGATATAATAATATTACAACAAATGGTCAGATGACATCATTATTAGTTACGTATCCCAATCAATTGTTACAACTTTACGTGGAGAATGATGTGGTAGTTGTAAAGTGTAATCTTCATGAGGTGCCTAGTCATAATGACCAATGGCAGACCAAGGCCGTTTTAGGGCAACGTACGGATGACTCAGATGACTGTAAGAATTGTTTCCTCTCATTTCTAAGATTTTTATTGTTCCCTGATTTCGGCACTCGTTCGTGGTACCTGGGCCCTGTTTAATAATCCGTCAAGTCCGATATAATGTCAAAAAGTGACAATTCGACAATTTTTCTGTATAGTTATTTTTTTTTTGTGCATTTTCATTTTACACGCGATCAAAACAAACATTCGAAGTTACACCAGTGATTGATATTTTTTTTTTTACTTGTTTATATTTTTTCTATTTTACCCTCATTTAGCTTCATGAAACAAAATTATTTGCAAATATGTCAAAAGTCGCCATAATTTTCACGACAACCCGACAATTGTCAGAAATAATTTGACTTTGGTTTCCCGATTGTGTTCAACTGTATCAATCGAAGAATTTTACTTGTGTCCACAGTTGCTGTTTTTCTTTTAATTTATGATATATATATTTTTTTTTATCATACACACTTGTTTTTCCAATACACTTTAGACATTGGCAGAATAGTCGACATCGGTTTTGCTTGCCATTTAATAAAAATAGAATAGAATAGACTTTGGTTTTTTGACAGATGTCGAGTTTTATTAAACGCGTTTTTAAATGACAAATATGTCATGATTTCACCTGTCGATTTTTGACATGTTTGTCACTTTTATTAAACAGCCTTAGCGCGACAATTCCACAATTTTGTCCTTTTTGACATATATGTCGAATTGTCAGATTTATTAAACAGGGCCCTAGGGTCGGTACCACAAACGAAAATAATAGCTCAAGTCGAGGTGAAAAGATCAAGAATCATTTGTTTGCAGAAAGAGTTATCAGATGTAAAGCGATCAATTAAGTCGAGCAATAGGGGGACTTTTTATTTACCTCAAAAAATACAATAATTATGTAAATGTATAAAATTATAAGTACGTCCGGCGCACCCTGGAAAGTCAGCCCCTTTACTCATCAACTTGCTGACTGGTTAACAATTTCATGAGCACAATGTCTGTGCCGATACCAGAGATGAAGATTTACATTTAATAATATCCAAACAGCGAATTCTCGTCGATTTGGCGCCAAAAAATAACAATTGAATTACCTAAAAGTGATTCCAAAGTTACTGAACGAGCCGCGTCATAGGGCAATAAATAAATCAATACAATAAGATCAGTTCTGACTATTTAACGTGAACGCAGCCCAAGGCCGAATGAATTAGGTATCAATTCAGACGCGCGCTCAAAATGTATTATTGTTAGACATTGTTGTTGTTTTTGCTTTAGGCGCCTACGTAATTTAATGGTGTACAAAACTTTTTTGAACAGTTAGGCGACGATAACGTACTTTTAGGCTAAGCGCGAACTACGAATTTTCATCGTTGAGATTTTTTCAAACTGTGCAATAAAATCGCAAATGATCATAATTCCTACGCGCAATCGCAAACGATTTCTTTTCGCAGTGCGCGGACTCTAGTATATTGGTATTGTTCACAGTTTGGCGATTATCATCCGCAACGATTAAAATTCGTAGTGCGCGCTTAACCTTATCCCACGTTCGCACGGACGTAACAAAATCGCGACGATTTTTTTTTCGTGCACTTGATTTTCAACACTCTGCTTAGCGCCGAGAGTTGAAAATCCAACAGCGTGTTTTTCCTACGCGCTGGGCCGAGAGTGCGTCCCAGCACACGTAGCATGACCACCGTAGAAACGAGTTTTGACGACGGAAGAATAGACAAAATGACAGATTGTGATTGTTTACTGTCATTTTGTCTATTCTTCCGTCGACAAAACTCGTTTCTACGGTGGTCATGCTACGCGTGCAGCGCGTTAGATTCTCAACACTCGGCTCAACACCGAGAGTTGAAAATCCAGTGCACGATAAAATCCTGCCGCGATTTTATTACGTCCGTGCGAACGTCGGCTAATGATTGATGTTAATGATTTGGAAAAAATATACATATCGCACCCCTAGATGAAGACTCCGGTAACTCAAAAAACCTCATTTTTCAGAAATGACGAAATACTGTTTTTAGAATATTTAGGAAAGATATCAAAACTCTATTGAGACATTCATAGAGGTAACGTTTTCTAAAACTGTTGAATTAGCTTGTTTGTATTTTTTCTGTTAAAACCCTCGAAAATATCGAGATTTTTTAGTTACTCTAGTTTTGCAGCTGCAATCATCTTTTAAGACGCAGATATATGACAGTGACCTTGAATGGTTAGTTTGCGTGTTCTGTACTGAGCTCACGCAACGCGTCGTACGTCCAGCCAGTAATAGGACTCGCCCATCAAGGAGCGTTGTCCCAAATTAGAAGCATTATTAATTTATTATACGTAAAACAAAAGTATTTTAATAAAACACGTATACTAAAAAAATAGTAATTTAATTATCTTTAATTTGGTGAAGTTTTCAGAAAAATACGCTTGATGGATTTTGTGTCATTCTCAGTTTTTTATCCGCGTTAGACGTAACTTTACAAATTAATTTCACTATGTAATATAAACATAATCAAAAATATGCTTATATTAGAATATTAAGAAAATGCTCTAATTTAACTTTAATTTTTTCCAAATCACTAACCCTACTCGTTCAGACGTCATCTTCAATATAAAATCATTAAAAGTCAGCTACTGTCCCCTTAACAGCAGTTGAAGATATCGTAACGCGAGTTATATCTATGTGTAGATATTCAAGTCAGGAATTCGAAACCGCCACTAACTTGAAATGCGTACTTTTTGAGTTACCGGTGTCAGGGGTGCGATATGTTAAAACGGCTGAACGGATTTGGATGAAATTTGGCACACAGGTAGACCATGACCTGGGTTAGAACATAGGATACTTTATATCTTGGTAGTACTTTGGCGTCGGTTAATTTCCGACCTGCACGCGGGCGAAGCCGCAGCTGATAGTTAGTACCCTACTTAATAAAACAGAGCACAGATAAATAATGTAGGTACTGTCACTGAACTTGATGACTCATGTTTTATATAACTATAGTTAATTGTTGAATAGGGGTATCAGTTGGTAGTTTTCATTCAATGCTAAGTAATGGTAGGTATTAAATTAAACAAAATCATGTTTAATTATTACATAAAATGTCTTTGACATAATATCTTGAGGCATATGAGGACTCGAAGCTAACTCGCAGAACTCCGTAAGATGCTTTCAATGAAATGAGGCACCAAAATCTGCTTAGCCTTTTTCCAACTATGTTGAGGTCGGCTTCCTTCCAGTCTAACGGGATACAGTTCAATACCAGTATTTTACATGGAGCGACTGCCTATCTGACCTCCACACCGCACTTACTGGGTAATACGGTACCCCTTGGTAAGACTGGTTGTCAGACTTTCTGGCGTCTGATGACCCGTAATGACTGTCAAAGATACAAGAATGACAGCCTGGACCAACGGCTTAACGAGGCACGGAGGAGTCTCGGATTATTAAGATGGTCACCCATACACAGTCCAACTTCGGCAAGCGCAACTTAACCTGATGGATGGATGGATCGAACCGTGCGGCTGTTATTACTTAGCCGCAAGCTCCTCAATGAAATGAGGCACCAAGCCTCACTGAACTGCTTCAAGAATCGACTGGACTGATTAAACATCTCCAAGCTATTTGATACACATGCATCAGCTAATTAGCTGCTAATGTGTCTAACCAAATAATAATAATCACTGACGATTATTTCTGAAACCCCGGTTGTTGTAGGACTATTGTAGGAAATGGAAACAAAGATATCGGACTATGGATTTGGGTAGCTTATGTGGATTGGTTACCTAGAACTATGGAAGGACTATTATTATTTTAATCCTATGGATGACGTTCTGACGACGGTGAGAACGGCGGGAAAGACATGGACTAGACAAGCAAGGAACAGGGAGAATTGGAAGGGGATGGAGGAGGCCTTTGCCAAAGGGCACACAGTCTTAAAACTAAGAAAAAAAAAAATTGTAACCAAAATTGTAACTCTGAAACAAGGCTATAAATAAATATGGATGACGTTCTAGATATTTTATGAAACTGTAACTTGTTTTAGTAAGCTGGATGAGCAAGTTTTGTAAGAATGCCATACAACCAGCGGCAGACTCTTCAAAATTAGTGAAACATAAGCCTGGTTTTAGCTGTTTGTGTGAATAACAGGTCATGATTAGTATTTCAAGATCATTTTTTTTACCATTTCATGTAATAAAAGGAGATGTTTCATTTTCGGCCATAAAGTGTACGTTAATGAAAAAAAAGGAAAAAATTCCACGAATTGAGGAAAAATATTCTTTTCTGTTTATTCCTCTGATTACTTCGGCACAAAAAATAATAGTTTAACAAATTATTGCCATATTTTATTCATCATGGCGTCGTGTTACTTGCATACTGCTTTCGTCCAGAAATCATGTTACATTTTAACAAAATAATATCATGTAGACGTTATTCAAATAAACATGAAAGGCGTGTATTTCTGTACTACAATAAGATAGCTATCTTATACAACTTTTTTGATTAATTAGAAAGTATAAATCATCATAAAAAAAAAACTGCTTTTGTGGATTGTAGATTTGTAGGTACTTCTGGACGAAAATGGCTAGCTGTCGATAATCGTATTTCTCCTGACAAACGTCAAACATTTTCGGTTTTTATTTTGTGCCCAAAAAGTATTAGATATTATGGAAAAAAACAGTCTTCATTGTATTTAGGAGTTCGTTTCCCAGGTTTTCTGAAGTGTACATGTTATGGCCGGAGTCCCATACAAAAATGAAACGTCTCCTTTATTAATGCAATAGCCAGTCGGTGGGTCGTCTTAGGTAGCCTATAGTGAATCAAGCCAGAAAACACTGTTGTAAAGACCCTATATCAAGCAGTGGAGTCTGGATTTGTGCCCGGTTGGTGGCAATAGGTTCGCCCCCTATTACATGGGACTTAACTGGCGAAATGTGGGTGTATGTACTATGACTACACCTCTGTCTAACCCCTCAGGGATTATCAGTGTGATGTTATGTTGTTGTAATAAGTTTGTACAATCAGTACAATCTAACAATGAAAAGATGAGAGAGTTTGCTCATATTTTTGTTATTTTATTCAAATAGTTACTAAAACTATTATTGAGTTATGTCGAGATTATTACAGGTTTCATTTGCATGAAGCATAATGTTTCTTTAGAATTTCCGATTCATTGTTTTAATTAAAATTTAATGTTTTGTTGACTACAAGATAAATCTGATAAGATTTTATTTAATTATTGTGTAATACGAGATTTTAAAGATAAAATAATAGTTGAAAGTGTAATCAATTTCTTAGATGTAATTATTAAAATTAACAAGAATTTTAGGCAAAGGTCATTAAGTATTCAGCCTGTTGCTTTTTATACTTGTTAGTTTTTTCGCGCCACATAGACCCGTATGATAGCTACGTGATCAGAATAATTAAGTATGTAGGTACTTTTATGAAGTTTTTTTACTTACTCTCCTTCTCGTGGTCGAAGCCCACAATAACGAAGTAGTCGACGAGCCTGGACATTGCACTCCTACGGCAACATTCCAGCACAAATACAACAAATACACTTTGTAATTTGATTACACGAATTTATACACATTTTAAACACAAAGCTACTCGTTTGCACATTTTCACCGCACTTTACCGATCACCGATAGTTCCGTACACACAACGCGTAGAATTCGCACACCATACACTTCACGGAATGTAAACAACACTTTCATTTATCGCGAGCTAAAGAATTTTTAGCTTCAATTACGAGAAAGATTATAGATTGTCCAGACGGAGAGGTTATGCACTAATCCTAACAAGGATACCGGTATTCAACGAAACCTTAAATCGGATAAGGTCATCCACTATAAAACTAATTGTTAATGTAACAAATAACGCCCTAAATTGTATAATTTAGAATAAATTTTGTAACTAAACGTCACTACAGCCGCGAACCGTCGCTCGTCCATCCGACATTTCTAAAAAAAACTACTAAGAATAAAAATCTACCGTTAATTATTGCCATGTTGGTTTTGGATATAACTACTATATTTTATTCCCCTACAGAAATTATCCACGTATAAAGTGTTTTATCTACACCCATGCTATCCTTACATTTATAAAACAAAGTCCTCCGCCACGTTTGTCTGTCTGTCTGAACGCGATAAACTCAAAAACTAGGTATTGAACAGATTTTCAAACTGTTTTCACCAATAGACGGAGTGATTCGTGCGGAAGGTTTTTGTGCATAACTCATTAAGATTTTGTGTGAACTGGCTGAAATTTGACGATTATTGTTGAAGATATCGGAAAAAATCATGCTGACTGGGAGCTTTATCGGCGTGCGCCGCGGAAATTTATGTTCTGTAGGATTGTTCAACAAAAAAGTCCGCGATGGTATATGTCTATCTTCTAAGGATGACCCACAGTAACCATTATTATCTTTCAGATTTTGATAAAATTTTCATTATTATTTCCGAAGCTATTTTGACCAATATTTTATTAATCCCTATCCAATGAAATATGTTATTAAATTGGGCATTTAATTTAGATTAAAATATGCCTTGACATCATCTAATTTAAATGAATGGTTTAACAGATATCACAGATTCAAAATTACGCGTGACAAAATAATTAAGTATGGTTGACCGTAACACGGGCGCAGCGGTAGGAGTCAATGACCTTTTCCGCGGCTATTAGGTACGTAATCCCAAAAATAAGTTCCCATGGAATATTTTCTGATATCCACGCGGGCGAAGCCACAGGCTTAAGTTAGTAAATTCTATATAAAAGTTTTTGAAACAGTTAGCTTATTGCCAGTGTCATAGTAACCATAATAACAACCAATGATCCAAACGAGTGTTATAATGTTGTACTAAATTTCACTATGCAACTCGAATTTCAAAAAGAAAATTGTCATGCACAGCGCCGTGATTTAAAAAAAAATGCTTAGGTTATTCGAATTCATGTCGTATCCCGTCATTTTTGTTCAATACTAGTATTGCCTTCTTTATTTCATTATTTACATAAAATTTGCAAAAATTTGTTACTTTGTTGTTTACAAAAATGTGTGATAGGTACAGACGCCAGCACATCAAGCTACCCGAAACTGTCAGATTTTCCCAATCAACTTTGAACCTTATTGTTCAGCGATAAAGTTGAAAATCTGACAGATTGTAGTAGCTTGAAGTGCTGGTGTCTGTACAAGCTTTGATAACACACCACCAGGTATTTATAATGCAGCAAAGGACATTTTTAAACAATTATTACCAGAAAAGTCGAGAAAACAATGTTGTACAACACTTTATGGTATCAGAACCTTTTATAGAGGATTAATAATTATCATGGGTGTAGATAAAGTCTTGTATGCAACTGTACATAATTAGGTAACTCATGTGGTACTATTAACCCACATTCGTTTTTTAATACTTCTTATTATACAACAGTTGCATAAATAACTATTTTTTAATAATTACAGAGCAAAAGCTCATCAGACAACTCAAAAATAAGTTTGAGTTAGAGTAAGGCCACCTATGATATTTTACAATTGCGGGATTTGCGAGTAGCACCTAGATGAAATTAGCAAAGCGGATTTGTGTGGATTCCATTCTATTCTATTGGCACATTTGGCACAAACAGAGAGAGGCCGCCTAAGCCTTACAGTGTGAGAAGTTGGATGTGATTAATGATGATGATGAAAGTTGCAAAAAACATCTCACGCGACATAAACGTTTCGTCAAATATTCTTATTATTTATTTTTCCCGAAGGTTTAGGTTAGGCAGATAAGGCAGATGTACAGACGCCAGCACATCAAGCTACTACAATCTGTCAAATTTATTTAATAGACTTTCAACTTTATCGCTGATGTCTAAGGTTCAAAGTTGATTGGGAAAATTTGACAGTTTCGGGTAGCTTGATGTGCTGGCGTCTGTACGTACATACACATTGCACAATATAATAGCGTGCATGCCCAAAAACTATTTAAAATGCGAGTTTTTGTTAACAGCGAATTGAAAAATATTCTTGAAATGTTCATAGAAGACTTTGTTGGTTCATCAACTTGATTCAAATAAACTACCAAAAAACCCAAAGGTGGCAACATGTAAACATTTTATCGTCTTTTTTTTATTCTGGGGAAATGAAAACTTTGTATAAGCTTGCTAAACAAAAAAGTTGAAGAGAACTCTATCTCTCTTTGTTTGTCACAGGCAGACTTGAAAAGCGATGACAGCGATCGAATTACTCTTTAATTTGTTCGCAGTTTATTCACTGATAACGCAAACAATGTATCAAAATATTATTGATGTTTGATTAATACATGAGATTATTAACCTTATTACTGTAAATTCAAAACTCACAACAATGTCGGATGCCCCAAATAATCAAATACCAGGATTGAAACAGAAGAAAGTGTTTAAAATAATAGTGTTAGGTGATTCAGGCGTTGGCAAAACGTGCCTAACTTTTCGCTTTTGCGAAGGCCAGTTTTTAGATAAATCTGAGGCCACAATCGGTGTAGATTTTAGAGAAAGAAACATAAAAATTGGTGGCGAAGATATAAAGGTAACTAACATAGATATATACTAAATAAAGTACCTAAAAATTTCCTGTTCCAAATATCCAAGTTTTAATAAGTTATTTTTGCCTGTTACCGTTACTTTCGTAAAATCTGACGTTAAGCTTTCGATAGAATCTATATTTCTTATCTTGAAACAAGGGAAGGTCCTTATCTAGGCTATACACCTCCCTATTATGGAGTAAATGCCCTACATCTGGATGCATACTTCAGTTAACCTAAAGTCTACCTCAAAACTATTTCTAAAACTAGCCAAGGTCTAGTTAAAAAAAACATGTTAATTCTAAAAACACTTATCAGTGTGGAAATTATACAAGCACTGAAGATGTTTTTAGTGGGCCATTTTAACAAAAATATTGCCAGCTCATCTCATTTGATCTGGTTTTATCACGGGCAATATTTAGGTCATGATTATTGTCTCAAAGCATTTTTAAAAACGTATATACATAGACTGCTAAAATCATAACCCTTCCTTTTGGCTTTGCCGTAGTCGGGTAAAAATTTGCAAAATAGATTAAAAAATAATTGATTTATTATTTTGTCAATGTATCATTTACTAATGATAATTTTGATTTATAAAATAACTAGCGACCCGCCCCGGCTTTGCACGGGTATAAACCGGGTTATTATACATATAAACCTTCCTCTTCAATCACTCTATCTATTAAAAAAAATCGCATCAAAATCCGTTGCGTAGTTTTAAAGATTTAAGCATACATAGGGATATAGGGACAGAAAAAGCGACTTTGTTTTATACTATGTAGTGAAGCTATGAAAATTAAGTATAACAATTAATTTTATAACTATTCCAGCTCCAACTATGGGACACTGCAGGTCAGGAGCGGTTTCGAAAATCGATGGTGCAGCATTACTACAGGAACGTCCATGCAGTAGTTATTGTCTATGATGTCACCAAACCTGAGACGTTTCATGTGAGAATTTCTTTTAATAATCAAATTAAAACAACAAATGCCATCAGTAAACTCTGAAATCGAACGGTACAAAAGATAGCACAAGGCACGCCTAACCTTGCATCCAAACCCACTAGTTGCTGAACTGTTAAACCCGACAGCGGTGGTAAATAGGCTGAAGAGGAACCACCTTCTATAAGTGGGAGGTGCAGCACTGGCTGCTCCACCACAATGCCACTTGTCATGCAACAAATTCGCTACCTAAAAATTGACCTTGTTTTTGTAAACATACATGTAATTGTGTAGCCTCTGTTGGAGACTTGGAGATCTAATCTATAAATAACAGACAGTTACTTCAAAATCGGAGATTTCTATAGCGTTATCAGCCTATAATGTCCCCACTGCTGGGACACAGCGCTACTCTCTGTGATAGGGAGTGGGCCGTAATCCACTACGCGGTGGGCCCGCGTAGTGGCTCCTCTCTGTGAGAGGGAATAAGTCATAATCCACCAAGCGGCCCCGTGTGGGTTGGTAGATGTCACATGTCTTCGAATTTTTTGTTCTAGGACATGCCGGTTTCCTCACATTGTTTTACTTCACCATTTTGTTGGGATTTCTATGATGCTACTAAAATACCAGAATTTCTGTTTTATTTGCAGTCAATAGCCAGTTGGATGCAAGAGGTAGAGTCACATGGTCTGATGAGGGCTCCAAGAGTTCTGGTCGGTAACAAGTGTGACTGCGGGACGCCGGAGTCTCGACTAGCCACGACGTACGCTCAGAGGCTCGCTGATAAGTATGGAATGCCTGTAAGTTTTACGCTACAAGCCCCGACGGGATTTCCCATCGGCAAAAATTAAGAACTTCCATATACACTTTCATCTCTTATTTAACCCCTTTAGGGGATGAATTTTCAAAAATACTTCCTTAGTGCTTACTTTTCGTTATATAAGGAAGTTTTATGCTAAATTTCATGCATTCTAGACCGGTCTTGGTCGAGTCTGAATGAATGAATTTAAGTGGATTGTCTTGCTCCTTCTTTTCTTTGAGCATGAGTAAGTAATTTATTAATTTATAGTTACCTAATTAAATCGGTATAACACCAATTACATTATTTAACGTAGAAACAATTATTACATTGGCAATATTTATGTTGCATATAATTTAATTTAAAACTAACATGGTACAGTGGACGGCCCTAGTATACTTTCTCTCACAGAACACCAGACATGTACGCATAATTTTACTCCATTCATCCGCAAACACATCACATTCAGGGTTGACAGTCAGAAGGGCTGCTGTAAAACCATTAGCAAGACAAAAAGGCTATCAATTATAATTTGGGAAATAAATATAATATTATGATATACTAGCTGACCCGGCAAACGTTGTTTTGCCATTTAAATGTTTGGCGTGAACCATCCTTATCACTTAGGGGTATGAAAAATAGATTACGACCGATTCTCAGACCTACCGAATAGAAATATTAAAATTTCATAAAAATCGATCAAGCCGTTTCGGAGGAGTATGGCAACTAACACTGTGACACGAGAATTTTATTTATAAAGATTAATAATATTATGAAAATACGACATCAAAACAGAATAGACATAAAATATTCATCATTGACGTTATTGAAAAATATATCATTTTGCAATAGGTTTATCAGCTTTATCAGTGGCCTTATCAAGGTCGTCACAGCATACCGGAACACTCATAGCAATGAGTCATCCTGTCATAGATCTGAGTTTTGTATGCCGAAATTGCTTTTATAACGCACGATCGTGTGTTGTATGGATACGATGGAAGCTTGTTGACGGACACGTTTTTTCTACGGCTCGTTTTATACCTTGTACTGTCAAGAAACCGTGCTGTGTACAAAGGACCTTAGGCACCTTAGACACTTGCGGGGTTGTCCGAAAGGGTTACCGTGGCCCCTGGTAACATACAGGCAGCTGAAGGAACACGGGTGGGTTTTAGTCAGTAAGAGTCTGACACGCCCTCAGCTCCGCCTAGAGCGGGAGAAGTTACTTGATAATTTCCAACCCAAAAATAAGTCATCTGAAACATCCACATTTCGCCAGTTATGTCCGTTAAGTCCCATGTAATTGGATTGCCATCAACCATTCAACCGGGCACAAAATCCAGACTTGGGCTCTGTTATTAGGTTTTCCATCTGGAATTTTCCAGTAATAGTACATTACTGCCGCGGTCTATAATGACTACTTTGCTGGTCGGGCTGATGATGGCCGACAGCGCAGCGTAGCGCAGCTCCAGGCCGACACAGCGCGGTCAGCGTGCAGCACTTGATGGACGAGCTGAGATAAAGGCCGAGGCCGTAGGTCGAGGCCTTTACAGCGAGGACAGCAAGGGCTGCAATGATGGCCAAGCTGGAAGGCCTAGAGCGTAGCTAGGCTAGCTCGAGGCAATCATAGCGTGACCAGCGAAGCAGTCATAGTATGCCAAGGCTTGTATACTGCTTTACTCAAAATTGCAAGTATCTAATCTAAATAAAACCAGCAAGTAATTTCAATAAAATATATATTAATTAACTAGAAATTTTGTTACTTCTTTGTTTATTTTTTTAACAATGTTAGTTGGAACTATACAGCCAAATATGGAATAAAATCTTTTTGTACCTATCTCTATAAATACAAACAGCTGTGTTTTAAATAAAATCTTTTTGCATTTGATTTTTTAAAACGTTGAAACGTCAAAATAGCGGCCGGCAATGTTTTGCCGGCCTGTTAGAGCGACCAGCAAAACTTTGCCGGCCGCTCCTTGAAACAGAACGGCAAGGTCGACTTTGCTCAAACAAGGTTGTCAAAATAATGACCACATTACATGCATTTTTGAGTAAATAAATTTTAAATACTATTTCTTGTCTTTCCAGCTATTTGAAACATCAGCATTGTTAGACTCTGAATGTGACAACGTGGAGTCTATTTTTATGACATTGGCGCACAAGTTGTACTCCAAACAGCCTCTAAGGGTGGTCAGTGTAGAGGTAAGAACTGTTAGTAGCATCACACCAATATTCCTCAAACGGATAGGCACAGCCATATTTCACCCGTTACTTTTAATTAATTAAAAATGAAATTGTTAATTCCGTAAATCGGATATCGGAATCTCTTTTACACGCCAAATAAAAACAAAAAAACAGTGGCACTCCCGGAGTGCCGACAGAAGTGAAAACTTGAACAAGATCACCTTGGTGGAAGAAAAATACTTGCATAGAACATTGATCCGTAACGTAATAAAAATAAAGAGCACAATCACGTTTGCAAAAATGAGGTGTCGGTAATGGTGGTCGCGAGTTCCGCCTAAAGAAGTTTTCACTTCAAAAATAGCGAAACAAACTCAAAGGTTGCAGTCTATTTTACAGTCCAGTCATAATCTTGGTCAGATCTTGTAAGGGCCATGCAGGTTACTGTCTGAAATGAGGTATTTTGAGAAAAGAACCTCACAGATTTGAGTGGACCTATCCAGTCAGTGCAAACATTTGTCAGTAGGTAATAGTGTAGCTCAACTCTTCTATCGTTTTTCATTAACTTAAACAATATTCTATTTTCAGGGAGAAAACGGGCCAGGCTTAGTAAATCTTCAGCGACAGAAGCGGTCCACGAGTTCCAATGACAGCTGTCTGTGCAGCTAAGCTACGCACCTCATAGCCACTGCGCAATGTACTCGATACAAAACAATTCCGTCTAACATCCATGACCAAACTTACCACGACGGAGAATTAAGCTATTTAAATTATTAACCTCCTGCCATTTTTTACAGACTTTTAAAAAAGGAAGAGGTTCTCAACTCGGATGTTTTTTTTTAGGGTTCCGTAGTAAACAAGGTTAACATGTCCGCCTGTCCATCTGTGTGTCCGCGGCTTAGCTCAGAGAGTTTTAATACTAGAAAGCTGTAATTTGGCATGGGTATACATATTAATCACGCCGACAAAGTGGTATATTAAAATCTAGTTTTTAAGCTATTGCATAGCTTTTATCGCGGGCTTTGAGCGCGGCGACCGAATCAAGAAATTCCGTAACGTAACGAAAATAAAACCTAACACCCCCCCACTCCGCCTACCATGTAATGACGGTTCCCATGACAACGTGATGTTGTCATGAGAACGTAATTTTTGTTTTATGTCATCACGTCATCATCCCAAGTGTAGCGTTGACAAATAGGAAGTATGGAGGTTACAAATGCTATGCAATAGCTTTACCGCGGCAGTCCCCGAGTGCCACAGTTTTTTTTTTTTTAAGTACGGGAGGTACTTTACTACACGTAAAGTGTCAAGTGTGTCCCCCCCCCTCGCCAGCTAAATGTGTTTGGTTTTGGATATGTGAAAAAATCACGGCAATAGTATTATATATAACGAAATTAAAAGGGCATAAATCTTATTATAAATTAAGTGACTACACGCTAAGAGCACTTTTTTATGGTTGGGAATTTATAAAATAACTGAGGGCGTGTCAGACTCCTACTGACTAAAACCCCCCCCCGTGTTCCTTCAGTTGCCATGTTACCGGGGGCCACGATTTCCCTTTCGGCCTTATTCGCGTCCCCGGCAGGCATCGGCCCTAGCGGACCCCGTCAATTCTGCTGATATCTCTTTTAGGCGCGCGTGGAACACAACGCGCCGTCGACCCGGGCCTGGTCCTTATCGGACGGCGAGCTACCCATTGCTCAACGTCTTCAAACCCGCGCCTACGGTGGCCGGGAATCGCCTTGCGATTCCCGACGCCCAGGGCGTCACCTGCGGTAGTTAAGGGCGTGAGGGCGCGAAATTTGCCTCTCCCTCACGCGTTCCGCCTCCTCCTTCACGAGCATTACTGCTTAGATGACTCCGCCCTGGAGTGTAAATGTAGTGCTGGTACAAACAATGGGGCACTTATTATCGTGACGCGTGACGCTACTGAAGATGCCAAACTCTTAGCCAAATTCTGATTTGACTCAATTCAGATTGCCATCGACATGACAGAAAAAAGCGCTTACCCACTCATTAAATAGTAAGTAAACAGTTCTGAACGTTCTGGTTTTAGTTCCTGAATTTTCCGGATCATTCACTTGCTGAATTCAGAAAGGCATTTCCGGACGTATACGTCCGCCCTTAAAATGTAGGTTCTATTAGTATCCTATATCTACATTATTCGTGCTTCCGAATTTAAATTTACATTTAGTTCCGAGTTAATAATGAATAAATATTATTCTATAATATTAAACTAGGGCTTGTGCTGAAATCTATCTTAAAACGACTTCTATTTTTATTTGAAATTAACGGAAAAAATCATAGCTAATACTAATCTTGGTTGTGTTCATTTTAATAATTAAATAGTTTTTGAATTTACAAATTATCAAGCATTCCATTTTTGGGTTTCCGTAGCCAAATGGCAAAACGAACCCTTATAATTTCGTCTGTCCGTCGGGATGTCACACAGCCATGTCACTCTGAGATTATTATCACTATATCGATGACAATTGAAAAGTAGGTGTATTCTGTACACTGCTTAACAATGGTGGAGCGAAAGTAGAAAAAAAAATATGGTGGCACTCCCCATAAATGTTACTGACGGATGGAAATGATCCCGTAATTAAAAAGATTAAGATGTTTCTAATTGAGGAGCTCGTGGCTTAGTAATAACACCCGCACAGTCCATCAGGTTAATCTATTCTTGCCGGGGTTGGTCCGTGGATGGCTGACCATCTTTACATACCAAGACTCCTCCGTGCCTCGGAAAGCACGTTAAGCCGTTGGTCCCGGCTGTCATTCGTAGATATTTGACAGTCGTTACGGATTGTCAGAAGCCCTAAAGTCTGACAAGTCTTACCAAGAAGTATCGTATTACCCAGTTACTGGGTTGTGGAGGTCAGATAGGCAGTCGCTCCATGTAAAATACTGGTATTCGGCTGCATCCCCAGCCATTTATAATCTACGTCGCCGCGAATCTCTCAGGGAACTTTTTAAAAGGATTAATATTATGACGGTACCTTGCCAATTCATTTATGAAAATATTATGTATGTAAGGAAAAATCCACATCTCTTTAATAAAATAAGTGATAGACATAATTTTAATACTAGAAATAAAGATAAACTAGATCAACCATTTTTCAGGTTATCTAAAGTACATACATCTTTTATGGGGTACTGTGTTAAATGTTACAACAAAATACCTTGTGACATATTGCAATTAAATGAAAGAAAATTTAAAACTCATATAAAAAATACACTTTGTAAACAAGCATATTACAAATTAGAGGATTATATCCAAGATAAGAGTGCTTGGAAACATGCTGGTCCTGCTCCATAGGACAATTTAGAATCAAGACAAAATCAAACTGGTTGCTAATTTAATTGTAAAATTTATTACTTTGTGTTTTAAGTATGACATTGATTTTACATTCTGTGATTACTTCCTTACACACTGACTTATTAATTGTAACATTTTAGGAAAATCGTCTACTTTTACAATGTTTGTAAATATGTGAGAACCATGTATCTGTCACAAATTAAATTATCTATCGTTGCTTCATTTTTAATTTTTTTACCTATTGTGGTATAGTAATTTTATTCTAGGTGCATCGTCTTCACATATAATAATTATTTAACAAATGTACGTACATATACAAACAATATTGTAAAACATTTTAAAAGAGTAACGGTGGAGTTTCTTGCCCATTCTTCTCCATACGAAAACTACCTTTTGGAAGGGGCGACTAGAATCAATTTTATTATTTTGTAATTTTTGACGTTCAAAAGTGCCATACATGTGCCTATTTGAAATAAATGATTTGACTTTTGACTTTTTTTTGACATCCGGTTAGACTGGAAGCCGACTCCAACATAGTTGGGAAATGGCTAGGCAGATTGATATGATGTTTCTAATTGATTTTGCTATTTAAGACAAATAGTTTTTTGGGATATGGGATAGTCGGTTACACCCGCAGAAATAACTTTGTTTTTTCATAGTTCTTTCCATAGATGTATTATTTAGAACTTTTCCGTCGTCGGTAAAATCAGTACTGTGCATGCTTAAATATTCATTCCAACTACGGAACCCTTCACTGTGCGTGGTCCAACACTGCCGCTTTTGTATGCCAAAATTATTAATATTCCTTTGTTGCTGCGATGTTATAATTTGTGTTCATTGATCCGTCATTTTAAATTAATACACAAGTCTGAATCTTACGTAATATATTTTGAAGTTTTCGTCACAGGCAATTTATATTAAATATATTTAATAATTTATTTAAAAATAATTAACCATCTTTTTTATTTCTGTGCATTTCGAAGATGTGTGCAATTTGATCTCTATCAAATTAAGAACTCAATCACATTATCCTTGTTATTTTTAAGGCAGCTGTTCATAATCATCATCTTCTCCTCTTTTTGTATGGTTAGTGACTAATCTGTGCACCTACCCTAATTTCATAACATACGATCAATCACATAATTTTCATTTTGACAGTTCAACAACATTCATTGCGTAATTTACGTTGCTGTGCTGATTTTTTTTTTTCGAACATATAAAGCAATGGATTAGCAATATCCTTCAAAATGATTCAGATTATGATTGATTGTGTGTTACAGAATTAAGGCGCTGGTGTCAGAATTTTAAAGCCGCCCATGCGCCTCTGACTTGGCTTCACATGCTGTCGAGAAATATCTCTCAGGCAGGGGGGGGTTGGTGGGTAGGGGTTTCCTCACGAAGTTTTCCTTCACCGTTTTTAAAGCAGTGAATATACAGGGTGTTTGGCAGAACGTTGAACATACGAAAATGGTGGATAGGTGGGGTCATCTGCTACTTACTCAGCCCTAATTTATTTGGCCCTGGCGCCCTGGATATTAAATTTTTTTTTTTGCTTTCTTCTAGTTTCACAACTTTCTTAACTTTAAAGTGTAATTTTTATTAAAAAAATGGGTAAAACAGGCATTTTTTTTTAATCTTTAATATTGGCAGATTCTTATAACAGAAAGATGTAAAAAATACTTAAATCCTAATTTCAACCTGCATTTAAAAAAAATACCAGGGGGCCAGGGCCAAATAAATTAGGGCTGAGTAAGTAGCAGATGACCCCACCTATCCACCATTTTCGTATGTTCAACGTTCTGCCAAACAACCTGTATATTGTAAAATATGCACATGACTCCGAAAAGTCAGAGGTCTTGGGTTCTCGACTCATCTTGTTAAGTCTTAAATGATAACTTTTACGGCTTAATACCAATTAGTGTAAAATCTGCCTGCCAAAGTAAAACGCCTGTTTTAAACAAAACTTGTGCCAATTTGGTCATCAATGGTGCCGATTCCCTTGTTCACAAACTAAACTAAATTTAAGTTCAGTGCATCTTTTTCTTTCTATTTCATTATGAGAAGGACAGAAGATAAATTTTAGTTTAGTCCTGTCAAATTAATCAGCGCTTGACGTAAATTGACGTAATTTTAGTCGGCAAGTTTTTAATCACGTCTAAACTTGTATGGAGAGTGACAGGCGCTGATTAATTTGACAGGACTAAACTAAAAATTATCCTCTGTCCTTTTTTTAGTGAAATAGAAAGAAAAAGATGCACTGAACTTAAATTTAGTTTAGTTTGTGAACAAGGGAATCGGCACCAATATTGCAATAAAATAGTTCTAATCTGTAAGTGGTGGCAAAATAAGTCAACTTCTAGTAATAATAAAATTTATATTAAATTATGTAACAGTATTTTATCTTCCATATTTTGTCGTCTATTAAATAAATATTCAATATTTTTACCTTTATATTCAAAATACTCAATTAAATTAGTTAAGTATAGCATGTGCTGTGGAATAGCAAATAAACAATGTATTTCAGGCCTTATTTAAAAACAGTAGACCTGTTGAAAATGTGAGAATATGCAGAAATTACATTTAAATACCAATGAATTTAAATAAATTGTGTAATATTTAATTTATTTTTTATATAAGAATAGCACTATAAGTATTAGGCAGAATACGTGGAATCATTGAGATATTAAATAAATCGTTTTACGTTGTTATTTTTGGCTATTTATTTTTACCTAGTAGACATGGATAGCGCAGTAGTGGCGACACTTGGGGAGGCTTAATTCCAACAGTGATCGTCTTTCGGCTGAAATGTTAAAATGACTTGGACACATCCAAGGGCGTCGCCAAGGGGGGCAAAGGGGGCAGCTGCCAACCCCAGAGATTAAAAAATTAAGTAAATACAAGGCATTTTAATGTAAACAACTACATACTTATCCATACAGTTAATTTTGTTTATTTGGACGACTTCTATTTGGTTTTTTAAAGTTTTGGTTTAGTTAAGTTTGAGTCTGCACTCAGCGCTCGGTGTTGCAACACGCCGTGTTCGAGTTCGCAACAAGTCCATCGTCATCCTGAGGATGCCTCGTTGAGAGGTGAAACACGTGTCGATTTATTTCAGGAGTTTTTTATGGTTCTTTTGAAATAGCTAAGCGGAACAGGTTACTAAATAAATCCACGTCTATTGTATTTTTCCATATCTCCTAAACGGGGTCTAATCCGGGGTTCGGGCACGTAATATTCGTATCTATGTGCTGGTGGTAGGCCCACTCATAATACCTATTATGTTTCAGCTCTACAGTTCTGAATAGTTCTGGAAAAAACAAGCCGAAAGGTCCGTTTCCAATTCATAAATTGAATATGGAAATTATTATTTTTCTCAGTTCCTATCGGGACTACCGAGATGAAACTGACTTGTCAAAAATCAAATGTTCACCAGCGTCGATTTCGGCTCCATTGTGCGCAGCTTCATGTGCTCTTGACTTTTGACTGTGCCTAGTACCTACAAATCATACTTTTCCCATCCTCCATATTTCAACTTGCACCCCCCTAGGCCATCGGCTGGCGACGCCCTTGGACGTGTCAATGTCATCCTATCTATCCTGTATTCCACTAAAAGTCAAGAATTTTATGAGCAGCATCAGCAAGCCACCACAGAGCCTTCTCTGTATTTTCCCTTGAGCGCTTCTAACTCCCTCTCTCAAAGAGACGTGGGTCCCAGCAGTGGGAACGTTATAGGCTGATTTTGCAACTTCTAAAAAACTGTCCGCCCATACAGTCGCATGTCGTGCAACCGGCATGTGGCACGATGTTAAAGTAGCATGCGGTGTAGGTAGCCACAGCTGACAGTCTAGGTAGGTATTATCCGAAATATGTATTTAAGTATTTGCTGAAGGACGCAACGGTCATTGTAGTAAACGAAACTTAGCTTGCGACTCCTCCCGCGTTGATAGAGCAGTGGGTGGAGTGAAGAACCAATGACTGGGTCAATCTGGAAAACGCCCATTTCTAATCATGTTTGTAGGCAGCTTTGCCTATGCTTACTGGGCTTGGCACGGGAGTTACTACGACACTAATGGATTAAATAAAGACTCTGGTTGATTACTGTAGCATACTTATTTATTTACTTTTTTTTTTTTTTTAGTTACTGGGTTGTGGAGGTCAGATAGGCAGTCGCTCCATGTAAAATACTGGTATTCAGCTGCATCCGATTAGACTGGAAGCCGACCCCAACATAGTTGGGAAAAGGCTAGGCAGATTGATTGACTTATTTATTCCCGAAAACCCAAGTTCGAACACAAGTACACGGATCGGCTAACGATCGCACCACACACATCCCTTTCACACTCCAAACTGCTGATGCATAACATTCATACTTACATTGTCCCTACGTTCAATATCTTTTGATATGTCTGTCGTACAGCGTACTATGATAAGCTTGAGACAACAAAACAAAACAATTACCTTGTCTACACAAAAATTAATTGATTTTACTATTAGGTCGGTTGGTCCGCCGTTAGACCGCGAATCGAATTAATCGGCAAACGTAAGGTCGGCATCAGGCTGGGTGGAGCGACGATCTTCGCAGGGTGACTGGTAGCAGCAAGATGAGAGTTGCCGAGAATCGAGCTGAATGGCGTGCAATTGGAGAGGCCTATGTCCAGCAGTGGACTGCTGTAGGTTGAATTGGCTGATGATGATTACTACTGTAGGTATGGTAAACAAATTTGATTTATGACTTCTCTTGAAGATGTATAGGTACTTTTAATGTAAATGTTATTTTTTAATGTTATAAAAATTACAGGTGGTGGGTACTATTGTAACAGTGAATGAAATAAATAAATAAATAAAAAACAAAATCGTTTCAGCCGTTTGGCAGCTACAATGGCGCAGACAGACACACAGATACACACGTTACACTTACAACACCCTTCTTTTTCCGTCGGGATTCACATTTATAGAGGTACCTACCTGCTTATTTTTACCTATTTATATTATTAGAGTCGAAAATCAAGTACCTAAGCGATGAATTGAGTGTTTCTTTAGGTGTACCGCAGGGTAGTCTACTGGGCCCGATTTTATTCACTATGTACATGGATGCCATTTTAAGAAATGAAATTCCTAACGCTGACCTGATGTGTTACGCTGACGATACTGTTATAATTTTCCACGGTGCCGACTGGAAAGAAGTACAGGAGAAAACCGAGCCTTGAGTGAGTAAGTTAGCTAACTGGTTGGATACAAATTTACTCACACTCAACGTAAATAAAACCAAATATTTAACATTCAAAAAAACTAATGCTACTAAACCCCCTGCATGGAAAGTAAAAATCCACAGATGTGGGTTTTACGAGATTGCCGGTAGCTCTAATTCCACGTGTTCCTGCAATGAGATCGAAAGGGTTGATCACCTCAAATACCTCGGAGTTACAGTAGATCAGCATCTCTCTTTCAAACAACACATTACGGTTATGGCAAAACGAGTTCGTAGGTTGATATATGTTATGAAACTTCTACATGAATGTGCTGCCACCGAAATTCGCAAAATGGTTTACCTTGCCCTCTGTCAGTCTCTACTCCAGTACTGTATAACTGTTTGGGGCGGGGTCGCCAAAACTTATATGTTAGAACTGGAGAGGGTGCAACACGCTATCTTAAAAGTCATGCTTCATAAACCTTACCGTTATTCAACTGACGGTCTATATAAGGAGGTAGCACTTCTCATCATCATCAGCCTATAATGTTCCCACTACTGGGACACAGGCGTCCTCTCTGTGAGAGGGAGTGGGCCGTAATCCACCACGCGGGCCCAGTGCGGGTTGGTAGATGTCACATGTCTTCGAATTTTCGGTTCTAGGAAAAGCCCGTTTCCTCACGATGTTTTCCTTCACCGTTTTGAGAGCAGTGGGGATGAAATAATTTACACAAAGTAAAGCGCCTGTGTGGGTTCGAACCTACGACCTACAACTCGTAAGTCGCGGCCGTTACCACTGGGCCATCACTGCTCACTTCTTGGAGTGCGGAAACTATATTTCTACCGTTAATTCGAATAATTATTCAATTTTTTTAAAGAGATCTGATCTAACAGCAATGCAAAGTAAAAGGAAATTCAGAATCCTGAACCCAGGAGTCAACTCAGCGTTTGCCCAAAGACTTCCATCATTTCTACACACTCACACAGTGGCGTAGCTACCTAGGGGCTAGGCGGGGCAGTGCCCCGGGGCCCTCAAGCTTAGGGGGCCCTCGAATCCTTCCTTTCCAGAAAATCTCGGTCGAACTGAACTTTTGAAAATGTCTCCCATTTTCAAAATAAATATGATAGGTTGCAAAAACCGCTGTTCCATACATTTTGACCACGTAGGTATTGCACTTTTCTATGAAACAGCTGATTTAAAAAAAAATAACCGACGAAAAATTTCAACGCAGGGGATTTCAGAATCATGTACTGAACCCATGGTAAAAGTTTTCGCGTTGATGTCCCTGACACCCCGTATATTTATTATTTTTACTTGATAAAACCTAACCAGTTTAGATAGCAGTGGGGCCCCATTTTTTGATTTGCCCCAGAGCCCTTGGTTACCTAGCTACGCCACTGCACTCACATCTATAATAAGATACTTAAACTCTGTTCTTAAGATTCATAACTCCTCTTACACTCGAATGAAACATACAGTTAAAACATGGCTCTTGGAACAGTCATACACCTCTACTGAATTCTCCTCCTAATCCTAACTAAGCATAACGAAATAAAATCAACTCACACTGCACCGACACAAACACCCGTATCCACCCACACTCACACTCACACACACACACACTCGTATAGTACAGAACAGCAGCATAAAAGTGGTGTTCCGTCGCTTCCGCGGACAAGTACCACATGGCAACACAAGGATAAATAAGGTAGTGAAGTGCTACTAACATAGTTTTAAGCGATTTATTAACACAAGTTTTTAAGTTTTATTTATAAAATATGTATCTATTTTGCTATGGGCCTGTGTCGCCTGAAATAAATGGTATTATTAGATATTTATGTATTATTATAAACCGAAATTATAACTAAATATTGTAATTAATTTTTAGTATAAGATTTAATTTTAGTTTTCCATTAATTACTTATAGTTAATTTGTTTGTATATTTAGTTTTATAGTCTCGATGAGGCTAACTAGCTTAACCTTAGCCAATTTCAAATTTTATTTTATTTAAAAATTACCAAAAAAATTTGTACATATGCCCAAGAAACAGGCTGTGCCTAATTTGGGACCAACGATACCTTCTAATTGTAATTTTGAATGTTTTAAATAAACGATTTATTTTACTTACTCTTAAAAGCGAATGGTAATTTTAGCGTCCAACTGCAACGACTCCGTGGCGCAACGGTAGCGCGTCTGACTCCAGATCAGAAGGTTGCGTGTTCAAATCACGTCGGGGTCAAATGTCTCTTTTTGAATTTTGTTCCATTTTTTTTAATTTTTCATATTCTCTAGTACATTAATATAAACGACATGGTCAATTCTCTAACTGCAATTTTTTTGTCGCATAAATATTTTTTTATCAATGATACATCTAGAACTTGTGAAGACCTTGCTTCTTCCCAAATTTAATGACTCTAGGTCAATGGGAGGTACCCTGTAGGTTTTGATTTAATTAAAAGTGAGAGAAATTGCTTTTTTTATTACGTTAACTAAGAAGGTTGATTGTACAACGCCAAGGGACCGTAAACCTAAATATTTTATATTCATTTCAACTTGATACCTCCACGCGTTCCTGAGAAAAAGGGTCTTGACCGACAGACAAACGAACAAAGAAATGATCTTTAGGATCACTCCTTTGTTCATCTGCCTGTCGGTTCCGTTTTCCTTTTGAGGTACGGAACCCTATAATGAACAGGAAAATCGAATCGTATGCTGTATCATTACAATATTATAGTATGTCTGTGTCATGTACATTTTTGATAGGTGAATGTAGTATTTCTATTTTCTTAATGTCCCTCGGGAATCATCGCATTTCCGAATACAAACGAATGCTAATTTCCATGTCCGTCAATTATAAGATTTATCTTGTACAATAATTTAAATTTAGAACTAAGTACTTAATCGTTGTTTTGTTTTGATTTTGGTGTGAACATAGAGCTGTAAAACTATTTTCCTATCTGTCCTGCCTGCGATTTTAGCAGCTTTACTACCATTTTTTAAATAAATTACATTAATTAAAAGAGTATTAATAACTATATATTTCCCAGTCGATTGAGATCGTCCGGTCTGCACCAAGTGCAAACGGGCAACTGATAGAAATCCGACGACTGACGAAATACGAGGTTTTTAAAACATGTAAATAGGTATTTAAATAAAACCACGAAATAATTTCATTTCAATTATATTAATTTAATTAACAAGAGAACATAGACAGCATTCGCCGCAAGATACAACCATAGACGGAGCCCCATACATGAGGGAACTAGCCGAAACACTTGTAATACTAGATAATTAACGGATTAGAGCAGTGACGTCACATAGACTGCGACAAAAAGAAAAGAAAGAAAGAAAATAATATTTTTTTCTTTCTATCTTTATTACGTGGAATTAAAGATTAATTACATATGCGTTGCAAAGAGATCTACATTTTTATTATAAGAAAATGTCTTTGGCATAATTATAATAAAAATCGTTCTCATGAGATGAAAATCGGCAACGAATATGTCGTGTGTTGATTTTGTAACATTAATCGGTTGAATGGACATTGAATTGAGACACAATAAAAGTTTTATTGTTATTAAGTCTTTTAGTGCCCCGCAGTATTAATTTACGTGATCTTTTAATTGTATGCTGACATCATTTTAGTGTAAAATCTTGAAAAGACATCGAAGAAATACATTTAGATTAAGTAGATTTATTTTCTAGCTACAAATATAGTGACGATGGAAAAAGGTTTTAATTTTTTTTTATCTTTAAGAAGCCATGCTACAAAACAACACACAATAGGTACACCCACTAGATTTAAAAACAATGTTGCGCGTCAGTTTAAAAAAAATAAGAGTCAAATGTGAGAATTTTCAATTAAAAGGCCCATAGATGAGTTACTACACGAACAACAGACCTACAATTCAAATCTTCAAAAACCATCTTCCTCCAATTCTGACCTACGGGCGACTAATCATATAGATTTAATATATCACATAAATATATACACAAACAGCAAAGCGTCTGTTTTATTCACAGCAAAGTCAAGTTTAATATTTGAAAATTATTAATACTACATTGATAAACCAGCAGGGTTAGTCTCAACCATCTTTGAGTTTTCAATCGAATTGAAATTGTGTCAGATACGAATTCGACTCGATTCGAACTCAAAAATGGTGGGAATAAACCTTCAAATTATAGTAGTAGCTAGTACATACATTAATCTCAAAATTGCTAGATCTTCCATCGCTAATTCCTTGTCATAGCCTAAGGCCGCATCCTGATCAAAAGCAACCGCCGCATTCAATGTCACTTTTTGTTCGGCGAACCGGATCGCGTGGTCGCGCCGACAGAGGGCGCCATCCGATTTTTCAAACTAAAAGTGACATTTGAACGAGACGATTGCTTTTGGTAAGGACGCGGAATAATTCTTCTAAGAATATTAAAACGGGAGCCAGAAAAAAAAAAAAATGTTAGCTATATTTCTATTTACCCCTGGCGGTTGATGTATTTATTATAAAGATTTATGAAAAGTGCTCAAAAACCAAAGCTGCAACATATCTATTAAGTCTATTGTGTTAGGAATCTCTTTAAAGTATTAATATATGAAGAATACTATCTAGAAAGAACATTAAATTTACATAAACCTATCTAAAAGTAAGAGAAAACACGGACACACGATTATTTTAATGATTGCACTAAGATTTACACGCGGTTTCTGTTAGATGACAAACGAGCTGTCAAATCTCTTGACAACTGCAGTGATTGGTTGAATGGAACGACGACAGCCAATCATATCATTTGGCATGAGATGTTGCTAAAGGGGGAAGCGTCAGGGTAGCCCGCGAAATTCAATTTTTTTTTACAATTTTTGCATTTTGCAGGTCAGTGTCAGGTTTTATGTTGATTAAAATATGATTCGCGGTCGTAACAAATATGGCTTTACTCAATTATAATCATTACAATCAGCAATACAACTCCATAAGTTAGCAAAGGTGTCAATTAGACACCTTTATCTTCTTCTGAGTAAAGCCATATTTGCTACGACCGCGAATCATATTTTAATCAACATAAAACCTGACACTGACCTGCAAAATGCAAGAAACGAAGAAAATTTAAATTTCGCGGGCTACCCTGATGCTTCCCCCTTAAAGAAACAGGGTGTACAATACGGCCAATATAACTTAGCAGTTCCGAATTTCACGCTGAAGGCTACGCAATAACATTCTTTAGGAACCAAAAGGTGACATGAGGCGAGTGTGTGTGTGTTCGTAGTACCTATGTTCAGACCAGCCAAGTTATTTTAGCCGTACTGTATATGTAGTTAATCGATTGAAGGACACTGAAGGACACTAAGAAGTTTAATTGTTATGATGCCCGTGGGCGTTAATTGTCCCGTAAAGTGTTAACTAGATAGGAACTAAATTATGATAAGGTTACAGGTAATAGTGGGGATATAGAATTAAGTGCGTTTTATTGCCACGTTTTCCCGGCAAAGAAAATACTTTTGAAGTCATCCCGTGGCATTCTATAGAGCTTAGTATGAGAAGTATATAACTATTGTATTCGATTATTATTTTTCTGAGCTAGGTAATAATAATGATTAAGAAAATGTTAATCGGTTGAAGGACACTGCATCGGTTAAGTACAGTACTTATCGCACGGTCTATACTAGTCTAGCAACTTAAGAATGCAAAGATAATGCACGTACGTACTTATAACTATGCACTATTTCAGAGCCTTGGTGCATCTTCTTCAAAAACACTAAATCTAATTTCGAGTGACATTTATGTTCATGAAAAATTCTGAAAACAATTATTATAGTATATTGATATTTGTTTTTTGGTGTTCTTTATTTCTATGAACGTATTTTAAGGCCCGCGGAACAATTCTATTGCTTATCGAATTGAATACACAATAGTTTGAAGCGATATAAATCGGTTGAAGGGCACTGAACGAGACGTAATAGATTTATTGAAGTGAAAACTTCTTTAGGCGCGTTGGGCATTTTCGAGATGGGATTAAACCATTGATTTCGCGACACTGTGGCGACACCTCATTTTTGTAAACGTGATTGTGCTCTTTATTTAGATAAGGTTACGGATCAATGTTGTATACAAATATTTTTCTTCCATCAAGGCGATCTTGTTCAACTTTTCACTTCTGTCGGCACTCCTGGAGTGCCACTGTTTTTTTTATTATGTCTGGGGCCGTTTAGTGTCCCGCAACGTTGTTTTTTTATATTGCCTCACCACATTCTAATTTTATTTGGTGACAATGTAATAATCTAAAGTTGACAATTATTAATTAGTATTGCATGTTTCAAAACTGGTCAATTAAAACTACGTTTTAAGTGCAAATGTATAATAATAATCTAATAATATTTTAATTGGAAGCGGTGTATCACCTCTGGTTTCTGAAAACCTTAACAATTTTATACTAGCAAAATATTTTCTCAACTTGTATTTTGGTTATTTGGCTAGTAGATTTGAAAATTGAATAGAAATTGATAAGGTTTCCTGAATCCAGAATCCAGTGATATTAATTCTATGGATCGGGACATATTTTAATTTAAATACCATTCAAAATCGTGTACACATTAATTTATTTATAACACATACATTATTGAGACCTTTTTATTCATAAATAAAAAAAGATCATATTATGTCGGACACGCCTTTTACGAAATCCTGCGCATTGTTTAATTTTAAAGTTAGATTTTTATCTTAAAATGCTTGACACGTCTTCCTTCTCCATACATAACATCATATCATGCTTGTATTCCTGAAGGGTTAGGCAGAGGTGCACCTATAGTACACCCACATTTCGCCAGTTATGTTTAAGTCTCATGTAATAGGAGGCGAGCCTATTGCCATCAACCGGGCACAAATCCAGACTCCGGGCTGTTACTTAGAAATTTCCAGTAACAAATTTAAAACCCAATAACACTTTGCCACGACCCGGGGATCGAACCCAGGATCTCAAGCTACTAAACCAACGACGTTCCATAGTTCAAGATTTAAAGTCTTCAAAAAATAAATAATTATGTCATTAATTCTTTCAGTTTAATAATGATAATTTAGTCACATGAATAAAGGGATCAATCAGCGCATTTTAAAATCTAGGTTAGATCTATAATAATCATCAAAAATCATTGGTTAGTAATTCAAAACACGTAATATTTTAAAGAAAATCACAGTGATTACAACTAGATTGTCTTTGTGCCAAACTAACACTATTTGATAACACTGTTGGTTATTGATACCACTGGCCCAGTACTGGGCAAAACGGGACATTTGCAGGCAAAACGGGCCATTTGCAGGCAAAATGGGTCATTTGCAGGCAAAATGGGCCATTTGCAGGCAAAACGGGCCATTTCCGGACAAGTTGGGATATTTATGTGACATATCTCGTGGGCATAGATTGTCTGTGGAATAGTAATATTTGCAGAGCTTATGTACAATCATTTTCTTTTTATATCGAATCGGTTTTGATTCGATAATCCATCATTTTGAGATCTTAAGAACATTTATTAATTACAGCCTCGTTTGTTTTCGTTTTTTCCTTCCCAAATAAATCGTTTTTAATGGTATGTTAATTGCTGTATGGAAACATCTTTCTAAATAGTCTGATTTTATGTCAATGGGTTATCGTGAGATCTCACACACATAATTTTGTACGATGTTCGATCGAGTATTTTATCTAACCGCACGCAAGCAAAGCCGCGGAAAAACCTATAGTTGCCAGTTCTACCGTTTTATGCATGATCGAAGATCAAACTCAGATTTAAATTTTCCGAGTTGTGAATAATTGCCATCAATCGTTGAGTTGTTGAGCTTTTCCCTAGTGTCTGAAGCAATGCTATTAAGCACGCATATAACAAGCTCTAACATGTGGCGATGATGAATGATGGACGAGAGTTATAGTCACAGCTCAACATTGCCATCTATCTCGCGAGTTGTTGAGCTACTCTCTATTGAAGCAAGTGTTGTGACAAGCTTCTGCAACAGCGACAAGCTAGCCATATGGTGATAACGAGTTGGATTGACGAGGCATACGTCAGTTCAGCTCAACATATCAGCGAGTTGTTGAGCTATTCCCTAGTGTAGCGAGTGTTATTGACGAGCGTCTGTAGCAGGGACAGGTCGGCGAGAATACGCGCGTATCACAAGTTCTGCCATGTTGTTGTGACGAGAACGTTGGTGTCGAGGGCGCGCGCAATTCGTTCGTGTAAGCCGTGTGAGAGCCACTGCATGCGGAGTGTTGAGTAGCGCGTCGGGCACAGGTGAAGCGGGTTGCCGCGGCGGAGACCCTGAGGAAACAAATGAATAGTTATTTTAATTTGACATAACTGTATCAGAAATATATAAAACCAAATAGATTCGTTATAAACGTCTAACCATGGCAGTGATATAAATTCTACATTAATGATGTAACTAATATTTTGTATCAAATTTAAAAAGAGTGTCAATGGAGTTTCTTGCCCGTTCTTCTCCTTAGGAACCTAATACGCTTTGGAATGGGTCATCAGCTTCATTTGTCTGAATGACCGACTCTTTCGACAGTTCAAAAGTGCCTGAAAATGGTTTTATTCTTGAGTTTGAGGTAATAGGTTACATTTGGGAAGCTCGACATATAAGAAGCAATCCATATTTTAATATTATAAATCATAAAATTATTCTGTCGGTCTGTTACGGAATAGAATATGACCTGGGCTAGGACATAGGACTTTAAGGAACAGGATCTTAACGCGGGCGAAGACGCATCTACCTTCTTTAGAGCTTTCTAGAAAAAAAAGTTCGTATGAAGAGTCACCTGATCAGTCTCCCCATACGAGTCCAGATAAGGCGCCGGCAGCTTGGCCCCGCGCGCGGGCGCGGCCAGCAGCAGCAGCTCGCAGTCGCGCACGCGCATGAACACGCCCGCGCCGCCGCCGCACGACACGCAGTGCGCCACCACGGCGCCCACGCGCTGCACCTCGCTGCCGCGACTCGTCTGGGGGGGACAGTGGCATGATATATGTAGTTAGCAGCATGTGTGTGCACATCAAACGTGTTCTTATCCAAAAAGTATAATTATAAAAATTAAAGACTACGTTGAAGACAAGGAAGTTTGGCAATAATTCCTTCTGCACATGTGGGTTCCATGGTACTTCATTAACGGCATCATTATTTATTTATAGGAGAACCAACAGCTACAACAAATGGATAACAATTGTTTAAGAAACATAAAGCCAATTACAGGTTCTCACGGGTAAAAACTGAAAAAATACTAGAAATCTTGGGCTCACTAACAAGCACGATAAAAAAGATTAAGTATCTATCCATATTATATTTATTTATTTTGAACGCGTGCAGAATAGGTTTTGGTGGTAAATGGGTCAAATGAGAACTCTTTACAAAGAATATTAAAGTCCTTACTCGCTCGTACCATGTATGAGTTTTACCTATAGTTAGAAGAGGAAAAAGGAATGGAGATAGGCGGATTAAATCTAACTGATCTCTGAGGAACATTAAAAAGTAGTTTATGTAGGAGATCAGATCTTTATAAAAGGAAAGTGCAATCTGCTAGTCGATGATGATTTTAGAGGCTGTAAATGAAATTTCTTGCAAAGATTTATGTAATCATCAGAATGGTATGGTATACGTAGCCGAAAACATAGAAAACGATTTTTTTTTTGTATATTTTCAATACGGTCAATGTACTTGCCATACCACGGGTTCCAGATTTGTGACGCATATTCCAGATGACTTCTCACAAAAGAGCAATAAAGAATCTTAAGGGTTTTGGCCTTCTTCAAACACTGCGAGTCTCAAAACAAAACCCAGTGACTTGGAAGCTTTGGCCACTTTTTGCTCAACGTTAAATAGAAGTTTGGAATCATGAAAAACGCCCAGGTCGCGTACACCGTCGCATCTGTGTAATAGCTGCCCTTTAAGTTTATAAGTTGTAGGGAGAGGGACACGTTTTCTGCTAAAGGAGATTACTGAACATTTAACAGGGTTTAAATCTAGTTTATTAATTAAGCAATACAGGTCAGATTGGAGAGCTTCCATATCGTCATCTGATGATATTACAGAAAATATCTTCATGTCATCAGCAAAAAAAAAAATTTGAGTTTTGGAAACACGAATCGATGTAGTTTATATAAATGATAAAAAGTAAAGGACCCATCAAGGAACCTTGAGGAACACTACTAGGAGCTGAAACCCAGCTCGACATGTAGTTACTGATAACGACAGCTTGAGATCTGTTTTCAAGGTATGAAGTAAACCAATGAAGTAGATCTCCTCTGATACCATTGTTAAAAAGCTTTGTTTTAAGAATAATGTGGTCAATTCTATCAAAAGCCTTAGTGTAATCCATGTAAACGACATCAACCTGTGCCCCATTGTCCATTCTGTCCGTTATAAAGTCATTGAGCAAAGCCAGGTTAGATGCAGTTGAACGACCCTTAAGAAATCCGTGCCGAGAAGGGCTGAAAGACTGACTCAGCGCTGCGTAAACTTAGTAGACAGCCCTCTCAAAAACTTTAGCTAATATGCACAGTTTGGAAATAGGTCTGTAATTAACTATTTCATTTTTGTGCCCTTTTTTATGCACCGGAGTTATAAAGGCAGACTTCCAGATTTGGGGAACAGAACAAGAAGAGAGCGATTTAGTGAACAATACAGATACTGGTAAGGCTATGGCTTTAGCACACCCAATCAGTAGTTATGTAAGTCTATTAATAGGCTCCATAACACGAAGTCTTTAAGAAAAATATTACATACTTCTTTGACATAATCATCTCATTATTGACATTATACAGCGTGGCGATTAGGTTATCACATTAATTCAAACCACGTGTTCTACATTACGTATTTGAAGCATACACAATTAAAATAATTAATAAAAATTGTCACTCTAGCCGTGGGACCTTTTTTTTTCGTTTCAGTATTTAACAACATCATTTATGGCATAAAGAAGAGAAGGACCCGAGTTGCTTTTGAACGGGTCACCAATTAATAGGGTGTCAACTTTTAAATACCTAGGGCATTCATTGTCTTGCCGCTGACCTCAAGGACGATGTGGACATTGAGAGGGAGCGCAGGGCTCTAGCGGTCCGGAGCAATATGTTGTCCCGTAGATTTGCGCGGTGTACACACCAAGTGAAAATAACACTTTTCAAGGCTTATTGCCAAAGTTTGTACACGGGCAATCTATGGGTCAATTATACTAAGAGATCGCTGGATACCCTGCGAGTCCAGTATAACAATGCTTTCAGGATGTTGTTGAGGCTGCCTCGTTACTGTAGCGCGTCAGAAATGTTTGCACAAGCCCGCACCGACGGCTTTTATGCAATTATACGCAAAAAAACGGCGTCGCTATTGAGGAGAGTGAGGGACAGTCAAAACAGCATCCTGAAAACTGTAGCCGAGAGCTTCGGCTCTCCGATTGTCCAGCAGTTTGTGCGGAGGTTGATTTTTACTAACACTAGGCAATAAGTTATTTTTTGTATGTTACTAACACTATATGGATATTTTGTGTCTGAAATAAAACAATTTGAATTTGAATTGAATAAAGAAAATCAGCTGACCAATACTAGTAGGTCAAAGACCCGTGGCCGGCGAAGATAGGTAGTTCCAACGATGCCATTTCGGATTACTTGGAATTACTAACAATTACAAAAAACGTAAACAAATCAAGCGAAAGATGTCCTTACGGCTAATAGTTTAAGGCGTACTCTATGCGCAAATTAAAAATAAGGGAATGCGGGGAATCCCTCAGCGGGGGAATGAAAAAAATATATGATAAATGTTCTTATTGCTAACAATTTAACGCATAAATCTCTACGCGTGAAATGGACGGGGAACGGGGTGACGGGGGTGCGTGTCATCAAAACTCGTATTTTTCGGCGGCGTGTGCGTTTGTGACCAGTCCCCGCGCCGGTATCCTTGAGGATAGTTGCCTAGATTCGCAATTTCGCAAACGCGTCCTACGTATTTTTATTGTTGTTATTATTTTGAGGACATTTTGTTTCTTGTTTTGTTTGTAATAGGAATAGGATACGTATTATTAGTTGTAGATTAGTTCAGTAGTGTGACAGTTCGTGCGAGATTAAAGACACGTTATTACAACAGTAAAATTTGTTGTAGGTAAATTTGTGAAAGTGGTGTGATGGTTCATGCGAAATCAGACGCTTTTATTGTTGGTACGATGGTGTCGATTATACATTCGGAAGCACGGCGAACATTTCGAAAACTAAAAAAGTTTAAAATTAACAAATTGAACATTTAAGTGGAGGTTTTTAAACTTAATTTGTGACAATTTGGTAACAATACCATAAAGTTTCTGTTGAACTGTTGATACCAACGCCCCGTGCTTATTTAGAGCCTACATGCGCAAGTACAATACCCCCATCGTATACTCCCACTAGTCACTGTCGCTTGGTGTGTGTGTGTGCCGCCGAGCCACCCGCGCCCGCGCCGCGGCTTTACAGGTCAGTAAACTTAATAGTATCAAGGGTGGTTTATTTCTTGCCAAGTTTTACGCTATTTAGTTTGTTTGAAAAATTCAGTTTTCTATTTTTAGGTTTTTAACCGACTTCCAAAAAGGAGGAGGTTATATGTTCGTCGCGTATGTTTGTTTTTTTTTATGTATGTCCACCGATTTCTCCGTCAATTGTGGACCGATTTCGAAAATTCTTTTTTTGTTTGAAAGGGTATGCTCTCGAGGTGGTCCCATATAAATTTGATTAACTCTGCTTCGATAGTTTTTGAGTTAGCTTCAATAATACGTACTTTTTCCCGCTTAGTATGTGGATGATATGATAAGTTCCTGTCACAGCTGTTATTTACATAGCAGGTAGTGGTTTTCGAATTTGTGTGGGGAAAAATAAAAACTTTTTACAAAAAAAACAACCGACTTCCAAAAAACACCACAAAGTGAAAAATAACTTTAATTTCGGAAGTCGGTGGCAAAAAACGAAAATTCAAAACCAAAGACACCGACTTCCGAAATTAAAGTTATTTGTCACTTTGTAGTGTTTTTTGGAAGTCGGTTGTTTTTTTTTTTTGTAAAAAGTTTTTTTTTTAGTTTATTATTTTAACAGACTGATAACAACTTGTAATAACCGCTGTACTATTTAATGTGATAACCAAATCGCCACTCTGTATACCTACAGTTCTACTATCAACTCTTTATTATTGGCTTTTGCGGACATGATATTTATTCAGATTTGTTACAGTTGTAATGGCAATCATGTCATTTGGTTTGAATAGGTTTTTATTTTGTGAATGTGAGAACGTTGTAGGCCTTGTAGACTGTAGATTTGTTGACCATTTTCTATTTTAGTACCTGGTACTTGTTGGAAAGGCCTACAGCCCCACAACGTCAAAAAAAAAAAGTTTTCGAAACTGATATTTTAAGTAACTGCACTACTTACGGATGTTGGGGTTATTCCGTTTATCAACCCCAAAAAATTCACAATAAGGTGGATAGTCGGAAACGTACGTCCGAGAATTCACCCTAGGCTGCATACGCTTTGCATATGCGTTCGACGTCATACTGACTGTGGGGAAATCCCAAAACAAGGTCAACACACACAAGTAACACAGAAATAATAAGTTTTACTCAAAAATGCATGTAATGTGGTCATTATTTTGACAACCTTGTTTGAGCAAAGTCGACCTTGCCGTTCTGTTTCAAGGAGCGGCCGGCAAAGTTTTGCTGGTCGCTCTAACAGGCCGGCAAAACATTGCCGGCCGCTATTTTGATGTTTCAACATTTAAAAAAAAAGCGGCCAAGTGCGAGTCGTACTCGCCCATGAAGGGTTCCGTAACAGCAAGTAACATTGAATGAAAGGTAAATTGCGGTTTACGATTTATGACGTAATAAAAAAAAACTACTTGCTAGATCTCGTTCAAACCAATTTTCGGTGGAAGTTTACATGGTAATGTACATCATATATTTTTTTAGTTTTATCATTCTCTTATTTTAGAAGTTACAGGGGGGGGGGACACACATTTTACCACTTTGGAAGTGTCTCTCGCGCAAACTATTCAGTTTAGAAAAAAATGATATTAGAAACCTCAATATCATTTTTGAAGACCTATCCATAGATACCCCACACGTATGGGATTGATGAAAAATTTCTTTTTTTTAGTTTCAGTTCTAGGTATGGGGAACTCCAAAATTATTTGTTTTTTTTCTATTTTTGTGTAAAAATCTTAATGCGGTCCACAGAATACACCTACTTACCAAGTTTCAACAGCATAGCTTTTATAGTTTCGGAAAAAAGTGGCTGTGACATACGGACGGACAGACAGACAGACATGACGAATCTATAAGGGTTCCGTTTTTTGCCATTTGGCAACGGAACCCTAAAAATCAAATGTAAAAAGATTTTATTTAAAACACAGCTGTTTGTATTTATAGAGATAGGTACAATGTACTATTACTCAAAAATGCATGTAATGTGGTCATTATTTTGACAACCTTGTTTGAGCAAAGTCGACCTTGCCGTTCTGTTTCAAGGAGCGGCCGACAAAGTTTTGCTGGTCGCTCTAACAGGCCGGCAAAACATTGCCGGCCGCTATTTTGACGTTTCAACGTTTTAAAAAATCAAATGCAAAAAGATTTTATTTAAAACACAGGTGTTTGTATTTATAGAGATAGGTACAAAAAGATTTTATTCCATATTTGGCTGTATAGTTCCAACTACCATACGCGGTTCAGCGAAAATTTTATTTTTATTTAGTGAATTTTTTGCTAATAAAAACTTTTTACAAAAAAAAAAACAACCGACTTAAAAAAAAACACTACAAAGTGAAAAATAACTTTAATGTCGGAAGTCGGTGTCTTTGGTTTTTAATTTTCGTTCTTTGTCACCGACTTCCGAAATTAAAGTTATTTTTCACTTTGTAGTGTTTTTTTTTGAAGTCGGTTGTTTTTTTTTGTAAAAAGTTTTTATTTTTCACTTTTTAGTTGTGATACCTACCCCACACAAATTCGAATACCACTACCTGCTATGTAAATAACAGTGACAGGAAGTTATCATAATATCATCCACATACTAAGTGAGGAAAAAATACGTATTATTGAAGCTAAATCAAAAACTACCCAAGCAAAGTTAATAAAATTTATATGGGACCACCTCTGAAGTATGATCTACCAAACAAAAAAAGAATCATCAAAATCAATTCATAATTGACGGAGTAATCGCGTAACAAACATACAAAAAAAAACAACAAACAGTCGAATTGAGAACCTCCTCCTTTTGGAAGTCGGTTAAAAAAAAAACAACAACATACAGTCGAATTGAGAACTCCTCCTTTTGGAAGTCGGTTAAAAATGAGCACTCAAAGCGAAAATTCTTCCGATTCGATATGCTTAACACCGCCAGCCATTAAAGATGAAGCTAAATTAGTAGTTGAAAATTTAATACCGCGAAACTCAAAGGAAAAATATAAGCTTGCATATGAAAAGTTTGTGCAGTGGAAAATCAGTAAGAAATCTAAATCTTTACTTGCTGGTTTTATTTAGATTAGGTACTTGCATTTTTGAGTAAAGCACTATACAAGCCTTGGCCCACTATGACTGCTTCGCTGGTCACGCTATGATTGCCTCGAGCTAGCCTAGCTACGCTCTAGGCCTTCCAGCTTGGCCATCATTGCAGCCCTTGCTGTCCTCGCTGTAAAGGCCTCGACCTACGGCTTCGGCCTTTATCTCAGCTCGTCCATCAAGTGCTGCACGCTGACCGCGCTGTGTCGGCCTGGAGCTGCGCTACGCTGCGCTGTCGGCCATCATCAGCGCGACCAGCAAAGTAGTCATTATAGACCGCGGCAGTAATGTACTAAACATAAATCATAACTTGAAGAACATTAAAAGAAAATTTAAAACTCACCTTTGGTATATCAGCTTGGCAGCAATAACTCTGTGAGCACAGAATCTGTCCACACACCAAACACATAGTAGGCTTCTTACTATCCTCTCGTTCCGAATTAGGACACGAGAACTCCGAAACCAAATTCATGAGTTCCGAAAAATCATCAGGCAGATTAATCAGTTTCGGTGGTTCCTTGGGCTCCGTCACCACATGGGGGGGTATCTCACCACTGAACCATTCCGTTGATAAACCCACCCATTCGGATATCTTCTTTTTGGCAAACGGAGTATCTACTAATTCCTTGTAAGTCGTTGGCATGCCTAAATACCCACACATACTTTCCCATGTATCTCCATTGACAACTGCTAATTCTGAAGGAGAACTAATGTCACTTAAAAAGTGGAAGAATAGGCAACAGCAGCGGAGGAAAGTGTGACATTGACTTTTGACTGTCTGCCATACTTCTAACGGATTCAAATTATCTTCTAATACCCCTTTGCGCAATTCCTTTATGAATGGTAAGAGGTTTTCTAAATCCGGGTTTTTGAAGTCTTCCTGCACTTCCATCGGCTCGCTCTTGCATGTGGTAACATCAGTGACCAGTAACGCTCTAGCAAGGGTGGCTCTAAAACATTGAAGAGTGATCTGTTTCGCTAGATTTGTCGGTCTCGCTGGGGTAGCGACTTTGCAGAATAACGCTGGAGCTGACAGTACTAAGGCGACGAGAGTCCCAAATGGTTCATGAGTTAAGGGTGACGTACTTTCTAAAGTATTTAAAGTACTTAAGGCGTGGTGTGAGAGGTGTTTGGGTGACGCCCAAACGGATGGTAAGGAGGCCGATAACCGGATCAGCGCTTGTAACGTGTCCCTATGTCTAGCAGGGAGGTCTCCTAACAACGGCCGTTTTTCTGCCTGTAATACGGCGTTGGTACTGAATATTGTGTAGGATGTGGACCGGTAGAGGGCGGCACTTGATACCATGCCCCCGTATTCGGTGATTGGAAGGATCTGTGAAAGAAAATTATTCATGAATTAAAATTAAATAAGACGATCGCGTTCAATCGATAAAGTAACAAACAGATTTATTCTGAGTAGTGTTAAACTACTCAGAATAAATCTGTTTGTATTTATTAAAAAAATAAAGTAAGATGCTAATGTTCTTTTTCACCAGCTTCTAATACGTTCTGGTAATCTGGCAGATAACTTCATAGAAAATCTATTCTAGCACCATTTCGAACATTGTGAAAGTGGCTCCGAATATGTTGCAGAGGACGAACCTTAAATAATAATGCATAAATGGTTTTGCAGTTTGGTATTCAAGAATGATTTAAGGAATTACTTTTCAGACCAAATGGTGAAATAGGCCCACATGCACATGCTAATTAAAATCTTGTTTAATAAGTCAAACTTAATTGTTACATAACATCACGCCATAATCCCCGAAGAATAAGGCAGAGGTGTACCTATAGTACACCCACATTTCACCAGTTATGTTTAAGTGCGAGCCTCCTGCCAAAAAACCTCTTACGGGAAAAACCCAATAACACTTTGCTCGACATGGGAATCGAACCCGAGACCTCATGCTCAGCTATTGCCTGCGACCACTAGACCAACGAGTCAGACTTAATTTTAACATTGAAGAAAACGTCTTATACGTGGTAGTTGATTAATTAACAACAAAATCATACTCACATTAGCAAAATCCTCAATTAGCGCCTTAGTCATTTCATTATAAGGCGGAATCTCCCCTTCAAAGTGTACCAAGAAGTCCTGCTTCAGTAAATTCTCCGCATGAGTAGAGACATACACTTCCGTTTCATCAGCTGACTCGCCATCCTCCATGTCTGAGGACATCGCTCCCACACTCCTCGCTCTAGCCTGGCAGTGCATTTCTTCACAGAACTCCGTACATATATGCAGAGCTTCTGAGCTCACTTGGTGTTTTAACTTAAGTATCAGGTTCACCGATTCGTTGTAAGTTTCTTCGGTGAGAGGAGGTGGGGTTCCTGAGGGCATGGACGGTGCGGGGAGAAGGGGTAGCGCGGTATTGCAGAGTCGTTCGCAGAGGGGACAGAGGTATTCTTTCTTTTCGACGTCGAAAGCAGCTGGTTGGCGGCCGCGGTAGGGTCTGTGGAAATAAGATAACAGCGTTCACAGAATATTGTCGGAGTTTAGAAGTCAAAATTTCTACGGTGTTGAGCAAGATCTGTTTATTTTAAATCGCTAATTGTTCCAATATTTTAAAACGTTATTTTAATATTACAAAATACAATAGACGTGGATATATTTAGTAAGAGCGAGGCCCCATTAGTGCGTTACGCTGCGTTGCGTCGTCGCTGCGTCGTTTTCCATATATTTTTTATGACATGCCCCATTAGACTGTTGCGTCGTCGCGCGCGACGTTTCAGCGGATCGACGGACAAGAGACGAAGCGGGAGGGAGGGTGATGCGCTGCGTTGTCGGAGTTCCGCTGCGACGACGGACAGTTATTTCGGCAGTGGCCTAATAAAAGCAACAAAAGAACACGTTTGCATCTATCCATTGCAAAGGCTGAACTGAGCTGCGACGGTGTGCATACCCTCTTGCGTTGCGTTGGCGCAGCGTCAATGCAACACAGGTGTGACATACAATGCGTTGTTCCGTTGCGACGACGCGACGCAACGCAGCGCAACGCACTAATGGGGCCTCGCCCTAACCTGTTCCGCTTAGTTATTTCTAAAGAGCTATAAAAACCCTGAAAGAAATCGACACGTGTTTCACCTCTCAACGAGGCATCCTCAGGATGACGATTAACTTGTCACGAACTCGAATACGGCGTGTTGCCACACCGAGCGCTGAACGCACTGAACGCAGAGTTATAGAAGGACACAGGTTACTAAATATATCCTCGTCTATTGTATTTTAGTTTAGTTTTCGGATGACAGCGATGCGGACGAATACTTCGACGCCTAAGTTTTGTTTTTTTATTTTTATTTATACGGATAGTTAGTCTTTTAATTTAGTACCTAGTGTAAATATGTAGTTAGTTATGTTAAAAACTGTAAAGTTATGTTAAGAATTATTGAAAAGAAATAAATTATAAAAAATATTGTGAATTAAATAAAGGCAGATATATATATTTATTTTCTCAATTGGCAATGACAAAACGACTAGTTTATCTATAATCTTTTACCGAAAAAAACATGATTAGTGAAAATAAAAAAACGTTAAAGTAAGCTAACAGCGATTGTTACTTGAAATACATACCAAGTGCATTAAACTTTAAATCACAATCCAAAGGATTTTGAACGACATTACTAATCCATTGTTTCATATTATGTTTGAAAAATTTGTCAGTGTTTTTCAAGTCCTTATCTACACACCCACCTCCTATTCTCCTTGTCCTGCACGTTGTCCACGTAGTTCCTCCAGCAGGCCGCGTGCAGCGCGTGGCCGCAGCTGGACACGTGCGGCTGCAGGCCCAGGCCGGCCGGCAGCCAGCTGGCGCGCCAGTGCTCCGGGACCCGGCCGCAGCCGCCGCGACGGAGACGGTTCAGAACGCTTGACTGTTGCACGAATGCGACTAGGACTAGGGGTTCGGTTTTGATGTCTACGCGACCCTGGGAAGAGATGATTAATGAGTCAAATAAAGTAGGCATAATTTGTAGGGCACTGGTAGACACTGGTGCCGATTCCCTTGTTCACAAACTTAAGTTCAGTGCATTTTTTTTTCTTTCTATTTCATTAAGAAAAGGACAGAAGATAAATTTTAGTTTAGTCCTGTCAAATTAATCAACGCTTGACGTAAATTGACGTAATTTTAGTAGGCAAGTTTTTAATCACGTCTAAACTTGTATGGAGTAGTGACACGCGCTGATTAATTTGACAAGACTAAACTAAAATTTATCTTCTGTCCTTTCTTAATGAAATAGAAAGAAAAAGATGCACTGAACTTAAAATTAGTTTAGTTTGTTAACAAGGGAATCGGCACCACTGATTAACTTTTTGTAAAAAAAAAAGTCTGTGGTTACAATATTTATAAACGTGTGAGCAAAATATATCACATAATTAATCTGTCATTCCTTCATTTTTAATACTTTATACCTATTGTAGTATAGTCATTTTATTCTAAGTACATCGTCTTCACATATCATTAATGTATACAAAATATTGTAAAACATTTTAAAAGAGTAACTATGGCGTAAGAATGGAAATTCTTGCCCATTCTTCTCATAAGTGCCTTTTAAGGACCTATTTTTTTACTATAAAAAAAGTTTTTATTTCGATGTTGCTTCTTGTATTGACGACTACTCTCATTATTTATATTCTCATATTGATTTAAAAAATCTCAAAGCAGATGAAATGAAAGGTCACTATTTTCTTCCAACTCAAGATACATACCTCTTCCTGGCACATGATACAGACGCGCGGAGGTTCGGGCACTCCTCCGCCCCACACTCCTAAAGCTGCCCCGCAGTACAGTGGCCGTAACTCTTCTTCTTCTGCCGTGACCTGTTCATAATAATAGGTTATTAAAGCTGTACGATTCTACTTGGCCTTTGTTCGAGTTGCTAGTCAGCAGGTCAGTATATCAGTAAAAACTTATTATTGGTAACTTATTAGTATTGTCCCAAGGCAGGGCAAAGGCCTCCTTGACCTCTTCAGCGTCAGGCACTTAAAGTTGTCTGGCATTTTTGCTGAACTGGGCCTTTTTGGCGCGGCCGTAAGGCACACTCCCCTGCTAATTTCTTACATCGCACATTACACTTTTTATTTGATTTTTATTTCTAATTTTTTATCTGCTGTTAATTATATTGTGTGCTTTTTAGTCTGCTAAATAAATGTATTTTCTTTCTTTCTCTTTCCACTTTTCCCGGGCTACTAGTCCAGAGTCTAGCTCATCCCGCCAACTCTTTCTAGGGCCGAACTACGACTAAAGCCATCATTGTTCCAGTGTAAGAGAGAGATGAAGCTATACAGCATAAATAGCGCTGTCCTATTTTCACAGCGGAAAAATAATGGTTTGAACACGTCACAGTACGGCCCCTGGGCTTGTCGCGTAAACGTATTTATTCAAAATCGTATTGAAATTGCTCCATCCGTTTCGGAGCTACGATGTCACAGACCAACGAAAAAGTTTATTTTTAACATTTTATTTTCACGTCCAAGGTTTTTATATAAGCACAGAATTTAGATTGTCAAAAAGGTACAGTCAGCTTCGCCAGTTTATCTCATAAAGCCAATGACAGCAATGAAAAACCATGCATTACTCATGGTTTTAAACATGTTTACAAAGAAACCAGGAGATCCTTGCCTGATATTCTCCAGAGGACTACGTTTTGGGAGCGGCTCAAGTAAATGACTTAATTAGAGCCAAGAAAACTGGATGCTAACCTACTTTAATTTCAACTTCTCAGTGATACTCCAAGACAAGAATATCTCATTTGAATCGATAATATACATAGTAAGTAAGAACTAAAAATAATTGAAATAATATAGAAATTTTAAAAAAGCAACCCAGACAAAAATATAATGCATCCAAGAGATTCAAAAAGAGACGATTGACCCCGACGTGATTTGAACACGCAACCTTCTGATCTGGAGTCAGACGCGCTACCGTTGCGCCACGGAGTCGTTGCAGTTGGACGCTAAAATTAACGGTCATTCTACAAGACTACAGGCAAAGTAAAATAAAGAGAAAAGGCCTGTGTCAAAAAACATTTTTTTGTCATTCTTGTAATTATTAAAAAATATTGAATACGTAGTTTTTCTTTTTTGACGTAATCAAAAGATTACGGCGATACATCGAGTTAAAATGTGGCATGACGTCACGCTTTGCTAGATTTAATAGTGCGTTGTGACGTAGCCTCCACAACTTTAATGCGTGTTTTCTAAGTTACTTTTGATTAATATGATAAAGCAAAAAATACGTGTCTAATATTTTTTTATTATCTGGAAGACGGACTAAATAGAATTTCTTATTTTACCAAGGCAACTACCCAACCCTAATCTAGAAAATAGTGAATAAACTGTGCCCAAATAAATCGAGATATGGGGCAGGAAGATACAATTTTAGTTTTTGATTTTTATTAAATAAGTTGTTTGTCTCTTATATAGTTTTAAAGTTTGATGACTATTCTTATTGATTGATAAATCTTTTTCTATATAAACAAAAATGAAATGCTGTTCTTTGGTAACCACATCACTTGAGAACGGCTGGACCGATATGGCAATTTTGGGTTTTAAAATTATCGTAATATTAGTCCAATTTGGTTTTTATGGAAATAAATTTGGAAAACTTGCCCACAAAATTAGATGACTCGGGAAAAACTGAAAGCGCTTTTTCTATATATTGAAATTTTAAGCCGACGTTGGCACGGACATAATAAAATCGCGGCGGGTTTTTATCACACACTGGATTTTTAACTCTCGGTGTTAAGCCGAGCGTTGAGAATCCAACGCGACGCACCCTCGTCCCAGCGCGTTGAAAAAACACACTGTTGGATTTTCAACTCTCGGCGCTAAGCAGAGCGTTGAAAATTCAGCGCATGAATAATAATCGCCGCGATTTTATTACGTCCGTGCGTACGTCGATTTACAGGACTAGGTCTGTCGGTTCAGCTAGTTTTTAATAAAACAAAAATAACAGACCTCACTGACTGTACCTAAGGATAAACTACACCACATATACTTTTTGAAAGTCGGTTAAAATCAAAACAGACAAATAACAAATAAGTGAATACTTGAAAGAATCAAGGGCATAGCGAGGTACGGGCAGGGGCATCTTCTAGGGAGAGATGATGCAGGAATGCTCACTCACTAAACAAAAACTAAAGTTGATTCTATTGACAGCTGAATTTTCTAAGATTGTACTATGAATGGTTGAACCTAGATCTCTAAAAAAAAAAAACTAAGGATACAATTGAATCTGAGGTGTAAAAATGGTTTTGTGAAGAACCTCGTCGACTAATTTTTTGTAAAATAGATTCACTGATGGATATTTTGTTTTTCATTTTTAACGTAACCTGTTCCATTGCTCATGCAGCATTTACCTTAGATATATTCTTGGTTTGTCTACGCCCCAACAAAATCCTAGCTACGCCCTTGGAAAGAATCCCAGTATTTTAAGATATACGATACGTTATTTACCTCTGTAGTGGTCTCCTCGAACAGCGTAGCGTTGTTAGATATAAAGTTGTTCATCTGCGCCTTCATCTGAGCCATCAGTTTGGTGCGACGCTCTGCTGCTAGTTTCGCACGCCGAGACTTTTCCGCTTCTGAGAAACAAAATTTTTGTATCAACTTCCTGTTTTAGTAAAATAAAAATAAAAAGTCATACTTTAGGGTGACCAGATGTCCCGTATTTTACGGGTTGTCCTGTATTTTAGGCACGAATTTTTCACTGTCCCGTATTTTGGGGAAACCAATACGGGACAGTGAAAAATTGAAGCGACCTTGTGTAGGCCGCAGGAACCCGCTGGATGCGGAAAGCACAGAACTGGTCGAAGTAGCGGTGCTTAGAGGAGGCCTATGTCCAGCAGTGGACGTCTTTCGGCTGAAATGATGATGATGATGAATACGGGACAGTACATTGTCCCTCCGGTTGACGCCCTAAGCCGAGGTTCGTACCCCACAGGGGTGCCCTCAGCGAGCGTTCACCTAGTTTTCATTAGCATAGTTGAATAACCCCTGGCTGGAGGTTTTAAGTGTAGTAGCTTAAGGCACCCACAGGAAAGCCCGGTTAAGTAGTCATGATCTCAGAGGTCAACTACGAGATGCCCTACCTAAAAAAAAAGAAACCGTAGTTTTGTGATTCAATGGCAATTATAATAAAAAAAAATAAAAAATGAATGCTGATTTTTAATAAAAAAACTGCCTGTCCCTTATTTTAACCTCGAAACCGTATTTTCAATGTAGTTGTCCCATAAAACCGGAAATCAGATCTGTACTCTAATTGCGTAATACAACACAATCACAATCTGTTTAGATTTGAAACAGATTTCTAATCCATTGCTTCATAAGTTGGAAAAAAAATCTGCTCAACAACGTAAATAACGCAATGAATGTTGTTGAATTGTCAAAATGAAACAAATTAGCATAATTGTTTACGAAAATAAGTTACGCAATTAGGGTACTGGTCACCCTATCATAATTCCTGTTTCAGGAGGCCAGAGAGAGTCCAAAATATGCTACGTACCAGCAGCCTCATCAGAAGCGGGTTTCTCTTCCTGATCAGTCTCCATATTGTCACCGTCACCGATTTCGTCATTTTGGCCCAGCAGAGTTCTATAAAAAAAAAAATGAAAAACAAGTATTAGTCGTAGGGAATACGTGTAAAAAATGAGCTAGATATTTTTCTTATAAAATAAAGCCTTTAATATTAAGAATTTAGAATAATAAGAATTTTTGTATAAACAGCAATTTTTGTATATTTTTTTTTCGTGATTTCAGAGTTGCTCCCATAGTAAAAGTTGTTTATATTCATGGGTGGAACACCCTGTAAAAATTTCGAGACGGTAAAAAAAATTACCCGGTATGTATATAAATATATATAATTTGAATCTCGGAAACGGCTCCAACGATTTTCATGAAATTTAGTATGCAGGGGGTTTAGGGGGCGATAAATCGATCTAGCTAGGTAAAACGTCGTTAAAAAAACCAGATATTAATACTTAATTTACTAAGGACCCCTCGACATGTATGGGCCTCCTCCAGTAATTTCCAGTTTTTTCTGTTTTTTTTTTCTTTCTTAAGCCATGATTTGCCGATCAATATAGATTGTTACTTAGAATGTTGTTAATTGGCAGGAGCCGTAATATGACGTCTTCGAGCCATCACTTTTCTTGTGTGAGAGAGAGATAGAGCTATACAGGAAGATAGCAACACCCCTTTTTTGCAACAGAACAACAAGTGGGCACTGAGGACAGGTATCAAGTTGTTCCCGGGGCTGACTGTCTTGATCGACTATTATATAACCTTGTGATGCCTGACTGACTCATAATATCCTACGGTATTTCTATTTTCTTAATGTCCCTCGGGTATCATCGCATTTCCGAATACAAACGAATGCTAATTCCCATGCCCATCAATTATTAGATTTATCATCTTTATATATATAATTCTTCTGTGAGTGTGTATGTCACTGAACTTCTCTCAAACGACTGGACCGATTTTGATGAAATTTTTTGTGTGTGTTCAAGGGGATCTGGGAATGGTTTAGATTCACAATCGGACCCGATAGGTGGCGGTATTCGGTCAGGACAACGTCTGTCAGGTCCGCTAGTGTATAATAATTTGAATTCAGGACTAAGTACTTTATTGTTGTTTTGTTTTGATTTCCGTGTGAACTTTATAGAGCTGCAAAACTATTTTCGTGCCTGCGACTTTAGTAGCTTTCCTCCCATTTTTTAAAAGAGTATTAACAACTCTATATACTTCCAAGTTGATTGAGAGCGTCCGGTCTGCACCAAGTGCAAAGGGCAATTCATAGAAATCCGACGACTGACAAAACACGAAGTTTGCCGAGGGACATTAAGAAAATAAAAATACAGTACAGTTTTTTACTCACTTCATCTTATTGAGCACCCATCTGGCGAGGTGCCTGTGTGCGTCAACCCTGGGGCTGGTGACTAACTTCTGCAGTAACGCCAGGATACCGGAGCGCGCGGCGCTCTCGGAGAACTGCAGGAACTCGTAGTGACCGCTCTCTTCGTCGCGAAGAGCGTAGCCCATTAGGTGTAGCGCCTGAAAGAATAAAAATCTCTATTATTTTAAGAGGCAGAAAGAAAAAAATAGTGGCACTCCGAGAGTGCCGACAGAAGTGAAAACTTAAACAAGATCGCCTTGGTGGAAGAAAAATGCTTCTACAGAACATTGGTCCGTAACTTCATCTAAATAAAGAGCACAATCGCGTTTACAAAAAAAAAACACTTCCAAACCCTTTAAAGTGAAAATACTTGCATAGAACATTGATCCGTAACACAATATAAATAAAGAGCACAATCGCGTTTACAAAAATGAGGTCGGCATGGTGTCGCGAGTTCAATTGTTTTTTCCCATCTCAAAAATGCCCAACGCGCCTAAAGAAGTTTTTACTTCTAAAACGCAAGCAAGAAAGATCTTAGATATTCGGCTCGAAAAAGCACGAAATAATGAGTTTTATCAATGCAATGCCATTTTCATGGTACACTATTAATCTGCAACCGAATCTGGCTGCAGCTGTTTGCTGTCACACGTCAAAATCCAAATGCCCCCTTTTCATGGTTGGTTACTAACTTCTCTTGTTGACTTCTTCTACATGATTAGGACAGCTGGACATGACAAATTTCCCTTTTGCCATAGAATAATACAGAAGGCATTTTAGGTATGAAGCTACAAGTACGCGGCGGGCTCGTCTTGTCGGGCCAGTTCACGTAACGTCGTCAGAAGATATAAGAGTTACACGATAGAAAGAGAAGAACTTCTAGGTGAATATAACTGTAGGTGTAGGTAATTACCGCTATGCGACCTGAATTGCACTTTATTGACGATTACGTAGCAAGAGTCGCTTTTTATTTAAATGATTTTGCGGAGCGAACCATCTGCATTCATCGGCAAATATCCTAGTCGAGTCGAGTCGTTAATACTATCGAAGCCAAATCCTTACCTTATGCACTTGCGTTTCTGAGAACGACCTGGCCCTAAGGTCTAATGCTCTCTCCAGCACAGTCTTTAACACGTGGTGCACCGAGTCACTTTGTAACAGATTGGCTAGTAGCCGGAATGGAGGCGACAGCTTCGGTAGATTTGGAGGTGGGCAGCATTCGGGTAGACCTGGAATCGAGAGGACATAGTTAAACACATAGTAAGTTATAAAAAAAATAAAGTTTAATAAAAAACTGTAACCCGACTACCTACGGGAAAATGAAAATGATCTAAAAAGTACGAAACAAGTAAATATGTCAGACAGAAATCAAGACAGGTACAAAAATGGTCCAGGTAAAGCCTTGGTCGCATGCCTATATACCATGTTGGTGCCAGGAACACCTACAAAATTATAATGGCATGCGACGACGGCTTTACCTTGACCATTTTTGTACCTATGTCTTGATTTCTGTCTGAAATATTTACTTGTTTCGTACTTTTTAGATCATTTTCATTTTCCCGTAGGTAGTCGGGTTACAGTTTTTTATTAAACTTTATTTTTTATTTTATACTTTTCCGTTTTTACACTTGATAAACGTAAATAAGAGTAATACAATAGTTCAGTAATTAACCTATTTTAAATTCCAATAGCAGTGCATAGTGTTTTGGACGAAACCATAGAGCGATTTATTTCGACGCCAACACCATATATCGATATCGAGCTTTGAAGAAATCCAAAATATAAATATTTCGTTGTACTTGTTTTTCTTCATAAGAGTGGAATTACAAATCGTTACTATTTATTAAGATTTGATTAACTGCACGTTGGTAACATCTTGCAATACTACGTAGCGCAGTCTCACTTTTGCTTGTTTTTAACGATTTAAACATATTTATTTACTTTGAAAATATAATATTATATACATATTTGTAATGTGCTCGTCAAGACCTTTCTTTTGATACCAAACATGTCATGATCATCCCATTTTAATTTTTTTCGAGGTCAGAAATTTACGTGTAAAGTCCACCAAATTAAATTTAGGGAAAAATTATATAGCCTATGTCACCCGGACCATTATTACGAATCTATTGATGCCTCATTCATCAAAATCGGTTTAGTAGTTTAGGCGCTACGGTGGAACACACGTAAAAACAAACATACATACATACAAACATACATACATAGACTGCTAAAATCATAACCCTTCCTTTTGGCTTTGCCGTAGTCGGGTAAAAAGAGTGAAAGATTTCCGGAGTTTATTAAGCCCTACCGCAAACATAATATGTATCTTCACAACTGACCTAACAACCAACCAGTTTACAAGGTTTTTATTTACTTCCAAATGACGCATAATGGCTTAACTAATATTATAAATGCGAAAGTGAGTTTGTTTGTTACGCTATCACGCTAAAACTCGAGAACGGAATTGGAGGAAATTTGGCACATGGATAGACCATGACTTGGGTTAGGACATAGGTTACTTTTATTCCGATATTCCCACGGGATCGAGACTTCTGCGGGTGAAATCTCGAGGCACAGTTAGTGGTGTTATAATTTCTATATTTTGCCATTCCATTCGTCACATAGTACAGAAAAGAGGTATCTTAGCCAGTTTAAATTAACACATATCGTGGTATTGTTGGTAATAAAAAGGAACCAACAAACTGGTTTTTTTTTTACGAATTTTGGTTCTTGCCGTATTTACAACAAAAAAAAAACTGGCACTCCGGGAGTGCCGACAGAAGTGAAAACTTCACGAACAATTCGTGAACAAGATCGCCTTGGTGGAAGAAAAATACTTGTATAGAACATTGATCCGCAACCTTATCTAAATAAAGAGCACAATCGCGTTTACAAAATAAAAATACTTCCAAAATCTTTAAAGTAAAAATACTTGCATAGAACATTGATCTGTAACGTAATATAAATAAAGAGCACAATCACGTTTACAAAAATGAGGTGTCGGTAACGGTGTCGCAAGTTCAATTGTTTTTTCCCATCTCAAAAATGCCCAACGCGCCTAAAGAAGTTTTCACTTCAAATATGTATGATATATGGATGCTATTTGGTTTTAAAAACGACTGCAATAATGTTGAAGCTGATTAACTGAAATTCACTTTGAAAAACGTCTCCCCACGATTCGAGTAATTATGCCAGTCGCTAATAAAATTATTGTATTTCTAGTGGTACGCGGTAACTCACCAGCCGCCTTCCTCCTTGTCCTCTGCTCCTCCTCACTCCTGGACAGTTCCTCCCTCGTATAGTGGTAGAAGAACGTGTCGTATTCGTCGTAAAGATGAGGTTTCAACTTGTAAACGCCGCGGTTGTTGCCTCCAGAAGGTTTGATGAAGTCTGCTACTTCGTGGATTACAGCTTCTAGACCTGTTTCGTGGAGCTGGTCTTCTGGTAAGGATCTGTAAGGAGATGAGAAGTTGTTTAGTGGTTTACCGGTTTTTTATTAATAGATTATTAGGAAGTGTAAAAGTCATGGTTTTGTTGCGAAAAAGAGATGATGTTATTCATTCCGTATATGCTCTCTCTCGCACTGAAACAACCATTGTCTAATTTATTTACAGTATTTCTATTTGTCGGATTTCTATCAGTTGCCCTTTGCACTTGGTGCAGACCGGACGCTCTCAATCGATTTGGAAGTACCTATATAGAGTTGTTAATACTCTTTTAACTTAATATAATTTATTTAAAAAATGGAGAAAAGCTGCTTAAGTTGCAGGCGTGACGGATAGGAAAATAGTTTTACAGCTCTATATAGTTAACACAGAAATCAAAACAAAACAACAATAAAGTACTCAGTTCTGAATTCAAATTATTATTCACGATAAATCTAATAATTGATGAACATGGAAATTAGCATTCGTTTGTATTCGGAAATACGATGATTCCCGAGGGACATAAAAAAATAGAAATGCTGTAAATGCTTTGACTAATAAGGTGATTTAAGAATTAAATAAATTGCCTAATTGACATTTATTAAATTTTACGATAGAACACAAACTTCAGTGCCACTTGAATATTATTTTGAACTCTGTATGCCAGTGTACTATAAAACAACTAACATATTCAAGATGACGATAAAATGTATTAAGACCAGGCACTCCAAAGACAATTTCAACGCAAACTCCGCCCCAATGCACCCCCCCCACCACTCCACTATGTGCTAAATGCTAACACATCAGTAATAAAGTTGAATATCGCGTGCGCTCTTTGGTCGTGTTCAAGCACGGAAATAAATGTCGTAAGTCTCAATTATTATTTCGTTTATAACTAAAGTAATAATTGATCTAGAGAAAAATATCTTATATCTGGATAATAAACTAAATTTTCTTACTGTCAATAATTAATTATTTTAGACATAAAAGCCGAGTAATCTTGTTTTTGTTTCAGATAATCTTTAAAAAAGACATGATTTTCGAATAAAACATGAATCGAGCGAAAACGTTCAAATTACGTAACTGTCTTATATTTGGAAAGAAAAAGATCCAATAAATCATATACTAAAGTTCCATTTTGATTGTATGCGTGACTTTGTCAGAATATTAATGCAAATTAACAGACAATTTAGGGAGCCTCCTCTTAATATTAACAAACCTGTTAAGTTCAGAATGCGGCATAGGCTTGACGCAGAGCATTTGTATGATTTCCTTCATGGTGCGGTCGTCGTTAGTAACCTCGCCTACGCCGGGCATGTAGCGAGAGCCATAAACTGGAAGAAAGCAATAGTTAGTTGAAAACATCAGTCGCATTAATAATAACACCAACATTTTAATTTAATTTCAACTTGTTGAGCATCGTCTTCTGTAACTGTCAATGTATTCAACATTATAAACAACTTTTTCACTCCTCTTGCTCAAAAAGTCCGTCATTGTAGCGTACCAGAGCAGGGAAAAAATAGCATATCTGGCTCTAGGGGAAAAAGTAATTTTTGTCTGTAACCAACAAGCCTACAAAAACGAAAAATTCTTTATTCTTATGACAAACTAGCTTTTTATTAACGCATACCGGGATAAAAAGATTGAACAATTTGTATATTTTTTAAATAAAATAAACTATTTAATATTGTATTGGATTTTTTTATTTTTTTCGAGCGCCGTGTGTTTCAACACATCCATCTTGGATTCACATTTTGACCTCACTATCGACTTTAGCACCCTCAAAAACTATGAAAACGATACCCATGGCGAACATTTTTAAAATACCGCGTTTAAGAACTTCGTTCCAATACTGCAGCTAATCCATACATAAAGTTATTCCCGTACTAACAAAATTTCATAATGATGAGTAACCAACTAGGGGTTGAACTTGTTAAGCAGCCATTAGTACTGCAGCATGAGTTATTATCATAAACCTCGTGCCAATACAAGCGAAGAAGAAATTATAAAGAACTTACTAGTGATAAGCAGTCCTAGGAACTCCTCCAGCATGCTAATAGTATGTCGGAGAGTGTCGTCTTCAATGGCGCGCTGTTCAAAGTCGGGAGCCGCCCAGTCAAGTAAGTTGAACTTGTTTAGAACGTGGATGATAAACTCGTTGCTCTCGATTAGGGAGGCACCGATCTGTTAACAAAATCCACAATAGTGTTTGATAAGGTTTTTAAGGTTCCGTACCCGAAGGGTACAAAACGGAACCCTAATTACCCTTATTACTAAGCCTCCGCTGTCCGTCCGTCCGTCTGTCCGTCAGCGGGCTATATCTCATGAACAATATAATATATAATTTATTTAGGAACATAAAGGTTTTGTAATACATGAGGGACTTAAAAAGTATTTATTATTAATACATGGTGTAGATACAATTAATTGTTGGGTGAATCGCTGCTCTCCTAGCTAGATCACTGAGTAATCTGTATTTAGGAGAGACAGTTTAGATTCCCAATTTGAGTATCACAAAAAATATTTTTTTTATGCTTTTTACAGTATCAAAACAAAAGATAAAATCTTACAATTCAAATTAAATAAAACAAAGTAGAATGCGGAGCGTAGATGTGCTGAGTCGAGTGAGTGCATGTATATGAGTGTGTGAGTGAGTGTGTGTGTGTATGCATTTGAATAATAGGAAATGAGGTTACTTTTATGTAAGTGACAATAAATACTAAACTGTCTAACTATAATAGGTAGCCAGATGAAATTTTCACAAATTATGTATTTTTATTGCCGCTTTAACAACAAATAATAAAAATTAAATAAAGTTAATAATTAAAGGTAGTCCCCATATAAGAAATGTGTTTTTACTCTATCTTAATACGGTACGGAACCGTTCGTATGCGAGTAGGTCCTTAGTAGCCCTGAGTAGACAGAGGAGAGGAGAGTGGTGAGGCCTTTGCCCTGCAGTGGGAGGTTATAGGCTTATAAAAATCTTCTATGTAAATAAAAATGGTGTTCATTGCTAAGCGTATCACTTGAGAACAGCTGAATCGATTTGAATTTTTTTGTTTTAAAACGCTCGTAATAGTCCGATTTATGTTTTTGTGGAAAGAAAAATTGCAGCAAAATTGGCCCGGTAAATTGTAAAATTCGGAAAATTTTAAGTGCTTTTTCTATGGGATTTTTGTATGAACTCAAGCCCATATTTAAATTTTGGTAGGACAACGTCTATAAAATACAATATACGTGGGTATATTTAGTAACCTGTTAATTTCTAAAGAGCCATAAAAAATCCTGAAAGAAATCGACACGTGTTTCACCTCTCAACGAGGCATCCTCAGGATGACGATGGACTTGTCGCGAACCCGAACACGGCGTGTTGCCACACCGAGCGCTGAGCGCAGACCACGCCTGAATTAATTAACTAGGACAACGTCTGTCGAGTCAGCTAGTAATAAACAATATTGTATTTACCTGCAGCATCACAACATCTCTGTCCAACATCTCAGCGCGGCACTTGACGTTCTGGTAGAAGTACAGCTGGTTGATGAGCGCGAAGCCGTTCCGGCGCCACATGCCGGCGTGCACTTGGCCTATCATGGCCATGGTTTCGAGGACTGGCTCTGTGGATAAACAGTATGGTAAGTTATCCTATATTATAAAAGCTGTAAAACTATTTTCTTGTCTGTCGTGCGTGCTTTTTTAAATAAATTACATTAAGTTAAAAAAGTATTAACAGCTCTATATACTTCCAAGTCGATTGAGAGCGTCCGGTCTGCACCAAGTGCAAAGGACAACTGATAGAAATCCGATGACTGACGAAACTCGAGGTTTGCCGAGGGACATCAGTTATTTTAGTGATGGAACGGATTGTTGTATTCTTAACCCGGTCCACAAGTTTAATACCAAGAATACTCCGTTCCATAGCTCTCTGGCAAACCTCGAACCTTTGCTGAATTGTCAAAGACCATGTTTGAGAACCATACGTGAGGATGGGAAGAATGGCGGGATGAGCTGGACTCCTTTAAGAAAGATTGGTTCTTAGAAGCTCTAGACAGAGAGAGGTGGAAAGAGGGTAGGGAGGCCTTTGCTCAGCAGTAGCTAAGAAAAAAAAAAGTATGTTACCTATAAGTTGGTCGGGCGTGGGCTTGGGCCGGTCCTGGCGGTCGAACTCGCGGCTGTGGTAGGACAGGCCGTGCGCGTGCAGCAGCAGGTGCAGGCCCGCCACGTAGCGCGACAGCGGCCGGTGGATGGACACCGGCTCCGTCGACACGTCGTACGGGATCACGGACGCGATCTGGTTGCCGAGTTCTGAGAGAACAAATTTGTTTTATAAGCTGAGATTTCTATAGATATTAAGATAGACGCATAATGTCTGTACAAATACTTGGAAAACGAATGACTGCTTTTTTACGAATAAATTGTATTTAACCCCAGACGAAAAAAACCAGTCGATGTTTGAAATTTTAGCGCGCAAACGCATTTTTTTTTCGGTAGATTTCTTTTACCATCTCGTTTTCGATTAAAAACTGCACATTCGATTTGAAATGACATAAATACAAAAAAAAACAATGGCACTCCGGGAGTGCCGACAGAAGTGAAAACTTGAAAAAAATCGGCACCGTGGTAATCAACGCGTTGATGTCTTTTACTCAACGCACCGCGGTAATCAACGCGTTGATATCTTTTACTCCACGGTGTCGGTAAATTCCGTTACAGTGTCGCGAAATCAATGGTTTAGTCCCATCTCAAAAATGCCCAACACGCCTAAAGACCCGTTAAAAATATTGCAAGAGTTATTTACAAAAACCAGAAGTTAATTAAAATAGGTTTTTATTTGCCCTAATATCTCGAAAACTACTAAACCCAATATAAATATAAAAACATGCTTCTAGAAGACAAAATCTACAGTAAAAATGTATTTGTGACTACTCGCCTCTGACAACCTTAGCAGGCGGGGTGTACGTCTCAACATGCTTCCTCAGCGCCATGCGGTACACGGCGGTAGCTAACGCCTTCTCAGCCGCACACCATTCTAGAGATAGCGTGATGCTATGTGCCAGTTTCACGTGGAGATTGAAGGCAGATTCCCATTCAGGTTCGTACTCCATGTGTTGACCGACCTGATAGAAATAAATAAAGATGAAGACAATGTTTTAGTAGCAAATTCAAAGATAAATATAACTTTCTAACATAATTATTTTGATTTAAAAGAGCGTCCAGGGAGTCTCTTGCCCGTTCTTCTTCCGTAGGATTTTCTGACTGACCGACTCCTTGACAATTCAAAAGTGCCTGTAAATGGTTTATTTGAAATAAATGCTTTGAGTTTGATATACACTATTTTGTGATAACACTACTGCAGTAACATGAGAACATTGAAGAACCATGGACAGCATCTAACTATGTATAACCACAAGTTACAGTTCAAGGGATGATTCAAATGCCGCGCGGGGCTTGGCAATCAGCTTATAATGCCCCACTGCTGGACACAGGCCTCCTCTCTGTGAGAGGGAATGAGTCATAATCCACCAAGCGGCCCCGTGCGGATTGGTAGATGTCACATGTCTTCGAATTTTTTGGTTTTAGGATATTCCGGTTTCCTCACGATGTTTTCCTTTACTGTTTTGAAAGCAGTGGTGATGAAATTAGATACACAAAGTGCCTGCCTGAGTTCGACGACCTTATTACTCGTAAGTCGGGCCCGATATCACTGGGCCACCGCACTGCTCTGCGGGGCGTGGAATTTACATTAAAGATTGAATTCATTTATTTATTTATATTTACTTTATTGTACACTACAAAAACTCATAACAAAAAGTAAATCAAGTAGTGATGCAACGAATACTACTTTTACGAATACGAATACGAATATCAAACCTACTATTCGGCGAATACGAATACGAATATCTCGCCATGGTAATAAAAGACTAATAGTCTAGTACTACATAGACGCAGCTATTACTAACGTTCGTCTAAGTTACTTAGGACTTACTATCCTACCTTTTGTTCATACAAAAGAAATACAGACCATATAACTACTTATTTGGTAATTTATCGAAGTGTTTCCATATGTCACTTTGATCTCGTTTACGAGAAGACATTTTCTATTCAACTTCAACTCCTTTCACTTCGTAGCAACCTCAGAAAATAAATAAAACAATACTCTCTTGCTTGACTTGTGCTTTCGACTGACAAATGAAATGAAAGGAATGAATGAATCAATCAGTCCATGGTTCGTAATGATAGGAAAACTCCCGGGCCGCGGCACTGTATAAACCATAGAAATATAAAAAACAGGAGAAGTGGCATGGGGGCGTGTCTGTGTCCGCGAGCCATGATCAAAATGCTCATGGTATAGGCAAATGGCCGTTTCCGCGAACTAGTGCGCTTTCGACCGCGATCGTGACAACATTTAAGAATACCGTGTTGTTCAGTGGATTCTTGTAAAAATCGAAGCCAAACTAAAATCTTTATAAATCATGGAATCATTTATCATTTTACAGGACAAGTATTTTACTATATTTGTCTTGAAAATCATGAAAAATAACAAATCGTAAAATATTTCTTGCCTTTACTACGTTATTTTTGTTTTCATATATCACAGCAACTGTACTATTTCTGCAGCAAATACATTGCTTCTTAACCACTACCTAAGTATGTCACTTACTGACTGGACAAGCAATGTAAAAATCACAAAACGATACTTTAGTTACGCAGTTGCATCGCGTAGTACGGCCGCTGTATCTTGCGACGAGTTAGTGATGTGCTTGTGCAGATCCACTAACGTAGGATATCGACAACAATGTCGATTGTCGTACGAATTTATATTACTTTGAAAGTTTATTCTTCAATTTGTCACCAGTTATAGCCGGGTTGGAAGACTGATGTGAAATCTTGTTTTATACTGATTTAGATTTTCTCATAATGTTGAAATTAATTGATTTATTTACTCCTTAAGAAACGATTTTGATATTTAGCCCGCAGTATGAAAATTTTATGAGGAGTAAAATCGAGCGTTAACTAAAAGTGAGGCGTTACGTTCCTTTGCGTACCTTTCACTTCGAAATTTATGTATGTGTGTATAAATAAAGTATATTCAGCTTACTAAAATGCATATAAAACACAAACATAAGGTATTTACTTAGGTAATTACACCTTTTTAGAACAAACATTTACAAATTATTAACTAAACAAATAAAATGACCGTATCTTTTTGTTCCGCGGGCCGATTTTCATGAACTAAATGTGACAAATGGTTTTAAGTTTAGTCCTTTCATTTAAAACCAAATTAAAGAAATATCTTTACAAACAAAAAAGTGAGTTTTCAAGTTACGTAATTATGAAAATTTCAATTTGCTAAAATTTCCTTCTAAATTAACTTTTAACACTGTTAATGAATCAAAATAAGTATTTTAACACGAATCTAATAAGAATCTAATATGTATCTACCTAGATCACAACATAATAACAATTTCTTACTGAAATCCAGTCGTGCGTCGGAGCTGACACACACACTTTTTTTGTATCATTTCCTTTATTCAGTTTATTCATATCATCTTATTATATGTAAATCGTTTTTATTTATAATTTTTTCAGGAACTTCCAAAATGTTTAATACAATAATAATAATAATTAATGGGAGAATCGATAAGTTTCCGATTTAGTCAATCACTAGCGTATATGTAAAATAAATTGCTTGTGCATAGCACAACGATAACTTTCGTGTGAGTGAGTTGTACGGTGCATTGTAAATGCACGCTGTACTTGAAAGCATAAGGTTTATAATTGACTGTGTAGTACGTTATGATTTATGAATTGCAAGTGTGAGCGCGACTTCGTATCTATTAGGTTTACTGATTGCGTGTGTAGTTGTGGCGACGTGGTGGGGACAAATTGGAGACATTGGGTTCCGATACATTTTCATCTACCGGGCATATCTCCTTCTTTCTTATATCTATGGTATAAACTATGGCCGGGGAGTCCCCCGTCGCGTCGTCGTTACGGTTAAGGCCCCTGCACACGTCGTATTTTTACGTGCCGACGACGCGCGTTTTCCAAGTCTGCCAGTAATTAGATTTGCGTACAAACATATTAATTTTTAAATATTCGTATTAGTATTCGTATTAGTATTCGCCGAATACGAATATACGGTAAATGTCTACTATTCGGCGAATACGAATATTCGTATTCGTATTAGTTGCATCACTAAAATCAAGCACTACAAAATATACAATGGGCGGCCTTATCGCTTTCCGCGATTTCTTCCAGGCAACCTTGGAATGGACAGTGATTTGCCTGGACATAAAATGGGGCTGTCTTTGGTGCAAATAATAAGTATACAATATACTAGAACAGATACACAGATATACATATACATATCCTAAATAATAGATACATAAATACATGCTAAATATGTAAGCAACAAAAATAAATGAAGACAATAAATACGACAAGGCAAAAATATTACAATTGATCAAAATGCGTTACAAGAAAATCATACAAAGGATAACAAAATGAAATGCAAAATACGAATAAGAAAATAAAAACAACTATAAAAGACAACACCAAAAATAACTAAATATTATGATTTGGATATTATTTGACTTGCTTGCTTGAATGAAAAAGAATGGATTAAGTAAGAAGTGAAAGTGGAGCCAGTAACAGAAAAGTTGAAAGGAAATCGTTTGACGTGGTATGGGCATGTGATGAGCGCATGTGACTAAGAGTGATGAATATAAATGTTTATGAATGGAGGGAGAGAGAGAGGAAGACCAAAGAAAAGATGGATGGATTGTGTGAGAGACGATATGAAAGAGAAGGGAGTGAATGATGGCGTGACGGCTAAGCGTAAGCATAATCAGCCTATAATGTTTTCACTGCTGGACACTCCTCTTTCTGTGAGAGGGAGTGGGCCGTAATCCACCACGCGGACCCAGTGCCGGTTGATAGGGGAGAATGGAAAATGAAAACGTAGTGCGCCAACCCCACGTAAAATGAAGAAAACGTAGTGCGCCAACCCCACGTAACATAGGACAAGGGCAAGATGATTATGATGACATGCTTCCTTGCTATTGCTTGATATGTGATGCTAAGTATTAGAGCGTGAATAAGGTACCTTCAATTCAAGACATCCTCCATAAACAAGTTCCTACCTGTCTGACCACAGAGTCCATCCCTTGCATCATCACCAACAGGTTCAGCATCAGAGAGATGCCATGCATGAACCCCTTGCGAAGGTCATCGTCGAAGGTGGCCGGTACTGAGCTCAGGAGGTACTTCACATCATATAAGATGAACTGGGCGCGTTTGAACGCCATTGGAACGTGGGAGCGGTCGAATTCCAGGCGGCCCTGTAGGAGAAAGATAATTATAAAAGTTGCTATATGTGATGATCAAAGTTTTAAGTGATAAGGAAATGATCAGCTACAAACTGAGCAATTTTCTTTGGATGAATAAGTCTACGTACAGTACAAATAATTGTTCTTAATATGCCTCGGCATACCTCGTGTTTCTTCAGTCGTCGGATTTCTATCAGTTGCCCTTTGCACTTGGTGCAGATCGGACGCTCTCAATCGACTTGGATGTATATAGAGTTGTTAATACTCTTTTAACTTAATGTAATTTATATTAAAAATGGTAGGAAAGCTGCTAAAATCGCAGGCAGGACAGATAGGAAAATAGTTTTACAGCTCTATATAGTTCACACCAAAATCAAAACTAAACAATAAAGTACTTAGTTCTAAATTCAAATTATTGTACAAGATAAATCTAATAATTGACGGACATGGAAATTAGCATTCGTTTGTATTCGGAAATGCGATGATTCCCGAGGGACATTATTTTGTATCTTAATCTTACACTATCTGCTGACTGGTACCCGATAAGGAATATCCAAACATCTACATCTACATCTGTAGAGGATAAACAGCATAACCTTCAGTCTCATAACAAGTCAACTATGTTAACTAATTCAATTGCCAATGAGATTCAGCAGTCAAAGTTTATTTAATTAATATTACTAAATGAAATTATGAAACATCGCTCTGTGTTGAACTTAAATATTAAGGCCCAAAAAAGATGTCTCCGGTCAATGTTTAAACTTAAAACTACAGACAGTTGCAAGCCTTATTTTAAGCAGTACAATATCTTGACACTGCCTTGTCTGTATATTTTCGAAGTTGCTATGTTTGTCAAATAAAATCCAAGTCGTTTCGAACGTTTAGCTGATTTATTTCCAAGAAATAGGCGTGACAATAGTAAATTACGTCAATTGCCGTGTCAAACTACTTTGGTGCGCAAAAGTGTATACTGTATGGCTCCAATTATTTACAATAAATTACCAAGTGGTTGGAAAGACTTGACAACAGTGCTGTTTAAGAGTAGACTACGTAATTTTTTAAAGGATAAGGCGTACTACAGTGTGACTGAGTTTTTATCAGAGAAATTCTTTTGTTGAAATGTTGCTCCCTTATGGTAATATTCTAATAATTATTTCATATTGACATTTTTATTATTTTTATTTAATTTATTATTTTAGAAGAGAATGTGACTAAATACCTATCTGTTTATGTGTCATCTTAATTTATTGACATTTTATTATTATTGGCATGAAATTGTGACATGTACCATGACTTTTTATTTTTATTTTCATTTTGTTAATGTTACATTTGATTACCTATCTATTTACTTAAACAATTTTGTATGCCTTCTGGCGGGACGTAGTATGGACCGATATTTATTTGTAACAGCTGTATAATCTTTTACCCTATGTTCACAAAATTAATAAATGAATTTGAATTGATTTAGAATTGGAATAATAACACCGGATTAGGCAAAGACAAACAAACAAAACGAAGACAAGACGAGACGAAGACGAGTAAACAAAGCATTTGGAAAGTTTCCAAGTGCTTGTTTTACACCTAAAACTAAATATTAGGGGTCGTCCATAAATCACGTGAGACTCGAAAGAGGGGGGATTCGGAAAAGTCACGAAATATCACAAGGGGGAGGGGGAGTTGTGAGATATCACGTGTACCTATTTACTTTTTCGTTTAACGCGCATTTCTAAACCGAAAAGCGGCCCTCCCAAATATATATATTTTTTTCTTTATTTCTTTCTATTTAAGGCTCCGTGCCGCCGCACCGCACGAAATCACTGATTTTGATCAATTTTGTTTATTCGTTGTGAGAAAGGGGACGAGAATTTAAACAAAATTATTTGTGATTTGAAAAGTCCAATTCTTCGTCTTGTACATAGGGGAAAGGGATTTTTGAAATAAATTAAGGATTCGTGGGAAATCACTAAAATTCGCAACAAGTTTTCCAAAAAATGACGTGAGACTGACGTTTGATCGTTTCGTTAGAAGAAACTGCTTTTGATGTTGAAAATTAAAAAATATCATCAACATCATTATATGGTCTACTTGTACATAGGGGAACCACTTTTTTCAACTTTCATACAAAATATAGCAGAAAAAAAATGTTGAAATAACGTAACTTTCTCAAAACTTCAAGCCAAATAATTTTTTTTTTCTAATACTTAGAAACACTTTTAAGAAATTTTAAAAATTATATATTAATTTTAAGTTAATTGTTTAATAGAATCTAAATTTTATTTTATAAATAAACAATTACTTCATTACGTAAATAAATGGCAAAGTGAACTATATAAACGATCGCGGAAAATCTATTCCGTCAGTAGCGAACGGGCCTTCCCAGCGTGAGGACGTATCACTTTGCGTCGCAGCACGCACACACGCACGTACGTGTCCGATGTTAACATATTCCAGAAATTGTACGTCGACTACCACATTTTGATCCGCATTTTATTTTAAAGTACTTTGCTTGTTTTTGAAGAACATTAAAATTTTGCATGCCTGGCAATAAATAAAATACCGGTGTACGTGTGTTCGTAATTCTTCTTATCCTAAACGGCTTGACTGATTTAGATGTTTTTTTTTTTTAATTCTTTTTGTGTAACGTGGATGGTTCATAACTATAGTTGGACTCGCGTGGCGCTGTTGTCGCAGGACAACATCTGCCTGCTGGGTTCACTAGTTATATTTTGACTTTAGATTTCATAGTTTTGAATGATTTTTGGTAGGGGAAAAAGTTATGGGTTCGCGTCACCGATATGCCCGCGCCGATATGCTGTTGTAGCAATAAGTGAAGTATTTTTGGAACGAAGTTCTTTAACGCTACTGAAGACTACTTTAAGTCAAAATAAAGATCCAAGATGACGGCTGCGAACATTTAAAAATATTTCGTCATGGGTATCGTTTTCATAGTTTTCGAGGATGCTAAAGCTGATAGTGAGGTCAAAATATAAATCCAAGATGGCGGCTGTGACAATATTCAGATTTTTCGTCATAGGTGTCTTTTTCATAGTTTTTGAGGATTCTAAAGCAGATTTTGATGTCAAAACGTAAATCTAAGATGGCGGCTGCGAAAATTTTCACATTTCTTCATAACATCACGCCATCAATTTCAAAGTGTTGGGCCCTTTGAAATTAATGGCGTGATGTTATGAAGAAATCTCATTTCCGCAACTTTTTCGCGCAAGTGGGTTCGCGCAAGTGTCTTTCGCGAAAATGTCTTTCGCGCAAGTGTCTCAGATCCCTTTATGGATACTGGTGCCAATTCTCTTGTCACAAATTAATGCCTCAAAACTAGACTAAAAATCACCAAAGTTTCGTTCATTCCTGTCAAACGATGATTTCCCATCGTGAAATAATTATAGAATATATTTTATTTTGACAGCACTAAGATGGCAATATGGTGCCGATTCTCTTGTATACCGAACTAAACTTACTAAACTATCACTAAAATTCCTTACTTTTGGCTATGAAAATCTTGAAGCTATTCTGCAACAAAAATTTTCTAAATTTAAATATATTTTGACACACTAAAATTATATTTGACAATCGCGAGTCCACGTGGTACTTGTTTGCCCTACCCCGTGAATTTTTTTTAGAGCTGGAGGCGCGCAGGGGGCAGCCTTGACGTTTTATATAGAATTTTTACTTTTTGTAAGGAAAATAAGAAAAAATATTACCTACATGTAGAGTGTCAGGGGTTTAAGGGTTTTATAAAGGGGATCGAAATTCTCATTATTTTTGCGATTGGACGCACCATTTTCGAGATATATGCAAAAGAAAAAAAAAAGATACAGTACTGTTTTTTGCACCTGAAGCGAGGTGTTGGTGTGAATTTTAGTTCAAGATAACTAATTTTATTCCGCACCTTTATAATCGCGATTAAAAATAGTCAGATTTAGTTAGACATGGGTGCCGATTCTCTTGTACACCGAACTAAACTAACTAAACTATCACTAAAATTCCTTATTTTTGACTATGAGAATCTCAAAGCTATTCTGCAAAATAAATTCTCTAAATTTAAAAATAATTTTGACACATCTAAATCGAATTTGACAACCGCGACTCCACACGTGATACCTAAACCCCGTGAATTTTTTTTAGAGCTGGAGGCGCACAGGGGGCAGCCTTGACGTTTTATATAGAATTTTTACTTTTTGTAAGGAAAATAAGAAAAAATATTACCTACATGTAGAGTGTCAGGGGTTTAAGGGTTTTATAAAGGGGATCGAAATTCTCATTATTTTTGCGATTGGACGCACCATTTTCGAGATATATGCAAAAGAAAAAAAAAAATACAGTACTGTTTTTTGCACCTGAAGCGAGGTGTTGGTGTGAATTTTAGTTCAAGATAACTAATTTTATTCCGCACCTTTTTAATCGCGATTAAAAATAGTCAGATTTAGTTAGACATGGGTGCCGATTCTCTTGTACACCGAACTAAACTAACTAAACTATCACTAAAATTCCTTATTTTTGACTATGAGAATCTCAAAGCTATTCTGCAAAATAAATTCTCTAAATTTAAAAATAATTTTGACACATCTAAATCGAATTTGACAACCGCGACTCCACACGTGATACCTAACCACGTGAATCTTTTTAGAGCCGGAGGCGCGCAGGGGGGGCAGCCTCGACGTGTTTTATATGGATTTTTCACTTTTTGTGTGGAAAATAAGAAAAAATATTACCTACATGTAGAGTGTTAGAGGTTTAAAGGTTTTATAAAGGGTGTCGAAATTTTCATTATTTTTGCGATTTGACACACCGTTTTCGAGATATAAGCAAAAAAAAAAAAAAATCGGTACTGTTTTTTCATCTGAAGTCGAGGTGTTGGTGTGAATTTTAGTTCACGACAACCAATTTTATTCCACATGTTTTTAGTCACGATAAAACAATAGTCATATTTAGTTAGAAAATCTAAATTTTAGGTTAAAAACGTCAAATTCAGATTTTATTCAAATTAAAATTAATCAGCGCTTGACGTTAATTGACGTAATTTTAGTCGGCAAGTTTTTAATCACATCTAAACTTGTATGGGTGGTGATTAATTTGACAGGACTAAACTAAAATTTATCTTCTGTCCTTTTCTTAATGAAATTGTAAGAAAAAGATGCACTGAACTTAAATTTAGTTTAGTTTGTGAACAAGGGAATCGGCACCAATAGCTTTGAGATTCTCATAGTCAAAAGTAAGAAATTTTAGTGATAGTTTAGTTAGTTTAGTTCGGTGTATAAGAGAATCGGCACTAATCAAAATTTTAGGTGAGAAAAGTCAAATTCAGATTGGTGCCGATTCTCTTGTCACAAATGCCTCTAAACTAAACTAAAAATCACCAAAATTTAGTTTATTCCTGTCAAACGACGATTTCCCATTCTGAAATAGACTAAAGTGACACAACTTAACTATATTTTAGTTTGACAGCACTAAGATGGCACTGAGATATTAGTTTAGTGAAAATGGCAATTTTGCTATTCTGAATTTGACGTTTTTAACCTAAAATTTAGATTTTCTAACTAAATATGACTATTTTTTTATCGTGACTAAAAACATGTGGAATAAAATTGGTTGTCATGAACTAAAATTCACACCAACACCTCGACTTCAGATGAAAAAACAGTACCGAATTTTTTTTTTTTCTTTTGCTTATATCTCGAAAACGGTGTGTCAAATCGCAAAAATAATGAAAATTTCGACACCCTTTATAAAACCTTTAAACCTCTAACACTCTACATGTAGGTAATATTTTTTCTTATTTTCCACACAAAAAGTGAAAAATCCATATAAAACACGTCGAGGCTGCCCCCCCTGCGCGCCTCCGGCTCTAAAAAGATTCACGTGGTTAGGTATCACGTGTGGAGTCGCGGTTGTCAAATTCGATTTAGATGTGTCAAAATTATTTTTAAATTTAGAGAATTTATTTTGTAGAATAGCTTTGAGATTCTCATAGTCAAAATTAAGGAATTTTAGTGATAGTTTAGTAAGTTTAGTTCGGTATACAAGAGAATCGGCACCAATAGCGAATTTTTCATTTTCACTAAATTAATAACTCATTCAGTTGCAAAAACTGTACTTTATCTTTTTTCTGTTCTTTTGCTTATATCTCGAAAATTGTGTCTTATCGCAAAAATAATGAAAATTTCGACCCCCTTTATGAAACCCATAAACCCATAAAACTCAACATGTAGGTAATAATTTTTCATGTTTTCCATACAAAAAGTATAAAATTCCATATAAAACAGAATTGTTATAAATATACTAAACGAATATACACAAACATTCCAGACTTATTTCATAAGCGTACCTACGTAACTTAACAAAATACCGTCTATAGGATCAAAACTGTTTAAGCGATCACTACGCTCGATGTTTAGGCGTGTGTGCGTGAACGGTGCACACAAACATAGCATCGCAAGAATTTACCTAAACTCTGTCGAGTGAAGTCACAGCCAGGAGCCTTAAAAATAAAGTATTGTCATATTCTGTAATTTTTTAAGACACTGCACCAAAAAATACACGTGACTTTAGGTAGGGGGAGGAGTTAGTCTAAAACCACCACGTATCACCAGGGGGGAGGGGTTAAAAAAAGTTCCTAAAAAACATCACGTGATTAATGGACGACCCCTTAGTTGCAATATATTTCTAAAACAGTAGATTCGTACTCACATTACTACACCGCCTATTACACTCGCTAACAAACGTATTCATAACGACGAACAAGGCATCGTGTTTCGCGATCAGGTGATGCGCAAGAGTGGGCGTCGTGTACAGTTGGACTGATAGTGACGAGATGGAGAACGAGTGGTCGTGGTCATCTCGGATGAAGTCCTTGAGGATTGAACCTGGGAACAAATGCGAGAATTTTATTTAATTATTTAAGTTCTTTAGAAGACATACAGCTAAGCAAAAATAGAATACAAAGAGTAATGTGTATCTTCTTTTTGTGTGGTTAGTGACTAACCTGGTGTCAGATTTATAAAGCCGCCCATGGGCCCCTGACTTGGCTTCATATGCCGGCGAGAAATATTTCTCAGGCATGCCGGCCGATTATTAAATCATCTGATAAACTTTTATCTGAAGAATAAATATGTGACGGCGTCACCATTGTAAACAGCACGTGCAGCGGCCCGAGGTACGCAGTGCAATGCGTCACTAAGGCCTCCCCACTCTCCCCACTACTCGAGGCGCTCTACATAAGCGAGCGCGCAGCGAGGAGCATCTTGTTGGCCGCTTAAGGCACCCTGACCTAGCGAACTCTTTCGATTGAGCATCTTGTCGCAGGCTCGGCCCGGTGCACATATTTTAGCGTTTAGATACTGAATTTATTGTATTCTGAATTAGAATAAAATCAATTAGAATATAGTTTGAATTAGAGTATTAATCAGCTTTGGGGGTAAAAGATGATTTCCGCTATATTTCTAACTTTCATTTAAGATGTCGGTCGGACCCTTTGCCTTCATATATGCATATTTTCTGTTTTTCTATACAAAATCTGTCAAACCATCATATTTTTACGTCAAGCAAAAATTATGTGACGGTTCAAAAATCAGCCCTTATTGAACAAAAACTCACCATAATTTTTCGTGAATAAAATGGCCATAGTTCTCTTGGTAGTGTAGTCCATGAGCGTGGTGGCGATGAGCAGGCGATGCCAGGCCGTGCGCGCCGCCTTCCACATGCGCGAGTCGTTCTGCATCACGCCGCACGCGACCCCGCCGCCGCCGCCCACCGAGTTGCTGGCGCCCCACACGTCCTCGCCCAGCGCCACTTGGCTCACGGCCAGGCGGAGACTGGGCTCTTGACTTACGAAGTTTTGGAGCCTGTGGGGTTTGATTACACAAGAAAATAATATGATGAAATGCCTTTTTACAAAATTTGATTTACTTTTTACAATAACAAAATATTTGTGAGCTAGCCCATATCTTTTATTTAGTTAATTGATTGAGGCGTGACCTTGCGGGAATCCATTATAAAATACAATAGTTGTGGATATATTTAGTAACCTGTTCCGCTTAGCTATTTCTAAAAAGCAGAGCACTGCGTTCAGCGCTCGGTGTGGCAACACGCCGTGTTCGGGTTCGCGACAAGTCAATCGTCATCCTGAGGATGCCTCGTTGAGAGGTGAAATACGTGTCGATTTCTTTCAGGGTTTTGATGGCTCTTTAGAAATAGCTAAGCGGAATAGGTTACTAAATATATCCAAGTCTATTGTATTTTTTTAGGTTTTATAGTTGGACAAAGGCCTTCTTCAACATTTATATTATTTTCGACCGCAGGTCATTGTCCACTAAATTCAAGTCAGGCGCAGGCGCGGAGTCTCCGCAGCAAAGTTTCGACGACGCACCGCGAGACTAACATTGAATTTGCCACTTTGCACAACGAGGACTTCGAACCCAGGACATTCCCCCTCAGAATTGACGAAGAAATGGACCGTTCAATCCATAATTTACCAAAACTTTTTTTAAGACTAAACTTCTGCCTTGTACCTGACCTGCAATGATACTATAAAATGATTTTTGTGGAACTTCATAGATCAGTTCTTCAAACACGAGGAAGTGTTGAAGACTGAGTATTTTGGAGACTTATCTTTTGTAACTTTTGACAGTTAAAAAGTCCTTATTCTCAGCCTAAATTAGATAAAAATTTAAAAGTAAACTCACCAATGCAGCAGCTTCATCGCGAAGGTCTGATGCGCGATGACGTGCGCGTGCATGACCAGCACCTTGAGACTCGGTCCGTGGCGCGACGTGAACCTTTCGAACATCGCCGTACAGCTGAGCACATACGTTCACATCACCCCACACCAGCACGAGTAAGGGAGATAGCGGATAGTTTGTTAAGCACGTACGTGATAGCGCGGGAATTGATTTAAATAAATTGCAATTACAGTTTTTGGGTGATTTAAGGCCTATTCAGATAAAAGCGATATTGCTGTCACGGTCGGTATTCCGCCTTCTGGTTAGTCACTTTGAGTCAGTATCGCTACCGAGCGCCACAGCGATATTGCTCTGAATGGGCCTTAAGGGGAAAGCGTCAGGGTAGCCCGCGAAATTCAAATTTTCTTATGTTTTTTGCATTTTGCAGGTCAGTGTCAGGTTTTATGTTGATTAAAATATGATTCGCGGTCGTAACAAATATGGCTTTACTCAATTATAATCATTACAATCGGCAATACAACTCCATAAGTTAGCAAAGGTGTCAAATGTCATGATTTCATGAAATCATGACATTTGACACCTTATCTTCTTCTTAATCACTATTGCTGATTGTAATGATTATAATTGAGTAAAGCCATATTTGTTACGGCCGCGAATCATATTTTAATCAACATAAAACCTGACACTGACCTGCAAAATGCAAAAAACGTAAGAAAATTTGAATTTTGCGGGCTACCCTGACGCTTCCCCCTTAAGGGCTTGCGCACGTTACGGAGGGCCGCACCACAACGCAAAATCTTACTACATCAGCTTCGTACTGTATTTCTATTTTCTTAATGTCCCTCAGCAAACTTCGTGTTTCGTCAGTTGTCAGATTTCTATCAGTTGCCCTTTGCACTTGGTGCAGATCGGACGCTCTCAATCGACTTGGAAGTATATAGAGTTGTTAATGCTCTTTAAACTTAATGTAATTTGTGCCGCTTAAGTCGCAGGCACGACAGATAGGAAAATATTTTTACAGCTCTATAGAGTTCACACGGAAATCAAACAAAACAACAATGACGTACTTAGTTCTGAATTCAAATTATTATACACGATAAATCTAATAATTGATGGACATGGAAATTTGCATTCGTTTTTATTCGGACATGCGATGATACCCGAGGGACCTTAAGAAAATAAAAAAATACTGTACATTTCGTATGAACCATCGTCCGTCGTACCATTTTGCGTAGCAAAATCAGTCAGTTCAGGCATTTACACTTTCGCAATGAAAACAAGTAGGGACCTGCACCCTAATTGCGTAACACACGATCAATCACAATCTGTTTCATTTTGACAGTTCAACAACATTCATTGCGTTATTTACGTTGTTGAGCAGATACATTTATCGAATATATTATGTAGCAATGGATTAGCAATATACTTCAAAATTATTGACATTATGATTGATCGTGTGTTTTAATTTATTTCAAGTTTAACAAAAACTTTGATGGGATAATTATAAAGTGTTTTTTATGGCGTATAATTTGACTACCCGCCGCGCTGTCACGTAAATACTATGCGAATATTAATAAAGTTAGTAGGAGTGGGGATATGGAAATAATTCACCTTAGCAGATAGATTATAATATATTTCACAATGCCGCGTTTGACTCTTATGACCACTACATAAAGTTTAAATTGGAATGGCAAACGCGTCAATGTGAAAATTGATAAATGTAACAATTAGTGCAAAGCATTGGTTAAACTGAAATAATTACACTTAAAACAAAAATCGGCCACGAAAGGTTCCGTGCTGTATCAAGATCAAGCAAAAAACGTCGAAAAAAACACGTTTTTTGTATGGGGTACAAACTTTATTATTTTTTGTTTTAGCAGCAATAGAAATACACAATCTGTGAAAATTTCAACTGTCTACCTATTACGGTTCATGAGATACAGCCCGCTGATAGACAGACGGACGGACAGCGGAGGCGTAGTATAGGGTTCCGTTTGGCACCCTTTGGGTACGGAACCCTAAAAAGAAAAAGAAATTACAAAACAGCAGATAAAGCTTGGTCGATGTTAGAAATAATACGCAGAGATCTAGAAACGTTACTTCAGATCAGGCAATCCAAAGACAAATTCCACGCAAACTCCGCCCCCATGCACCTCACCACTCCACTATGTGCTAAACACTAACACATCAATAATAAAGTTGAATATCGCGTGCGGTCTTTGGTCGTGTTCGAGCACGGAACCAAATGTCGTAAGTCTCAATTCTTATTTCGTTTATATCTAAAGTAATAATTGATCTAGAGAAAAAAATATCTTATATCTGGATAATATACTATATTTTCTAACTGTCAATAATTATTTTAGACATAAAAGCCGCGTAAAATTGTTTTTGTTACAAATAATCATTAAAAAGATACGTATAACGTAACTGTCTTATATTATGGAAAGAAAAAGATCCAATAAATAATAAACTAAAGTTCCATTTTGATTGTATGCGTGACTTTTTCAGAATATTAATGCAAATTAACATACAATTTACGGAGCCTCCTCTTAACGAGTACTTCGAATAAGCGGTACTCCTGTCATCGTTGTACAACTGTCAAACTACAAGTGCAGGTACAGACAACTTGAGAGAGCATGTCAAAGCCAAAGCACATAGTAAGTAACGTTTATAGATCTCGGCCTAAGCCAATGTCAAGCCAAATCTTATATTCAAAACAATGGCACGTAAAATTTAATCGGAGAGGCAACGGGATGGCGAGTGGTAATCTGGGTCTTGAAGTAATACCGAACCTCCCGTACCGTGCGAATGGACCCCAAATGGACGGAGGCGGAGATATGGGGGATGGAGGCAATTTTTTTTTTTACCTAACATTCAAAATTTTAACTCTATTATTTGCAAGGAATTTGTGTGTATCAATGCCATATGATTTTGATAAAGTTCACCCTCATTTTCAGGGATAAATCATCGGTAAGGAGTTTCAAGAATTATAAACATTATTTCAATTATAACGATGTTGGGGGTGGCAACAGGATGGCATTGATACAAATTTCTTGCACATAATAGAGCTTACATTTTGAATCATCTGCCTAGCCTTTTCCCAACTATGTTGGGGTCGGCTTCCAGTCTAACCGGATGCGGTGAATATCAGTATTTTACATGGAGCGACTGCCTATCTGACCTCCACAACCTAGTTACTAGGTAACACGATACCCCTTGGTAAGACTGGTTGTCAGACTTTTTGTTGGGCTTCTAACTACCCGTAACGACTGTCAAACATCTACAAATGACAGCCGGGACCAACGGCTTAACGTGCTTTCCGAGGCACGAAGGGGACTTGGTATGTAAAGATGGTCACCCATCCACAGACCAACCGCGGCAAGCGTAGCTTAACCTGATCAATCGACCCGTGCAGCTGTTGTTACTTAGCCACAAGCTCCCTCCACAAGCTTACATTTTGAATGCCATGTCAAAAAAATAAATCTTTTGCCACCATCCCCCATATCTCCGCCCCCGTCCATTTGGGGTCCATTCGGACGGTACGGGGGGTTCGGTATCACTTTAATACCGAGATTACCACTCGTCATCCGGTTGCCTCTCCGATAAAATTTTACGTGCTTCAACTATTAGACGAAATACTCCTTTAATATCACACAAGCAAACACTTACATCTCGATATCGGTCTTCAGTTTGTCGCAGACTTGGAATGAGTTACATTTGACGAGCGCTCTTCCTTCGCGGTCGATCAGGCTCACAAGTTCTAACGAATCCCGTTGGTTGCATTTTGTTACTCTTACTAAGGTAGTTATGACCTGAAAATAATAAACCATGTTAGTTTAAAGATAACACACACAAAAGGAATTGAGTGGTGATAAGTTTTAGAGATGAAACTACAGAGCAATAACTGAGCCTATACAGGGTGGCAGGGACATTGACGCGAAAACTGTTATCATGGATTCAGTACATGATTCTGATCCTACTGTGTTGAAAATTTTCATCGGTTATTAAAAAAAAAAGCAGCTATTTCATAGAAAAGTGCAATACCTATGCGGTCAAAACGTACGCAACAGCAGATTACAAAAAAAAAAAAAATAACCGACAAAAATTTCAATGCAGGGAGCATTGAAATTTTGAACTTATTGAAGCTTATTTTCAACTTACTGAAGATTATTCCCGAATTACGGGAAAAAAAAATATAGTCGTAAGGAAGTCTCCACTTTATGTCTGTTCTCCGAAGTTTAGGCAAATATATAATCAGTCTATTCCGATCACTGGTCATTATACAATAAGGCACGAAGGCTTTTCAGGGACACAACCCTTTTAGTAATGAAGCGACCAAGATTGATAATGAAGAATATTGCTCGCTTGCTTGGAAACATTGAAAATGAATGCAGTTTCTATTATTTAATTCTATTTAAAAATGGGACTTCATACCTGATCAAACGTGTGTGTCTCGTCGTTGTACAGAACTGTGCAGTAGCAGTCGGGCTGGTCCAGAATCTGCAGCAGGTCCCTCTCAGCGTCTTTCAGCCTGGAAGGATTTATCGTACTATTTTTCTTATTATAACATTTCACTACTATTGTTGTAAAGAAAGGCAAAAAAGACATAGCATAACATCATTCACGCCTGTAATTAAAAAACATAACATAACATCATTCACGCCTGTAATTAAAAAACATAACATAACATCATTCACGCCTGTAATTAAACGACATAACATCATTCACGCCTGTAATTAAAAGACATAACATCATTCACGCCTGTAATTAAAAGATAACATAACATCATTCACGCCTGTAATTATACGACATAACATCATTCACGCCTGTAATTAAAAGATAACATAACATCATTCACGCTTGTAATTAAAAGATAACATAACATCATTCACGCTTGTAATTAAAAGATAACATAACATCATTCACACCTGTAATTAAAAGATAACATAACATCATTCACACCTGTAATTAAAAGATAACATAACATCATTCACGCCTGTAATTAAAAGATAACATAACATCATTCACGCTTGTAATTAAAAGATAACATAACATCATTCACGCTTGTAATTAAAAGATAACATAACATCATTCACGCTTGTAATTAAAAGATAACATAACATCATTCACACCTGTAATTAAAAGATAACATAACATCATTCACACCTGTAATTAAAAGATAACATAACATCATTTACGCCTGTAACTAAACGACATAGCATCATTCACGCCTGTAATTAAAAGACATAACATAACATCATTCACGTCTGTAATTAAAAGACATAACATTCACGCCTGTAATTAAAAGACATAACATAACATCATTCACGTCTGTAATTAAAAGACATAACATCGTTCACGCATGTAATTAAAAGACATAACATCATTCACGTCTGTAATTAAAAGACATAACATAACATCATTCACGCTTGTAATTCCCGAAGAGATAGGCAGAGGTGAGCTATAATAACACCCAAGTTTCGCTTGCTATGGTTTTTTAAGAGGGGCGAACCTACTGTTATCAACCGGGCACAAATGCAGACTGGAGACTGCTTCCAGGCAAACATTTTTTCCAGGATATTTTAATAAAGAAAGTTGAATCAATACAAGGAGGGACAGTATAATACATTCTTGACTGGTTAAATGATTCAAACTAAAATAAGCGGTTTTTGCCTACAGTCCTCGGGGCGTATAATACCCCCATTTTATGCCATATATTGGCAGAAAACATTAGAGAAAACCCATGCGCTTCTGAATAAAAAAACCGGCCAAATGCGTGTCGGACTACGCACAATGAAGGGTTCCGTAGTTGAGATGAATTTATTTATCCCAAGAACAAACTTAACAATGTAATTGAAAAACATGTTCTCCCATACGTTCCAACTGCACATGTAAGTTTATACGCACAATATTAAGAGACTTCTTATAGGTTTTCCTGTAATCTATGAGTAAAGAGCCATACAATGTGTTTTTTTTTTTTTCAAAATTGTAGGTCCAGTAGTTTCGGAGATAAGGGGGGAATGGTCAATTTTCATCGAATTTCTTAAATATCTTTAAAAGTATTTATTTTAAAATTATATAAAAAAATATGTTTGAGATCCTCGCAACAAGCCCTGTGATTTGAAATGTCGCACGGTACTGAGCAAAACTTTTTGAAATTTTCTTGTTTGCCCCCTAACAGTGACCCCTATATTCAAAATTCATTTATTTACGTTACACGTTCGTGTTTGGGTCACAGAAATACATAAGTGTACCAAATTTCAACTTTATCGGTCAATTACATTCGGAGCAAATTGGCTGTGACAGACAGACGGACAGACGGACAGATAGACAGACACACGAGTGATCCTATAAGGGTACCGTTTTTTCTTTTGAGGTACGGAACCCTAAAAATACTGATTCTATTCAGCCATATCTATTAATTCCGTCTCGAAACAGAGAAAAGTCTAGTCAAGCCAAGCAATAATAAAACTTACCTTAGATCATTAGGTAGTCCAGGAGCATGGTCGTGTGTAAGTAATCTCAGGCAGTACGTTAAGCAGACTGAGGCGACGATCTTCATACGTTCTATTACATCTGGTTTGATTGTGGCTTCCGCTTGATTATCGTCTTCTGATGCCTGAAGAAGAGAAAATTGTAATTAGAAGACTGAACAAATGTTGTTTGAACTGATTCTGTATCGAGAAAAGGCATCTGTCGCAGTAAGATGGTTATACCCGTGATATAGTTATATCCCTAGGTAATATAGTTGTGTGAAAGCGGTTTATAACTGTTTTACTAGGAATATAACTATGATACGACCACGATCTAGTAATATAACTATTAGGGCACCCCGACCAAACAGGTTAGAATTGTGACCAACTACGCTACGTCGAAATTGATCGTAGTAACAAAATTAGGGCACTCCGACAGTTATGAACCGCTTTCATATAACGCCACCCGCCGCTATATTACGGTATATAGTTATATCCCTAGGGATATAACTATATTACGGAATATAGCTATATCCCTAGGGATATAAATATATCACGGCTATAACCATCGTAATGCAAAATTTCTATTGGTACTTCTATTACTAATCTTATTAAGAGGTAGGCCCATCGTCCAGGACGCTACTCAAAAGTCAATCCAGACTCGCACTTAGCCGGTTTTCATACCAGAATGCATGACAACGTGATGTTGTCATGGGAACGTAATTTTTGTTTTACGTCATCATCCGTCATTACATGGTAGGCGGAGTGGGAGGTGTTAGGTTTTTTTCGTTACGGAATTTCTTGATTCGGTCGCCGCGCTCAAAGCCCGCGATAAAAGCTATGCAATAGCTTAAAAATACTTAAGCGATAGCATACATCTTTTAATCGAATTAACTATTAGTCACCATTTTTTTTAACCATTATATTGTTTCTTGTTCAATTCAAACATGAAAATTGGATTTGTTATCCTTATAACTTTTTGTTTCGGATTCTGAAGCTGAAACTCTTACGTATTGTAACTGAGTTGCTAACAAACACAATTTTTTTTAAATTCTATGAGCGGTTAAGGCGATTAACACACGGCACCGCGCACCGCCGCGGCGGTGAGAGATGAGAGCACCCTCGACCGCGCAGTCAGGCGGTGTACGTGTGTCAGGCATCAACGGATTTATTAGAGGTCAATGCGACATGAGACCCGCTTCACCGCCTACCGCGGCGATACGCGGTGCCGCGTGTTAATCGCCTAACTCGGATTTCAACTTATATTGAGACGCCGCTGGACTGGCCATCTTGTACTCGCGTTGAAGGTACTCGCTACGGTCTGTCATGTGTTACTTACAGCATGCAGCTGACAGAAGGGATCTCTCTTCCACGCCTCAGTGTCACCACAGTCACAGCAGCCGCCGCCGCTGGACTGGCCCATCTTGTACTTGTGATGCCGATGGGCTGACACCTTGAAGCATTCCACGCAGAGTACGCAAGTGTTGTCCATGCCTGAAGAAATAGGATATAATGTAGCACTTCCCTGAAAAAGTATTGACGAGGATTTGGGAAACGATACAAGGAATTTCAATGGTTTTTGAAGAATTTGTTAAAATTTGTTAAGTTGCTAGTTCAGTAAAGGCAGCAAATTCTAGTTTAAGGAGCACAGGTTTCCGTAGGCGCGGGCTTGCGGACGGTGAGCAATGGGTAGCTCGCCGTCCGATAAGGACCAAGCCCGGGTCGACGGCGAGTTGTGTTCCACGCGCGCCTCAAAGAGATCTCAGCAGAATTGACGGGGTCCGCTAGGGCCAATGCCTGCCGGGGGTTCGAAGAAAACCGATAGGGACATCGTGGCCCCCAGCAACAGGGCAACCGAAGGAACACGGGTGGGTTTTAGTCAGTAAGAGTCTGACACGCCCTCCCGCTCCACCCAGAGCGGGAGAAGTTATTTGATAATTTCCCACCCAAAAAAAAAAGGAGCACAGGTTTCTGGTATTTAAATACTCTAGAATCTAGCTGGATGCCAAAGTGATACACAACCGACTTTGCGAAGTCATTGGTGAAAGTACCCTTACTTTGATCGCCATGGACTTATACGTCAAAACCTCTTTTCTAAGACCTAAAAAAAGAATAAATCCAAGAATCTATCATTTCTGCTGAAATACTAACCGCACTCTCGACAGCTGTAAGCCGGATCGCCCTGCTTGAACACTCGGCCGCAAAGCGTGGACCGGCGTGGAAGTGGCGGCTGTGACCCATCGCTGTTGCCCCACACGAACTGCTCCAGAGGCTGGATCAGCAGCTTGGCTGCTAGGTCCTCATCGAAGGACCAGTCTGGAAAGTTAAGGGGTAAATTATGGAGAGATATTTTAAAATTGTCTGTTAAGTTTCTATGGAAGTTCGTAATTTTTGCCTATGGGAAATCAAATCAAGCACACGGCTTGTTCATAGATAAATATTTAGATAATATAAAAGTACAGGATATAGTATTCTTGCCGAGGTTGCGAAGAAACCCGAAAGGGAGAGGTGGGTTTTAGTCAGTAAGAGTCTGACACGCCCTTCCCGCTCCGCCCAGAGTGGGAGAAGTTATTTGATCAATTCCCACCCAAAAAAAAAGGATATCGTGTTACCCAGTAACTGGGTTGAAGAGGTCAGACAAGCAGTTACTCTACATAAAATACTGGTATTCATCCGGTTGGACTGAAAGCCGACCAATATAGTGAGGAAAAGACTAGGCAGATGATGATGGTTCAGTTTACTGTTACAGACTTGTGATGTTATGTTATGTTATGTAAAAAAATGCATATTCTTTTAAAATCCTGCTTCCTTCTTTGTGGAAAGGACCCATTTCTTTCAATTCTATTGAACTGTAACTCATCAACTGTGTTATACTTGAACTATTTCCGTACAGACGCCAGCACATAAAGCTACTACAATCTGTCAAATTTATTTAATAGATTTTCAACTTTATCGTGAAGCATAAGGTTCAAAGTTGATTGGGAAAATTTGGCAGTTTCGGGTAGCTTGATGTGCTGGCGTCTGTACAATACACTTGACCGCGCCTCCCGCCGCTCTTTGCAGCGCCCCGGTGACGCCCCAGCGCAGACCTCATACCGTTAAAGAAACTCATAAATCGTTTAAGTAAGTCAAACCACGTGGTGTGTCAAATCTCATCTTTAATGTCACGAACTGTAATGTGTAATTATTTAAATTCAACATCTCCAGTGAATATTCTTATCCACATACCTACCTAATTATCTTCGCTCACGATTAAGTGCGTTGACCCCCAACACACAAGCATTCTTTATCTAGTCTACTCTTCCACAAATCCACATTCTTTAACGCTGAAATAACAAACAATTTTAATATACGAACGGAACGCGTTAACCCAGTAAAAGTTGTGTAAAAATGCTGCAATGTTTATACAATTGTTTATTTGGTAGGTACGCTAGTCAGTAGTCAAACTCACAGAAGGTGCAATAATGTGGACTAAAATCAGTGGAGTGAAAATTCATTACATCATTTGTATGAAACTATGAATACAATTTTATTTTTGCGTCTTTTATTCTTTAGGCTACCTCAGTTCAAATTCACTTTTTATCTCGCTCGCACCATACTGCTCGCGGGCTGAGTGATAACGAGACGGAGTGGGGTGCTGGCGGCTCCAAGGCGCCAATAGTTTAGGTAATTGCTTTTAACGGCGAAATCGTTTTTTTTTTATACCAGCGGTTTTTTGGAGGACTTTGTATTTTTTCTATCGAATAATTTCTATGGAATAGTGTTTTCGACAAACGAGCGTTTATTCTGAAAGTGGGCAACGTCGCAAATAGATGTCAAATATTTCGCTGTTTTGATTAATATGGCAATATTACTGTATGAAATCTATCTATTACTAGCTGCGGCCCGCGGTTTCACCCTGATAAGTCTCGATCCCGTGGGAATATCGGGATGAAAAGTATCCTATGTCCTAATCCAGGTCATGGTCTACCCATGTGCCAAATTTCATCTAAAGCGTTACAAACTCACTTTCGCATTTATAATATTAGTTAGGATAGTTAGGATTTATTTAGCCTGTAGTATCCCAGTGCTCGTCAAAGGTCTCCCTCTCCCTTTTCCTCACACGTCTGTACTCTGCTCTTACGAGCCATTCCTTTCGGCAGGAGTAAAGTTTATCCCTCCATCTTCGTCTTAATCAGTTCAAATGATCTTCCTGCCCTTATCCCATGTTACGTGGGGTTGGCGTCACACGTTTTCTTCTTCCATTTTCCCTTGTGAATCGTCACGCTATCATTCACTCCCTTCTCTTTCATATCATTCCTCACACAATCCATCCATCTTTTCTTTGGCCTTCCTCTCTCTCTTCATCCATTAATATTTATATTCATCAATCTTATAGTCACACTCACATGCGTTTCATCCCTTCAATTTCCCTGCAAATTTCGCGCCCTCACGCCCCTAACCGCCGCACGAGGAGACGGCCACCGTAGGCGCGGGCTTGCGGACTGTGAGCAATGGGTAACTCGCCGTCTGATAAGGACCAGGCTCGGGTCAACGGCGCGTTGTGTTCCACGCGCGCCTCAAAGAGATGTCAGCAGAATTGACAAGGTCCGCTAGGGCCGATGCCTGCCGGGGTTGCGAATAAGGCCGAAAGGGACATCGTGGCCCCCCGGCAACAGGGCAACCAAAGGAACACGGGTGGGTTTTAGTCAGTAAGAGTCTGACACGCCTTCCCGCTCCGCCCAGAGCGGGAGAAGTTATTTGATAAATACCCAACCCGAAAAAAAAAAAATACCAAGCCAAATGATTTCCTTACAGCTTTTCTGTCATTGACTAGTCATTTCAAATACAACGTCAAATTAAATTATCTGGCGAAATTTCATAGACGTAATAAATATTTCACTTGCATATTATTATTTCACATGTATGTGGAACCAGCCAATCTCATAAACGATATTTGTGTTTTTGAAGTAAAAACTTCTTTAGGCGTGTTGAGTGATTTTTGGTTGGGGGTATAAACTTATGGATTCGTGTAGTGCTGGGCTATGGAATATAGATGGCGCTAATACCAGTTTAAAAAACAGCAACAGAATGATAATGATGATGATGATGATTAATATTGTTTTTAGGGTTTTCGTTTCTGTTGGCACTTCCCATTATAACATTTTTTTGTAATCATTACATGCTCTTTAAAAGTATATTTAAGCTACCTGATACCTAGTTAGGTATAGAACAACAGGAAATGTAGTTAGTAAATGTAGTAAGTCAATGACCGGTGAACTCTTTTGGTAAACGAGGTAAATAACTGGGTACCTACAGTAGACCACACGTCACACATACAGTGGTCTGAAAATCGAGCTCCATACCTACTCGTAGAAACATAACGTTAGAACAAAAAATAAATAAAAGGAATAATGCCTCTGGTATACCTCCCTTTACGTGATATTAACGTATGGATGGTATGAGTACCACCACGCGTGAGAAAAAATAAGATGTGTTTTATTTTTGTATGAGAGAGAACACTTAATAAACTTTTTTTTTTTAAATTGCATGAAATCGAAGAGCTGTGTTCACACGAGTTATTGTACCATACACGGCGATCAATATGACAACCAATTCATACACATTTGGTTGCAGTTTTGCGCGTAGCAAATTTTTGAAATTTTGAATTTTCGATTTGTGGTTTTTCAAATCTTTGACATTATTAAATGAAGTTGCCGATCGATTTACTTACACTATCGTTAATTTATAGCCTGTTAATGAACTTTATGATGTCAATTATTTAAATTTAGCGTTAGCGAGTTTTTTACCCTTGTTGCCTACTGTACAACTTCAGTTCAATCACGATAATGAAGGCACACTCTGTTAAGTGTTAGAGGAACACTGTGTTAGTTTTAGTCAGTAAAAGTCAGACATGACATACCCCTTTGCTCACCTGTAAGGGACACATTTATGAGAATGTTCACACACGAAAAAAAGTTAGGACTTGCGTAGATATGAGCTCATTCCTAAATCAGTTTAGTACGACCCTATAATATTTCTACACTAGTTTATTCCATAGCAACAATATATCGATTCAAAATGCATTAAAAATCCACACATGAGAGTCGGAAGTTGCATGTAGGTGTAACATGCAACGAACAAGCAACTAATGATGGCGGACAACCCTTTGACATTTTCAACACGCAAGGGAAAGTCAGCAGCTGTGTCATACTTTCCAAACCATGAGAGTACTCCAAACCTAGATGTTATTAGAATTGACAGAAAGTCCTACGTGGAAAGGGTAAGTTATTAGATTTGACAGAAAGTCCTTCGTGGAAAGGTAACGATTTTAGATTTGACAATAAGTGCTACGTGGAAAAGATATGTTATTAGATTTGACAGAAATTCCTACGAAGAAAGGGTAAGTTATTAGATTTGACAGAAAGTTCTAAGTGGAAAGGGTAAGTTATTAGATTTGACAGAAACTCCTTCGTGGAAAGGTTAAGATTTTAGATTTGACAAAAAGTGCTACGTGGAAAAGATAAGTTATTAGATTTGACAGAAATTCCTACGTGGAAAGGGTAAGTTATTAGATTTGACAGAAAGTCCTTCGTGGAAAGGTTAAGATTTTAGATTTGACAATAAGTGCTACGTGGAAAAGATAAGTTATTAGATTTGACAGAAATTCCAACGAAGAAAGGGTAAGTTATTAGATTTGACAGAAAGTTCTAAGTGGAAAGGTTAAGATTTTAGATTTGACAATAAGTGCTACGTGGAAAAGATAAGTTATTAGATTTGACAGAAATTCCTACGAAGAAAGGGTAAGTTATTAGATTTGACAGAAAGTTCTAAGTGGAAAGGTTAAGATTTTAGATTTGACAATAAGTGCTACGTGGAAAAGATAAGTTATTAGATTTGACAGAAATTCCTACGAAGAAAGGGTAAGTTATTAGATTTGACAGAAAGTTCTAAGTGGAAAGGTTAAGATTTTAGATTTGACAATAAGTGCTACGTGGAAAAGATAAGTTATTAGATTTGACAGAAATTCCTACGTGGAAAGGGTAAGTTATTAGATTTGACAGAAAGTCCTAGGTGGAAAGGGTAAGTTATTAGATTTGACAGAAAGTTCTACGTGGAAAGGGTAAAGTAGGTACTAAACTACCCATAACATAACATTACGCCTGTGTTTCCCAAAGGGGTAGGCTAAGGTTCATAGTACACCCACATTTCACCTACAGAGGTATTAAGAACAGGGTGTGAAATTCACTCATCCTCTATAGAAAAGGGAGGATCCTCCGACCAAGACGGGTTTGTGTCTGGTGGCCCAACGATTGATGTCGGGTGTTGTAAACATGTACTTATACAACATGTAAAAAAAAAATAACCCTGTCCCGTGAGGGTGTTGTACTGAGAGTCTATTTATGTGAAAATTTTCAAGAAAAAAGCGGCCAAGTGCGAGTCGTACTCGCCCATGAAGGGTTCCGTAGCAGCAAGTAACATTGAATGAAAGGTAAATTGCGGTTTACGACTTATGACGTATTAAAAAAAACTACTTGCTAGATCTCGTTCAAACCAATTTTCGGTGGAAGTTTACATAGTAATGTACATCATATATTTTTTTTAGTTTTATCATTCTCTTATTTTAGAAGTTACAGGGGGGGGACACACATTTTACCACTTTGGAAGTGTCTCTCGCTCAAACTATTCAGTTTAGAAAAAAATGATATTAGAAACCTCAATATCATTTTTGAAGACCTATCCATAAACACCCCACACGTATGGGATTGATTAAAAATTTTTTTTGAGTTTCAGTTCTAAGTATGGGGAACTCCAAAATTATTTGTTTTTTTTTTTATTTTTGTGTGAAAATCTTAATGCGGTTCACAGAATACATCTACTTACCAAGTTTCAACAGCATAGCTCTTATAGTTTCGGAAAAAAGTGACTGTGACATACGGACGGACGGACGGACGGACGGACGGACGGACAGACAGACAGACAGACATGACGAATCTATAAGGGTTCCGTTTTTTGCCATTTGGCAACGGAACCCTAAAAAGGGAAAAATTTATCGCCACTTTTTTTTTCAATGAGGTATTTTACCGAGCTTATTAATGGGGCGCGGCAGGCCGTTGTTTAGCGGGTGTCTACAAGTCTTAACTTATGACCCTTGTCGAAAATTTGCTAATTTTTTAATTGATTTGGGGTAATTTTGGTACAGCAAAAATGTGAATTTTAAATAGCAATAACTTTTATTTTCAATAATAATACGATTTTTTATTCATTTTTGTTAATGTTTTTGCAGTACCTATGTGTCCCTTTCGGATCAGACTGGGATTCTTTTTACATAGTCGCGCGGTAAACTTTACTTGCGCGATGCAGGATTTATGTGACGTCAGATCTTTGATGCGTAGTTCGTATGTGGCGTTGTAGATGCCGCCACACACCAGTTATTTTAAAACCCCATGTAATAGGGGGCGTGCCTTTTGCCATTAACCACATTATGGGCTGCTACTTTTGAGAAATTCGTTATGGACAGAATCACGGAACAGAAAAAACAGTGGAAGTGCAAAGTAGGCGTGGCACGCGTGTCACAATTAAGCGCTGTTACGCAACTTTACTTCAGTCGTGTTCTAACAACGCGTCGAGCTGCTAGTCTCGCGACAAATTTATTTTTCCGTAAATATGCCGTATTGTTCTGTTTTGGAGTGCAAAAATGAAAGTAGGAGAAATAATCTTAAAAATGGAGGTGTTTCGTACCATCAGTAAATACGATTTTATTTATTTTCTAATAAAATCTTAGTTTTTGTCAATTTACTAATAATTTAATAGAACGTTTAGTTAAAATCAACTTTACATGATTAAAATAAAGTTTATATTGGATTGAATGCATTCACTATTTCGTTCTCGAAAGTTCTTCGCTACTCAATTAGGGATGTAGTCAGGTCGGGTATTGATGTTATAGATAGTTATCGATAAAAGAAAATAAGTACCTAATTTAATATTTGTTGTATAACATTACAATACAGATATAATGTCGCCTAACATTCATACACGAAATATAAGGTTGCATAGATGCTATATAGCGAAATTGTAATCAAACTTTTACATAATGTTTGAGACGCGTTGCATTGTTCAGCCGGTAATTTCAAGTCATTTCGGTGTGTAAGATCAGTGATAAAAGCTTCCACACCGCTACCCTAATTGCGTAACTCATTTTCGTAAACAACTTCGCGAAATTTGTTTCATTTTGACATTTCAACAACATTCATTGCGTTATTTACGTTGTTGAACAGATTTTTTTTCCAACTTATGAAGCAATGGATTAGAAATCTGTTTCAAATCGAAACAAATTATCATTGTGTTGTATTACGCAATTAGGGTGCGGGTTGCCGGCGCCCGCCTCAAGGATAATACATAATTAAATTAGTACATAATTTCAAATTTTTTATTTATAAAATGTTATAGTAAATAATTGCGAGAGATCAAGGTGGATTGTTGTATCCTTCGCCAGATGTTGTCAAAATATGTCAGACGGCGGACACATTTTTAAAAAACGTTGACATCGGGGTTTTTCGAAAGGAACTGGCGATAACTCTAATTATGCGAAAGTTTATTGGAACTGTTTTATTTAATGATATTGCCTCCCATCAAATATGCGAATTTCCTGCGTCCAATCACGTCACTGATTTAATGAAGGCAATAGTCGAAAAATATATAAATGTTCGCATACACCATTTGTTAAAATTAAAAATAAGACTTTCGAAACGCCAGTTTTTTAACAAATACGTTCTATTTCAAGGACAATAAATAAAAAGACAGAACAACGGATTTTTAATTTTAACCCAAGTAAGATGATTTTCACAATTTATTCAGTACTACCTGTGGTACCTGCCGCCCGCGGCTCCGCCTGCGCTGTATTAGTACTTCTCCCAATATACCTAATAATATAGCTACATACATATAAAAATAATATACCTACCTACCCACCTTACCCTACTTTCGTACCTACCTACCTACCCACCCTATCCTAGTTTCGTACCTACCTACCTACCCTACCTACCTACCCTACCTATCTACCCTACCTACCTACACTACCTACCTACCCTTCCTACCCTTCCTATCCAACGTACCCTACCTACCCGACATTTTTTTAAACTTTCCCTGTGTTCGGGCGAACACAACAAAAAAAGAATTATTCAAATCGGTCTAGCCGTTTTTGAGTTTTAGCGAGAACAACGAATAGCAATTGATTTTTATTATATAGAAGATATTATTTAAAACTAAAATCTTATACATTATGTAAGATTCTATTTTTAAATAATACTACGTCATTCATCTTACAGTTTTACTCAACTCCAAACAAGTCTTATTTTCTCGAATTATGAAATAGGGTATCTATCGATATCGATAATGTTATTGAAAATTCAATGTGTTGCTGCCTTGATCGAGTAGCAGAAGACACGACCCTATGACGCGAACGTCAACCTTACAAATAACGCAATTAAGATTATAATTGCGACAACTGAGAATACCGCCATCTATGGTCGGGTAGCAGAATTTACTTGGCGATCGAATCTAGTTTGACTTTAGATTACAAAACGTCGTTGATACTTTCTGCACTAACGCAAAATAAATCCTATTTTAAGAGATTGAAGGTTTCTTTCCAAATGTAGAATCTGTGACTTATGCTAGTTTTGACTAAAATTTAAACGACAAATCAAACGATCGGCTTATTTGTAGTGCATTATATGATTATCAGTTTATTTGTGAGGGTTTGGCGACAACGGTTCTCATAGTAATTTTGTTGCATTGCACTTCCACTGTTTTTTCTGTTCCGTGGACAGAATCACAGAACAGAATATCAATGTCTGCCTGAAATTACTAGGAGATTGCCAGCTTATATCGAAAACGTACTAATTCCTTCAGGATTATTTTTAGCGGACCCATCTTTTAATATTCCGTCAGACTTTGATATTCTGTTAGGAGCCGAACTATTTTGGGATGTTATGCAGGCCAATCATAATATCAATTAAGGAAAAAACTTACCTACCGAAGTTTTGTGAAAACAAATTAGGGTGGTTATTTCGGGAAACGTACCTAATAGCTCGTATATACAGACATATACCGAACTGGGGATTGAACCCGTATCTCTCAGCAGACCCGTGGTGTGGTCAATAGGTCAACGGGTCAGTCTAGTAAACTAATATAGATAGGGGAAGTAGTAGTAGAACCTATATACAAATTTCGCAAAAAAATCGAAACGGATTTATTATGAAAGAAAACATTGGCCGCCCACCAATAATTTCGCCTTTATCGCGTGTGCGTTTATAGTCACAAATCTCACATGCACAAACACCCAGACGCGGAACAAACTAAACTTTGTAGTAGGCCATACAAATATTTATTCAGTGCGGTAAATGAACCCACGGTCGGTAGCGTAATATTTAATCGTTTGGAATATGCAAGAGATTTTGTTCCTTCAAGAGTCTTAATCTTTTCCCCAGCTGTATTTTTCCTTTTATTAATGGGCCATCAGAAGAAAAAGACATCTTGCGCCGATAGGGTTTCCGACTCTCTCAGAGTCGGGAGTCTCCCGGAACTCAGCATTAACAATTTAAATCTCCCGGCTCCCGGAAGGAATTTCAAATAAACAAAATTCTCCCGGAATTTAAGACGCAGATATATGACAGTGACCTTGAATGGTTAGCTTGCATGTTCTGTACTGAGCTCACGCAACGCGTCGTACGTCCAGCCAGTAATAGGACTCGCCCATCAAGGAGCGCTGTCCCAAATTAGATGCATTATTAATTTATTACACGTAAAACAAAAGGTATTTTAATAAAACACTTATACTAAAAGATCAGTAATTTAATTATCTTTAAAAAGGTGAAGTTTTCAGAAAATACGCTTGATGGATTTTGCGTCATTCTCAGTTTTTTATCCGCGTTAGACATAACTTTACAAATTAATTTCACTATGTAGTATAAACATAATCAAAAATATGCCTATATTAAAATATTAAGAAAATGCTCTAATTTAACATATATTTTTTCTAAATCACTAACACTACTCGTTCAGACGTCATCTTCAGTATAAAATCATAAAAAGTCGGTTATCGTCCCCTTAACATTCACGCGCGCTGGCGGAATAATTCAGTGGCGAAAATCATACGACCGCGAGCGGTAGTGAGCTACTGCGGCCAATGCAGTCGTGAACTCGCGACACTCGAATCAAACGCCACCTGCGAGTGTATTCGTTACATGGACAAAAAGAATAAACCGCTTATATGAAGAACATGTCAATGTCAAGGCAGAAATCTAAACTTTTTTCAATTTTTTAATGGACTGCAAATTTGTTAGTTCAAGACCAGATATTTTGAAGCCTGTACACGTTCAAAAGGAAAATATAGGTTGACAATAAAGTAAAAAAAAGTAGTTGTTTTGTATTGCTCCCGGATTTAGACTAACAAAAGGTGGCAACCCTATGCGCCAACGCCTAATAAATTGGGATAAGGACAAGAGCAGGATGATGAAGCAGATGATCAGCCAGCGGGGTAAATGCTTAACACACAAACAGTAGCAATGGCTTTCATTTTGACAGTTCAACAACATTCATTGTGTTATTTACGTTGTTTAGCAAATATTTTTTTCGATAGGTTTGAAAAATTCGTCTGCTCAACAACGTTAGTAACGCAATGAACACAGTATAACTATCACAATGAAAGGGATTCCGATCAATTGTCATTATGTTTTATGTATTACGCCCTACGTCACGATGTTTTTCCTTCACCGATATCAGTAATGTCCAAGATAAACTCAAACCATGAATTGAACGATATTATAGCATTGAGGATAATGATACAAGGAGGATATCCTAAAACAATAGCTTATAGACCAGCTAGGGATGGCGATCTGAGATCGATTAATCGAAGAATCGATTTTTCAGGCCGAATAGATCGATTTTTAAATCGATATCCAGTACTGAATCGATATTTCACCCTTGAAAAAGGGCATTCGATTTTTTTTTTGTTTTAAAATTATTTACAATTAGTTGAATGGGTTGAAAGGGTTAATTACTCAAAAACTCGCGAGATTTACTGTATTAAATACTTTTTGAAAATAAATGTCTTCTTTCATACCTGATCTGATTTTGATATGGTAATAAACATAATTGTTAATGTAAAAAAGCTTTAACAGACTGGATAAGATTACTAAATTATGACGACACGGAGGCACTCTTGGAACACATTAAGTAAAATGTGCTAATTAGGTAGTAATAATCACACAACTTATCCACACCTATATCTATAAACACCAAATGCACAACACACACACACACACACACGCACAAACACACGCACGCACACAAATAAGATAAGTTATACCTAGCTGTAAATATCTAGGTCATATTTTGTATTGCTTAGCTATGGAAGAGCGGGGCTCCCCAACACAGGCATCACTTGCTTACAGGGGAGCTCCAAACACAAATATTCTAGATGTAAACTTTTTGAAGCAATAAACCATTTTGTATTTTTTGTATTTTTTTTTTTTGTTATTATTGAATTCCCTGAACTAAAAAAAAACTAATTTTACTGATCATTTATTGTGGTAACTTTCTTGTTTTTCATAAAATGGATTTATATTTACATTATAAAAGCACCTTAAAAAAAAACATCGATTTTTTAAAAATCGATCTTTTAGATCTCAATTTTTTTGCGAATCGATACATCAGCTTACGATTCGAATCGATTTAAAAATCGATTTTTTTCGGAGAGAATCGCCATCCCTATGACCAGCCACATGAACCACAGGCACACTGTATTTTCCGTGTCCAGTGTGTGCATATTTATTTCTACGACCATGTTTACTTGAGTCGACAGTTTCGGCTTCATTAAACAATGTTCCTGTATCCAAACTTGTGGAAAATTTACGGCCCCGCTTCAGGAAAAGCCGTGGGAAATATCACACTACTATATCCTATACTATTAAATGAGCAATATTTATTTATTTACAGGGAAATTTTTTAACCAGTGCATAAACTTAAACACGTTACTGGGACCAAACATGAAATCGCGAAAAAAAATCTGCTTTTCCCTACATTTTGACGAGTTATGCGAACATAAATGTAGGAAACAGCAATTTTTTTTTTCGCGATTTCAAGTTTGGTCCCATAGAAAGAAAGAAAGAAAAAGTATTTATTGTGACTCGCACAGGAAATCACAAATTAAACTAAACACCTTCAATAAGAACATTAATAAAAATAATAAAAAAACAAAGTAAAATAAAAGCAGAAGGTCCTGTACGAGGCCAAAAGGCTCCTATCTCAGCATATGCTGCGACATTTAAAAATAAATAAATGTCGCAGCGCTGGTATTCTGATAGGGCAAAAGTTGTTTATAATGATGAGTAAACGCACTGGTTATTTTTTTCCTGTATACAAATAAACACGTTCTCGAAAACGGCTCTAACGATCTCGATGAAAACAGCAGTATAGGGGTTACGGGGTTGGTGAGAGGTTACGGATCTGAAAAATCGATGTAATTAGGTCTCATATCATTCTGACAAAATTCGTTTTCTCTATTTTCGCAGCCTCGGGAATGTGATACAATGTTGGTATACCTAGACGATATGTTTATCTATTTTCACTCGAGCAGAGCTCGTTCGACCAGTTACTCTATTTTAAACGAGTATTAATGGGCTTCTTACCTAAGTAGAATGTGTTCTATACGGAGTGTCAGGGACATCGACGCGAAAACTAAAAAAAAAAACAGCTGTTCCATACATTTTGACCGCGTATGTATTGCACTTTTTTCTATGAAACAGCAGCTTTTATTTTTTTAATAACCGACGAAAAATTTCAACGCAGGGGGGTTCAGAATCATGTACTGAATCCATGGTTTCAGTTTTCGCGTCGAGGTCCCTACCACCCTGTATATGCAGAGCCTTTTTAATTTAACAATAATTCGGTGTAAGATTTGTTTTACTTTTGTCAACTATCTTGGTTTCATTAACTAATAAGATGTTCTCTTGTATTGTCACGAACGTTATTAAAACACAGGTATTCAGCTGCATTTGGTTAGACTGGAAGCCGACTCCAACATAGTTGGGAAAAGGCTAGGCAGATTGAGTTTCCAAAAACTTAAAGATACAAACCATGTGTTCGGTGTTATTTCCTACCGGCAAAAATAACGATCTTCCATACAAACTTTCAGTCCCTATTTAATCCCTTTTAGGGAATTTCCAAAAACCCTTGCTTAGTGAATGAATGAAGATGATAAAGATGACGTAGCTGAAATTTCGGTGATATTATTTTAGCATTACTCAAAGAAGATTCAAAGCTAAAGCATAAGCTGACCTCGCATTGTACGGAAATCCTATACAATGCGAGATCAGCATAAACTGGAAATATATAGTTTGATGTGTAGGTACCACCACTAACCCCTATTTATGAAGTAAAAATCTGCTGTCAATTTTTTTGTTATCAGTTGTGATTTGTTGAACATATTAATAACAGCAAATCAATTCACTCGACATGAGATATGAGAACAGATTACCTTGAATAAGCCTTTAGAAACATTATCTAAATACAATCTGATAAAAAGAAATGTAAATCAGAGCAACAGAAATAACAGCACCGATAAGAATCTCATCATTTCAGCCGAAAGACGTCGACTGCAGGACATAGGCCTCCCCCAAGCTCCGCCACTTCGACCGGTTCTATGGTTCCCGCATCCAGCGGTTTCCTACGGCCTTCACAAGATCATCGGTCCCCCTTGTGGGAGGCCTTCCAACGCTACGTCTTTCCGTACGCGGTCGTCACTCCAGAACCTTTCGGCCCCATTGGCCATCTGTTCTGTGAGCAATGTGTCCTGCTCATTGCCACTTAAGTTTGGGGATTCTTCGGGTTATGTCGGTTACCCTAGTTCTGCGGAGCTCCGGATAATAACTTGTTATTTACTTAATATCTTAAATTCACTGACAGACAACGTACAGCCTAAACCACTGGGTCCAGAAGCAATAAATTTTGCCCAAGAGTTCTTTATCGAAGGTGAGAGGAAGGATTTTCGAAAATTCAGCCCCTTATCATCAATATCTGCCTAGCCTTTTCCCAACTACGTTGTGGTCGGTTTCCGATCGAATCGGATGCAGCTGAATACCAGTATTTTACATGGGACGACTGCCTGTCAGACCTTCACATTTAGCCCTTAAGGGGGGGTTAAATAGGGCATTAAAGTTTGTCATTTTTGCCGATGGGAAATACCAAGAGAAAAGATTCGATTTTTTGTATGTTTTTATATTTGTTTGTAATGAATAAACTCAAAAATTCTTGTACCAGTAGAATGTTATTTATCACTGAGTGACATAGGCTATATAATTTATAAAGTCATTATGCGGGTGAAGCCGCTGGCGGGAGCTAGTAATAATTAAACGCAGTCTATTTGTTCTTTAGTACGCTTATAACTAACTTGAGAACTAGATAAGATAAGATAAGATCATTTATTTGTCCAAAACATAAGTATACACACATGGCATGCAAGATGTTACATAAGATTATAGCACAGTCATGTTTTGCCTTAACGGCGTACAAATATAAACACGTTGGTTATTTTTATTAATTAAACATCAAATAGTTATAAATTTGTCCATTATTCAAAGCAATTAACATTTATTAAATTAAAACTTAATCAATCAAATTATAATAAATACTGCAGAATAGTGTCATCAACTCGTCATAGAAATTATAATAAAACAAAATTAGCAAGTCAAAAGTCAAAGTAATTAGGAATAAAAATCTACATATTATGTCACACAAGTCAGATTAATAAAATAACATTAGTAATGAACAAAACAAACATAAAAAAAAAAAATAACACTATATCAATACTTTGTCTGTTAAAAACTCGGAAATACTATAATATGCTTTTTGAATTAGAAAATTCTTTAATTTTTTTTTAAATAGATTGACATTTAATTCTTTAATGTGTGGCGGAATGTGATTAAATATATTTGGCGCCATGCAGAACACACTTTTGTGCATCAGTGCTGTATTGGACTTTCTTCCACATAATTTACTATAATCCCGTCGACTTCGGGTATTAGTGTCGGATAGCTTCTTGAAAAGCTTAGGGTTTGTTTTAACAAAGACTGCAACCTCGTAAATGTATAATGACGGGAGTGTTAATATCTTATTCTTGATGAAATATGGCTTACACGTATCAGTAAATATTAGTCCAAACATCGCTCTGACACACCTTTTCTGTAATTTAAAGATTAGTTCTCTATTACACGAGTTGCCCCAAAAAATAACCCCGTATCTTAAGATTGAGCCAACGATGCCATGATATGCAGTGAGCAAAGCGTCAGTACCTAAGATCGAAGACAGTTTATAAAGAGCATAAGCAGATTTGCTTATTCTTTTGCTTAATTCCTCTGTGTGTACCTTCCAATCCAGCCTTTGATCTATATTTAAACCCAAAAATTTAGTAGTATCTACGTTATCAATAATTTTGCTACCGTGTTCTATTATCATATTAGATGCCTTTGGTCGTTGACTGAACAACATTAATTTCGTTTTATTAATATTTATCTTAAGATTATTATTATCCATCCATGTAATTATTGATTGAATAGTTTTGTTAATTTCATTTTCCAATTGCAACTCGTTAGTACTATTAATAGTTACGGTGCTGTCGTCAGCAAATAGTGACATATGATGAATGGTTATCTTTGGTAAATCATTGATATAAATTAAAAATAACGGGGGACCTAGCACGCTCCCCTGTGGAACACCATACTTAATTAATCGTTTATTTGACCTGAATATTAATTCGGATTTAGTCTTTGGATCTATCTTCGAAATTTCCACGTATTGATTCCTATTTATTAAATATGATTCTATCAATTTTAGTACGGTTCCTCGAATTCCATAAGCTTCTAACTTCTTAAGCAAGATCTTATGGTCCACGTAGTCGAAGGCTTGGGTCATATCGCAATATACAGAACACACGGGTATTCTGCTGTCAACATTTGTGATGACTTTATTCAACAAATCGTAGACAGCCATGTTAATGGTTTTATTTTTTCTGAAGCCCTTCTGTTCCTCAGCAAAAATGTTATATTTTTCAAAAAAATTGTAAAGTTGTACGTATATATATTTCTCAAATACTTTTGAAAAAATTGGTATGAGCGCAATCGGTCTATAGCACTCCATGTTTTCCCTATTGTTTTTCTTGAAAAGTGGTTTAACTACAGCTGTTTTGAGATGGTGTGGAAAAATACCAGTAGTAATACACAAATTAACAATATAACTTATATGGACACTAATATAATCAGAAACATATTTAATGATTTTTGTCAAAATTCCATCATGTCCTACGCTATTGGTATTTTTGAGGGATTTAATTATATTCTGTATGTCATCGGAAGTGCTTGGTGCCATAAACATAGAATTATTTAACATTGGAATATTAGATGTTACTGGAATGCCATCACGGGTTATTAGGGCTTAATTTTATCAATGAAGAAATCATTGAATGCTTGTGCTATATGTCGCGGATGCGTTTCTGTTTTATTTCCAATTTTTATACTTGTGATAGAACTCTTTGGCAGATTTACTTTAGCTTGATTAATAATTCCCCAGGCTGTTTTCGACTTGTTTATAGATGTTTTAATTCTGTATGCATTTTGCGCACATTGTGTAAGTTTAATAATTTTCTTATATCTAGCCGCATATTTTTTAAATTCTTTTTTAGTAGTCTCATTTGGTTTGAACCTGTAACGCCACAACAATTGCCTCTTTTTTCTACTACATGTACTGATGCCACGCGATACCCACTGAGGCTTTTTGTATGTTTTTATTGTAACTTTTCTAAGTGGAAAGCAAAGGTCGTAAAACAATGTAAAGGTTTCCATGAACAAGTTATAAGCTACATCGGGATCGTTAGTTTCGTAGATTTCAGAAAAGGAAATGTTATGTAAACAGTCTTTGAACTTTTTTATGTTGTCATTACTATAATCACGTCGTTTTATATACCAGTGATCTAGTAAACAGATACGTTTGATAGGACATCTTAATATTTGACATGTGTGGTCAGACAAGGCAAAATCTATTACGGCTGATTTGCATTTTTTATCTAGATTATGTGCAAAATTGTCGATACACGTCTTACTTTTTAACCTAGTCGGCTGCTTTATTTCTAATTTTAGATTAAAATTAAGCAAAATGCATTCAAATTCAAGTGTGATACTATTATGTTTCAAAATGTCAATATTAAAGTCGCCGCATATTATAATATTTCGCTTGCGTTTCTTTTGTATGTATTGTAACAATTTATTTAAATGATCAAAAAATAAAGCCAAATTATTTGAATTTGGTACTCTATATATACATATCACAATGGTGTCCAACTGCCCCAATTCAATTGCACAACACTCGAAAATACATATTTTTGAAAATTTATTGATATCAGGAATATCATTCCACTGACGTCCCTTTTTTACCAAGATACATGTGCCACCTCTCTTGGTATCTCTACTGTAGCATGCAGCTAGTTCATAGTTGGGTACTGAAAGATATTGTTCATAGCCAGACATTATAAAATGTTCAGTAATGCAGATTACATCAATGTCTATCTTCTTCTCAGTTAATTCCTCTAGGCATACAGTGAGATCGTCAGATTTATTCATTAGTCCGGCTATATTTTGATGAAGAATATTAAGGTAACTACTATAGAAAAAACTGAGTTTCTTTTTGTGATTGTGTAACATTTACCAACTCTGCTTGGTTTTTTTGGGAATAATCAAATTCTAAGTGAGTGGCATTCAAAGCGTTTAGGTTTAGTATCAGGTCTTCCAAATCAGATATTACAATATTTAAGCCCTTATTATTTAAACTCCCATACCAATGGTTATAAGTTTCATAGGTATATGGAAGGTTGAGATTGGAGTCCAATATGTACGCATATTCATATGTCTGCACATCCATGTAAATTAAGTTATTGAAAGTATCTATACGGCTGTTAAACATAACATTACTGTTATCCATATATTTAAAAGTCGGTAGACATATTATAAAATTAGTGTGACTTAATGTTTGTAATTTTTCGCGAGTAAACGTAGCTAGTTCTATATAATTATGCGTTTTTTTGAAATCCTCTTCGCCAATATGAATAATACAGTAATCAGAGTGTGTGAAGTCTCGAACTTTTGTATCAATGTTGTTTAAGATATGCTTTAATCCACATTTAGGCATACGATAGTGACACATATTATAATTACAGATATGAGTTCTTTCGCTTATTGTATACATTCTATTAGACGTTTCACTACTCAGAAGACAAACTTTATGTTTTACCAGCGGCGACGAATGTTTTTTTACGCTAATACCTTTGAGTAACATGGTGTTTTGAGTGCTATTAGTACTAGTAGTTGTTTTAACTTGAGATGGACAATGGTATTCTGTAGTTTCTGAAGTTTGTGTCTGTTTTGTGTTCGTGCGATGAGCTACATTCTTTTTCGGAGTTTTGACTTTCTGCTTAACTGGGCTATTAGCATTTTTTCTGTAAATGTCATTTTTCTTTGATAAATCTGTATTTATTTGCTTCAAGTTCCTGTTTTCCAAAGACAATACTTCTATTTCTTGATGTGCGCTTTTTAGTTGGGATTTAAGATTTTCTATCTCATTTTTAAACATGTTTACTTGCGTTTCATTCTCTTCATCTGACATTTCTGGCATACTGTTTGCAGTACACTCCAATGTTTGGGAAATAATGTCACTGCTGTCATTATTAGGTTCTGATCGGGTGCGTGTGCGCTGCCGAAACGTAACATTATCCACTACATTTTCTAAGAAACTCATATTGGTAAGTAGATTATTTTATGAGTTTAAATTTCAAGGTCCTTCAAAAATATTCTCTCGTCGTCGGATTCGAACGCACGATCGCGTCGTTCATTGAACTGATTAGTCGTCACATACACCACGGGACCAGGTGTGTTGTAATGAGAAAGGTGAAATTGTCGATCTTATAATTCGTTATCGATGTGTGTCTTTGTCACCACAATAGATGTCGCTTATTTCAATATTTATTGCAGAGTAATAATATCTTACTCTGATAACACTATTGAAGCGGTGGCAACACAAACTAAAATTAGTTCATGTGATTTGTGCTAGATGGTGTTGTAGTGCTCCATAACATTTGAATAAAAAACGAATCTTTTGTGATCGTTTGATTTAGTAAATGTTGGTAATAAAGATTGTTAACTTTTTGAACACTATTTATCAGCATTTAAATTGTTGAGTTATGCAAAATGGTAACCTGTAGCACCGTAACTCTTCTTTTCTTGAGTTTAAAGTCACTATTTACGTATTTTTATAGTCAGTATTTATTCACTATCCCGACACTATTCATCGAGAATAACACTATCACAGTTACTTTGCATGGCCAGTTACACTTTTATGTACAATACACAGTCCAGAGGTGAGATTTGATAGTTAAATAATATATTTTATCGCGAGCAGAATTTTGAGCAGTGTTTACTTGTCAGCGCCATCTGACGTCGTCGTCAACTACAACTACAAATCAGAATTCCGCTAGTTTCGACCACAGTTCATCGGTCATACGATCATTCGGGCAAACATTCTTCTTACAAGTGAACTTCGAACTTCGAGCAATCGTGACGCACTCCCTCCACAGTTTTAGAAGTATTTTAAGAGTCTTCGTTATGGAGCTCATCCGGAGAATTACTATCAACATACCTACATATTTCTGGCATCAAGAGTCGCTGGTTTGAGGGAGAACTTACTAGTGTAATTACAGACACATGAGATCTACAACGCCACTAGCGAATTACACATCACACTGACGACAAAATCCTGTATAGCGCAAGCAGAGTTTACGGCGACTAGCATATATATGTCACCGTAAGATTGTGAGCACCGTTAGTTTATAATCTATCGGTATTATTTCCGTTAGATCATAATCTGTCGAAAAATTGTGAACTGGGTGAAATTAGGGTTAGGTTAGGTTAGAACTGTGACCAACCGCGTGAGTCGAGCGAGCGCAGTAAGCGCTGCCGCGGCAGCGGCAGCGCTTACTGCGCTCGTTTCTCATGGATATAATATAAACTATCGAAAAATAATGCGTTAAATCGTAAATGATTTGTCACAGTTCACAATTTTTCGACAGTTTGTAATCTAACGGAAATAATACCGATAGATTATAAACTAACGAAGTTTATAATTTTACGGTGACATATACAACGTCCCAACATCAATCGTCGGGCAGTAGCTCACCAGACACGACACCCGTCTGGTCGAAGGATCCTCCCTTTTCTATAAAGGATGAGTGAACTTTACACCCTGTTCCTCAAACCTCTATAGACGTTTTAACATTGTCTCTGGGACGACGCATCTACGTTGCCATCAGAGCAGAGCAAAGTTGCTTTTTCGCAGCAGATGTCCATTAGCGGCGCTGACCACTGACCAAGGCTAACCCGCACTGCGATAAAAATCTCGCGAAATTTTTATCGCAATTCTGTAACACATGGTATCTTATGTACCTAGCTACACTGGCGATTTAAAATTCGCGCTCGTTGACATGTCGTACACTGAATATAAACCGCGCGAATAAATTTCGCAGTGCGGGCTTGGCCATAGATACCTCGCCTGCTCATTTGTGAAAAAAAAAAAAATTTGTACTAACCTAGACAAGTCCTGTTGGGTTGCGGAGAGTATATCCTGGGAACAGTGACCCTCCAGTGGTCTAAGAAGTGCGCTGGTGCCAGGGCACCTTCCTCCATCCTGGACCTCCATAGCTCCACCACAGCGTCAGCTCGCCCGGGTAACGTGAACCTGTCAGACATTGTCACTTTGTCACTTATGCACTTTTGTTAGTTCAACATGTTTTAGGTCAATGATTTTAACATCATTTGATTTAATAAGTCTAAGTTTTGAAACAAGCACTGATTTTGAGGGGCCAGTTATCAAGTTATCACAGATAGTTTTGTTTTAATAAGGTCTATTTACTAATAACTAAAGCTTTATCACAAAAACATTACGTTAGCACCGCATTTTTTTCCGTCTTCCAAACTCTCGACATTGGTATAATTTTTTTAAATGTATTACTTTAACATTGACAAAATACCGAACGAAAAACTTTTTAAATATAGAAGAAAAACATAGCGACCTTTCGCTACGGTAGTAAACAGTATACTGTCTAAAAACCTGGCAACGCGCCACCACGCAAAACCGTTCTATATATAAAAAAAATCTAAACAAGAATAAAGATCAAGAACAAATAAAAACAATATAAATGTAAATGTGCAATACGATATTTATTTGTTTGAACATAAAGTTCAAAGTTGCTTGTCCTCATGACCTGTGAGTTAATGGTTTCTTTACATGAGTCACTTTGCCAAATAACTCGATGCATTCTTATTATTGGGCGATAGAATTTGAGAGGTAATGATTGTGGACAAAATTTATTGAAATATTTGTTGCCATGTTGAACATGGAACTTTAAAACAACTTTACGGGATAGTCCTATGCATGTATTATGCAGGGTTCAATGCACAATATCGATTTGACCCGGATTTATAATAAGCCTTCCGTGAGGGCCCGACCATATGTACCACAACCACACCACATCCCAGCCCCAAAATGTGGGCAAGCAGTGAAACGTGTAAATAGTGTCGCCGAAGCTTCTACAATACGGTAGTTGTCTAGGTAAAAAAAAAGAAATTCTGTTTAGTCCGTCTTTCAGATACTTGATAAAAAAATATCAGACACGTATTTTTTGCTTTATCATATTAATCAAAAATAACTTAGAAAACACGCATTAAAGTTGGCGAGTGGGGGCTGGCTACGTCACAACTCAGTATAAACTCTAGCGAAGCGTGAAGTCATGTCACATTTTAACTCAATGTATCGCCGTAATCTTTTGATTACGTCAATAAAAAATAAAGTTTAATAAAAACTGTAACCCGACTACGGGAAAATAAAAATGATCTAAAAAGTACGAAACAAGCAAATATTTCAGACACAAATCAAGACAGGTACAAAAATTGTCAAGGTAAAGCCGTCGTCGCATGTCATTATAATTTTGTAAGTGTTCCTGGCACCCACATGGCATACAGGCATGCGACCACGGCTTTACCTTGACAAGTTTTGTACCTATGTCTTAATTTGTGTCTGAAATATTTGCTTGTTTCGTACTTTTTAGATCATTTTTATTTTCCCGTAGTCGGGTTACAGTTTTTATTAAACTTTATTTTTTATTTTATACTTTTTCGTTTTTACACTTGCTAAACGTTCCGACAACGTAAATAAGAGTAATGCAATAGGTCAGTAATTAACCTATTTTAAATTCCAATAGCAGTGCATAGTGCTTTAGACCAAACCATAGCGCGATTTATTTCGACGCCAACACCATACTCAGAAAGTTTTACGACTAACAGTTTTTGTCTATGGGACACTGGCTAGTTTTGATAACGATTAAAACTAAGACTCTTTTAAAAAAAAAAAATCAACATTCCAAATTCGAAATTCCCTCCACATTTTTTATGAGCAAAATCAAAATTCTCTGTCTCACTGAAAATTTAATTTACAACGAGAACATTTTTGCGTGATGATTTTGTACGATTTCAAATGTCGACTAAAACCAGAAGAATCATTTGAAAGACTTCGAATGGTGTTCATAGACAAAAGCCCTTCTAAAGCGACTGTTTTCTGCTAGTTCAACGAATTTAAGTATGGTCAAGAAACTTTGACGGACGAATAAAGAAGTGGCGGTCATAGGGCTATGATGGCTGTTACATAAGAAAACGTGTTGGCTGTGAAAAGTATAATTTAAGAGAATAGGTGAATTACATATGAAGAGATTCAGCATTTACTGCAGATTGGATCGGGAAGTGTGCATGTAATTCTACACGGGCATCTTCGGGTAAGGAAGATAGTTTCATGCTGGGTACCGCACAATCTAATGCAGGCTCAGAAGGAGGTTCGGGTAGAACGGTGCCGAGACATGATAGCAAAATTTGAAGCAGGCTCGTCTAGGCGCGTTTACGATTTCATTACGGGTGAAAATCATGGATTTATCATTTTTGTTCCCCAAAATAAAAAATCAACTCTAGGGAAAACAGTTTTCATCACCGGAAGATGCACTGGCTGCATTTAAGAAGGGGATTAAAGGTGGGAGGTGTCTGATGCGGACTGGAAAACGTGTAATGAAAATTGGTTTAGACGCATGAAACTGTGTATAGACGCCAATGGAGTTATTTGAAAAGATTTAATAATAAAACATAACCTGTAGTATGTTTTTTTTTTAGTACCTATCGCAAAATTTTCTTAGTGCCCCATGTATATTGATATCGAGCTTCGAAGAAATCCAAAATACAAATATTTCGTTGTACTTGTTTCATCTTGCGATACTTCGTAGCGCAGTTTCACTTTTGCTTGTTTTAACAATTTAAACATATTTATTTACTTTGAAAGTATAACATTATACACATATTTGTAATGTGCTCGTCAAGACCTTTCTTTTGATACCAAACATGTCATGATCATCTCATTTTAATTTTTTTCGAGGTTAGAAATTTACGTGTAAAGTCCACCATATTAAATTTAGGGAAAATTTATATAGCCTATGTCACCCGGACCATTATTACAAATGTATTGATACCTCATTCATCAAAATCGGTTCAGTAGTTTAGGCGCTACGGTGGAACACACGTAAAAGCAAACATACATACATACATACATACAAACATACAAACATATAAACATACATACATAGACTGCTAAAATCATAACCCTTCCTTTTGGCTTTGCCGTAGTCGGGTAAAAAAGAAAAAAATCCGTGTTCAATATTTTTTAATAATCTACAAAAGGGACAAAAAATTTTTTGGACACAGGCCTATTGCGTCGTAATAACTACAAAATCAGATCAAACAAATGGTCGACGCAATGTTGTGTTTGCGATATGGCCGGACGCCATGCTAGTGCGAGATGTCGCTGGTGGTTGCGTTGTGGCTGCGACGTGACCTTTATGTGGTCGGTATCGCCACAGGGACAGATAAAAGGAACCCCTTTTATCGCCTACAGTCTACACGGTTGATTTTGACGGCCAAATGTGATCCGTGTGAATAAACCATTCATTTTCATACAAATTAGCGCCCGTCCACGTGTTGTTGTTGTGGTGTGGTTGTGGTACGTCATAGTGGCTCTAAACGTCGAATTAATGATCACTGCTTTTGGAACGAGACTTGATCAGACTTGACGGACAGTAGCCCAAGATCGACATCTACGAATTTAGACGGTTTATTTGGGTCTCTAAAATTAGCTTATTGCCCAGTGAGCACATTGAACAAGAAGTAACAATTATAATGTACACTGGTTTCAGTAAACTTCAGTGAAAATTCATACATAACATAATCAGCCCAATATTGAAAGAAAGAAAAAAAAAAGTATTTATTGGGACTCGCACTGGAGATCACAAATTAAACTTATCATATTTAGAACAGCTAACTAAACATTAATAAAAAAAAATTAAAAAATGTGTTTATTATCTTAAATCTAGATACAATTTAGTTGCCGGGGCTTCCCAGAAAGTAATCCGAAGATACTTGTGATGGGATAAACCTCGCTCTTCCTCGTTTAGTACAATTGTTTCGTTGTGCTAATTAGGTATAAGTTAACCAAACAAACCAAGTAAAATGAAAGCAGGAAGTCTTGGACGAGGCCAAAAGTCTCCTATCTCAGCATGATGCTGCGACATTTAAAAATAAGTGTCGGTCGCAGTGCTGGTATTCTGATAGGGCCCGCAGTGATATATACGGATAGTTACAGAAATAAACAAAATAAATTAAAAAATAAATAAGTGAATTAAGAGGAGGCTCCCTAAATTGTATGTTAATTTGCATTAATATTCTGAAAAAGTCACGCATACAATCAAAATAGAACTTTAGTACATATATTTATGATTTATTGGATCTTTTTCTTTCCGAATATAAGACAGTTACGTGATTGGAACATTTTCGGTCGATTCATTTTTTATTCGAAAAACATGTTTTTTTGACAAGATTATTCGGCTTTTTTGTCTAAAATAATTATTGACAGTAAGAAAACATAGTTTATAATCCAAATATAAGATATTTTTTTCTAAATAAATTATTACTTTAGTTAAAAACAAAATAAGAATTGAGACTTACGCCATTTAGTTCCGTGCTCGAACACGACCAAAGAGTGCACGCGATATTCAACTTTGTCACCGATGTGTTAGCGTTTAGTACATAGTGGAGTGGTGGGGTGCATGGGGGCGGAGTTTGCGCGGAAATTGTGTTTGGAGTGCCTGGTCTTAACATGTAAAAATAAAATATGTATTTTAATAAAATTATTGGGACTCAGGCCTCCTCTTTGTGTGAGGGTGTCTGTAATCCACCACGAGGGCCCAGAGCAGGTTGGTCCTTTTCAGAGAACTGTAGAATTAATCATGACACACTCAATCACAATCTGAATGATTTTGAAAGTAAAAAAATTCGACAGCTGGAAAACGTAGATCACGCAATGAATGTTGTTAAATTGTCAAAATTAATGTCACCGATATTAACCCGCAGGTTATTTGTTGCTACTAATGAGTCACCTTCTATTGTTTCCAGATCTTTTTAATTATGTACTTTGTTCAAAAAATGCTAATCAACCTAGTTAAACAATTAATAGCTTTACAATTAAATCCAACACACTATGAACTCGGTCGTTGCCGCCGAAATCTAATGACCCTCTGTCTAGCCTTTTCCCAACTATATTGGAGTCGGCTTCCAGTCTAACCGGATGCAGCTGAATACCAGTATTTTACATGGAGCGACTGCCTATCTGACCTCCACAACCCAATTACTGGGTATAACACGATACCCCGTGGTAAAATCTGGTAGTCTGACTTTTGAACTTCTGACTACCCGTAACGACTGTCAAAGATCTACGAATGACGACAGCCTGTTCGAGTCAACAAGAAGTATGTTTTATAGTACCTAAAAAACCTCTTTTTATAGCTTTACTAGCTGACCCGGCGAACTCCGTTCCGCCTAACAGTCAACGAATGTGCATGTTTAGGATTCTAAAATTAATACAAAATTACTACCTTACCTACCTACCAACCTACACACCTATCTATCTAACGAGATATCCTCAAAATTCATGCAAGACTAGCCTAAATAAAAAAAAAGTTAGGGTTGGACCACCCTTATCACTTAGGGGTATGAAAAATAGATTACGACCGATTCTCAAGACCTACCGAATATACATATAAAATTTAATAAAAATCGATCAAGCCGTTTCGGAGGAGTATGGCAACTAACATTGTGACACGAGAATTTTATATATATGTCGTCGCCAGATCTTAGAATCGATCATTTCATGAAATGATCGACCATATCATGAAATGGTTGTGTTTCATGAAATGGCCAGCTAAAATTGACCATATCGTTCAAACGTCAAAGTTTAATTGATATGTCAGTCGATGTTTGGCCATATAAATAAGTAGGGTATCCATGCAAATATTACTGGCATTCATTAACTTTTAGTAATCTGGGTCAATGGATAAATAAAACATTTTAAATAGCTTTAATTTCAGAAGAAAAATAATAATTAATAAGATTTGAATAGTTAAATACTAACCTGTGAAATACGTTCCAAACTCCATGGTTTTTTAAGATTGCGCTCGTTTTTCGAGTGAATTTCATAAAAGTCACGTAGCTTGGTATAATAACGATACTTCACTGAACTTTCATCTTCCGTTTGCATATTTATAATTGCTTTTCCAATCGAATTATCGTTCGCCGCCATGATGCACCACAATAACAAAGCGACATCAACGCCTCTACCGGTGGATAATCTAACAATTAACGATATGATCACTAATGTTTGGCCACATCATGAAGTAGTCGTGCGTTTAACTGTTCATATCGTCAAACGTTGAGTATTCAATGATCTGGCTAGACCCCATCATGATGTGGCCAGCGAACGATGTTCTATTTCATGAAATGAAACCATTTCATGAAATGATCAATTCTAAGATCTGGCCACGACATATATTTAGATTTTTATTTTTCTTAATTTTAAATATTTTATGTCTTCTTTTGTTTTTCTTCTATGGTGTCATCTCATTTATGCACTACAAGCGACCCGCCCATGCTTCACAAGGTTTTTACGACTTGTCAAAACATCGAGATTAGGTACTTAATTATCTATAAGTTTAATATTAATGTATTACAAACATAAACCTTCCGGAATACATTCTCTAAATTATGTTGAAAACCTCATCATAATCCGTTGCGTACTTTAGAAGAACAACGTGGACATACAGACAAACGCGAAAAGCGACTTCATTTTATAATATGTATAGATTAACTATGAGGGGCTTGTGGCTAAGTAATAACAGCTGCACAGGTCGATCGATCAGGTTAAGCTACGCTTACCGCGGTTGTCCGTGGATGGGTGACCATCTTTACATACCAAGTCCCCTCCGTGCCTCGGAAAGCACGTTAAGCCGTTGGTCCCAGCTGTCATTTGTAGATCTTTGACAGTCGTTACGGGTAGTTAGAGAAGCGCAAAAGTCTGACAACCAGTCTTACCAAGGGGTATCGTGTTACCTAGTCACTAGGTTGTGGAGGTCAGATAGGCAGGCGCTCCATGTAAAATACTGGTATTCAGCTGCATCCGGTTAGACTGGAAGCCGACCCCAACATAGTTGGGAAAAGGCTAGGCAGATGATGAACTAAATAAATATATAAATTTTAATATTTTGTTTACTTATGTCTAACACAGCTCCAAGAACTTAACGTGCTTTCCGAGGCACGCAGGGGTCTCGATATGTAATGGATGGTCACCCATCTATGAACCGACCGCGGCAAGTGCAGCTTAACTTTCAATCGACCAGTACGGCTAATTATCATTTAGCCACGAGCCCAATAGGTCTAATGACCGTAGATTAATTAAATCGTAAAACGATGAAGGAAAACATCGTGAGGAAACTGAATGCTTGAGAGATATTTCTCGACGGCATGAGAAGCCAAGTCAAGAGGCCCTTGGGCGGCTTTAAAACTCTGACACCAAGTTAGTCACTAACCACACCAATAGAAGAAAAAGAATTAAATCGGCGGTCATAGATCGGCCTGTTAACATCCATTGCAGAGCATGACCATCCCTTATAAACATAGGTCGGAATTAGGTAGAGTTATTTATGTACTTACACTGATTTCATACAACGGATATGCCCCAAATCCCGAGATTAATTTTGAAGAACAGAAAAATCCCGTGATCTATTAAATAAAAAGTTATTTACTTTTACACAATTTAAACCACTGCACGCGCGACGTTGCCAAATTTACATCAACGACATCCTTAGAGTGGTCGCAAGCGCTACTGCTGAGCATGAGGTCCTGGGTTCGATTCCCGGGTCGGGCAAAGTGTTATTGGGTTTTTCTATCTGAAATTTCTCAGTAGCAGCTCGGAGTCTGGATTTGTGCCCGGTTGTTGGCAATAGGCTCGCCCCCTATTACATGGGACTTAAACATAACTGGCGAAATGTGGGTGTACCTGCTACAGGGATACCTCTACCCAACCCTTCGGGGAAACAAGGCGTGATGTTATGTATGTATGTATGTTATTTGTAATATTGTTGGTCACACGGGATTGTCTATTAGAAATCCCGGGAAGATCCATATTAATATCAACATTTCGATGCAAGTACATAAATAACTCTATTTAATTCCGACCTCTGCTTATAAAGCAGGGATGGCAAACCAATTGGCACGCACTAATGCCGTGTGGGAAAAGCACATAAAAGCCGTGCCTACAGCGAATTGTGGGCACGGCATTAATATGACTACACGACCATTCTAATTAAATAAGTTAGTTTAAAAAATCTGCTGTTCCATACATTTTAACCGCGTAGGTATTGCACTTTTCTATGAAACATTTTTTTTCAAAATAACCTACGAATAATTTCAACGCAGGGGGGGTTCAGAATTGAATCCATGGTAACAGTTTTCGCGTCAATATCCCTGCCACTCTGTATAAAATAGCATTGAAGTCGGTTCATCCGTTTGGAAGCTATGACGTCACAGACAGACAAACGCAAAAAGAGCCCTCTTTTTACGCAGGGGGTTAAACCATGTAATATTAAGTATGGAATTTATTTTTGCCCACGTGTATGTCGGAAAATATTTTTCCGACATCTTCAACAATCGTCGTCATATTTCAGCCAATGTTCACAAAACCTTCATGAATACACTTAAACCTTCTTCATGAATCACTCCGTCCATTGGAGAACGTATGAAAATCTGTTTGGCAGTTTTTGAGTTTATTGCGTTCAGACAGACAAGATGCAGCGGCTCAGACGAAATAAAAAACCAAGACACTATCGCTGCGAACAATACAATGAAGCATGCCAAAACTACACCTCCGCTCTGTCACGGAACAGAAAAAACAGTGGAAGTGCAAAGTAGGCGTGGCACGCGTGTCACAATTAAGCGCTGTTACGCAACTTTACTTCAGTCGTGTTCTAACAACGCGTCGAGTTGCTAGTCTCGCGACAAATTTATTTTTACGTAAATATGCCGTATTGTTCTGTTTTGGAGTGCAAAAATGATAGTAGGAGAAATAATCTTAAAAATGGAGGTGTTTCGTACCTTCAGTAAATATGATTTTATTTATTTTCTAATAAAATCTCAGTTTTTGTCAATTTACTAATAATTTAATAGAACGTAAAATCAACTTTACACGATTAAAATAAAGTTTATATTGGATTGAATGTATTCACTATTTCGTTCTCGAAAGTTCTTCGCTACTCAATTAGGGATGTAGTCAGGTCGGGTATTGATGTTATAAATAGTTATCGATAAAAGAAAATAAGTACCTAATTTAATATTTGTTGTATAACATTACAATACAGATATAATGTCGCCTAACATTCATACACGAAATATAAGGTTGCATAGATGCTATATAGCGAGATTGTAATCAAACTTTTACATAATGTTTGAGACGCGTTGCATTGTTCAGCCGGTAATTTCAAGTCATTTCGGTGTGTAAGATCAGTGATAAAAGCTTCCACACCGGGTTGCCGATGCCCGCCTCAAGGATAATACATAATTAAATTAGTACATAATTTCAAACTTTTTATTTATAAAAAGTTATAGTAATAGTAAATAATTGCGAGAGATCAAGGTGGATTGTTGTATCCTTCGCCAGATGTTGTCAAAATATGTCAGACGGCGGAAACATTTTTAAAAAACGCTGACATAGGGGTTTTTCGAAAGGAAGTGGCGATAACTCTAATTATGCGAAAGTTTATAGGAACTGTTTTATTTAATGATATTGCCTCCCATCAAATAGGCGAATTTCCTGCGTCCAATCACGTCACTGATTTGATGAAGGCAATAGTCGAAAAATAAATAAATGTTCGTGTACACCATTTCGCCGCCCCCGCAGAATAAACGCGCAAGATTAAAATTGTTGTTGTTTTTAATGAATATTGATTAACATCAAAACCGCCGCAATAGTACTTACGCGTTTATTCTGCGGGGCGGCGATTTGTTAAAATTAAAAATAAGACTTTCGAAACGCCAGTTTTTAACAAATACGTTCTATTTCAAGGACAATAAATAAAAAGATAGAACAACGCATTTTTAATTTCAACCCAAGCACAGATAATATAATACTACACCCAAGTAAGATGATTTTCACAATTTATTCAATACTACCTGTGGTACCTGCCGCCCGCGGCTCCGCCTGCGTTGTATTAGTACTTCTACCAATATACCTAATACAATATAGCTACATACATATAAAAATAATATACCTACCTACCCTATTTTACGTACCTACCTACCTACCCACCTACCCTTCCTATCCAACGTTGTTGTCGCAATTATAAACTTAATTGCGTTAGTCGTAAGGTTGTCATTCGCATCATAGGTCGTGTCTTCTGCTACTCGATCAAGGCAGCAACACATTGAATTTTCAATAACATTATCGATATCGATAGATACCCGATTTCATAATTCGAGAAAATAAGAGTTGAGTAAAACTGTAAGATGAATGACGTAGTATTATTTAAAAATAGAATCTTACATAATATATAAGATTTTAGTTTTAAATAATATCTTCTAAATAATAAAAATCAATTGCTATTCGTTGTTCTCGCTAAAACTCAAAAAATTTTTGTTGTCACACAGGAAAAGTTTAAAAAAATGTCGGGTAGGTAGGGTACTACCTACCCGACATTTTTTTAAACTTTTCCTGTGTTCGGGCGAACACAACAAAAATGAATTATTCAAATCGGTCAAGCCGTTTTAGAGTTTTAGCGAGAACAACGAATAGCAATTGATTTTTATTATTTAGAAGATATTATTTAAAACTAAAATCTTATATATTATGTAAGATTCTATTTTTAAATAATACTACGTCATTCATCTTACAGTTTTACTCAACTCTTATTTTCTCGAATTATGAAATCGGGTATCTATCGATATCGATAATGTTATTGAAAATTCAATGTGTTGCTGCCTTGATCGAGTAGCAGAAGACACGACCTATGATGCGAATGACAACCTTACGACTAACGCAATTAAGTTTATAATTGCGACTACTGAGAATACCGCCATCTATGGTTGGGTAGCAGAATTTACTTGGCGATCGAATCTAGTTTAACTTTAGATTATAAAACGTCGTTGATACTTTCTGCACGAACGCAAAATAAATCCTATTATAAGAGCTTGAAGGTTTCTTTCCAAATGTAAAAATCTGTGACTTATGCTAGTTTTGACTAAAATTTAAACGACAAATCAAACGATCGGCTTATTTGTAGTGCATTATATGATTATCAGTTTATTTGTGAGGGTTTGGCGACAACGGTTCTCATAGTAATTTTGTTGCATTGCACTTCCACTGTTTTTTCTGTTCCGTGCGCTCTGTGCATACACGCTCGCACGCACACATCTACAATCAAACTACACCTCACTAAGTGCACACATGTTTATGAAACCGGGTTCACGTCACTGTTGACAGCGCTCTGTCATAGTTTTTTATTTGGTCTGAGTGCAGCGGAGAGACTTTGTTTTATAATGTCGTCGCTCGGCATCCAATACCGCGAATGTGACATTTTTGACGAAAATCGTATTTTTGTTTTATTTCAATCTACACGTTCAAATACGTGATCCTGCATTTAAAAATGATTTTCGTTAAAAATTACACATTCGCGGTATTGGATGCCGAGCGAGTAGTGATAATATGGGCAGTATGAAGCACACTGTTATTTTAGTACATATGAGCTGGACTGACTTGTCTAAATAAAGCTCAATAAGTACTTCAACAAAGTCTGACTGATGAGACAAATTCCTTTTAATGCTATCAGGGCCGTCTTTATCCGGGGGTGCAAGGGGTGCGTAGAACCCGGGCGCTAGGTCTAGGTGCAAGCTGATCGAGTCGATGGATTTGTTTTGAAATGGAACGTAAATTTCAAAACAGACGTCACAATATCATTAAAATGTTTGTCAACTTAAAATCCAGAAAAATTTAATTTGGTGTTTGAAAATGCACCTTATTTTTATTGAGGAGTAAGTATATTACTTTAAAAAAAATGGAACACAATAATTTTGTTTTTTTTTCGTTGGCAAGGGGGCAGGCTGATTTTCGCACCCTGGCGCCCAATATGGAAAAGACGGCCCTGAATGCTATTGTTGATTTGGGTGAAGTAATACAGAATCCTCATTCCACGGAATTGTTACAGCATGAGGCAATAAAGATGACGCCAATTTTTTTTTTGTCCGTCAGTTCGGTTATTAAAAAATATTGAACACGTATTTTTTCTTTTTTTACGTTATCAAACGATTACGGCGATACACTGAGTTAAAATGTGCCATGACGTCACGTGTATGTAGATTTTATACGTACTTGTGACGTAGCGACCCGCACTCCCCAACTTTAATGCGTTTTATCTAAGTGTATTTTTAATAGTATGATAAAGCAAAAAATATGTGTGTAATATTTTTTTATTATCTGTATGACGGACTAAATAGAATTTCTTGTTTTTGACTCAGGCATCATCCCTATTAATATTGGGGAAGTCCAATGAATAAATTAAGAGGAGGCTCCCTAAATTGTATGTTAATTTGCATTAATATTCTGAAAAAGTCACGCATACAATCAAAATGGAACTTTAGTATGTGATTTATTGGATCTTTTTCTTTCCAAATATAAGACAGTAACGTAATTTGAACATTTTCGCTCGATTAATTTTTTATTCGAAAATCATGTCTTTTTTAAAGATTATTTGAAACAAAAACAAGATTATTCGGTTTTTATGTCTAAAATAATTATTGACAGTAAGAAAATATAGATTATTATCCAGATATAAGATATTTTTTCTCTACATCAATTATTACTTTAATTGTAAACGAAATAAGAATTGAGACTTACGACATTTAGTTCCGTGCCCGAACACGACCAAAGAGCATACGCGATATTCAACTTTATTATTAATGTGTTAGCGTTTAGCACATAGTGGAGTGGCGGGGTGCATGGGGGCGGAGTTAGCGTGGAAATTGTCTTTGGAGTGCCTGGTCTTAACGTGCAAAAGACATTCATCATCTTCAGTCTCCTCCCCATATCCCAAGTTATTTGTGGTCGGCGCTACATCTTTTCTTCCATTCTTCTCTATCAGTCGTCATCTCGGTAGTCACCTCCTTTCTATCCATATCATCTTTCACACAATCCATCCATCTCCCGTCACACGTCTTCTCCTACTCATTTACACCTTTTACATCATTTTTTCGGGTGACCACTGAAAATCAGCGCTGTGCTGTGGGTCCAGTGTTGCCAACCCGTACGATAATTATGGGGGCGTACGAGAATTTGGGCAGTGGTACGATGTACGATAATGAATGTATAATTTACGATAATTTTGAGATTAGCTGAAAAAACAAGTTCCATTAACAAAACGTATTTGTCAGAAAAAGTTAAACGCAGATAAAAACAAAACAATGTCAAAGACAATTGTCAAATATGTCAACATCAACAAGTATCTCTCTCTCTTTCCCTCCCTAGTTTTTTATTTAATATTACAGTGAAAACAAAAAAAAACAACTAAAAACTATGACAAAACTTGTTTACGGTTTGTGGCGTATTAATGGCGAAACTTGGCATATACTTCCCCTTTGACTCTATTATAAAATTATTCATTGTCTTTTGATACCCAGCAATTTGAATTAACGTTGCACGTTATATTTTTTTTTTGTACGATAATTTTGCCCGAAAAACGATAATTTCGACGTGGGATTTTGATAAAGTGAACTTTTGGAGTTGGCAACACTGTGTGGGTCCCCCATAGCACTGCATCATGTTGAGTGGAAGCCTTCTTGTCACAGTTATGTCGTGCAGCTGCCACCTAATTTTGGTTTTATGCTCGTGATTTATTATGTACTTTCTGATTACTCTTGTATTTTATGTATGCACGTGTTTCTGTGACAAATAAACCTATTTTTCTTTCTTTCTTTCTATTTAGCCATCTACATTCATATTCAAAATTTTCCTCACGACATTTCTCCGCATCACATCTTGGATGCAGCCTGAAGTATAGATTTTTGTCCGGTTGATGGCAATAGGCTCACCCCTAATTACATGGAACTTAAAACATAACTGGCAAAATCTGGATGTTACTATAGGTAGGTACACCTCTGCCTTACCTCTCGGGAATTACAGGCGTGATGTTATGTATGTATTCCATCCAAGTCTAAATTTGTCGCTATAAACCCAGTTATAAGAATATATTAAGTACCGTACGTCTATCTGAAAACGAGAACATTCCCAACGGAAATAATCTTCAGAATTAGTCTAGTAGTTTCCGAGATCGCTCCACACATACTGGCATCCCAACACTATCTAATAATAATGTAGTGACGTGGGTATGTATGTAGATATATTGAGATGGAGTTTTCTTTATTTTAGGTATGTTTTAGAATAATCTTGTTTTCTACATACAGTACCCTAATTGTGTATACACGATCAATCACAATTTGTTTCGATTTGAAACAGATTGCTAATCCATTGCTTCATGAGTTGGAAAAAAATATCTGCTCACCAACGTAAATAACGCAATGAATGTTGTTGAACTGTCAAAATGAAACAAATTTGTCATAATGGTTTACGAAAATAAGTTACGCAATTAGGGTACAGGTTGGTTCACTTTGCACCTTAATTTAAAAAGAGTCGCTTTCTATGGTACACACGACTGCACATCAAGCTATACATTTCCAATTTATGCTGATCTCGCATTGTATAGGATTTCCGTACAATGCGGGGTCAGCTTATACTGGAAATGTATAGCTTGATGTGTAGCCGTGTGTACACAGGAAACATATACATGTGCTAATATTATCGTTGGACTACGCAGAGATAAAGCAGGTGCCATAACCAAAATACACTATAGTCGTCGCATTTTAGCATGGCAATAACGGTCATTGACCCACTTACATGTTCTAGTATATTTTTATTACAAAAACTGAAATATAGTCCATTAACGCCCTGAAACAATTTCGACGGTAAAAAGGAAGTATATATGCCATCCTATGTCAATTTTTCCGCTCTTTCGAATGCGCTTACTCCCATAGCTCTATGATGACTTTTTGGCGTTTATGGCAGTTTACGCCAGTAAAAATACGTCAGTTTTTCAAAAATTTAAATCTTTGGACGGCTCTCCTGAACATTTCAGTTTTTGTCGCTTATACACTATTACCTTTTAACCGTCGATATCTATCACAAATCTTTCCAATAACGAAAACCATGGGTTCCTACGCAGAGATTTTAGGGAATGGGCAATCACGCCTATTGCCATGATCGCGACAACTTTGCCCACGACATCGATCGAATAAACCGCGTATTTAAAAATCGGTTTGCCATTTTACTATCTATAAGGAAGTTTTTAATACATTCCTTTGCTATTTCCGAATGGCTGTTCCACTCTCTAGGTCAGTACAAATTGATTTTTACTGTCAATTTTTGCTGATACAGAGCCTTTTTGGGATAATAAAAACAGTGGCACTCCGGGAGTGCCGACAGAAGTGATAAGTTGAACAATTTAAAAAATACTTCCAAAACCTTTAAAGTAAAAACACTTGCATAGAACATTGATCTGTAACGTAATATAAATAAAGAGCACGATCACGTTTACAAAAATGAAGTGTCGGTAACGGTGTCGCGAGTTCAATAGTTTAAGAAGTTTTCACTTCAATAAGCTGGTGATTTCATTTTGATATACACCTAAAGAATGCTTCTAATCTTCAATTTCGACTATGAACGATTTTATTAAAACGAAAAAAGTATATATAAACCTGAAGCAAACACATTACCCCACATTCTTTCGGAGTCGGATAAAAATACGATGAAAAACCGAAACACTTAAAACCGGGAGGCTATTATAAAAATGGAACAAATGGATTTATAGTCGAGGAAAAATAACTATTTTACACAGCCTAGTTTCTGAGAAAGCAACGGATAAACATACTGACACTGGAGGCTGAATAATAATTGGCCGTGGACGATTTTTTCTATGTACTGTTACTGTTTATTTCGGTATCTTCATTGGTCCATTTTACTTAACACACATTGATTAAGCAAAATGGACAACCGAAGGAACACGCGACACAGGAGACGCCCTGGGCGTCGAGAATCGCAGGCCTTTTTCCGGGCACCGTAGGCGCTTGCTTGCGGACGGTGAGCAATGGGTAGCTCGCCACCCGATAAGGACCAGGCTCGGGTCGACAGCGCGTTGCGCTCCACGCGCGCCTCAAAGAGATGTCAGCAGAACTGACGGAGTCCGCTAGGGCCGATGTCTGGCGGGGTTGCAAAGAAGTCCCAAAGTGAAATCGTGGCCCCCGGCAACATGGCAACTGAAGGAACACGGTGGGTTTTAGTCAGTAAGAGTCTGACACCCTCCCGCTGCGCCCAGAGCGGGAGAAGTTATTCGATAATTTCCCACCCAAAAAAAAACTTTTTACAAAGTTAAAAAACTGACTTCCAAAAAAAACACTACAAAGCGAAAAATAACTTTAATTTCGGAAGTCGGTGTCTTTGGTTTTGAATTTTCGTTTTTTGCCGTTATTTTTCAGTTTTTAGTTGTGGTACCTACCCCACACAAATTCGAATATCACTACCTGCTATGTAAATAACAGTGACAGGAACTTACTCGTAAGATATCATCCATATACTAAGTGGGAAAAAAATACGTATTATTGAACCCAACTCAAAAACCATCCAAGCAAAGTTAATAAAATTTATATGGGACCATACGGGAAGCACCAGATTTCAAATAAAAAAAGAATCATCAAAATCAGTTCACCCAGTCGAAAGTTCTGAGGTAAAAAATATAAACAAAAAAAAAAATACAGTCGAATTGAGAACCTCATCCTTTTTTTGAAGTCGTTTATAAAAGGCCTTTGCCTTGCAGTGATAATCTGAAGTGTATTACTGTGATACACTTCAGACTACTAATAATAATATTTTCTAGTTAATTCTGACTCATCACTGTTATTGACATTCTTCTGACTGAGACTAACATCACATAAATCGTAAATCCTAATTCTATAAACTTCTATAACTGCCGATTTGAAACCTATTTTTCTTTTTAAAGATGTCATTAACCTACACATCGTATACTCAGCTCGCCAACGTACTAAATCACGATGAGAAAATCTAAATATTCGTGATTTTCTTACGTCGGTTCTAAAATACACTGAGGTATTTCTCTCTGCGAGACGTACATGCAGTCAATGCGTGTTTTTTTTAAAGACGACTGATTTTGTTGGCTGTTATAAATGTTTACATTAGTACGATTGTTTAGCTCATTGCACAATGAACTGTGTTTTAAGATCTTTAGTCATTTTTCATCAGACCATTTCATCATCATAAAAATATTTAACAGTTCATTTCAGAGATCAATGTAAACTCTTGCATCAGCTCAGCTTGCGTCCAGTTTAGGCAGAAGAGGATGCAAGGGTAAAAAAAAACTATTTAGTCCGTCAGTCAGGCGGACTAAATAGTTTTTCGAGACGGAATGAATAGATATGGCTGAATAGAATCAGTTTTTTTTTTTGTATTCAGAAGCGGTCGGTTCTTTTCAAATGTTTTTCTGCCAATATATGGCATAAAATAAAATAGGCGTATACGGTAGTTGCCTAGGTAAAAAAAGAAATTTTATTTAGTCTGTCTTTCATATAATAAAAAAATATTAGACACGTATTTTTTGCTTTTATCATATTAATAAAAAATTACTTGGATATAACGCTTTAAAGTTGGGGAGTGGGGGTTGCTACGTCACGAAGTATAAAATCTACATAACGCGTGACGTCATGGCACATTTTAACTCAATGCATCGCCGTAATCTTTTGACTACGTAAAAAAAGAAAAAATACGTGTCCAATATTTTTTAACAATATACCTGACAAACAAAAAAAAATGTTATCATCCCTATTGCATTGATCTATGTAAACAAAAGGCATGTAATTAATCAAACCCCAAATAATTCCCAATTTGTTGTCCTAAAATATTAAATAGCCAATTTAATGTGACCAACTTGGATATAGCGCGTTCACAGTTCTTATCTAACCTAACCCATTTGGTCGGGGTGCCCTGACTTATTTACTGCAATCACGGCCAGAAAATTATAAAAAAGACATCATCATTAATAAGTTTTTAGAGGATCAATTAAATATTTCCCTAAATAAAAGTGGCACAAAATGCAAATCAATATGTTTTTCTCATAAAAAATATCACTCAATCAATTCATACATCACACAATTAGTATTAGCAAATACATAGTAGACAACCTCGTGTCAAGATGACCAACAAATCATGTATCGCTTGAATCTAGACTAGATCACTCGGTCAACCGCCTTCATCAACCTACTTCGAACTTTATCACCCTACATATAACGTTTATATTTGAATAGGCAAGTAAGACAACAGCTACTGGCATATTGCCAGCATCCACTTCAGCATCACTACCTGTTCCCTAAGACCTTGGGCCTGACATTGAACTCATTCAGCGAAGGTTGCAGTTCACAGCGGATAGTCTCGTGGTATGTAGAATGTTGCAAGCCATTTGGCTATTCTTGTCGATATAATACGGCGAATGGTGCTGGTGGTTAGAATTAGGAAGCGTAAGTTCTAATTGTTGGAAAAGACATCTTTAAAGACGAGGGAGGCTAGGTAAAGGGAGAATGAGCGTTCTAAATAACACTTACAATCGTGAACTTCCCACAATCTGTGCAGTAAATGCAATCATAAACGGATTCGGATCAACAGAATTCAGAAGTGTTTTTAGCGCTTGTAAGGATGTTGCTGAAGTACATTCTCTTGACTCCTTTTTGTCATATTTAGGACACCTACTGAAAGTTATTCTTACAAAGAAGACAACTAGATCACCCAAATAGACATAATCGTGTAAAATAATGTCAGGCAATACTTCAAAAGATTAAACACCAAGAGAAAAACAAAAATGCAGGGGTTTCTTCTGAGCGAAAAATTAGACGGAAAAACAGGAACCTATCGCATCAAGAATCACAGAATGTTTTATCTCGCACACGTTTACAGGCGTGGCGATCACACCTGTTACACGCAGCAATGCAGTATACGGTCAGATTCAAGTTAGTAGGCCGTCCTATTTTCACATTGAACGACAACCTTAAACAGGATTTGACGTTTGACAAGGAATTCAACAGAATTCAACTTTTGAATGGACACGGCTGCTGACCGATATAAGATTATGAAAGCTGCCAGCGAGATCTACAAGAAACGTAAACGAATAGGATACACGATGAATATGAAACGGATAGCAGCGAAGCTTCTGACGAAGACTTAGAAACAGTTAAATGTAACACAGCACAGCAGCAATATAGAAAAGAGCCGAGAAATCAGCATAACCCCGTCAAAATATTCACCGGTGAAGATAAACCTGAACCAACATAGCGGCGACGTCACAAAAAGATGCCCATCCACAGATAAATAACACCCGTCTCTCCACTATTCCATTGCTTACTCAAGGATGCATATCCGGTAGGCTCGAAAATCCCTCCTTATCCTAAGGGCACGTCTTCCCTACCATTAACGCGCCTCCCGGTCTACTCCTTGATATGCAATGGCCTCTGTAGTCCTATGAAACATGAGGCTACAGGAGCTAGTGCAAATCTTGGGGTTCATTCGATTTATCGAGTCTGGTTAAACCACGCTGGGATCGGTGCATTTCATTCATTCATTTAGGACACCTACTGAAAGTAGAACAGAGTCTCGATGCATACACAACAAAGATTTAAATACACCCGACCGCTCCAAAAGATGGTCAACGTTTCAGTTTGGTTGACAATGACATTTGGATAGTATTGTCTCGCTCTCTCGTACTGAAAATCATATCGTTTCACGTGACCTAAGGCCCAGTGAGGGCGAATTTACCAATTTAATTATTAGAAGCTAAAACCTTGCGAATTACGATCACGTCCAGGTTTTGACGGCATTCGCATCAATGCCCGAAACAATTAGCGGCATAAAGTCTGCATTAATTAAATTAATCAAGAAATTACCTACTTTTTCTGTCAGACTCTAAGATAACCCACTGACTCGACTCATAAAATAAATGACGTTTGACGAATGACGTTTGCAAGTGCGGAGTGCCATATTTGAACGCGTGTGAATAATAGGTGACGCAACTTGCATGTAGTATTTTAACTAACATGCTTTTAAGATTAGCATGACCAAAATGAACACGTTCCCTACAAATATTCACACTAAAAGTACTGTTTAACGTAGCCTTTCTCATTTATTTTGGGGTCAGCTTCCAGAAGAACACACAACATTTATACAAGCAGTAGACAGTTCTAAGAAAGCTGCAGCGAAAGTTGAAGCGCTTTAGATTACATTTTGCCAGACCGTCTCGATGCCCAGGGACATTCATCATCATGATCATATCATAATCAGCTTATAATATGTTCCCACTGCTGGGACACATGCCTTGCCAAAAATTCATCAAAGATGAAGCCTTTGAAGCAATTCTTGTCTAACCGAATTGTAACAGCATGGAATAAGCTCTCGAACAATGTTGTGACGGTTCCAAGAACTGCTTCAAGAATCGACTGGACAGATTAAACATTTCCAAGCTATTTGGTACACACGCATCAGCTAATTAGCTGCTAGTGTGTCTAACCAAATAATAATAATAATGATCGTCATAGGCAGCCTTGTTCCACGGTTTCACCACTTATGAGTACAGGCATCTTCCCTTTTGTGTCATGTTTCCCTGGTCTGTGCAAGTCTCATCCAGGTTTTCCCTGCGATCTTCTGTAGGTCGTCCACCGGGTTATTGGACTGCCAATGCTCCGTCTACCGTTTCTGAACAACCATTCCGTTAAGGGTCTGCTCCACCTGCCATCACCACGTCTAGCCATTCATATCAAGGGAGGTCAACCAAACTCAATTTCCCAATAACAGAACACGCTCTCTACAAATTATGTATTGTATTTTCTATACAGCATAAATCACTATCGGCCATTTCACTTGAACTCATGTTTATATAATGCAGTGCCATTAAAGCCTAAAGCGTGTAATGGACGTAGATACGTTATCGTTACTAGCAAGGTGAGCGTAATAAAACATTTCCTAAGTTTGAATTAGCTGCGAAAATTCAGGAGGCAATAAGTATACTGAACTTGGGATTTATCCGCCTTATTTATTTTAGTTTATTTACTAACTTACGCTGTCCCACTCCTGGGCAAAGGCTTCCCTTCACTCCTTCCATCTTTTGCGAGCTTGCGCGTCCTCATTCCAGTTTTGATGGAACCTTTTCAGCTCGTCCCGCCATCCCATCTCCTACGTGGTCTGCCTCACTGTCTCAGGGCACTTGTTCTATTGTTCTGGCATTCGGCAGACATGTCCTGCCCAGTCTCATTTAAGTTGAGCAGTCTTTTGAGCCACGTCAGCTATTTTTGTTTTGGAACGCAGTATTGTGTATTATCCGCCTAAACATAAAATAAGTCCTTTTAAGCCTATAAATCCATTCTGCCAATGAAAGATGGACGTGTGGTGCCAAATTTACTTCTTATTTCTCAAACAGTTAGTCCAGGTTTCCTTCACCGATGGCAGTGATGTCCAAAATAAACTTAGATCACCCAATGTTGAGTGTAGACTTCCTTTCAGGAATATAGCAGTATTGATACTTGACGAAAGTTTCCAAATACTACCAATAAACTTGTGATTGTGAATCATCATCTGAGGTCTGAGATCAAGATTTACTTAATTAAAATCTTAAATTCATTCATTAATTAACTGACAGACAACGCCAGCCTAAACCACTAGATCTCACGAGCTCTTATACTGCGAAGGTGAGCTATAAGGAAAGATTTTTGAAAATTCACCCCCTAAAGGGGATAAATAGGGGATGGAAGTTAGTATTGAAGTTGGATCGATCGGAAATCTCATCTGGCACGTGGCTTGTCGTCAATAATACTTTGTATTGCCTTAGTAAACAAAACGAAGCATTCTGCAGAAAGACAATAGACTGAGTAAAAAAATAAACGCCATAGAAAATGTACAATAGGCATTCTAAGTTCAGCCCCGCTCTAGTTTAATCAAATGATTTCCCAGCACAATACACGTTGATGGCGTATGTATAGTGTGATTAGGGTTGACAACCCTACTAAATGCATAGGCCGAAATAAAATTTAAAAAAAAAATGTGCGCGGAACTACTATATTTTCATTTCAATACAAAATGGAGAGGTGTGTAATAATTATTAGTTATGTTTGAGACATTTCTTTTAAAAAACCCGTTAAAAAGGCGCAAAATAGCTTTTTCTCTGTCTACTATATTTTTACAAGCAAAGGCTCCGAAAATGCTTTTTATTTTTTTATTATTCTCAAACATAGGTACATTATTTATTGTTTCTACAGTGTTGCCAAACTTTCCAGTTTGATGACGAGAAGCGCTTGTTAACAGGTACAAAATCTAGCAAAATTAACCTTAAAACTATCAACTATGCACTAGTTTTGATATAAAATTATATTTTACTAACGGACGTCATGCGGTTTCACCCGCATAGTTCCCGTTCCCGTGGGAGTACGGGGATAAAATATAGCCTATGTTACTCGCTGATAATGTAGCTATCCATTGCTGAAAGAATTTTTCAAATCGGTCCAGTCGTTTTTAAGTTTATTCGTTACATACAAAAATTAAAAAGTACAAATCTTTTCTCTTTACAGGGTGTCAGGGACATCGACGCGAAAACTGAAGCCATGGATTCAGTACATGATTCTGAAGCCCCCTGCGTTGAAATTTTTCGTCAGTTATTTTAAAAAAAATCAACTATTTCATAGAAAAGTGCAATACCTACGCGGTCAAAATGTATGGAACAGCAGATTTTTTTTTTTTAATAACCGACGAAAAATTTCGATGCAGGGGGGTTCAGAATTATGTACTGAATCCATGGTTTCAGTTTTTGTGTCGATGTCCCTGCCACCCCGTATAATATTAGTATAGATATGGATATAAATAAAAAGTGTGCAACCCTAATTATGATATTCATATATGTAGGTAAGTCTATGGGGAATCTAATAAATGCGAAGGCTGGTAATAACGCAGTGTTCCTTATACAGTGGAGGTTGCTTTTAATTACTTTGCGGAAATGAGATTGTTGGTTCAAAATGGAGTGCAAGTTCATACGGGATAGTGCCTTGTGCTACCATCACACTTATTACTTGCAATCCATACGTTTTAACGTTTTCGACATTTTTACAAGATCAACGGTGCGGCATGTAGCACTTATAATATAGAGACAAGCATAAATTAAAAATTTCAAAGCCCCCGACACAAACTTTTCCTCTTTACTCTTTCCTACTTCATCACCAGACCCTGTTCACCATCTATCTATAACCTATTCATTGAGACCATTCCAATGTGCCCAAACACGACACCAGGGCCTCAAGTCTGCTATTATAACAGTGTCAGAATGGTCTATCATTGATCTCATAATTGTTGATTTTGACAAGTTTGGTAATCTACTAATATAATGGCGTCATTATGACTTTCCAATGGTCAGCCACTGACACTCCATTGAAAGAAATGGCACTTATTGGTAATGTCGTACATAATGACAAATGAATGACTGACTTAGGCGGTATCATTGGTCGTATTGTACGACAATGCCATTATAACACAATTCTATTACGAGACCATTGACCGACCAATGATCGACCATTATGAATTTAGCAGATTACGAACTTTAGCAAAATGACAATGGGATCGTGTTGGAATGATGAAATTATAAAAAAGCAGACTTGGGCCCCTGTACTGTAAGTTGGTAAGGGAGTTGGGTATTCTACAAATTTCGGGTGATGCTGCAGCATCAGTTCAAGGTTTACTATGTTTTTGTAATATCATTGAAGTAACAAAACACCAAATTTCAAATCGATCAGACCTGTGGAAGATGCTCACATCCATTCATAAACTAGAAAAAAGCTGATAATCTTCAAACGGCTGAACCGATTTTCTTGAATCATAGCTAAGAACACCCTCGATCAAGTCACCTAACTTTCAAACAAAAACACAATCGGTTCAGCCGTTTGGGAGCTACGAACGAGACACACAGATACACACGTTAAACTTATAACACCCCTCTTTTCGCGTCGGGGGTTAATAATAAAAACTTCAATACTTAGTTTACTTTTTACATGTAAAACACATTTTTTTTTGTGTTTCACGTAAGTACACAAAGTTCATTATCATAATTGAAGAAATAAATAGTACACATGCACAGCTCAACAATCGCCGAGTGATAGTGCTCTAGAGCCACTCGTCAACAATCAGACAAATCTGATTCATACAGTCGACTCTAGCAATCTAAGGCACCTGTCCCTGAGCCGGCGATTAACGAGAAGCGAGTAGAACTAGCTACTAAAAACGAGTTCACGAGCAACGATCACAAGAGTTCGCGACGACACGACGAGTTGTTCGCTAGTATGCGTATGTACACACGGCTACACATCAAGCTATATTTTTCCAGTATAAACATGTTTTTTAGCAAAAATCTGTATTTTTTTCATAAATTTTTACAATAATTGTAAAATTAATAAATAAAATGCCAAAGAGAGGATTTTTTTTACAAAAAAAAAACCTTCGATAAAATTAAGCATAGATTCCCTTTCGATATGTGCACATTATGAAGAATCACACTGTATACAGCATGTATCATAAAGGCGTGGTAAAGTTTAAGGAAGTGGTACATACCATCAAACTGAACATCTTTCTCCAAGGGACCAACATTGTAATCGCGAAAAAATTATCAACTGTCCCATACAAAAGTTCAAAACCTACTCGACCCAAATGTATGATGGCTGATTATTTACTTACACGGGACCTGAAATCTTTTGTACGTTTCTTGAGCGAGAAAATCGCTGCCTCGTCAGCGGTGGGTGGGACTGGTGCCTAATTGAGACAAGTGGGTTCTCTGTCTCGATTGCAATCAGTATTACTAATAATAAAATGTATTCACGCGAAGTGATCAAAGAACTTACTTAAGTGTTTGCAGAAATAGATTTTATTGCACTTTCTTTGTGCGTCCACCCAGTCTACCCACATGTATGAAAAACCGGCCAAGTGCGAGTCGGACTCGCGTACGAAGGGTTCCGTACCATTATCTATAAAAACGTCAAAAAAATCATGTTTGTTGTATGGGAGTCCTCTTAAATATTTATTTTATTCTGTTTTTTAGGCAACAGAAATACATCATCTGTGAAAATTTCAACTGTCTAACTATCACGGTTCATGAGATACAGCCTGGTGACAGACGGACGGACAGCGGAGTCTTAGTAATAGGGTCCGGTTTTACCCTTTGGGTACGGAACCCTAAAAACTGGCGAGCTAAACTAACTGCAAACTAACTTAGTTTAGCTCGCGGTGGACGAGCGTGTAAAGGCTCTTTCAAACAGGTGCGACACGCGACGCGACACAAAGGCACCGCTCGTCGCGCGACGAGCGGTGTCCTTGTGTCGCGTCGCGTGTCGCGCTGGTCTGCACAAGCCTTTAGTCTTACTTACATTTTATCATCGAGCTGATTAAATTCCAAACAAAAATTATATAATTTCCGTGTCAAAGTCTACTTATCATCTGTGACCACATGTCACGAGATAAGCTAATAGATGTGGGTCAATCAATGCAACGAGGTTCAATATTATCAGCATAGATTAAAATAGTGAAATAGTGTGTGACGTCATTACTAGTCAGTCGACATGTTATCTCCACGCGTTCTTATATTGAGGAAAAGGTATTTTCTTCTTTCTTAGGGTTCCGTACCTCAAAAGGAAAAAACGGAACCCTTATAGGATCACTCGTGTGTCTGTCTGTCTGGCTGGCTGTCCGTCTGTCAAAGCCACAGCCAATTTGCTCCGAATCTACTGGACCAATTTAATTGACATTTGGCACACATATGTATTTCTTCGACCCAAACACGGACGTGTAGCGTAAATAAATAAATTTTAAATATGGGGGTCACTCTTGGGGGTCAAATAAGAAAATTAAAAAAAAAAAACGTGTGGCACTCGGGGACTGCCGCGGTAAAGCTATTGGCATAGCATTTGTAACCTCCATACTTCCTATTTGTCAACGCTACACTTGGGATGATGACGTGATGACATAAAACAAAAATTACGTTCAACAACATCACGTTGTCATGGGAACCGTCATTACATGGTAGGCGGAGTGGGGGGTGTTAGGTTTTATTTTCGTTACGGAATTTCTTGATTCGGTTGCCGCGCTCAAAGCCAGCGATAAAAGCCATGCAATAGCTTAAAAAGTTTTTCAAACTGTATTGTGTGACATATCAAATGCAAGTGCTTGTTGCGTCTATCACAGCCACAACCAATTTGCACCAAATCAACTGGACCAATTTAATTGACATTTGGTGAACATATGAATTTCTGAGACCCAAACACGGACGTGTAACGTGAATAAATAAATTTTAAATATGTGGTCACTTTTTGGGGGCAAATTGGATTATGTAAAGATGGTCACCCATCCACGGACCAACCGCAGAGAGCGTAGCTTAACCTGAATTACTTAGCAACAAGTCCCTCGTGAGTTTAAAATAATTTTCCTTAATATTTCTGTATTTAATAACCGCAAATGTAGGAAATTTACTAACCACATAGATAGAGTAAGTTTAATAATAATAATATTATGAATGTAGATCGGTACATAACTGGTATTCGGCCAAGACTGAATAACATTGTCACAAAAAATTAAAAATACCTACTTAGTAAATTAATGGCACGGTGCAATCTACATAATAAAATACTTTAATTCATTCACTGACGAGCAAACCACAGCCTTAAGAGCGTTTATTCTGAAAATGGGCAACGTCGCAAATAAATGTTAAATATTTCGCTGTTTTGATTAATTTGGCAATATTACTGTATGGAAATAAGAAATGTAGCTAACTAGCGACCTAGAATATTAATAATGAATTGCATTATAACACTGAATTTGATGTTGTAACCGTTTTAGGTGTAAAAAAGGCATTTGGAAAGTTTTCAAATACTTTTTTTACATCTAAAACTAAACATTCGGTGTTAAGATATTAATTATTGCATTTCATAATCTATATTTTGGTTCCCTAGTTAGCCACATTTCTTAATTTCATACAGTAATATTGCCAAATTAATCAAAACAGGTTAATATTTGACAGCTATTTACGACGTTGCCAACTTTTATGATAAACCCTCTTACCCGCTGGGTCAAGAAGCATGACATTTTGCACAAGAATTTCCGATACAAGTTCAAATTAAATTACCTAACGAAACTCCGCAGACGTGATGGATATCTCTAAACACGATAAAATAAAAACATGAAAGATTTTATCTTTTTTTGGGGAATCAACGACTGCTTGTAGTGTTGTTACTTGAAGCACAGATTAAGCTTGATGTATTATTCCAGGTGCATCGTCTTCACATATAATTAATTATACAGGGTGTTTGGCAGAACGTTGAACATACGAAAATGGTGGGGTCATCTGCTACTTACTCAGCCCTAATTTATTTGGCCCTGGCGCCCTGGATATTAAAATTTATTTTTTTCTTTCTTCTAGTTTCACAACTTTCTTGACTTTAAAGTGTATTTTTTATTTAAAAAATGGGTAAAACAGGTATATAACTGTATATAACTAATGTATACAAAATATTGTAAAACATTTTAAAAGAGTAACGGTGGAGTTTCTTGCCCATTCTTCTCCATACGAAAACTACCTTTTGGAAGGGGCGACTAGAATCAATTATATTTTTTGTAAATTTTGACGTTCAAGAGTGCCTTTTATGTGCCTAATTGACTTTATGAGTTGAGAAAATCTGTTTTATCGTATATATATATCAATACTTATCACGTCTGCGGAGTTTCAATAGGTAATTTAATTTTAACCTGTATAGCAAAAGTGAGCACTAAGGAAGGATGTTTGAAAATTCACCCCCTAAAAATAGGCGACGTAAGCAAGTACTTACGGTTTTTTTTTTGCCGATGGGAAACCCCAACGCTCGGTTTGTAATTTTTATAAATGTGCATGCATACAGCATTAAAATTATATTAATAAATAATAGTATTGAGTGAAAACCCTGAATTGCATCGTGAGCTATTACACTATCGTAACAATTAAAGCAAGCAAACGTAAACGATAAATTAATATTACGCTCGTGTTGTAAAGATGTAACACTTTACTTCGATGACTTCATAATTTATGAAAGATTACAATAACACAACATAATATCACTCCTGTTTTTTCAGACGGGAAAAGTAGAGGTGGATCTTTGACAGTCGTTACGGGTAGTCAGACGCCCAATAATCTGACAATCAGTCTTACCAAGGGGTATCGTGTTACCCAGTAACTGGGGTGTGGAGGTCAGATAGGCAGTCGCTACATGTAAAATACTAGTATTCAGTTGTTTCCAGTTACATTGGAAACCGACCCCAACATAGTTGGGAAAGGCTAGGTAGATAGTTAATCGTGACCCGAAAATCCATTATAAAAATGTTGACGATTGACTTGTCGCGAACCCGAACACGGCGTGTTGCCACACCGAGCGCTGAACGCAGAGAACTCTCCAAGGGGAGAGCGGGCAGGGGGGGGGTTTCGGGTTCGCGACAAGTCAATCGTCATCTTGCGTTGCAGACTTTTCTTCATATCATCCCTCACACAGATCAGCCATCTTTTCTTTGGTCTCTCTCTCCCTCTCATCCATTTCTAATTCATTAACAAAATAGTTTTGAATCAGGAAAAAACATGATTCATTCGTAAGCTAGCCACAAGCACTTTAGCCTTTTTAGGCAGTAAACTGAAACCTGTTTTCAGCACGTGCTTGAACTGGCCAGTTTTGAAACAAGATAATAATAATATATTTTTATTTATGCCAAGTCCGAAACATTAATTCTTATTGGTACAGGTTCTCAAGGTCACGTAAAAACTCGTGAGTGCCACAAAAAAAAGGTAGACAGGTCGTTATTGTGTCAATGGACTTTTTGGTTTAAGGAATACTTTGTTGCTAAGTCAGGAATTCAGGATAACCATATGGCCCAGACTCCCGTACGCAAAATACGCGCTTTGACGTGGAGTTGCGGATACCAGCCCGTATTACCTATGGCCCGGACTCCACCAAGGCCAAGACGAGACGAGATGAGAAGAGATGTGTTTTAAACAACCAATAGAATTTCGTTATTCACACATCTTGTCTCCACTCAACTTCAGTGGAGACCATTGAGTAGAGATGTCTCATATTTGTATGGCACGATCGAAGCGGAGATGTGAGCTGTGCCTCGCAAGCTGGCGACGACGGTGCGCGAAGAGATGTGAGCGGTGCCGTAACAGTTCCTCTCTAGCCAGCACACATCTCCGCTCTAGCCAGCACACATCTCCGTTCCAGACTCGCCAGTACGGATCTCCACACAGCTTCGGTGGATACACCCTAGCTGAAAAATATCTGTTCTTGTTTCCACTTCGGACATCTTCGCACATCTCCTCTTTGGTGGATTCCGGGTCTATAAGTGGACATTGGGAAGGCTGGGAGAAGCAGCGGGAAGCCAAGACCTGAAGTTGGGGCGATGATTGGAGAAGACCACAGTGGAAGAAACCTGTAGCGGTTACACCGCCACATACGAACTACGCATCATAGACATGACGTCACACAAATCCTGCATCGCGCAGTTAAGAGTTTCCCGAGCGACCGACAGATACAAGATTTCAACTTCAAACCGAGATGGGCAGTTGCCCGCCAGACACAACACCCGTCTGGTTGGAGGATCCTCCCTTTTCTATGGTGGATGAGTGAACTTTACAACCTGTTCCTCATACCCCTAAAGACCTATGTCCACACACGTTAACTCACGCCTTTTCCCATGAGGGTAGACAAAAACTACAGAGCTCCACCTGCTACGGTCCTTACATACTCCTTTTGCTTCGTTTACGTTCATACATCTGGTCATAAACGCACGCCGGTTGCGAGTACTACGCACCTGACCTGTCTGAAGAACATCACCAATAAGGTCAGTTTATGTCTTTCTAGGGCACCCCCTCCCTGCGTTTCCACTCACATTTGCCTCGTAAATACTTTTTGTTAGTCGCCTTTCATCCATCCTCTCAACATGACCAAACGATCTAAGCATACTCTTTTTAAGGGTTCGATACCTCAAAAGGAAAAAACGGAATCCTTATAGGTTCACTCGTGTGTCTGTCTGTCATAGCCAAATTGCTCCGAATCTAATGGACCGATTAAGTTGAAAAGTACAAATATGTATTTCTGTGACCTAAATACGGACGTGTTACGTAAATAAATGTTTTTTTTTATATGGGGGTCACTTTTGGGGGGCAAATAAGAAATTTAAAAAAAGTTATTCAAACTATATCGTGTGACATGTAAGGACATGTCAAATGAAAGGACTTGTTGCGAGGATCACAATTTTCTTTTTTATAATTTTAAATGAAAGCACGTGAACATATTCGTGAAAAGTTGGCAAAATCTTTGCAGCGCTGATTTGCTGGATTTGTTTTCTCCTCTACCTATCGTTATTTCTCCTGACAAAGTTTATTCGGTTTATATGTATGTATTTATGTATTAGTATGTATTCATTTTCAAGTTATCTATCAATTATATTGCACCTGCCATGTTTTGTCTCTGCATCATCCTAAGGTTGACTGGTAGAAAACAACTGCCTTAGGCATTAAGTCCGCCTTTGTACAGTATTTTTTGACTTGTGCATAAAGTTTTAATAAATAAATAAAATAAATACATTTAAAGATAACCGACGAAAAATTTAAACGCTGGGGGTTTCAGAATCATGTACTGAATCCACGGTAACAGTATTGGCGTCGGTGTCACTGCCACCCTGTATTATACGGAACCTGTGCTACCGGCGCTAGGCTGACCTGTCAGCCATTTTGACAACAAGAAAGAATACATACAATAACAACATTGTTTACAGGTCGCGCAAAATTAACGACACAATCCTAGACGATCGTGTTCAACACCATAGTCGCAAATTGTATGACATTGCATGACATAGCAATGACAAATACAACACAATATGGAATGATAAGGTGGTACTGGCACCGTGGCTATGACCGTATTATATAACGATACCTGGGCGACCGAGCTCTGCTCTGGTGAAAATAGACAATGCTCATTTAATAGTATACTAATCCATGTATAGTACCTACTTATTCCATGCTGCCATGACAGTAGGTACTTACTAATTCCATGCTGCCATGTCATTATTCTAATGTCATTATCTTGTTCTAAACTTTGTGCGACCGAGCTCTGCTCGGGTGAAAATACGAAGAAAACGAATTTTCCCAGATATGAGACCTAGCTAGATCGATTTTTCGCCCCCGTAAACCCCCATTTTGCAACTTTCATCGAAATCGAGAGTCGATTTCGAAAACGTGAGTACAAATGTATATTTATGTACAGACGCCAGCACATCAAGCTATCCGAAACTGTCAAATTTTCCCAATCAACTGTGAACCTTAAGCTTCAGCGATAAAGTTGAAAATCTATTAAATAAATTTGACAGATTATAGTAGCTTGATGTGCTGGCGTCTGTACAAACAAATATATACAAATATTGCTCGTTTAAAAGTATTGGATTCATTAATTTATGACATTCCATAAATTATTTTCTCACCGATTCTTTGGCAAAAGCTATTTTTAAACATTCTAACACAAATTTTCTTGCGAGTTATTGAGTGGGGTTGACTGAATAGGTAAGTACCAACAATTTCGATGGGAAGGTATCTCTACTTCCCAGTTCACTGAATTTAACATGATATCTTTGAAGGCCTTTTTCAATGAAAGCGAGTTTCTTCCTTTCATCTTGTGATAAACCACAAACACACACATTGATAGAATTAAAATAAATCGAATACCTGTCATCCCAGTTCATCAAACCAGCATCTTGTCCCTTGTTATAACAAAGTGACACTAAACGAAGATAAGAACGCGATATCTTATTAACCCACACAATACCTGAAGTCGGTTCAACGGCTTTATTTCCATCACTACACTCATTTAAATCCATCTCCAAAATAAGAACACAATCTCGCCGTAAATAATTTTTAGAACTTGCAAAAAATCACAGTATATGTAAACTTAGACACTAGTAGAAGAACACTAAAAAATAATCTTCGTCAAAAAAAACGTAAACAAAATACCAACGAAGGCTGCATTTATCAGAAGCAGGAAACGACGGAAATTAAAGTTATCTAATCAGTATCATGTTAAATCTTTATCATTATCATCTGTGTTTCTGTTACAATGTCCTCGAGAAATCAATATCATCGCGGTCGATTATTTAAATATTCAAGGTGAGATTACGTAAAGAAATGCTTTGCGAATAAGGTATTGGTAATCTTGGCAAAACAACTGTATGGTTTAAAAAAAAAAAAGTTTTTACAAAAAAAATAAACAACCGACTTCCAAAAAAAACACTACAACGTGAAAAATAACTTTAATTTCGGAAGTCGGTGTCTTTGGTTTTGAATTTTTGTTTTTTTGCCACCGACTTCCGAAATTAAAGTTTTTTCACTTTGTAGCGTTTTTTTTGGAAGTCGGTTGTTTATTTTTTTGTAAAAAGTTTTTTTTTCACTTTTCAGTTCTGGGACCCCACACAAATTCGAACACCACTACCTGCACGCGTAGCATGACCACCGTAGGAACGAGTTTTGTCGAACGAAGAATAGACAAAATGACAGATAAACAATCACAATCTGTCATTTTGTCTATTCTTCCGTCGACAAAACTCGTTTCTACGGCGGTCATGCTACGCGTGCTGCTATGTAAATAACACTGACAGGAAGAGTTATTCGTCCATTTATCGCGCACATACTTAATGCAGATCTTTACCGGTGGTTCAAGTCCTATGTGGAGAACAGATGTCAGATTGTAGTTCTGAATGGTTACTGCTCTAAGCCTATGAATGTCCCTTCAGGGGTTCCTCAAGGATCCTTGCTAGGGCCACTGTTATTTAATATATTTATTAACGATATCTCTTCTTCATTCCGGTATTCAAAATTATTACTATATGCTGATGCCATGAAGATAATGAGGCAAATAAATACCGTGGCAGATGCTCTTCTATTACAGGCAGACCTTAATAGTTTTCAAGGCTATTGTATTAATAATAAGTTGGATTTGAATGTCTCCAAGTGTTATGTTTGCTCCTTTACACGGAAACCTATCCAGATCGTCCATAACTACACGCTTTTGGATACAGCACTTAATAGGGTCAACACTATCAGGGATCTGGGAGTTACCTTTGACACTAAGCTCCTCTTTGATGCGCACATAGATAATGTAGTTAAGAAAGCATTAAAGGCACTAGGTTTCATTCTCCGGGTGTCCTCTTGAGTTCAAAAATATAAAGACTATTAAAATATTGTACTGTTCCTTTGTTCGTAGTCACTTGGAGTATGCCTCTCAGGTTTGGAACCCCAATTATAATGTCTATATAAATCGTATTGAGAGCATACAGAAAAGGTTTTTAAGGCACATTCAGTATCGGTCTAAAACGTTTTCAACGAATTATACCTACCGTTGCAAAAAAATTCATATCCTTCCACTTTACGAAAGGCGAAAAATATCAGATCTTGTGTTTCTTTTCAAGATTGCCAATGGAACAACTGGTGTTACAGAGTTGTTACACAAAATCGAGCTGCGAGTGCCGTCTGTGTTCTAGCGTAGACCTCATTTATTGCACACCCCAGTGGTAGCCACTACGTACAGACGGAACTCGTATATGATGAGAGCCAGTCGCATGTACAACGCAACCTGCCAGGAAGCTGATATCGACATTTTCAATACTAGTGTTGCTAAATTAAAGAAAATTTTATCTAATGGCTTCTTCGAGCGTAAATAGTCTTTTTTCTGTTTTTGTTGTGTATAGTCTTATTGTCAATTTTTTTTGTTGTGTTCATATAATTTAGGTTTAAACTACATGTGGAAACTTGTAATTGGCCATATTTTGTTCACAACTATTACTTATTGTGTCTGTTTAGCTGTAAGTTTTCCAAAAAATAAAATAAATAAATAAATTTAAGACTTATATGGTTTTCTCATGGATACTATTGTCAGAACTGGACCAAATTGAACGGGACCATACGAGAAGCACCAGCTTTCAAATAAAAAAGAATCATCATAATCGGTTCACCCAGTCGAGAGTTCTGAGGTAACAAATATAAAAAAACAGTCGAATGGAGAACCTCCTGCTTTTTTTGAAGTCGATTAAAAATAAGTAAATACCGAAGTACATCATAGTCATCTTTTTGCTGTTCTTATCCCAATTAATTTGGGGACGTGAGCCGTCCCCAAATACATTGTCTTCAAAGTCAAAGTCAAATCATTTATTTCAAATAGGCCCATGTATGGCACTTTTGAACGTCAAACTCTTCTTTAACTTCTTCTTCAGTAGTCACCCCCTTTCAAGCTATATAGATGATATAGCTGAAAGAAAGAAAGAAAGAAAGAAAAAGAAAGAAAGATGAAAAGAAACGTGAAAAGTGAACGTGTGAAATGTGTGAAAGATGATCACACGGCCCATACATCGTTTCTTTGCTGTTCCCCTACTCTTTTAGCATTTTCCACATTCATACCTACTCAAAACGTTCGTAAATACTATATTTTATAGATGTATGACAAATGATGACTCTAGATTTATTTTTTCCGTAAAACGCAAAGCAAAAACTACTTGAATAAAGTCGAGGGCAAAAGCTTCTATAGTGACTTTGCAACGACAATGACTCGCATTCCCTGAAAGGCATGACAAGGTGGACAGTCCAGCACTTCCCCTTTCACTAGAATGATGTCATCCATATGGTGAGTATTTATTACTCAGTGCACACACTTTTGGCTCAAAATGACAAGTCATCATAACAGAATCACACGACGACATGACAGAATTGGGTACATAGTATAAAAGCGTCAACAAAGTTAATTTTAAAATCATGATCGTGAATGAAAAAGGATTGTGTGGTTTTATGAAACCACGGTAAAAGTGAAACTTCTATAGACGCCTCCATATTGGCCTTGGCTGCTCTGACGAGCGCCTTTCACTTTATCCCTACTCCGCGGCCGACCGTCACGCGACAGAACAACACACAGACGAAAAAGTTTGAGACGATGTAATAAAAGTTTCACTTTAAAATTTAATATTTTATCTAGCAGCTTATCGTAGTTTTTCGATATTTTATATCATAAAAAATCGTGGCTAAATAATAACAGTTACACAGGTTGTTCGATGGTTAAGCTACGTTTGCCGAAGCCGGTCCGTGGATGGGTGACCATCCATTACATAACGAGACCCCGCCGTGCGTCGGAAAGCACGTTAAGCCGATGGTCCCGGCTGTCATTTGTAGATCTTTGACAGTCGTTACGGGTCGCCAGAAGCCCGAAAGTCTGACAACCAGTCTTACTAAAAGGTATCGTATTACTCAGTAACTGGGTTGTGGAGGTCAGAGAGGCAGTCGCTCTTTGTAAAATACTGGTATTCAGCTGCATCCGGTTAGATTGGAAGCCGACCCCAACACTGTTGGAAAAAGACTAGGCAGATCTAATACTTGGAAACAGCTCCAACGATTTTCATGAAATTTAGTATACAGGGGTTTTCGGGGGCGATAAATCGATCTAGCTAGGTTTCATTTTTAGTAAACGTCATCCAGATATTGATACAATAATATATTGTAAACAGATGCTGGCGTTGTTAAAAATTGATGTCATTTTCCATTTTATCTATTTTAATAATAATTAAATGTTAATTTAATATTCGTAATGTATTTGATATTGCACCTGTTATCTTAATAGCGTTTACGGTGCATCTGTTATTCGTATCACTATCGTCATAGCAACATCGTTGCATCTCTAATTAATGACTTATTAAAACTTTGTTTCCTCAACATAACTCGTTATAACACATAACATAATGTGTTCCCCAGAGGGTTAGGCCAAAGTGCACCTATAATATATTTATTATAAATCCCATATAATAGGGGGCGAGCTTATTGCCAAACATGCACAAATACAGACTCCAGGCTGCTACAAAAAAAAAGGCTGTTACTGAGTAATTCTAGTTGAAAAAACCAATAACACTTTGCCCAGCCCGGGTTTCGAACCCAGGACCTCATTCTCAGCAGTAGCATTTGCAACCACCGAAGCAGTCATTATCGTAGTATATGCAAAATAACACGAAGGTTTTATTCATGCTTAACTTGCAGTTAAATCCATAATTTTCTTTGTCTGTCTGTTACACCTAAACCAGTGAACCTATTGTTATGAAATTTGACAGATAGGTAGCATGGGACCTGGAGAAGGACATCGGCCAAGTGCAAGTCGGGCTCACGCACGAAGGTTTCCGTACCATATCGTACAAGATTTAACACTATGTACTTCATTAAGGACAATTTATTTAAAAAATCGTCAACATAAATTTATATTTTATAATGATACTGTGAATTACAAAGTTATTTTTTGCAGTTGCAGAAAATCGCCCATATTTAAATAAAAATACCTTATGAATCGGCGTTTTTAACATTTAGGTACAGTTATTAAAACGAATTTACACAGATATGAGACCTCGCTAGATCAAATTTTCGCCCCCGTAATCCCAAAAAAAAATCTGCTGTTCCCTACATTTTGACGAGGCATGCGAAATTGCGAACATAAATGTAGGGAACAGCTTCATAATGATGAGCAAAGTCACGTGTTGACGTATCGGTCAATAATAATTACCAGTGACCCTATACGTACAAGTATTGCTCCTTTAATGGTATAGGAATAGGATAATATGGTACATGATATACAGAAGTTTCAAATTCCTAACTTGTTTAGTTGTGGCGATAGAGCTCGTACAAAAATGGTCTAATACTGACAATTTTTTCCTAGTTTTAATTAGCATAGTTGAATAACCCCGGCTGGAGGTTTTTTTCAAAATCAATATTCGACCACAAAGTATGTGGTTTGGGTGTGGGGCACAAATTTTTATTATTTGTTGTTATACCGGCAATATAAATACACCATCTGTGAAAATTTCAACTATCAACCTGTTACAATACATGAGAAACAGCCCGCTGACAGACAGACGGACGGAAAGACAGCGGACGCGTAGCAATAGGATTTCGTTTGACGCCCTTCGGGTACGGAGCTCAAAAAAATCATGAACACGCAAACGAAGTCGCGGACAAAAATTTGTGAAATATAGTTTCGGTTACTGGTCCATTGCTTGCCACCACCTTGACCTTAGAATTGGAGAAACAATAGAAGAAACCTGATTTATCATTTGTCTTTATTTTTCTTTTATGAATAATTTTTAATTTATCTATGATGTTGAAGACACCTGTTAAAGATCAGACTATTTTTAGGGACTACCTTTACTCGTTATCAGTCTTTTCAAAGGTGAGATCCATTACATTAATGCATTTCCTAATAATTACAATCTTTATCTAGATCTTTATCTTCATTACAACTTATTTATTTAGCAAACTACGTAAACGAGCGACCTTTTTTTTTCAAATTGATAATTATATTGTCGTTGCTTTAGTAATCATGAGTCGAATCGTGGTCATAAACAAAATTAGCTTCTGAGTATTTTGAGTATCCTACAACACGTTATGGGAATCCGGTATTTTTCATGAAAAATAGCCCCTAAGTATTTTTATTACTTTAATTTATTCTTAGAAGAAGTTAAATAAACCTTCTGTTTGTTCGCTTTAAAACAATAATAAAGTTAGGCGTTTCTGATAGCATATTTACATCTAAGGAAACCCAATGAAGTACTATATGACAAAAAAACATCGCCTTCAGCCAATCAGAAACTATTTCACCTGGCTACATTCGTCACTACTTGTACCACAAATCAAATCTACCCGTATATTTGTGGAATCGGACAACACCGTCAACACATGCTATTTGTTGATATAGGGGTGCTTGAACTGTAGACACGGCTTTATCCGCGACCCATTTAGATGCTTTGATAGTCTGCCAGAGGACCTGGTTTAATTAAATGATTAGGTTTTTATTTTTTTACAATTTTTTTGACAGGTTAATATTTATACTCTGAATTTTATCGAACTGTTTGTTTTTGGCAAAGCCAGGCTGATCTACTAAAGCCTAGGTTAAACTTAAAAAAACCGGCCAAGTGTGTGTCAGACTACGCACAATGAAGGATTCCGTACCTAGTTGGGATTAATTTATCCCAAATTCAAACTTAACATTGTAGTTGAAATACATGTACTCCCATACATTCCAACTGTAAAAGTAAATTTGTACGCACAATTTTGAGAGATTCACCATGTTATTTTAAGACCACAGACTTCTTATACGTTTTCATGTAATCCATGAGTGTAGAACCATTTTCAGTATTTTTTTCAAAATTTTAGGCTCAGTAGTTTCGGAGATAAGGACAATGATCAATTTTCATCTATTTTCTTAAATATCTTTAAATATATTTATTTTAAAATTATAAAAAACATATTTAAAATCCTCGCAACAAGCCCTTTCATTTGATATGTCACACGATACAGTTTGAAAAACTTATTTTTTAAATTTTCTTATTTGCCCCCCAAAAGTGAACCCCATATTGAATATTCATTTATTTACGTTACACGTCCGTGTTTGGGTCACAGAAATACATATGTGTACCAAATTTCAACTTAATCGGTTCATTAGATTCGGAGCAAATTGGCTGTAACTGTGACAGACGGACAGACAGACACACGAGTGATCCTATAAGGGTTTCGTTTTTTCCTTTTGAGGTACGGAACCCTAAAAATGTACGATCAACTGCATTAACAGGCTGTCCCTTTTCTAAAGTACGTGTCTCCTTTTCTAAAGTACGTGTATGTATGCTCAATTTAAGCAGGCAATTTTTATTACGTGATGTTTTTATCTGCATCAAGTTGATATTTATAACTTCATCAGTTTTTTTATCCTCCTCTCAGACTCTCAACGATATTGAATTCGGAATCTATTCCAAGCAATCTATAGGAATAATGTGCATGGAATGAATTGGCACACTATTAGATGCAACGTAATGTCTGGCTCTCAGCAGGCTTCCGGAAGTCAGACGACATTTGTTCTGCACGAAACATAAACTTGCCATTGTCATGAACGAATGAGTGTCTTCAAACAACAGACGTACGAGATATTGAATACAGGCTAAATGATTCTCGAAAACTCATCATCTACCTAGCCTTTTCCCAACCATGTTGGGGTCAGCTTTCGGATGCAGCTGAATACCAGTATTTTACATGGAGCTACTGGGTAATAAGATACCCCTTGCTAAGACTGGTTGACAGAATTTCGAGCTTCTTACTACCAGTAGGTAACGACTGTCAAAGATCTACAAATGACAGCCGGGACCAACGAAAACTCATAGATATTTTTCTCCAGTTCTCATCTCATCACAATTTGTTTGTGGTCAGAGAGATGTCAGCAGAACTCACGGGGTCCGATAGGGCCGATGCCTGTCGGGGTTGCGGGTTTGTCCGAAAGGGTTACCGTGGCCCCTGGCAATACAGGCAACTGAAGGAACACACACGGGTGTGTTTTAGTCAGTAAGAGCCTGACACGCCCTCCCGCTCCGCCCAGAGCGGGAAATTATTTGATAATTTCCGACCCAAAAAAAAAAGGAGCACCATTTATTTTTCCAAATATCTGCCAGTCGTCATCTCAGTGTTCACTCGCTTTCTAACGATATCTTTCACACGATTCATTTTTCGTTTCTTTGGCCTTCCTCTATTCTATAGCCACATTCATCATCATCATCATCAGCCTATAAGTGTTCCCACTGCAGGGACACAGGCCTCCTCTCTGTGAGAGGGAGTGGGCCGTAATCCACCACGCGGGCCCAGTGCGGGTTGGTAGATGTCACATGTCTTCGAATTTTCGGTTCTAGGACATGCCGGTTTCCTCACGATATTTTCCTTCACCGTTTTGAGAGCAGTGGTGATGAAATAATTTACACAAAGTAAAGCGCCTGCCTGGTTCGAACCTACGACCTACAACTCGTAAGTCGCGGCTGTTACCACTGGGCCACTACTGCTCTCCCACATTAATAAAATAAAATAAAAAGCCTATATTCATTTATTGCCTTACAGCCACATAGGCCGTCATTAAGTCGCAAATTCAGCAAGAAATGCGCAAGTGACTACCGATTAATTTTAGTCTCCCGACACATCGCACCCTTAGTAATACAAGGCCACAACTCGAAATATTGAGGTTTTGAGTTTTTATGTTAGATGGGCTCAATATCAACTGTTCTACCACTTGGCTTTCACAGAAAAAGAAAAAAAAGCGGCCAAGTGCGAGTCGTACTCGCCCATGAAGGGTTCCGTAGCAGCAAGTAACGATAAGTTTACGATTTATGACGTATTAAAAAAAAACTACTTGCTAGATCTCGTTCAAACCAATTTTCGGTGGAAGTTTACATAGTAATGTACATTATATATATTTTTTTTAGTTTTATCATTCTCTTATTTTAGAAGTTACAGGGGGGGGGGGCACACATTTTACCACTTTGGAAGTGTCTCTCGCACAAACTATTCAGTTTAGAAAAAAATGATATTAGAAACCTCAATATCATTTTTGAAGACCTATCCATAGATACCCCACACGTATGGGATTGATGAAAAAAAAAAAATTTGAGTTTCAGTTCTAAGTATGGGGAACTCCAAAATTATTTGTTTTTTTTCTATTTTTGTGTGAAAATCTTAATGCGGTTCACAGAATACATCTACTTACCAAATTTCAACAGCATAGCTCTTATAGTTTCGGAAAAAAGTGGCTGTGACATACGGACGGACGGACAGACAGACAGACAGACAGACAGACAGACATGACGAATCTATAAGGGTTCCGTTTTTTAACGGAACCCTAAAATATTAAAGCGAATATCACACCACCCTCTCCGTGGTAGAACAGTTGACATTGAGCCCATTGAGCCCATCTAACACAAAAACTCAAAACCTTAATATCGAGTTGTGCCCCTATATTACTAAGGGTGCAACATATTGTCTTGTCCTTGCAAAAACTCCTACAAAAATCCCATAGAAAAAAGAACGTAATTTTTTTTCCGAATTTGAACAATTTCTGGGAAATTTTCCAATTTTTATTTCCACAAAACCTAATTTAGATTATTACGAACATTATAGAGAAAAAAAAAAACAAATCGGTCCAGCCGTTCTCGACAGATGTGCTTACCAATGGAAAGAATTTCATTTTTATTTTCATAGAACAAGACAGAAATAATTACCAGCGCTTGAAAAACCACATAACTAAACACTAGACATAACCTAAAAACTTTATACACACTATATACAATCACAGCCCACAGGTTTCTCAAACACTGATCAGTTTTTCGCATTCAATACGATTATTATTAGACCAAGACTGCTAGATACATTTTTTTATCCAGACAGGTCTAAACAAGTTTTGTAAGAAAACTTTATTATTAAGGCGGATACTTTAATTAATTTTACATTAGCTTTTTGTCTGCGGCTTCGCCCGAGTGGATGTCGGAAAATATCCTACGAGAACGTACTACTGGAATTAAAAGTATACCTTTTAATCCAGGTTATAAACTATCTGTGTGCCAAATTTCATCCAAATCCGTTCAGCGGTTTTTACGCCAATCCAGAACGGACAAAAATTGTAAAAACTATAGTTTGGCATCAGACTCGTAACAATTACTTTTTTCAAAAATATTCAATGTACACTTCGTTACTATTTTATTATAATATGTAAAGGTAATCAGAATTTTAAATGTCTAATGGTCTAGTTTGAGAAGTACCATTATTTATTCTGTTTGTTGAAACATGGATTAAATTATCTCGCAAATCAGAATCGCCATTAGCGGTAGGTAATACCTTCTACACGCTGGACAAAGATGGAGATCTTTGTCCAGCGTGTAGAAAAAACAAAGAAAATTGGAAACGTATGGGGGAGCCCATACGTTTCCAATTTTCTTTGTTTTTTGTCTTCTCCGCTCACGAAGCTCACACGCGATGTTATGTCAAAGGATAATGTGGTATGAAAGTTTCGATGTGTGCTTTTATCCCAAAAGGCTACAACACTTCAAGACAAAAGAGTACTGGTTTATGGATATTAGTAGAAGTCCAATAAATCGGTCTATAAGCCAATGTCAAGATTGGATGCGGAAGACGAAGTACCGGTTTTTGTGGCGCCTCTCGAAAAACGCCTACACTTGAACTGTCTTTGTTTAGACGCCTAATCTAGCAACAGTATAATTAAATTACCATAAATGCTAAATTCCTCCTAATTATACTTTTGCAAATTCTAACTGATATTATTTTAATGGTCCGAAATCACCAATCCGGTTCTAAGCAAGCGTAATGAATGCTCGATCTATTTCTACATGAGAAGAGGTTATATTACTTTGCAGGGTTCCCGTTCCCAGGAAATTGCGTTTTTCTTCTCGGAAATTATTATCGTAGTTCCCGGGCAATCGGAGAAATATTCGCCAGAACAGGGCTTTCCCTACAATAGGACGTTACAGTACAAACCGATATGTCTTTGAAAAGGATTTTGCTTCCCTAGGATTAAAAGAGCCCTTTCCATGCTCTTACCTGTCAGCTGGAATCATGTCGGCAGCATCATCCTCCATAGATTCATCGCCAACCTCCACCTCCAACTGCACGGGGGGCGGGGAGCTCATGTCCGGTGATCACCAATCGGCAACACCCTGAAATATGCAGAAAAATCAGTAAGTTCTGTTAATACAAGTCGTTAACACAATTAGAGGGTGAATTTAAAAAAAATCGTTCTTTAGTGCTCACTTTCGTTACAAAAGGAACACTTACGCAACATTTTAGGCAACTAGTGTTTAGGCTGTCAGTCAATGCATGAATTTAAGATTTTTATTAAGTATAAAGTAGAAAATTTGTTCTTTGGACCCAATAACCGAACATTAAATGTACCTTGTGTAATTTTCAATTATTTTCCTACCGATTGGCGAATTTTTTATATTTTTCTAAGAGTATTTTTGTCTTGAGTCTAGTTTAGATTCAGAACATTGTGACTACTCATTTAACGTTCGAATCGAGATTTTTCTATAATCATTATCATCGCAAAATGAGTATTTTATACCATTAGGTATTAGCGACCCGCCCATCTTTGCACAGGTGCAATCTACTGATGGGGCGACATGTCAAAATAACGAGATGTCTGTGCTACAAGTCGTGGACCCAATGGATTTCCCATCGGCAAAATGACGAACTTCCATTAAAACTTTCAACTCCTATTACCTCATCCTTCCTTAGTGCTCACTTTCGTTACAAAAGGAATACTTGTAAAAAAATCACATGCTTCTAGACCCAGCGGTTTAGGTTGTGCGTTGTCTGTATGACTTAAATGTCTGTTTTGTTAAATGACCTCGGCCTCCACAGAGCCTGTAAAATATTTTACTATTATTTTACTGACTCACCTAATACCGATTGCTGCAGAGGTGGAATAGGAAGGGGGTTTTTCAATTTCAGTGTATTATTTCGTTATGAATACTTCCAGCTTTATTATTTTAAACTGCTTTGATAATTACGACGATGTTATTTGATCTTAATTTGATAAGGGTCGATCCAGTTATTTTCTTAGGTCCACTATTACATAGACCTCTCAATTACCACTACAAATAACAGTCAAAGGGAATTCTGCAAAGATTTGCACATTTGGCGTTTACAGTAAGCCCATTAGACTCTCGCATTCGCACGGACGTAAAAATATCGCGGCGGATTTTATCACGCACTAGATTATTAACTCTCGGTGTTAACCCGAGCGTTGAGAACAACAGAGTGCATCACAGCGCGTCGAAAAAACACACTGTTGTATTTTCAACCCTCGATGATAAGCAGAGCGTTGAAAATCTATTGTGCGAAAAAACCCGCCACGATATTTTTACGTCCGCGCGAACGTTAGCTTTTCCCCGCGGCTTCGCCCGCGTGGATGTCGTAAAATATCCCACGGGAACGTACCACCGGAATTTCATACAAATAGCTGAGGAAAAGGTCATTGACTCTTACTGCTGCGCCCGCGTTGTCGCCAACCAAATATAATTTGTTACGCGTAATTTTGAATCTGTGTTATCTTTTAAAGTGTTCGTTTAAATGATAAGATGTCAAGGATTATCTTAATCTAAATTAAATATCCAATTTAAATAACATATTTTATTGGATAAGGATTGATATAATGCCGGTCAAAATAGCTTCGGAAATAACAAGGAAATTTTGAATGATAAAAATGGTTACTGCGGGTCATCCTTAGAAGATAGAAATATGCTATCGCGGATTTTTTTGTTAAACTTTTTAAGATCTTCAATCGTATAGAACATAAATTTGATGTATCTCTTACGGCTTACGCGGCGCACGCCAGTAAAGCTCCAAGTCGGCATGATTGTTTCCGAAATCTTCGACAACAATCGTTATATTTTTTCAGCCAATTTACACAAAAGCTTAATAAATTATACAACAAAACCTTCCGCATGAATCACTCCGTCCATTGGTGAAATCAGTTTGGTAGTTTTTGAGTTTTTTTTTTTTCAGATAGACAGACAGACGCGGCGAGGACTTCATTTTATAATATGTAAGAATATACCCAAAGTGACAGACTTGAATTCCAAGCTAGAAACAGCGGAGGGTAGGGGGTCGCGTAATAATTTTCCGTACTAAGGGAGCCGCGCTATGAAAAAGGTTGAAAAACACTGTCATAGATAACCGAGTACGTCAAGTCTGTCACGTTGGTTTCTGGTAAATTCATTAATATTAACTAATTTATACGAGCTAACGAAGAAGTGCCATTGCCCATTTAAGCCAGGTGATAACAGCAAACTTTTTTTTTTTACAAAATCAACTCTTATCATTTTTCGTATAAGGTCTCACTCAGGTCTTGTTCCAAAGGTTCTTTAGCAAGTAATTGTAAAAATTCATGAGCAGTGCTGTGCATTTGACCTCAAACGGGCATCGCACTTTAGAAATTGCTTTGTATGACACTTGCACAGTAATTTGTGTTAGATTTACATGATAAAATCTACGAGTCAATGACCTGGAATGTGTATTATTAATCTCTAAGCTTTCTGTACGCTTTTTAAATTTTTATTTGCTTTGCGAAATTTTTAAATAAGTAAGCGAAAGTGGATTGTTTAGTAAAACAATCAATCTGCCTAGCCTTTTCCCAACTATGTTGGGGTCGGGTTCCAGTCTAACCGGATGCAGCTGAATACCGGTAATTTACATGGAGCGGCTGCCTATCTGACCTCCACAACCCCGTAACTGGGTAATACGATAACCCTTGGTAAGACTGGTTGTCATGTCAGACTTTCGGACGACTTGTAACGACTGTCAAAGATCCACGAATACCAGCCAGGACCAACGGCTTAACGTGCTTTCCGAGGCACCCAGGAGAGATGGTCTGCCCATATGCCAAATTTCACCCAAATCCATTCAGCCGTTTTAGCGTGAAAGCGTAACAAACAAACTCACTTTCGCATTTATAATATTAGTTAGAGTGGATTTCGTTCGATACGCCCACAACTCCCAAGATAATTGATAAACTAATTTGCAAATCCCTAGCGTCACTAATTGAATGAGGATAACCTATCATTACTCTACTAGAGCATATCAGATTACAGCCGCGTCAATTTTCATGAAGCCCTTCGAGATACGAGTAAGTTAGGCTAATGTATGCAGAAATGCTTCGATGTAAATCCATATTGAATTCTATCGGGAATTTCAATAGCTAAAGCATCAACATCATCATCATTTCAGCCAAAAGACGTCCACTGCTGAACATAGGCCTCCCCCAAGCACCGCCACTTCGACCGATTTTGTGCTTTCCGCATCCAGCGGATTCCTGCGGCCTTCACAAGGTCATCGGTCCATCTTGTGGGAGGCCCTCCAACGCTACGTCTTCCGGTACGCGGTCGCCACTCCAGAACCTTTCGGCGCCATCGGCCATCCGTTCTGCGAGCAATGTGCCCTGCCCATTGCCACTTAAGTTTGGCAATTCTTCGGGTTATGTCGGTTACCTTGGTTCTCCTGCGGATCTCTTCATTTCTGATTCGATCACATAGGGAAACTCCAAGCATAGCCCTCTCCATCGCCCTTTGGGTGACTTTAAGCCTTCTGATAAGGCCCATTGTGAGCGACCACGTTTCAGTACCACATAGGTCATCACTGGCAACACGCACTGGTCAAAGACTTTCGTCTTGAGACACTGTGGCATATGGGACGAAAAGATATTGCGTAGCTTCCCGAACGCTGCCCAGCCGAGTCGGATTCGACGATTGACCTTTTCGCTATTGAGCTAAAGTATGTTGCGCAGTAACTTTGTTGTTTTACTTTTAAGTTTACAAGCAGGTACTGATACTGGACGGCGCGTTGTGTTCCACGCGCGCCTCAAAGAGATGTCAGCAGAATTGACGGGGTCCGCTAGGGCCAATGCCTGCCGGGGGTTCGAAGAAAACCGATAGGGAAATCGTGGCCCCCTGGCAACACGGCAACTGAAGGAACACGGGTGGGTTTTAGTCAGTAAGAGTCTGACACGCCCTCCCGCTCCGCCCAGAGCGGGAGAAGTTATTTGATGATTTCCCACCCAAAAAAAAAAAAAAAAAAAGGTACTGATACTTACACCCCAGGTACAGTCTCCTAGTAGCGAGGTTTACACAGTGTGGTTAAATATTAGTATGAAACCAAATGGTTTTTCACAGAACCACAAGGGAAAATCATTTGAAGCAACCGAGAGGCACACATAATTTAGTATTCTGTCTAACAATCTTTTTTACCGTCTAGATTTTATGTACAACAGCGGACATTTGCGGTGAACGACTTTTCACCTTTATGCCCTTAGTCATAAGGTTGAAAAGTGGTTCACCGCCAGTGTCCGCGATCGTACCTAGTAATAAAGAGAAAACATAGGCTACATGCTCTCTGTTTACATAATTTTATTGTTTAATTTACAAATAAACGTGCGGCATAACAACTATCGTAAAAGATGGAATGTATCATAAGGGGGCTTGTAAATTATTTATCCAATCAAAAGCTTCCGAAAGAGTCTATAAACTATTCCTTTACGCCCCGTCACAGCCGTGGCCCCGTGGACTAGCGTCTACGCATAGCAAACGCAAGGACAGAAGTGCTGCTTTTTCAAGACAGAAAACGCGTCGTTACACGGAACACACGTATAAAAAAAAACCGGCCAAGTGCGTGTCGGACTACGCACAATGAAGGGTTTTGAAGTTGAAAAACATATTTTCCCATACATTCCAACTGCAAATGTAAGTTTGTACGCACAATATTGAGAGATTTACCATGTTATTTTAAGACCATAGCTTATAGGTTTTCCTGTAATCTATGAGTAAAGAGCCATACATGTATTTCTTCCAAAATTTTAGGTCCAGTAGTTTCGAAGACAAGGGGATGGTAAATTTTCATCGAATTTCTTAAAATATCTTTAAAAGTATATATATAAAAAATATGTTTAAGAGCCTCGCAACAAGCCCTTTCATTTGATGTCACACGGTACTGTTAGCAAAACTTTTTGAGGTGAAAACTTCTTTAGGCGCGTTGGGCATTTTTGAGATGGGAAAAAACAATTGAACTCGCAACACTGTTACCGTTACCTCATTAAAAGTATTTCCTGCACAATAAAATTGTTCAAGTTTTCACTTCTGTCGGCACTTTTTTTTTAATATTCTTGTTTGCCCCTAAAAGTGACCCCTATATTCAAAATTATTTATTTACTTTACACGATCGTGTTTGGGTCACAGAAAAACATATGTGTACCAAATTTCAACTTAATCGGACCATTCGATTCGGAGCAAATTGGCTGTTACAAACGGACAGACAGAAGACAGACACGAGTGATCCTATAAGGGTTCCGTTTTTTTCCTTTTGAGGTACGGAACCCTAAAAACGCCGTTTGCAAGAGTTCCAAACATAAGGCGTGGTGCAGTGCCGAACTGAGAACCTGTTACAAAGAAAGACAGACAGAAAATCAAATTACATTCACTGTATTTCTTTTGAAGCTAACTAAGTAGATTCCGATTTTTTTGATGTGATTTTGCCATTCACTATATTGTGAAAAAATGGTTTGTATTTACGAGAATTTGAATTTTGAACCTAATGTCGAAGCTTCAGGGACCTCTACATCCAGAAATTTGTGGGAGATAACAACATCTCCTAATGAACATGTCTTCTCCTCTGTCCTCTACCTTTGCTGTGCAGATTTTTGATCTATCTCTCTGTTTTACATACATAAAAAATAAGCCAAAACTATCTTGGTGCATCATACTCATTAAGCAACATTCTTGACTAATAATCACCCATTATTAATTTAAATGAAATATAATAGTAAACATGTATTTATGCATTAAATAAGCGCTTCTCGCTATGAAACTGGAAAGTTTGGCGAGTAACACTGTAGAAGCAATAAATAATGTATCTATGTTTGAGAAAAGAAAAATATATATATATATATTATGTTTCTAAATATTCATCATTATTCGGTCACAAGGTACAGTCATTCCCCTTGTGACCTACCAAAACCCAAAGTCAAAGATATAAGTTCATTAACAATACTTGGAGTATAAAATGCAACTGATTATATACTTAATGGCTTCATAGATAAGTTGCAAATTTAAATGTATTTTAACAATGGCAAAGTATCAATGTCAAGGCTATAATTTAAATTGACATTCAATAGTGTTTCAATTTTATTATTTAGATTTTTGTAAGTATCAAATGACATAACATTAGTGCATTTAGTGTAGTAATATATGAATGACTAGCTGCGCCCCGCGGTTTCACCCGCATAATTCTCGATTTCATAGGAATATCGGGATAAAAAGTATCCTATGTCCTAACTCATAATTATAACCCAGTACCTTAATTGCGTAACACAACACAATCTGTTTCGATTCGAAACAGATTGTGTTTAATTATTGTCAACTTTTACTTTTGTAAACTAATATTATAAGTATGTTTGTTGGTTTGTTACAATTTTACGCTAAAACGGCTGCATGGATTTGGATGATATTTGGCACATGCGTAGACTATGACCTGTACCCTAATTGCGTAATACACGATCAATCACAATCTGTTTCGATTTAAAACAGTTTGCTAATCCATTGCTTCATAAGTTGAAAAAAATCTACTCAACAACGTAAATAACGCAATGAATTGTCAAAATTAAACAAATTAGGCAAAATTGTTTACGAAAATAAGTTACGCAATTAGGGTACAGGTCATGGTCTACCCATGTGCCAAATATCATCCAAATCCATGCAGCCGTTTTAGCGTCAAATTGTAACAAACCAACAAACATACTTATAATATTAGTTTAGAAAAGTAAAAGTTGAAAATAATAAAGTAAAGTATCATATAATAGCCACAATTAAGATTTTGCAACTCTCACAAAAGAAAAAATAAACTTGTTATTTGTAAGTAAAATTATCATGAATGCTATGATATAATTTTAAGAGTTAGAATGAAGCCGCTAATGTACAATTGTTTTAAAACAGTGCATTGTTTTCAACATAATAATATTGTGATGACATCACATTTGAGATAATAATAAGAACTTGAAATTCCACTTCCTTGACATTACTTGTGCTTCATAAAAGGATGTTTATAAATATGATGATTGCGTATGGTAGTTGTTTTTTGTTTATGAGTTATTTTCCTTTTCTTCTTCTAAGTTACAGAGCAGTGGTGGTCAAATGAGAAAATAATGAAGACGTTTTTAGAGCAATAGTGATGATATTATTTACATGAAGTAATATTTTTTTCTAAAAGTAAAGTGCCTGCTTGGGTTCGAACCCACAACCTACATCTTGATCTTCGTTAGTTGGGCTCGTTACCACTGAGCCACCACTGGTGGCTCAGTGGTAACCAGCCCAACTAACCCAAGCAGGTACTTTACTTTTAGAAAAAAATATTACTTCATGTAAATAATATCATCGCCATTGCTCTAAAAACGTCTTGTTTATTTTCTCATTTGTGCATGTATTAGAACATGAAGGAAGAGATCAGAGATGACCCCTGAAGGCCGATTTCCTTAGTTGAAATGTTCACAATTCAGCTACAATACATTTTTGACAGATAACAAATACGGGAAATGCCCCACTGGTTTTTTATAATTGAATACCTTAAATAATAGACATGCAATACACTACAACATGAGGAGCTCGTGGCTAAGTACTAACAGCCGCTCAGGTCGATCTGTCAGGTTAAGCTACGCTTGCCGGGGTTGGTCCGTAGATGGGTGACCATTTCTACATACCGAGACTACTCCGTGCCTCTGAAAGCACGTTAAGCCCTTGGTCCCGGCTGTCATTCCTGGATCTTTGACAGTCGATACGGGTCGTCAGAAGCCCGAAAGTCTGACAACCAGTCTTAGCAAGGGGTATCGTATTACCCTGTTACTGGGTTGTGGAGGTCAGATAGGCAATCGCTCCATGTAAAATACTGGTATTCAGCTACATCCGGTTAGACTGGAAGCCGACCCCAATATAGTTGGGAAAAGGCTAGGCAGATTTTTTTTGCAATACACTACAACATAAACTAACTTCCTATGTTGAGGTCGGCCTCCAGTCTTAACAGATGCCGCTAAATACCAGTATTTATCATGGAGCGACTGTCTATCTGACTACAACATAAACTTCTAGCATAAATCAATACTCACCACGTGTTTATAATCTAAGAGGAAAATCATGTTTAATATTGCAATGTCTGCGATTGCATGTCAAAGAAATAATTAAATGTATATACCGGATGTTTTTTTTACCGTCTCGATTTTTACAGGATGTACTACCCATGAATATAAACAACTTTCACTATGGGAGCAACTCTGAAATCACGAAAAAAAATCTGCTATTTATACAAAAGTTCAATACCTACTTGACCAAAATGTATGAAACAACTGATATTTTTTTCATGATCTCAGAGTTGCTCCCATAGTGAGTTGTTTAAATTCATGGGTAGAAAACCCTGTAAAAATTTCGAGACGGTAAAAAAATCACCCAGTATAGTAAAACCATATTATACATATATATGGTACTACTAAGAACCCAGACACAAACATACATAGTTGCATATTGATTATGTATGTATAAAAGGAGAAACTGATTGACTGACATATCAAGGCAGAGTCGAAACTACTGGGCCTAGGAACTTTTACACACAGCTTCCTTTTATAATTTAGGGGAGCACTAAAAAGGGGTTTTTGAAAATTCCACCTTCAAGGGGGCGAAAAGGGGGGGATTTCGTTTGTATGATTTTTTTATTCCTTGAGTAATTAACAGTGATTGGAGTAGGTAGATTGATTTTACATACTCGCATCATGAATAGTCATGGAAATCATAACATGGATAAGCCTTTTTTCCGGGATTTCATTTTGGTATTTATGGGATTGAATCAAATATTGTTAAAGTAAGGATTTTTAAACTACTACATTAGAGATTTATAGAATGCGATAGATTAAACATCACTACATAGTATAAAACAAAGTCGCTTTCTGTCCCTATATCCCTATGTATGCTTAAATCTTTAAAACTACGCAACGGATTTTTATGCGGTTTTTTTTAATAGATAGAGTGATTGAAGAGGCAGGTTTATATGTATAATAACCCGGTTTATACCCGTGCGAAGCCGGGGCGGGTCGCTAGTTTAAAATATATTATTATATTGTTTTTATAGTATACCTATCCTTTTCTTGGAGTCCGATCACCTATATACTATTAAAAAGACAGCAAAAGGGTTAAACATTTCTTATTCATATTGATATATTCTTTATTCTACACATTACAACATCCGAAATTCCTTATAAAAAATCTTAATTATTTCAAAATCCTGGAATCCTGGAGTCATATCCATACTAATATATACGTGCCAGTTCATTGACCCCAAATCAATCTACCTACTCCGATCACTGGTAATAATTTAATATCTGGATGACCCAGCTTTATACGTTTTTTTTTTTGGTAGTTTTCTACAAATGAAACCTAGCTAGATCGATTTATCGGCCCCAAAACCCCTTACATACTAAATTTAATGATATATTATATTTTTCAAGACGGTGGTTGTTAGTAGTACAGTAGATAGAAAGAAATGGAAGGTGAGTAAGGAGGTCTTGGACCTGCAGTGGAACAATATGGCTTAAAATAAAAATAATTTATATTGTGAACAATGAAGGAATTAACAATATTTGTTTGCTTGCATTTAGACAACATGACAAAGCATTATTTTAAAAGGAAAACCAGCAAAGCAAGTAGTGGAGTCTTTGAACTTAGAATTACAGTGACTATGGGTAATTCTTTCAAATCTAGATCTATGATAGCAGTGGTTTATGGATGATGTTTTTTTTTCTTTTTTTGAGTCTTGCACTAAAATGATCATGGATGATGATAATGTTATTGAATCATTTGTGAATTTAATGAAGTAGTAAATTTTGTTTGTTTCATGAATACAACATTTAACAGTTCTCGTTGTGTAAGTAACTATAAAATATTTTATAGCTTTTACTAAGCAATGGAAAGCAGGTGCCTATTTGATTGATATTTATACAAAACACAAATAAAGAACATTCCGTGAGTTGATGTCTAAGCGAGTTCATAATTTCGTATTAAAAAATAATGAATCTCATTTATCAATACAGACCATTGTCTGAAAGATTTTAGTAAATATTTACATTTGTTCGCACGGAACAATGGGGAATGCGCAGATTTGTGAAACCCCTGATGGATTACAACGAACTAAAAAATTATGCTACGGTTTCGCATGATTAGAAAAACTAACCAATCTCACGATGCTGTGCAATTGATTATGTACAGCCACAACAAAAGAAACGAATGATTACATACCTTCACTTTCTCGAAATGTGTTAAATCATGCAATCGTCACAACCAAGGTACCGCTGTGAAGCGCACAATAACACACCAACTGCTCAAAATTCAATAATATCAACAGTTCACAAATGCACTTTCATCACAAAATTTTCACGGCAGAAAAATTTCATGACCATTGGCACCAATCCACGAAAATTTTTGACATTTCATCACAGTCCGATGAATACACAGCAATGAATTGACAAAACAAAGACAACTATCTAATGTTTTGCACCAAATTAATCACTTTATAATGAATATATTTATAATTACACAGTGATGATTAGAAATATGATTGAGCCTTTTTCTAAACAATAAAAATAAAAATACGCGAATCAATCGACGGATGCCCGAACGAGCGAGATCCGAATTCCGATTGCGATTGTGCTAGACTGCTAGTGCAACAATAACCGGTGTTAACCGTCAAGTTTAACATATCGGTTTTTTGACTTTCCGGATTGATTTCTTACAGCAAATACAGCAATTTATAGCTTTAACACACCAAAATGCATGTACCCAACATAAGTTTATTACAATAAAATGGATTTATTACATTAGCATAAGCTTTGTTCTGGGCCACACGTCGTGGGGTATTACTGATTTGATTCTCGACATAACTTACCAATTTCTATTGGCTAACAGTGGAATGCCTTTAACTGTGCGTTTGCACTGGCGAAACATTCACAATAAAACATATTGAAATCTCATTTTCTTTCAATTTTCCATAAAATGTTTGACAGAAACTAGAGATTTCAACATGTTATGTCGTGAATATTTCGCCAGTGCAAACGCACGGTTAGACCGGCCACATACAAATACGTGAATTCCGAAACGGAATAACGTTTCGGAATTAGGGTAGGGTTATCCGAAGTCCGAAGAGAGGGGGAGAAGTCGACAATGCTCCGGTAACTTGCTCTATTTCTGGGAGAGCCACCAGCAGTCCCAAGGTGGTATCGGGTTTACCGTCCATAAGTCCCTTGCGAGTACAGTAGAAGGCATGAGTCGTGATGATCGAAGGAGAAAATCGAGAGTGTGTCGACCAGGGTGGCGTACCTTATACTCAGAATGTCCACAAGGTGGAACAATGACCTTGTGAAGGCCGCAGGAATCCGCTGGATGCGGGAAGCACAGAATCAGTCGTAGTGGCGGTGCTTGAGCTCCCTTAAGCACTGCCACTTCGACCGATTCTGTGCTTCCCGCCTATGTCCAGCAGTGGACGTCTTTCAGCTAAAGTGATGATGATGTGACTTACAACCTTATGATCATAAAAGCTTATTTACATATTTTTTTTGCTTTATGGTTAAAAACAAAAATAGATATGTGCGTAAAAATATTCAAGTATCAAACACGTTTTTCCATAGTTGTTCTGGGGATAACCGACGTATTTTTTTAAAATTTGCCGCTATTTTTCACTCAGCTTTCAATAGACAGACTCTAGGCACTACTCACCACCACAGAGCACTTTATAATATGTGAAGCTCGTTGTAGTTGTCTGTAGGCGTTGTAGGTCACTTTAATACCTCGCATTAGTTTCTTTCCCAACCCTACCGCAGTTTAACATAAAGGATCCTACAAACAGGCGCGACACAAAGGCACCGCTCATCGCGCGACGAGCGGTGTCTTTGTGTCACGTCGCGTGTCGCGCCTGTTTGAAGGAGCCTTAACGAAGCGAAGCAGCGGGCTGCGAAAACAGGTGTACTGGGTGTACAGACGCCAGCACATCAAGCTACCCGCTGGCGTCTGTACTTAAATGATTTTTGAAAATGGTTAGTGAACTTCTTCCTTTTACTTTTACCTGTTTGATGTTTTAGAAAATTTGGTTACATCGAAAGGTTTATTAAAGTATTAGGTATCTCATGGGAAAGCAATGAAGGCCATTCAATTTAGAGTTTAGAGAAAAGTGATATTTAGTGACATAATCGTTTTTTCTTTCCAAATAACATAAAAGTTGGGTTTTCTCGATTCCCATGAATTTTCCCCCAGGCTTTATGGGGTGCTTTGTTGCAAATGGGTCACACTATCACGTCCTGGAAGGAATACGTCAAATTACCAGTTATCCTGTATACATGTATAACGAAAACTATCAAGAACAGCGGAAAATATATGGGGTATTTTCGGATAACCCAGGGCATGAGAAAACTATTTTCTTTAATGAATAATCCGTTTGGACCAGCCTGTATTATTAGGAATCACTGTTTTGATAAGTTGGGTTACCACTGGGCCGCTGATTCCTACTCTGTGGCGGATTCACACCATCTGCGAGTCACCCTCGTTACAAAATAACGACTTGAATAAAAAAGAAACACTTGGCAAACAAATACTTAAATCATTTTTAATCAACATAATATTACCTACAAAAATCTTTTGCGTATATTTAAATACCTACCATTCAAATTCATATAAATTTAAAATATTTTAAAAAGTGCTAATTAAGACTTAGGAGGAGTTGAAAAACCCAAAGGAGGGTACTTATTTAACATCTCCGCTATTGCTGAAGGATAAAAAGCCATGAATTTGAATCTTTCTCCCATCTTCGCAGGATCAACAAGCATTTCATAGGCCTTCTTTATTTTTTCTCGGTCTTCATCCGACTTTGCATTATCCATGAGTACCTGGAAATATGGAACCATTAGCTAATTTTTCATGAAAACTATTTTGGCATACTTATTTTTTTGTCAAGTGCGAGTTGTCCCAAAAAATGAGTAAAATTTACAAAAAAAAAATTGCTGAAGTCTGTAGAAATTGGTATGCCAAGATTTGATATTATGTAGGTGTAGCATATTCAGTACCCATTTTGCGCAGGAATTTGTGCAGATAATAGAAGGGTATAGTGTAATTGTTTTTTTTTCCAAGATCTCGATTGTTTCTCACCTTAAGCCTAACTTCAGCTTGACATCTCTCTAGGAATTCTTTCTGCTTGACAGGGCCCATGACCAAGGCATAGTTCTCAGAAGTTGGAGTCTTAGACGCTGCGACCCTTAGTTGCGAGAAGTCCACATCAGCTGTCAGATCGCACTGGCCAGGATTTTCTAGAGGATTCACCACTTTGTGCTTGTGGAAAGCCTGTAAATTATATATTTTTTTTAAATGTTGTTTTTTTGTTTCTTTAATAAAATAAAAAATCAGAGGAAGAGAAACGAGAGTGATAAAGAGAAACTATGAAAATAGGGTGAAACAAAGAATCACAAATCAAAATTTTAATATGAAAGCCAAATTATTTATTTTAAACCTTAAATTTTATTACTTACCCTAAAAGTATCCCCCTTTTCGCCTTCATGTCCATAATCCGCAATGAGGGCTATACCACCATACTTATCCACCCTCGTGGACAGTTGCCTTGCAAGACCCAGACTTCGGGCACTGATCTCAAGCTCCGTTCTGTCACCAGAATCTAACGGTGGCCTAATGAGGGACTTGGAAGAGGTGGTCTCTTCTGCGGTTATTCTGTAGTAAAGTTTATCTTGTCCATCTAAGTCTATTAGGAGTTCTCGCCAGCCTTTGTCAGTTTTCTGGAAGGTGTTACAAAACAATTTAATAAAAAACGTGTGGCACTCTGGGACTGCCGCGGTAAAGCTATTGCATAGCATTTGTAACCTCCATACTTCCTATTTGTCAACGCTACACTTGGGATGATGACGTGATGACATAAAACAAAAATTACGTTCCCATGACAACATCACGTTGTCATGGGAACCGTCATTACATGGTAGGCGGAGTGGGGGTGTTAGGTTTTTTTCGTTACGGAATTTCTTGATTCGGTCGCCGCGCTCAAAGCCCGCGATAAAAGCTATGCAATAGCTTAAAAAAAATACACAAATATTTAATTTTATATTCCCATTGAATATATTGACAAATGTGTACTTCAAGAATAAAATGAGTGTGCTTGAATATTATATGCTTTTGTTTGGTTTAATATTAATATAAAATACTGTACAATATTTTTACTTCAAAATGTAATTATATTCTAAAAGTAATTGTAACTTACTTCAAACTTATGTATTGGCATTACATCAAAGAACTCATGTGCAATATACCAAGAAAAGTTATTGGGCACTTTCTTCAGGTCATTGTACCAGTACACCTTGATCCCACTCACTGTTTCACCCTAGAAATTATATAATTTAAAATTATATGAACACATGTAATGGTCTATATGACATTGGCCAGTGTCTGATCATAGCAGATTTTAGGTGTTATCATAACAAACTGCCACAATAGATGCTCAAAAAGCATAAGTGCAGAGGCTTTGATGTCAGTTAATATGTTTATTAGTGGTGACCCAGAACTAGACTGTGGGCACAGCAAAAGAAAGACTGGGTTGTACAGACGCCAGCACATCAAGCTACTACAATCTGTCAAATTTATTTAATAGATTTTCAACTTTATCGCTGAAGTTTAAGGTTCAAAGTGGATTGGGAAAATTTGACAGTTTCGGGTAGCATGATGTGCTGGCGTCTGTACCTCAGTCCGAATATTTTTCTTTACACACGGTAACATATTTTGTGTTAAAACTTGTTACAGAGGTTTTATGTGCGGTTTTTTTAAATAAGAGATTCACGTGAGGCGTTTAGCGGGGCGAGGGGGTCGAGCCGAATGTCAACCAACGTCACGTGGGGGATAAAGGGGGGTGTCGGTAAATATTACGTAATATTTTTTCCGCAAGGAACAGTGTAATATTGCGAGAAAACTGGGTTAAATTAAGTATAACGTAAATCTCGTGAGATTAGGGGAGGGGGAGGGGGTCAAATCTCAGGGGGTGGGTCGAAAAATCACCTTACGTAATTAATGAACGACCCCTGACACACAACACAGATTAAAAGAGTCGTCATCATCATCATCTCCTGTCCATATCCCAATTTATTTGTGGTTGGTGCAACACTTTAAACCACGATTATACTCAACTGCCAAACTATATGCCGAATGTAAGGTTATGACTGTGAGACAATTATATATTTTAAAAACAGTACTTCGAAGGCATTCGCTACTACCGCTGGACGATAAAACCAATAAAAAGCGCTCCGGTGCAGTTGTTTGCCCAGGAGTACCTTGCAGAACAGCTTCCGCTAGTAGACAATTTGACGCAGTAAGCTCGAGACTCTATAATACGGTCAACAAAACCATCAACATTTATAGCTTAACTAAACGAGAGGTTAAACAGAAACTAAGTAATTGGTTGCAAACTTTAGATTATGCTCAGACTGAGATGCTTTTAACAATAAAAAAGTAAAACAAATTTTTTGTCGATGTGAAGGTATATGTTTATTTATTTCTATTTTTATTTTAAATTTGTAGTTTTAGATAATGTAGATACTGTAATAGAACTTTTTTTTATTTTTTATTTTTTTTTTAAATTTAATTTCTCATGTATGTTTCCAAATTTTAATTTTTAGTTTAATTTATTTACTATTAAATGTTGGAAGTCAATTCGTAGGCTACAAGGTTGTGTCTATATAAGTCCTGTGTAGAACCACTAACTCCCAAAATACAAGCCTGACTTAGTTTGGGAGTTGGTATATCATTAATACTTGCTGCTGTACAACCATCAAACACCTTAAAAATTGTACTTCATAGATTAAGTTTTTGTTGTACTTTGAGAGTGAAATAAATTTATTATTTATTTATTTATTTTATTATTATTTAACATGTCTTTTTCTTCCATACTTCTCTATTAGCTGTCATCTCGGCAGTCACCCTCTTTCTAGCCATATCATCTATCACACAGTCCATTTATCATTTCTTTGGTCTTCCGCTACTCTTATAGCCATCCACATTCATATTTAACAATAACTAAAATACAAAGAAAAGATTTAATTTTCTACCCACAAAGTACAAAATCCGACGGCCTGCTACTCTGAGCTGCCGTCTCAACGTGACACTGGCAGAATAGTCGACACCGGCTCAATTGCCGAAAAAGGAAAAAAAAAGATTTAATTTTTTGTATGTTTGTTTAATAGACTCAAAAACTACTGGACCAATTTAAAAATTCTTTCACTTTTAGAATGCTATTTTATCACTGAGTAACAATCAATCTGCCTAGCCTTTTCCCAACTATGTTGGGGTTGGCTTCCAGTCTAACCGGATGTAGCTGAATACTAGTATTTTACATGGGGGAACTACCTATCGGACCTCCACAACCCAGTAACTAGGTAATACGATACCCCTTGGTAAAACTGGTTGACAGACTGGCTTTTGACGACCTGTAACGATTGTCAAAGATCCACAAATGACAGCCAGGACCAACGGCTTAACGTGCTTTCCGAGGTACGGAGGAGTCTCGGTGTGTAAAGATGGTCACCAATACACGGACCAAACCCGGCAAGCGTAGCTTAACCTGTTGGATTGCCCTTCGCGGCTGTTGGCTACGACTTGGCTACGAGCTCCTTAAATTATCACTGAGTAACATAGGCTATAATTTATAAAGATGTCATATGGGCAAAGCCGCTGGCGGAAGTTAGTGTTAAATACAATAAAATAATGACAGTAGAATTATACTTACTTCATAGTTATGTGGCTTTGAAATATCAACTTCTCTATGAGATATACACAGTCTGTTAGCTTGAACTGATTGCATTGTTGAAGAGATTTCCACTAAGTGAAGGCTTAGGTCTGGAGCTTTGTAGCCTAGACGATTGAGCACCTAGAAACAAATTTCAATAACAAATTTTAATAAATTAACATAACATCACACCTGTAATCCTGAAGGGTTAGGCAGAGGTGTACCTATAGTACACCCACATTTCGACAGTTACGTTAAGTCCCATGTAAAAGGGGGCGAGAACTTTTGCCATCTACCAGACACAAATCCAGACTCCGGGCTGCTGCTAAGAAATTCCTGATGAAATGACTCTTAACTTAGTTAACTTTGTTGAATTAACGGAGTTCGAAAAGTGTTTCATAATCAATTAAGACAGCAGTCTGTACAATAAACGATTTTTAAAATCATCATACTAAATAGGTACTAATCAATAGTGCTTCAGGAATAAATAAAAATGGTTTAAGTACTTACTCTTAAAATATCTAACAACAATGTTGCTTTACCAGGCCCAAGTTCGACGATCTGTAGAGGTTTCCCAGGGCCCATCTTCTGAGTCTCAGCATAGAACCAAACCCCTAATATTTCCCCAAACAGTTGACTAATTTCAGGCGACGTAACAAAATCACCACCCTCACCAATTACTTCCTTTTTCATATAATATCCTTCAGTTGGGTTAGTAACAACAATATGCATGTATTCAGCCACAGTTATAGGACCGTTAAGTCTTATTTTTTCTTTAATTATTTCCAGTATGCTGGGAGCCGCACCCGGCGCAGGCATTTTCAAAGTTTTTGGGTCTGGACGTTTAACCACTTTGAAAGCATACCCCCTGGATAATGTTTGTTGTATCAGGAGTTTGTTACACATCCTGAATATGTGTCGGGAATTCATTTTACCGAAACAATTAAAATAATGTTTACGACGAAGAAGAGGTTAAAATTGTTTTGACATTTTTATCTTCATCATGACTGACAGCTCCACAGCTGATTTTGTCTTTGCTTCAAAAGCAGAACTTTTGGCCACACTGAAAGTATTGTGACAATTTTATTTTTTAAATGGTGGAATAAAATAATAAATTGTTTTGCTATATTATACAAGTATGACGTGACAAATACAACAACTTCAAACGTGGAAACAAGATTATCGGAAAGCATCGGTTTTTCTGTTATGAATGAGATATTGGGATACGTTCAAAATACATTGATAGAAAATAATAGGGGATAGTTTCTTTAATTATTTTATTTCAAAAATACTTTGAGCAGAGCGTAGGAGAACTTCTTTTAGCAAGTTCTCTCTTGAAAGAAAATAAATGCATTGCATGCTTTTTTTTTCTCTCTGCAGTAGTCCGAGCTCCGAGAGTAGTGTAGTGATACTGAGGCCGCATTCCGTGTTACGTTAAAAGTGATAATATCGCAAATCCGACCAAAGTCCAAAGTCACAATTTTTACTCAATAACCCTTATATTTTGTGACTATTAAATTTGGTCGGATACGCGATATAATCACTTTTGGCGTAACTCGGAATGCGGCCTGAGTCATACGAAGTGAAATGTCAATGTCAAAGATAAATAATGTCAATTTAGCGCAATTCTGCGCAATGCGCCTGTAATCGATAATTTTAAAGAAAATATTGGGTATTTTAATTATAAATCCACTTTCGTTTGAAAAATTTCAATTATTAATTAATGTGAAACGCTAATTCATAGTAAACTTTGAACCGTAAACATCATTATAAAAGAAAGGTTATGTTTTGGTGCACCACGTGAATCTTTAGCGACTATACCTTGGATTCTAGCCTTTCCTCTTTGCGAGAATCTATACGCAGATACTGAAGAAGATGGGTCAAATGGACGACGAGTTTTACTCTGGCGTTAACGACGCTAAGGCTAACAAAGAACCTGCAGAACGCAATGGCAGGATTATCGTGAGGAATATATCTTTCAAAGCAACCAACAAAGCTTTGAAAGAGCATTTTGAGAAGTATGGGACGGTGCAAGAAGTTAATTTGTTGAAAAAACCTGATGGGAAGCTGGTCGGGTGCGGATTTGTACATTTTGCTGATATAGCTATGGCTGAGAAAGCTATTGCTGCTACCAATAAGAAGCCATTTTTAGGTAAGATGTCGTTGTATGTCATTTTTATCTGTGTTGAAATATGTAAACTTCCCATGAAAAAACTTGAAGCTGGGTCGCCATAGGTGTGTATGTATTCCTTGTTCAAGAAACTTCAACAATAATTATGGGCAGTTATAATACATGGTATTAGGGCTATTGACACGAAAACTGTTACCATGAATTCAGTAGGTGATTCTAGATTTTTTTTCAACTTTTGTGTTGGTGTAAATCAGCTGGTCTGTACAGTTTGACCATGTAGGTATTGTAATTTTGTAAGAAACGGCAAATTTTAAAAAATAAATGACAAAAAATTTCAACATTGCTTGTGTCTAGAATTAGTAAAAGTTTGCGCATCAATGTCCCTGTCCCTGACACCCTGTATAACTTCTTTTCTTTACACATGGACACTTGTTGTCCATCACTGAACTTCACAAGAGAACAGCACATATTTGTCCTTATAATCTTCCATCATAGTATTTAAAACAAAACATATTTCAGGTAAAACCCATATTACATAAAATATAATATCACAATTACTATATAGAATAGATTAGAATCAAATAATATCGATACTGGAAATTTCAATTGTCATAAAGAACATTGTATTCCCTGTCCTTTACGACATTTGAAATTTCCAGTGACAATATGTCCATACAATTCAAAAGATATGAGTAGGTACCTTCGGGGTAACGCATATCTAACCACTTGAAACCGACATCCTGTGTACACAACCTTTTTTTTTCATAGGTAAGCAATACTATGGCTGCTGAGCCCTGCAAGCAAGAATAGTCCTTACAGTGTACAGATATGCGTTTCTTCGATAGTACAACTAAATTCAACCAATCCAATCAGTTTTATATTATATGTTAGAGGGTTTGACTTCCGCATTTAGTCCTTCAGCGCACTGAGCATGACCACAATTGAAACAGGTTTTGTCAATGGAAGAATAGACAAATGACAGATATACAATCACAATCTGTCATTTTATCTATTCTTCCATCAATAAAACCTGTAGAAAACCCATTATGTATGTCCCAACCCAAACAGTTTATGTGCTCCTAATAAATTACAGTTTTAATTGTTATCTTTCAGAGCGCCCTATCCATGTGGCTTTCGCCGTATCTAAGAAAGCATATGTACAGAATTTGGAAAACAAAAATGCAAGACAAAGGTTTGATAGTGCCAACTCTGAAGATGACCAGAAACCTTTTAAGAGTAAGTTATTTATTGCTAAGGTTTTGAAGTGAAAACTTCTTTAGGTGCGTTGGGCATTTTTGAGATGAGAAAAAACAATTGAACTCGCGACACTTACCGTTACCGACACCTCATTAAAAGTATTTCCTGCACAATAAAATTGTTAAAGTTTTCAGTTCTGTTGGCACTCCCGGAGTGCCACTGATTTTTTTAAAAATATTTATTGTGAATGTGCCTCTTTTATAAATAAAGATTATGGACATTTATAAAATATCCAAAGGAAGGTGTTCGAGGAGCCAAAGCCAACTCACACTCGTTAGACAATTAAATGAGGCACCAACCAATGATTAACCCTGTATTCACTATGTATTGTTATTTTGATAATGCTTATTAATGTAACACATTTCATTAGTACAGCCGACAGACGATAGTAGTGTTGGCTGTAAGGAGGGTGTAATTGTAATTTGTAAACTGGAAACATATTATTTGGATATTAAATTACCCAGAAAGTAGCAATATCATTGGCCTTTGGTTTTTCAAAACTGACCAACCCACTTTTCCTGAGTATCTAGCTTTACTCTAGTGTCTTGTGCCTACCAATACAGCTGCGGATTTAAGGGGGGGGTCGCCACCCCCCCCCTTAAATAATAATCGATAGATTACAAAGTAACGGTTGTCACAATCTTGCAGTATATTTATTTATAACTAAGATAGATAAGTTGTGGTTATCCTTGAAAAAGGGGCACATTCTTTTTAAGAGGTTTTACGACTTGAAAAATCTGCCCCCTCCCTCAGAGAAAAACATTTGCCCCCATTGCAAACACGTTGATCCGCGCCTCTACCAATATAACTTTAGATCCACATGTTCTGCAGCATAAAAACAATTACTACTACACAATTATTAAATAAAATGTAACATACTGCAACCTTATTATTTCGCAGAAGAGAAACCAGAAAGCACGGAGAAGCAGACGGAGGAAAAACAAAAGAAAGAGAGAGTGAACCGCAATGCTCGTCTTATAATCCGTAATGTGTCATTCAAAGCCACTGAAGAAACACTAAAAGAACATTTTGCGTCTTATGGCGATATATTAGAGGTGAAATTGCTAAAGAAGCCAGATGGAAAACTTGTGGGATGTGCTTTTGTACATTTTAAAAATGTGCCAATGGCTAAAAAGGCTTTGCTGAACACTAATATGAAGCCATTCTTAGGTAAGTGTTTTGATGTAAAAATGTTCTTCAAAGTTACTGTATAGGCAGAATTATTTAATTTAATTTTCTTTCTTAAATAACAGGTAATTTCCAGTAGTGATGGACTGCTAAGATTTTTTTTTTTATGTGTAATATTTTTCCTTTCGCATTCCTGCAATCAAAATCAAAATCTAAAAAATTTAAATAATCAAATCTGTGGGAATGATTTCGTGAAAAGGGACGGAAGTGTGTTACAGGAAGCCAAGGCAGCGCGCGCTATTGATTTAACCAATGAGCGCGCGCGGTGCGACATTTGGCCGTCTGAAACGACCTTGAGGCCTTGACCCTTTTTACGAACCCCCTTTAATGTTGCTTATTACCAAGGTGAGATGACAGATGTTACACATCATACGCGGCTACTGTTAAGCTCGCTCGTTATTGTTTTCCTCATGTTTACTTCAAATAAACGACATTTCTTTCTTTCTATTAAAAGTGGCAAACATGCTTTCCTGCTTCGTCTGATTATGAAGACTATGCCAAATTCCAACTAAAATATAACACTATTTATTCAACAAAAAAAAACATCTGAAGATCAAACACAGCTAATCAAAATGGATCAAACATTTTTTCAGGAGATATCTCTTCAGTTCGATCCATTCAGTAACTGGCAAAGTTAGCTGATTTTATTTAATTTTTAATCTATTTATTTTGAGGGTTCTGTGTACTCTGCACACTGTCCTTCAAGATACAGGATTTTCCTAGTTTGAAGGGCAGGGGTCTTTAGTCTTACTCATTGTAATAGCCATACCCATCCCATAATTTAAACTACACTGATGTTACCTAGGCTAAGTTTTTGGTAAATAAAATGATTACTTACTTACTGCTACGAATACAGGTTAACTTTAAGTACATTGCGTTTTAAAATTATAGAAAACTAGCTTCTGCCCAGGACTTCGTCCGCCAGCCTATAACCTTCCTCAAGAATTGGGCTATCCAATGCAAAAAGATTTTTTTAAATTCGACTGATAGTTCCGGAGATTACCCCCTAAAGACAAACTCACAAACAAACTAATTTTACCTCTTTATAATATTTATTTATTAAAGTGAAACTTTTATTACATCGTCTCAAACTTTTTCGTCTGTGTGTTGCATGTCGCGTGACGGTCGGCCGCGGAGTAGGGATAAAGTGAAAGGCGCTCGTCAGAGCAGCCAAGGCCAATATGGCGGCGTCTATAGAAGTTTCACTTTTACCGTGGTTTCATAAAACCACACAATCCTTTTTTTATAGTATAGATCTAGATTATCTTAGATTCAATATTTTTTTACAAACAACAATTGTCCCAAATGTCGTTCACCTGCACCCTTGACGACTTGTACAACGCTTCTGACCCCACAATAAAACTGGCCATCTACGGGGCCCAAAAAGTATAAACAATGTAGATGTACTGTCAAAATGAAAAAGAAAACAAACCACAAACAGTTGTACAATTTAATTTGCCCCCTGCTTGGACTCAAGCCTCCTTTTTACGATTGTTATCAAGTTCAAAATTATAATTTTTCTTTCAGGTCGTCCAATATCAGTGGATTGGGCAGTAGCCAAGAACAAGTACATGCAACACGTGGTCAACCAACAGATGGAGATGGAAGAGAATATCAAGAAGGAAGAGTCGGACAGCGATGATGATGACAAGCCTCCATTGAACGTGACCAGTGAAGATGTTAAGGATGAGGTTAAGAGTGAGAGTGAGTATTTACTTTTTTTCTTGCCACTTATGGGGGATGCGCTAAGGTAGCCCGCGAAATTCAAATTTTCTTTCGTTTTTTTGCATTTTGTTGGTCAGTGTCAGGTTTTATGTTGATTAAAATATGATTCGCGGTCGTAACAAATATGGCTTTACTCAATTATAATCATTACAATCAGCAATACAACTCCATAAGTTAGCATAACTGTCACATGTCTTGGGCCGCATTCCGAGTTACGATAAAAGTGATAATATCGCGAATCCGACCAAATTTAATAGTCACAAAATATAAGGGTTATTGAGTAATAATTGTGACTGGACTTTGGTCGGATTCGCGATATTATCACTTTTGGCATAGTATAAAGAGAGGAAGTAGGTTATCTTCATAGAAACGCACCGCGCGCGGCTTGTATGTGTGCGCGGCTTGTATCTATGCGTCGCCGCACGCACACTTAACAAAATCAAGCCCGTTTATGAGTGCGCCAGTCGGGGCTAACGCCGCACAAAGTTTCCGCGACGCGGCTGTTCGGCACTGCTAAATGTATGAAAAATGAGTGATAATCGCAGGAGAAATTATTGCTGTGCGTTTGGGTGTCTAAATAATTCATCGATTCCAGAGTTGTCTCTGTTCAGATTACCTACTGAACAGAAAAGGTAATTAAGTCACTTATTCTAGCATATAATTTTTACTTGATGATGAGATACCTACTTATTTTTTGTTGTATTAGTTATCTATCAGACAGACGAAGTAGGCAGGCCTACTTTCTCACTAAAATGTATTAGGTACCTACATTTGATCTGTCAATTGACATGCCGCTAATGCTTTGTTTACGTTTACCTAGTCATGCCGATTTCTCAGTAATGTAGGTATAGTAAAGTAAGTACTTACAGTTATAAAATCGTAATTTCAAATATTTGGCGAATTGTGAATCAGATAAATAGAGCTGTTCGAATCGTAACCATTCGTAACAACAGAACAAAAATTGATTATAGTCCAAGAGACGGGCGTTATTTTTTTAGGTTGTCATACGATGTTTTTTTAATATAATATTTTAGTCACTTTATTCAACTTTTTATGATATATACCTAATGTATATTAAATGTGCTTTCCATTTCAGACGCCTTCAGTGGCTGCGCTTAATTGACATTTAAGATTCGGAAAGCATGGGCCCCTGCCCATGCTTTTCGAAATTATATTTGCAAAAGTTATTTATAAGGATGAAATGCCTTGTTATTAAACTTTAATGTGTAATATATCCGATATTACACATTAAAGTTTAATAACAAGGCATTTCGTAATAGTCGAAACCGAAGAAAGTATTTTTCTGTAGCTAATTTGTAATTTTGTTATAAATGTGTGATTCAATATGTGTTTGTATTATTTTATGTTTGCTTTAATAAAAAAAAATGTCCTTTATTTGCAAAAATACTACATTATGCCTAGTAAAAAAAAAAAAAAACTGACTAGTAAAATAATTTACTAACCAAATAATTTAAACACAAGCTCTTAGTCTATAAATACAAGGCGTTTTTTTTTGGTCAGTTGCAAGCACGAAACCACAGCTTTTATTCATAAAACTGAACAACTTTCCCCAAGAAACATGGGTTGAAATATGAAAAAAAAATTGGACTTCCCATAGTACCTAAATCGATCACGTGATCAGCAAGTTTTGTATGAGGAAGTCCTAATTTTTTTTGGGGTGTCTATGGATAGATCTTTAAAAATGACATTGAGGTTTCCGAAACCATTTTTGCTCAAAGTCAATCGTTTGAAAGATAAACTCTTCCGAAGTGGTAAAATGTGTGTCGTCGTCCCCCTCTAACTTTTAAAGTAAGAGAGTAAAAAATTTAATAAAAATATATGCTGTAGATGTCAAAAAACACTTTCAACGAAAATTGGTTTGAAGGAGATATAGTTAGCAGTTTATGAGATATAGCACTTTTTCAAAAACCGCAAATATAACTTTGCCATTCATACAAACAGGTAAAACCGACCTCACAAACCCTGAACCCAGACAACACATAAGTAAAAAATAGAACTTCCTGGCCCTTGCCAATTTCTAGGCACTGAATTAAAATTTAGCTAAAAGTGACAACCCTGAGACAGGCAAGTATGGTAGGCAATTATATCGCGGATTGGGCCTGAGATAGCCTACTTGAACTCTTTATACTATGCTTTTGGCGTAACTCGGAATGCGGCCTCTTGACATTTGACAGTTATGCTAACTTATGGATGTTACGGTCGCGAATCATATTATAATCAACATAAAACCTGACACTGACCTACAAAATGCAAAACTAAACAAAATTTGAATTTCACACATTTGAATTTCTACATTGTATTAAGAAAAAAACAAAACAGTGGACAAAGCATGTATCAATGTATTCTGCCCATCTCAATGGTAAAAAGGCTTAAGTTTTAAGTCTGTAAATATTGGGTAAAGTACTTCATAGGTCAGGATAAATATCAACACATCCTCAGACCTAATAAGAAACCAAAACAATGCTCAACTGTCAACAGTGACGTGAACCCGGTTTCGTAAACATGGGTGCACTAAGGCTGCATTCCGTGTTAAGTTAAAAGTGATAATATCGCGAATCCGACCAAAGTTCAAAGTCACAATTATTACTCAATAACCCTTATATTTTGTGACTATTAAATTTGGTCGGAAACACGATATAATCACTTTTAGCGTAACTCGGAATGCGGCCTTAGTGAGGTGTAGTTTGATTGTAAATGTGTGCATGTGAGCGTTTATGCACAGAGCTGAGGTGTAGTTCAGGCATACTTCACAGTATTGTTTGCAGGGCTATGTCTTGGTTTTAATTTGGTCTGAGAACACATTTTATAGATGCAAAGAAACCATTGTTTCACAAACAGATAACCATTTTTATAGCATTTGTTTACGGTATACTTCGAATTCGCACAAAGCCTCTTGTGTTGATCGACTTTTTGGTTATCCGGAAACATTGACGAAACTAAACAAAATTCCACCACAAATTGGCTCTTTTTGCTTATTAACTATTTAAAAGTATTATTTTTCAAGGTGATTCAGATGCAGAGTCGGATGAAAAGGGGAGTGATTCAGAAAGTGATGATGATGGTGAAGATGATGATGATAAAGCTGATGTCAAAAATGGATCAGATGAAGATGATGAGGAGGAGGACAGTGATGAAGAAGATGGTGATGATGATGAAGACGATGATGAAGTGGATGAGGATGAACCAGAGGATGAAGTGAAACCGGAGTATCAACGGTTAGTTTTAAGTCTTAATGAGAAGTGTAATTAGAATGTTTTACATAAAGATCCTAAGAAATCTCTGAAATGCTTCAATGTTGCTTGTATAATATAACAAGATTAAACAACGACTTCAAAGTACTTACAATAAGGCATGTGCAACCCTTATGAAAATGCGCTTTATAACTGAGGTATTGCATTATGCATAATTCAATTCTGAATAGTTCATAGAATTTTACATCAGTACAGTTAATGAGGTTTAAAATAATTACAGTCTGATTATTTTCTTAATATCCCTCGGGAATCATCGCATTTCCGAATACAAACGAATGCTAATTTCCATGTCCATCAATTATTAGATTTATCGCGTATAATAATTTGAATTCAGAACTAAGTACTTTATTGTTGTTTTGTTTTGATTTCCGTGTGAACTATAAAGAGCTGTGAAACTATTTTCGTGCCTGCGACTTCAACAGCTTTCCTCACATTTTTTAAATAAATTACATTAATTTAAAAAAGTATTAACAACTCCATATACTTCCAAGTCGAGCGTCCAGTCTGCACCAAGTGCAAAGGGCAACTGATAGAAATCCGACGACTGACGAAACACGAAGTTTGCCGAGGGACATTAAGAAAATAGTTATACTATACACATATTTTTATGAAAACACCGTGTATACCCTTGAAACGTACAGTTGCGGAATGCAATTGTACTTTACATTATGAATGCAAGCAATGATTTGAAAATTATGTAACCTTTTTTTCAGCGGGTGTAGTCCTTAAAATATATTAAATATTTCTTAAAAGAAAACAGCATTTTCCATTTCTTTCCGTGTTTACATCTTAAAAATATATATTTATTAATTAATTTATATAAAGATATGTATTTCCAGCATAAAACTGAACGACGCAGAAGACGGGTGCACAGTGTTCATAAGGAACATTCCGTTCAGCGTGGACAACGATCAGCTGCGCCAGTTCGCGGAGACAGTGGGCGCCGTCAAGTACGCGCTCGTGTGCGTCGATCACATGACTGAGCACTCTAAAGGCTCTGGTTTCGTCAAGTTTGCTGTGAGTTTTCATATTTTGTTCCCGACTGCGTGATCTGTGAGTTTTTATATTTTGTATCCGACTGCGTGATCTGTGAGTTTTTATATTTTGTACCCGACTGCGTGATCTGTGAGTTTTCATATTTTGTACCCGACTGCGTGATCTGTGAGTTTTTATATTTTGTACCCGACTGCGTGATCTGTGAGTTATCATATTTTGTACCCGACTGGGTAATCTGTGAGTTATCATATTTTGTACCCGACTGCGTGATCTGTAAGTTTTCATATTTTGTACCCGACTGCGTAATCTGTGAATTTTTCATATTTTGTACCCGTCTGCGTGATCTGTGAGTTTTCATATTTTGTACCCGACTGCGTGATCTGTGAGTTTTCATATTTTGTACCCGACTGCGTGATCTGTGAGTTATCATATTTTGTACCCGATTGCGTGATCTGTGAGTTTTTATATTTTGTACCCGACTGCGTGATCTGTGAGTTATCATATTTTGTACCCGACTGCGTGATCTGTGAGTTTTTATATTTTGTACCCGACTGCGTGATCTGTGAGTTATCATATTTTGTACCCGACTGGGTAATCTGTGAGTTATCATATTTTGTACCCGACTGCGTGATCTGTAAGTTTTCATATTTTGTACGCGACTGCGTGATCTGTGAATTTTTCATATTTTGTTTCCGACTGCGTGATCTGTGAGTTTTCATATTTTGTACCCGACTGCGTGATCTGTGAGTTTTCATATTTTGTACCCGACTGCGTGATCTGTGAGTTTTCATATTTTGTACCCGACTGTGTGATCTGTGAGTTATATTTTGTACCCGACTGCGTGATATGTGAGTTATCATATTTTGTACCCGACTGCGTGATCTGTGAGTTATCATATTTTGTACCCGACTGCGTGATCTGTGTTTTCATATTTTGTACCCGACTGCGTGATCTGTGAGTTTTACATATTTTGTACCCGACTGCGCAACAGCAAAGACAGGGTTATGTTATTTATGCGTATCTTTGAGATTCTTTATAACCTCGAAGCATCCTAACGGCTGGATGAATTTCTATTAATGAGGTGTCAATCGACTCGTCTGGGTTTCCCGATAGTTTCGAGTTTAATTGTCACTAACGAGACAAATAGAATTTTTATTGTTATTGACTTCAAAAGGCAAATCGATAATTGAGCGGTAGGCTAAGTTTTTTTAAATGAAATCAAAATGGTGGATTTTAGACGTCAATAAATAATACGTCGTGAAAAAATAATTGTAATTTGACCATGTGTGGGATTAAAATAAAGAGCTTGAGGAGACGGGCTCAGAAAATATAAACACGAAAAGGTTGAAAAAAAAACACTTTTCAAGCAGTCTGATGCAGTTGGTGGCCTCAAATCTGAGATTGAAATACAAGGACGAGAAGGAGGTACTGCTGCTATGAGGCTTAATGTTTTACATTTTATGGTGAAATTGCCTCATAAGATCTTATAAGATTTGCATGGGCCCATTTTCTTAAATTTTGTAAATCAAAATAATCATAAAAATTGGTTCGGAACTGCCATAGAAATACAGGATATGTTGCCAAAATGTCGAATTTAGAATCATTGCTTTCAGTCAACTATCTCCCCTCTCCCCTTTTATGAAAACATTAACACTGCTTTAATTGATCCTGTCATGTTGTTTGCAGGACAAAGAACACGCAGAAACCTTCCTATCGTTACCAGCAGACCAGCTCAAGTTGGAAGGACAGACGCTGCAGGTGAAGCCGGCGCTCAAGAGAGAAAACCTGCAGAAAGGGAACACTAAGGAAGCTAAAGACAATAGGAACCTGTATCTGGTCAAGGAAGGAGGTATGTTATAATTAATATGTCTTGCATTGACTTGAATGTGGCTTGGCAGCTGTATGTCATGCTCACTCAGATGTTTCGCTGATGGTGGCGCATGTGTTGGATCATTTAGCTCCCTTCAAAATGGTTGAGCTGAATGATGCCAATCCATGCGTCATGTTCGTGAACGGGCGCCGTCCGCTGGGACTGGTCATCTCTTAGTTGCCATGGCTTATTTTTAATTTATGAATTGTCTTTTTTTATCTTTTTATTACGGACGCGTCTAACGAGCACGTCTTTCTACATTGTTCTCACATAAATGATGTAATTAATATTTTGGAACAATTTTTTATTTAAAAGGGTGTCCGTGGAGTTTCTTGCCCGTTCTTCTCCATAGGTACCTACTACGCTTTGGAATGGACAACTAGCTTCATATTTGACTGACCGATTCCTTGACAGTTAAAAAGTGCCTGTAAATGGTTTAATTTAAATAAATGCTTTAGAGTTTGAATTTAGTTTTAGGATATACTACAATTCGAAAGACAGATTACAGTCTTCACGTGTCTCGAAGGTTAGCCTTTCGGCAATTCATTTGCAGCGGTAACAACTTATCAAGTTGTTTGGCCAGTTAGCGAAATTTTTAATATAAAAGTTAGCACGTTATTCGCCGTTATAGACCATTCATTATCTATGTCGCAGGATAATTGGAAAAATCTTGGGACATCTAAACCGTCAGCTTAACGAACTCCTGCCCTTCTTCTCTCTCCATCTCTCTCTCTCCCGGAGTCTCCATCCCTTCTCATAAAGGAGATAAATATCCTGAATGTATTTAACAATTGTTTTCTCCTTACTTTCCCCCGGATTCGGTTGACTTGTTGACAGATGTCACCCCGAAAATAATTCCAGCATTTGAAGTTACATTCGATCTGAAAGTTGCAATATACAAGGTGTACCAGAAAGGTGTGGTCAAATTTAAAGGAGTTGCACATACCATCAAACTGAACAACTTTCTCCTTTGGATCAACATCGTAATCGCGAAAAAATTATAGAGAAAGTTGTTCACTGAAAATTAGCGCTGTGCTGTGGGTTCCCCATAGCACAGCATCATGCTGAGTGGAAGCCTTTTTGTCACAGTCATATCGTGCAGCTGCCGACTATTTCTGTTTTATGCTGATGATTTCATATGTACTTAGATCTATTTTGTTTGTTTTCTGATTCTACTATTGTATGCACGTGTTTCTGTGACAAGTAAACAAATTTTTCTTTCTTTCAGTTTGATAGTCTATAAATAGACGCCATCCACGAAAACGCCCCCCACTCTTCTTCCTAATCACTTATATACTATGGATTAATAACATCAGCATATCAGAATGACATAAGTTATACTAGAGCCTTTTGTTGTGGGTAAAAGCGTATTAAAAATATGCTTACAGTTTGCTTAAAAATAGGTAGGGCAGAGCACACCTTTAAAGGAATTTTAAATTTAATTGAATAGACTGTTGAATTACGCAGTAGGTAGTGTCATCCACGAAGATGCACCGCACTCTTCCTAATCGCTTACAATTCAGTAATCGCGTTTAGGAAGAAAAGTAGGGCGCGTCTTCGTAGATGGCACTATCCTATCCATACTCATCTGCCTAGCCTTTTCCCAACTATGTTGGGGTCGGCTTCCAGTCTAACCGGATGCAGCTGAATACCAGTATTTTACATGGAGCGACTGCCTATCTGACCTCCACAACCTAGTTACTAGGTAACACGATACCCCTTGGTAAGACTGGTTGTCAGACTTTTTGGGCTTCTAACTACCCGTAACGACTGTCAAAGATCTACAAATGACAGCCGGGACCAACGGCTTAACGTGCTTTCCGAGGCACGGAGGGGACTTGGTATGTAAAGATGGTCACCCATCCACGGACCAACCGCGGCAAGCGTAGCTTAACCTGATCGATTGACCCGTGCAGCTGTTATTACTTAGCCACAAGCCCCTACCACTATCCTATCCATACTATACTCTTAAATTTGACCACACCTTTCTGGTACACCCTGTAGATGGGAAAAGCCTAACAAAATGAATTACGTTTACAGTGGTAGTAGCAGGTACGAAGGCAGCAGTCGGCGTGTCAGCCTCCGACATGGCCAAGCGACTGGCGCTAGAACGCAGCAAGACACAGATGTTGAAGAATCTTAATAGGTACGTTTCAGCTTTCCAGTCATGATTTTATGCGATAATATACCAATTTTTGCGAGCTGCAATTTTTGATTGCATTTGTTACTAAGCCCCCGCTGTCCGTCCGTCTATCTGTCTGTCAGCGGCCTATACCTCATGAACCGTAATAGGTAGACAGTTGAAATTTTCACTGATTATGTATTTCTATTCCTGCTATAACAAAAAATAATAAAAATAAAATAAAGTTAAAAATTAAAGGGAGCCATACAAAAAACGTGTATTTTTTTACTAAAGTACCTATTTAAAAAGAAAATGTAGTGGTACGGAACCCTTCGTGTACGAGTCCGACTCGTACTTGGCTGGTTCTTTTTTGCATTGACCGCAGGTTTCTGAACAGCTAATCAACATAGAAAACCACAGATTAAATTAAATAAACTTTCAGAAACTGAAATAAATTGTGCTAGGGGATGCATTTTAAAAGACTTCTCAAAAGAAAGCTTAAGAAAGAAAGAAAAGCGAGGGGAAAGTTTTCTCATAATATCAAAAGTTCTAAGTCTGGTCAAGGTTTATGAAAACCTTGCCTATGAAGGCCGACTGTAAATTCATGGACGATTACGCAATGACCAATGTAATTTAGGGGTCATCCATAAATTACCTCACACGAATTTCATGATTTTTTGCCCCTCCCCCCGTCCTTGTCACAACTGGTCACATTTGTGAGACTCCCCCCTCCCTAGTGTGACGACACATATTTTGCAAATTTACATTTAGAAATTATTGAATGAAAACAGCGGTTCCAAAATCAGTTTTATTTTCATTTAAATTATTTTTTAATAAAATTAGCATCAAATCAAACAATTAACAAAACAAAAAACGATTGACTTTGTTAATTAAAGAAATTAACAAAACAAAAAATATTAATAGAATTATATTAATTGAATTATATTAATTGAATTATATTAATTAAATTATATTAATTAAAGATACAAACTTAATAATCTTGAGTCCATGGACTTTGAACCCACTCCTTTAAATTATTGAATAGTTTAAAGTTCGTGTTTTAACGTCACGAAATTTAGGACCCCTCCCACCCCCTTGTCACACAATGTCACACTTCGTCGACGGGGAGGGAGGGGCCTCCCCCCTTAACGTGTGACGTAATTTATGGATGGCCCCTTATCATTAATATTTATGTTCCCAGATTCGTATCACGATACCGCCTAGTGGTATCAAACCTACCAGCCCACTTCGACGACGCCAAACTGCGTCGAGTGTGCGTCACCGCCGCGGACAAGCGAGCCACTGTCACCGAGTGCCGCGTCATGAGGGACTTGAGGACTCCTACTGGAAACGACGGGAAGCATCCGTGAGTGTTTACTCTTTAAGAAATTATAATCGGCTTATTTGAGTGTACACCAGCGGTTATAAAAAGTGAGAGCGAGATGACACGAGACTGTGTTTTAAGAAATCTCGTAATGAATATTCACTGACCTACTCACATGTTTTAAGATCGCGATTGCCACAATTCAGTGCCAATCATATCATACCTTAAGGTGGTTTTACACTCGGCGAGGCGAGGCGTAGATGGGATGGGCGAGAATTGAAATTTGTATGGGAAAATTTCTATCCACGCCCTGCATCTTTAGTGTAAAAGTAGATGCACGAGGATGTGCGAGGCGAGAATTGAAATATTTGTTAGTACAATATCGAACTTTATTGCTGTATCAATGGAGCATTTATTTACTTTGTAAAACGAACATACAAATCTCGCACCGGCCATCAAGGATCCGCACGGTCTCTCTCCATCAAGCGCTGTCTCGCGATGTCTCGCGCTGGCATGCGCCGGCTCGCTCCGACTATCGCGAGACATCTCTACATACTATATTCTTGGCTGGCCGGGTGGCGCGTGATAGCGCGAGCCAGCGCGAGACATCGCGAGTCGGCGCTGGACATCTTTCGGTGTAAAAGGGTTAGCGTGATTTCAATTCTCGCCCATCCCATCCACGCCTCACTTCGCCGGTATAAAACCACTTTTATATAGTCTCTAAGGTTGGCCATGGGAGCTTGACGAACTGTGCAAGACTTCCAGCATGCTGGCCAAAGGTAGTTGAAGAACACCGTGTTGTTTTAGTCAGTAAGAGTCTGACAGATCCTCCAGGGCGAAGGCCATCATGAGCATTTTGTAACGGCTAGGGCTGCTCATGGTAGGCTGCGCAGGCCGTTAACGGATAGGTAGTAGTTTAGATAGATAGATTAAATCATTAAAACAGCTGGATAGGTTAATAGATATATAATTTAGATTGGTAGAATAACACGGCTAGGTCGTAGGTATAGTCACTGTGAGTCCTAAGCACTCGCACACTTAGGAAGGAAGGGTACCGTCCTTGGAAGCACATGGTAGACGTGGGGGCCTGCTCAGCACAGGCTCGCAGTAGGCCGGACGGACCTCGTAAGCCGCTGGTAGTGAACGTCGGTAGTACGTGGGAGGTCGCCTGTCAGCACAGGCTCGAGGCGGTAGGCCGCAGGTAGGCAGGCCTTCGTCAGACCTCGGTAACGTGCAGGTTTGCTACGCGTTTGAGCAGCGTGCTGTATTGAGCAAGGAGTCTTGCCCTCAGCCCGTACAGAGAGCCCCTTGGTTCGGGGCACATAGTACATATATGTTAGAGGTTCAGGCGATAGCTTCCATCAGGTAAGCAAGCGAAAGTCGAAATACCAGTGTCATTAGATAATTAGTGTTATACCACGTTTTTAGTGATGTGGTTAGTAACTTACTAATTGTGATATTTTAGCATCACTCGACTAATTATAGTTGAGGCCGGTCACAACGCTACAATTTCCAAACGCAAAAAAGTTCTATATGACTCGGAATTTCAGACCCAGTCAGTGGGTTCATGTAGACGAGATCTGCAGTAAGTCAGGCGGGGGAAGCTACTGGGCACGATAATAAACGGGTAGGTTAAGATATTTAATTGATTCAGGCGTGACCTTGCGGAAATCCATTATAAAATACAATAGACGTGGATATATTTAGTAACCTGTTCCGCTTAGCTATTTCTAAAGAGCCATAAAAAACTCCTGAAAGAAATCGACACGTGCTTCACCTCTCAACGAGGCATCCTCAGGATGACGATGGACTTGTTGCCACACCGAGCGCTGAGCGCAGACTAGTCTAAGCGGAATAGGTTACTAAATAAATCCACGTCTATTGTATTTTACGGGTAGGTTTGTCAACTTGACTGACTTGAGGGCACGAAGTCAGCACTGGACTAGTTTGGAACTAGTGTCTACACGAGCCCAATTGCAAGTCAGCGCTGGACTGACTTACTGTACTGTCATATTATTGGGCTCGTATAAACCTGCCTTAATTTCTGGTTCCGCTAATCTGAACATTATTGTTACAGTTCAAAAGGCTACGGTTTCGTGATGTTCACGCGACATGAAGACGCTCTGGCGTGTCTTAGGAAACTGAACAACAATCCTGATATATTTGATAAGAATAACGTGAGTATACCTCTTGATTCAATGTTAAATAATTAATTCATTATAAGTTTATGTATGTGCTTCGGAAAGCACGTTAAGCTGTTGGTCCCGGCCACAGATATAAGTATACCTAGATAACGCAAGAGCAACTACTTCGCGTGCCATTTTCGTGCCCAGCTTACGTACAATAATCGTAAGCCGCCACTTTCGCGCTCAGTCTGCATCGGTGACACGCTTGTCGGAAGTCAGTTAAAAAATTGAAAATGGTTAATTACGCTGTTATAAATTCTAAAATCTGTACAAATGCGAGGAGAAAAAATAAAAGAAACGTTTCCTAGTGCTTGTGACGTCATAGTAGGTAGTCAAAAAATGGCACGCTTGGTTTTCATACAGATCGTGATACTTGCGTTATCTAGGTCTATCTATATCTGTGGTCCCGGCTGTCATTCATTGGTCTTTGACAGTCGTTCGGGTCGTCAGAAGCCCGAAAGTCTGACAACCAGTCTTACCAAGGGATATCGTGTTATCCAGTAACTGGGTTGTGGAGGTCAGATGGGCAGTGTTCCATGTAAAATACTGGTGTGCAGCTGGATTCAGCAGACTCCAACTTAGTTGGGATAAGGCTGGGCAGATGATGATTTCATAATTTCACAGTTCCGAATATCTTGTAGATTACACATTAATTTATTTATTTTTCCACAGAGACCCATCGTCTCGTTCTCAATAGAAGACAGAACAGCGTTGAACGCAAGAAAGAAAAGATTAGAGAAATCCATAGCCAATAACCCTCTAGCAAACCAAAATGGCGGAGATAACTCAAACACAGACAAGAAAAATAGGAAAAGGAAGCCAGAAATAGCGCCAGACGAAAGTTACGCTAAGAGAAGGAAGTTTGGAAAACTGAATAAGTTTAATAAGAATGATAATCAAGGGGATGGTTCTAATAATTATAATCAAAATGAAGGAGGTAACAGATTTAATAACAAAAACAATCAAGCACAAGGCAGATTTAATAAAAATAACCAAAACCAAGGTAATGACAGATTTAACAAAAATAACCAATATCAAGGTCAAAACAGATTTAATAATGATAATCAAAATCAAGGACAAGACAGATTTAACAAAAATAACCAAAATCAAGGTCAAAATAGATTTAACAATGACAATCAGATTCAAGGACAAGACAGATTTAACAGAAATAATAACAGAAACCAAGGCGGACCTAATAACAGATTTAATAAGAATAACAGGAACCAAGGTCCACGTAGGAATGAACCAGGACAGTTCGTCAGAAAACCCAGAGATTTCGAATATGGTGAATTCACCGGTCTAACAGCGAAAGAAGGTTCGCAACACAAAATGAGAAGCAACCATAAACTAAAAGCTCAGGCCGAAATTCATAGACAAACTGTCAAAACAGAGAAAAAGCAGGGCAAGAGGTCTCAGATACTCAAAATGGCGAAAGAGAGGATAAAGGGTCCGAAACAGAAGGTCAACAAGAATCCTGCTAAGAAGAGGAATAAAAATCACAACAGATCGAAGTTTGATCGCTTGTTGTAAAGAAGTTTGTGACAATTTAATGGCGTCTCTCTGCCTATTACATAAGGCAATTTACGTATATTATGTATTGTGTATAAACAGTTGTAAATAATTATAAGTGAATTATATTTTTGCTTGAAACTTATTTGTTTATTTTATTTATTTAAGTAGAGGTGAACCAACAGCTATATAAAAAGGATTACGATTAGATTGGTAACAGAGAAATAAAAAAACTTTTTACAAAAAAAAAACAACCGACCTCCAAAAAAAACACTACAAAGTGAAAAATAACTTTAATTTCGGAAGTCGGTGTCTTGTGTTTTGTATTTTCGTTTTTTGCCACCGACTTCCGAAATTAAAGTTATTTTTCACTTTATAGTGTTTTTTTTGGAGGTCGGTTGTTTTTTTTTTTGTAAAAAGTTTTTATTTTTCACTTTTTAGTTGTGGTACCTACCCCACACACATTCGAATACCACTAACCTGCTACCAGTGACAGAAACTTATCATATCATCTACATACTAAGTGCGAAAAAAATACGTATTTTGTAGCTAACTCATAAACTATCCAAGCAAAGTTAATAAAATTTATATGGGACCAATTCGAGAGCACACCCTTTCAAACAAAAAAAGAAATTTCAAAATCGGTCCACAATTGACGGAGAAATCGGTGGACATACATAAAAAAAAAAAAAAAAAAACAAACATACGCGACGAACATATAACCTCCTCCTTTTTGGAAGTCGGTTAAAAAACAGAAATCTTGGGATAATAAACAAGCACGAGAAAAAAAATTGAGTACATGCAAACTAAAACCCAACTACGACAACAAGTCAACTAAAAAGATATAAACATCACAGATAAATAAAAAATCCGGAGTCACACGTGTTAGGGCATAAATCGAACAGATTACATGTGACTCTGAATTTTTAATTTGAGCTCGTGGCTAAGTAATAACAGCCGCACGGATCAATCCATCAGGTTAAGCTACGCTTGCCGCGGTTGGTCTGTGGATGGGTGACCATCTTTACATACCTAGACTCCTCCGTGCATCCGAAAGCACGTTAAATCGTTGGTCCCGGCTGTCATTTGTGAATCTTTGGCAGTCGTAATGGGTCGTCAGAAACACGAAAGTCTGGCAACCAGTCTTATCAAGGGGTATCGTATTACTCAGTTACTGGGTTGTGGAGGTCAGATAGGCAGTCGCTCCATGAAATATACGGGTATTCAGCTGCACCCGGTTAGACTGGAAGCCGACCCCAACATAGTTGGGAAAAGGCTAGGCAGGTTGATTTTTGTCTGTGATGTCGCCTATAACCTGCGGACGATTAAGACGCTTCCAACAATACCCCATTTGTCAAATTACGATGAGCAGTTTAGAAGTTAATGGGGTGACAGATGAACATACATAATACATACCGGTCAAAAACATAACCCTCCTTTTTGCTTCGCCGTAGTCGGGTGAAAAAAGTCAGACTTCAGCCGACTGCGTGCTGATAAAGTATTGGTAGATAATTGATTCAGGCGTGACCTTGCGGAAATCCATTATAAAATACAACAGACGTGGATATATTTAGTAACCTGTTCCGCTAAGCTATTCCTAAAGAGCCATAAAAAACTCCTGAAAGAAAACGACACGTGTTTCACCTCTCAACGAGGCATCCTCAGGATGACGATTGATTTGTCGCGAACCCGAACACACGTGTTGCCACACCGAGCGCTGAACGCAGACTCAAACTCACTAACTTCTTTCAGTTTTTTTATGGCTCTTTAGAAATAGCTAAGCGGAACAGGTTACTAAATATATCCACGTCTATTGTATTTTTTAAAGTATTGGTAGTAAATCATCATTGTCCAGCCCTCATCTCAAGTTATTTCTGGTCGGCGCAACATGTCTTCCACACTTCTCTATCAGTCGTCATCTCGGCAGTCCCCCCTTTCTATCCATATCATCTTCCACACAGTCCATCCATCATTTCTTTGGTCTTCCCCTACTCGTATAGCCATCAACATTCATAATCAAAACTTCCCTCACGACATTTTCCTCATTCCTCCGCTTCAGATGCCATAACCTGACCACCTAGTAAATGTACAAAGTAAATTAAAATCCTTACTCGCTCGCACTATGTATGAATACTATATACTTACGTACCTTTAGACCGCTTGGTTTTAATTGCCGTGCTTATGATACCTTATCTATATACAGGGTTACTGGTAACTCGACGTATTCCTTGCAGGACGTCATAGTAGGGTTAAAATGCAACAAATTAAGCCACCAAATGTTCTACCGAAATTCAGTAGTTTTTGAATTAGTTAAGAGTTTTAGTTTTTTATGAAAAATCCCAGATTAAATCATTTGAAACCAATTTAAAAATGATTTACGGCGCGACTGTACTGAAATTTAAGTTATTATCATAGTTGACGCCGTAGCAGACCTTTGTTAATAATTAAAAGTTCAATAATGGCTAAAACTTTGGCAAATATCACTAACCAAACATTTAATTTTTTGTAATTTTTGCTATTACTTCATAAAAAATGTAGTCTAGTGCAAAAAAAAAAAAATGCTACACCTGGTGTACAAATTACTAAGAAAATATCCTTGTCTTATCAGCTACCCAAAAAGGTATGAAAGTTAATACAAAATCATGGACTACATTATGAAAATCGTTTTTGATTTAGTACAGGCGTGCGTTTCACAAAAAGGTGATTATTCGAAAAATCAAAAACAAAATCGTGAACATTATTATTCTTTTTAATCAATATTAAAAACTTTAATTACACACATTTCACACGTCTTGTTCGATGTGCTGCCCTCGGTTTCGAATACATGTTCTTATTCGCTTCCTTACTTCGGTTTTTGTTATTCTTGATGTGATTGTTGCCCTCATCTGGTCCGCCGCATTTGTAATTCTCTCCCTTAGTTCTTCAATTGAATTTACTGGGGTCACATAAACTAGATCTTTCATATGACTCCAGACGTAAAAGTCTAGCGGCGTCAGATCAGGGCTTCGTGCAGGCCACGGAATCGGCCCACCGCGCCCTATCCATCGGTTTGGATAGTTTTCATCCAGCAATTGTCGAATTGTGATTCGGAAGTGGGCTGGACATCCGTCATGTTGGTAAATCATGTTTGCTCTTCTTTCTTCCGGTACATCCGTGAGCAGTGCTGATAAATGATTTCTGAGGACATCTTCATAAAGTTCCCCATTTAGTGTTCGGGGTAAAAAATGTGGGCCAATTAATTTGTCGTCAATAATACCCATCCAAACATTAAGCGAGAACCTTCGCTGGGATGCGGTTGGTTTCAGTTTTTTAGGGTTTGCTTCTGCTTTCGGTGGCCAGTAATGTAAGTTGTGGTAATTTGTGATACCATCACGATCAAAACATGACTCATCGGTCCACAGAATGTTTTTTAAAAAGTTTTCGCTGTCGGCGTCGGCACTTAGCATAAAACGACAAAATTCAAGCCGTCTCGGCGGATCTCCTTCTTCTAATGACTGGACTGGTTGGTAATGGTATGGATGTCGGCCTGACAAGTGAACTACAGACCAGACTTTCCACTGTGACATACCAAGCTCACGCGCTACGATGTTTGTCGATGTGTTAGGATCGTCAATAAAACGTTGAAGAATAAGCTCCTCGTCCTCAGCCGTGTATCTCCGGGAACGACCAGTGTCAACTTGCCTGCTTCTTTGGACGCTGCCAGTTTCAGATATTCGCCGATAAGTCGATCCGAAGACACTGGCGTGGGGGAGTCGGCGGTTGGGAAAGCGAAGTTGATATTCTCGCCGCGCCTCAGCAGCGTTACCGTCACAAAGTCCGTAACAGTACATTATGTCAGCGTATTCAGGATTAGAATATGCAGCCATAGTCAGCGCTTATGAAGGCACAGCACAGCACAAGAGCAAGATACGCAGCAACAGTTAGGGAAATAGCCAGTAACAAAACACGAGCTTGCGCGACGTAGAGTTGAAACTAACTAACGCTGACGACCAAATTTTGCAAAATCGCACCCCCTGTCATGCCGAGAGAACAATAGCGACTAATCACAAAGCTCCCCGAGTGTTTGGAGTTCAAGCGCAGGTAAAAACTACGAATAATACGAATACGAAACAATAGGTTGACCGTCTCGCAATTTTACCTGCCCCCCATAAAACTCTTCTCTTCCCTGGCACACATGCAAAAGTATTGACAATTATACCTTTCTGAATAACTGATAAGACAAGGATATTTTCCTAGTAATTTGTACACAAGGTGTAGTATTTTTTTTTTGCACTAGACTACATTTTTTATGAAGTAATAGCAAAAATTACAAAAAATTAAATGTTTGGTTAGTGATATTTGCCAAAGTTTTAGGCATTATTGAACTTTTAATTATTAACAAAGGTCTGCTACGGCGTCAACTATGATAATAACTTAAATTTCAGTACAGTCGCGCCGTAAATCATTTTTAAATTGGTTTCAAATGATTTAATCTGGGATTTTTCATAAAAAAACTAAAACTCTTAACTAATTCAAAAACTACTGAATTTCGGTAGAACATTTGGTGGCTTAATTTGTTGCATTTTAACCCTACTATGACGTCCTGCAAGGAATACGTCGAGTTACCAGTAACCCTGTATATAAAAATCAATTGCTGTTTGTTAGTCTCACTAAAACTCGAGAACAGCTGGGCCGATTTAGCTGATTTTGATTTTGAAATGTTTGTAGTAGTCCAGGGAAGGTTTAAACGGTGAGAAAAACTTTATAGAAAAATCACGAAAAAAAAAATTGAAGAAAATTCACGTTCTCATACATTTTGTGTGGTTCGGCTTTTTTGGTATCTCTGTAGGTAAGTAGGGTAGATAGGGTAGAAATTTTTAAAATCCTAAACATGCACATTCATTGACTGTTAGGCGGAACGAAGTACGCTGGGTCAGCTAGTTAATAATAAAAACAGCCGGGTTTAAGTACAATTTTTTATTTAGTTTGTATTCAAAAACCTTACAAAATACAAAAATACCATTAGTTAACAAAAGCGTTCCTAAATATAATGATTTATTATGCTTAATTAAAAATATTCAATGGTTCAGGTCTTAGGAAAATGACTGATGTTATATTATATGCTAAGACTTGAAATAAATGCTATTTACAATACGGCCGACGAATCTTGGCCGGTCTGAACATAGGCTCTCGAACTTTCGCGCATGTTCACTAACTCACACTGGCTCATGTCACCATATGGTTCCTAAAAAATTTGATTGCGCTGTGTTCTGCGCGAAGTTCAGACCGGTTCCGATTCATCATTCGTATTGTATGTACTTGAACTCTGGCCCAAATATAAGGTTTATTACGCGGTGGTACTGGACTTGGCATATTTCCACAAATATTCGCGTTATTCCACTAATAGAAATTGCACTTTATTTGAACACCAATAACCCTACATAAATGGATTGGCTGCATTATGCGAATATTTGCGCGAAACCACCCAAGTAACAAACAATTCATTACAGGGCGACTTAAAAGAATCTGACGTGGTGACATTTGGAACTAAATATTATTTTACTTAAGTAATGCAGACCTATGATGATGGCACTACTTTGATGGCACCCACAAGCATTATTTTTAACAATTTGTTTAGATTCTTTTACTCATTTCCCATTCATAGTGACCTAAGTGCGATAGTGGCGCCCTCATTTTGTATTTACTCTTTTTTGCCAAGCTATGATAATGTATTCACATTTCCTCAAATTCAGCATTATGATAAATAAGTCATATCTCCCCACTGTTTAGTTAACTAAAGAGTGATTGTACAAAGTTCAACGGAAGACATATTATAGCACGTTATTTTCCATATTGCCATCAACCGGGCACAAACTCAGAATCTGGGCTGCTATTGGGAAATTCCAGATGGATAACCCCGATAACACTGTGCCCGACCCGGGAATCGAACCTAGAACCTCATGATGCTCAGTATTAAGACTTGCGGCCACTAGACCGACGAGGCACCACATTATGTAACAGAAATCCTTAGTATGTAACATCAAATGCATCCAATAAATGCATGGTCGACTCAGTTTATATTAGAAAATGATTTAAATACATTGTGAGTAAAACCCATGGCCGCCGAATACTATTATTATTTAATATCGGACCGAAAACTGTGTAGATATTGGTGTGATTTATACCGTACGTTATGTATCAAGCTCTGATTGCACTGCGAATCCCGCGCGGGATGGATGTGAGACGTTACTGCGCGCGTCGATTGGGTTTGACGCATTTGGTGCACATCTCAACTTGTACACCATGCTCAAATGGTGAACTTAGCAACTGATGCACTTCTCATATGGCACACTTCGCAACTGGTGCACTTCTCAATTGGTGCACTTCGCAAAAGGAGCACTTTAACTCTACATAATCACTATAACATTTTTATTTTTTCAAAAATAAAAAAAAGTCACTCGGAAATAATAAAAATATAATTATGTAAGAAAAAATTAGATTTACAGCAAAAAGTTATCATAATAAAGACATGATATAATATCATATTATATCTATAACCTTTATAATATTTCAAACAAAAAAAGAATTTTTCAAATTGGTCCTTCGAGTAATCGGGGAAAATACATAAAAAAAAAAAAAATCCCGACGAATTGAGAACCTCCTCCTTTTTTTGAAGTAGGTTAAAAAGAAGTACAGTTAAATTATAATATTATAAAGGTTATTGATATAATATGATATTATATCATGTCTTTATTATTACTTCATAAAATCATAAACGGTTCCATTGATGCACAATTAATAAACTATTTTAACTTTAGGCCTAGCCAACGTAGTAAGCGTCATCATCGTATTTTTGTGTTACCTACATCGACCTTGAATACTACGTTTAATAGCCCCCTTACACGTATGGCAAGGCAATATAATGAAAGGTCCAACTTGACGGATTACCCAATTGATATTTTCTCCATGACTTTCGCTTCATACAGACGCTCCCTATGTAAAAAGTGTGACGAGTGTCCGTCTATCTAGCTCAAATTGTTTTGTTTTTGTAGTGTTGTAGATTTATGTCTACTAGACATACTTTATATTCTTTTCCTTTGTCTCTAATTTTCATATGTTGAATGTCATGCATACCTGTCATTTGCATGGTTACTGAAATGTAAATTTTAGATGTTATTTAATTTGAATTGTAAGTGACTGTGCTGTTGGTGTGCTTATGATAAATAAATAAATAAATAAATAAATAACTTTTTGCTGTAAATCTAATAATTTCTTACATAATTATATTTTTTATTATTTCCGAGTGACTTTTTTTATTTTTGAAAGAATAAAAATGTTATAGTGATTATGTAGAGTTAAAGTGCTCCTTTTGCGAAGTGCACCAATTGAGAAGTGCACCAGTTGCGAAGTGTGCTATATGAGAAGTGCACCAGTTGCTAAGTTCACCATTTGAGCATGGTGTACAGGTTGAGATGTGCACCAAATGCGTCAAACCCAGTCACGCGACTATTTGCAACAGTTTATATCCCGGATCCCGCACGAGATTTGCCTCGTTTTGGCCAGAGCTTCATTTACAAAGATCAAAACGTTCATACTTAATTTAAAGTGTGTACCATGTTTCTTTACCAAATTACACACGTAAGGAAAAATACACTGTACTTGCAATTCTCTGAATTTAGAGAGGATTCTAACAAGTCTTTGGTCTCATAGAAACCGTTTCACCAGTGACTTGAAAACTCTCTTACAAACTATAGTTATCACGCATGGCAATAGCGATCATTGCCCTTTCCCTAATATCTCTCCGTAGAAATCCAAGCAAAAAACTATGTATGGTTTTAAAAGTGAAACTTTTATTACATCGTCTCAAACTTTTTCTCTGTGTGTTGCATGTCGCGTGACGGTCGGCCGCGGAGTAGGGATAAAGTGAAAGGCGCTCGTCAGAGCAGCCAAGGCCAATATGGCGGCGTCTATAGAAGTTTCACTTTTACCGTGGTTTCATAAAACCAAACAATCCTTTTTTTTCGTTATTGAAACATGTTGAAGGCCACGATATATATTGATTCTGGATATTATCGGACTTTAATTCAGGTTTTTTGATAAAAAATTGTTAGAAAATGTAAGTGGGTTAATGACCGCAACTACCATGCTAAAACGCGACAACTATAGTACACTACCGGCCGTAAATATGACTCATTTAGTTTTTAAAGAGATCGGCTTTGTATCTCCGCGTTTACACCAAGGAGAGTCCATTTATGTGGTAACTTTCAGGAAAAAAGAAGTTGCCAAATTTCAACGGGAAATTTTACCGGGTTATTTTTTTGGGGCGCGGGCCCCCGTCTTTTAGCGGGTGACTACTAGTCATAACTTTATGACCCCTGTTGAAAATTAGCATATTTTTAATTGATTTGGGGTAATTATGGTACTAAAAATGTGAATTTTAAATACCAATAACTTTTATTTTTAATAATAATAAGATTTTTTTATTACTTTTTGGTAATGTTAATGCAGTACCTATTTGCCCCATTCGGATCTCGAACAGGTTTTTTTACATATTGTTTAGCGTCAGCTCTGTCACTCAATACATGTATGATAGTCTCTCTCGAAGCTCGATGAGTCATGTTCACGTTCGAGTACTGTATCCTCCACCCATTGGGTCACTATAACTTTTTGAGTAGTCCGCATTCGTCCAGGTGTGAGTACAACTCTTGTTTGTACTCCTCAGGGTGTTTGATGTAATGCAGTACGTGCGGTGACTTGTCCCAGCATTTGAAGTTGCACTGTGGGCATAATATGTTTGAAGTTAGTAGGTATGCTGAGAAAATCAATATTGGGTTTGACCCGATATCTCACCCGATGGTAAACGATAATGCGGATGAAGGTGGTACACGTTTGCCTGGAAGGAACCTATTCACTCGATACTTGCAAGATTTCCACCCAGTACAAGATTACAGATTTACATTACATAACATCATCCGGGTTTACCAGTATATCCACCAGCGTTGCCAGACGTCCCGATTTTTTGCCCAAATGTCCCACGCGGGACAGGTTCAGTCCCGATTTTCGGGGATAGAAAAATAAATATGTAATTCATAAGTAGGATGTATTTAATATTATATTCCTCTGAAGATTTTACTGCCTCACAGGGCAAACTAAATTTTCTACTGTTTTATATAATCATTGTAAACTTAATTTGAAACACAAATAAAAGGATAAGTGGTGAAAAAATATAATGCAAATTATGTCCCGCTTTCGACGAAAAAATCCCGCTTTTTTACTCAAAAGGGTTGAAAATCCCGGATTGCCGAAAAAAAAACCTGGCAACGCTGATACCCACCCTCATTTCACGGTTATGTTTTTAGAAGTAACATGTAATAGGAACCTACTACCATTAACCGGGTTTAAATCCAGATTAGCTCGATCCGAGGTTTGAACCCAGGACCCCACGCTCAGCAGTCGCGCTTACAATCACAAACCAATGACCCAGCCAACTACTAAGAAAGCTTAGAAATAAGTAGGCTATAAAAAAAGTATGTTACCTTCATCCCACTCCTAACCCAGGAGTCATGAACGCTTCTGCTCCTCTTCTCAGCCCCCACCAGGTCAGTCTTGGACACCAGGAAGAGTCCTGGGGCTCTGCAGGGTGTTTCATGGAACACCTCGGTTGCTTTCATGTAGTGTTTCGTCGCTACGTTGTGGAAGACTTTCATATGGGTTCTGGGGAAGGGGAAAAATCATGTAAAATCAAGCCTGTATTTTCCTATTATATGGGGTCGGCAGTGGTTTAGAAAACCTATATTTTGCCAGTTATATTGAATAGGGCGAGCTTATGGTATAAATCCTACGGGCAGTGGTAGTATTTTTGTATAATTTCAGATTTGATGCCACCATTTGCATCAGACTGCTTGAAAAGTCAGCTTGTTTTGAAGTTTTTAAAGTGAAAACTTCTTTAGGCGCGTTGGGCATTTTTGAGATGGGAAAAAACAATTGAACTCGCGACACTAACCGACACCAGCTTTTGACCATTAAAAAGACATCAACGCGCGATACATTTTCTTTGGGATTAATGACATTCCTAACATTGAGACAGGACAACGAAATGATTGACATTTCCCTTTTTTACCAATTTCAAAAAAGAAAAGTATTTCCTGTACAATAAAATTGTTCAAGTTTTCACTTCTGTCGGCACTCCCGGAGTGCCACTGTTCTTTAAGTACTTTTTAGTGTGTTATAAGTATTTTTGTATTGTCTCCTCAAGCCCTTTATTTTGGTCCCACATGGTCACGGTACTTTACTTATTGGCGCCTAAAATTCGCCATTTTGATTTTATATTAACCTATAACCATCGCGCGACTCAGACGAGTCGAGACACCTCATGTATTAAAATCCATCCAGCTTCAAGGGTATGAAGAATCCCACATATAAATACATAGATACTTTAGATACTCATGAAAACATAATACTCTCTTTGCTGCCGCGCAGTCGAATAACAAAGCAGTCTGAGTTTGGGTTTATCTATATATACAGGGTTACTGGTAACTCGACGTATTCCTTGCAGGACGTCATAGTAGGGTTAAAATGCAACAAATTAAGCCACCAAATGTTCTACCGAAATTCAGTAGTTTTTGAATTAGTTAAGAGTTTTAGTTTTTTTATGAAAAATCCCAGATTAAATCATTTGAAACCAATTTAAAAATGATTTACGGCGCGACTGTACTGAAATTTAAGTTATTATCATAGTTGACGCCGTAGCAGACCTTTGTTAATAATTAAAAGTTCAATAATGCCTAAAACTTTGGCAAATATCACTAACCAAACATTAAATTTTTTGTAATTTTTGCTATTACTTCATAAAAAATGTAGTCTAGTGCAAAAAAAAAATACTACACCTGGTGTACAAATTACTAGGAAAATATCCTTGTCTTATCAGTTATTCAGAAAGGTATGATTGTCAATACTTTTGCATGTGTGCCAGGGAAGAGAAGAGTTTTATGGGGGGCAGGTAAAATTGCGAGATGGTCAACCTATTGTTTCGTATTCGTATTATTCGTAGTTTTTACCTGCGCTTGAACTCCAAACACTCGGGGAGCTTTGTGATTGGTCGCTATTGTTCTCTCCGCATGACAGGGGGTGCGATTTTGCAAAATTTGGTCGTCAGCGTTAGTTAGTTTCAACTCTACGTCGCGCAAGCTCGTGTTTTGTTACTGGCTATTTCCCTAACTGTTGCTGCGTATCTTGCTCTTGTGCTGTGCTGTGCCTTCATAAGCGCTGACTATGGCTGCATATTCTAATCCTGAATACGCTGACATAATGTACTGTTACGGACTTTGTGACGGTAACGCTGCTGAGGCGCTACGAGAATATCAACTTCGCTTTCCCAACCGCCGACTCCCCCACGTTAGTGTCTTCGGATCGACTAATCGGCGAATATCTGAAACTGGCAGCGTCCAAAGAAGCAGGCAAGTTGACACTGGTCGTTCCCGGAGATACACGGCTGAGGACGAGGAGCTTATTCTTCAACGTTTTATTGACGATCCTAACACATCGACAAACATCGTAGCGCGTGAGCTTGGTATGTCACAGTGGAAAGTCTGGTCTGTAGTTCACTTGTCAGGCCGACATCCATACCATTACCAACCAGTCCAGTCATTAGAAAAAGGAGATCCGCCGAGACGGCTTGAATTTTGTCGTTTTATGCTAAGTGCCGACGCCGACAGCGAAAACTTTTTAAAAATCATTCTGTGGACCGATGAGTCATGTTTTGATCGTGATGGTATCACAAATTACCACAACTTACATTACTGGGCACCGAAAGCAGAAGCAAACCCTAAAAAACTGAAACCAACCGCATCCCAGCGAAGGTTCTCGCTTAATGTTTGGATGGGTATTATTGACGACAAATTAATTGGCCCACATTTTTTACCCCGAACACTAAATGGGGAACTTTATGAAGATTTCCTCAGAAATCATTTATCAGCACTGCTCACGGATGTACCGGAAGAAAGAAGAGCAAACATGATTTATCAACATGACGGATGTCCAGCCCACTTCCGAATCACAATTCGACAATTTCTGGATAAAAACTATCCAAACCGATGGATAGGGCGCGGTGGGCCGATTCCGTGGCCTGCACGAAGCCCTGATCTGACGCCGCTAGACTTTTACGTCTGGGGTCATATGAAAGATCTAGTTTATGTGACCCCAGTAAATTCAATTGAAGAACTAAGGGAGAGAATTACAAATGCGGCGGACCAGATGAGGGCAACAATCACATCAAGAATAACAAAAACCGAAGTAAGGAAGCGAATAAGAACATGTATTCGAAACCGAGGGCAGCACATCGAACAAGACGTGTGAAATGTGTGTAATTAAAGTTTTTAATATTGATTAAAAAGAATAATAATGTTCACGATTTTGTTTTTGATTTTTCGAATAATCACCTTTTTGTGAAACGCACGCCTGTACTAAATCAAAAACGATTTTCATAATGTAGTCCATGATTTTGTATTAACTTTCATACCTTTTTGGATAGCTGATAAGACAAGGATATTTTCTTAGTAATTTGTACACCAGGTGTAGCATTCTTTTTTTTTGCACTAGACTACATTTTTTATGAGGTAATAGCAAAAATTACAAAAAATTAAATGTTTGGTTAGTGATATTTGCCAAAGTTTTAGGCATTATTGAACTTTTAATTATTAACAAAGGTCTGCTACGGCGTCAACTATGATAATAACTTAAATTTCAGTACAGTCGCGTCGTAAATCATTTTTAAATAGGTTTCAAATGATTTAATCTGGGATTTTTCATAAAAAAACTAAAACTCTTAACTAATTCAAAAACTACTGAATTTCGGTAGAACATTTGGTGGCTTAATTTGTTGCATTTTAACCCTACTATGACGTCCTGCAAGGAATACGTCGAGTTACCAGTAACCCTGTATAAAAATCAATTGGTGTTCGTTAGTCTCGGTAAAACTCGAGAACGGCCGGGCCGATTTAACTGATTTTGGTTTTGAAATGTTTGTTGTAGTCCAGGGAAGGTTTAAACGGTGAGAAAATATGGAAAAACGCACGAAAAAAAAGAAATTATGAAGAAAATTCACGTTCTCATACATTTCGTGTGGATCGGCTTTTTTGATATCTAGGTAGGGTAGGGTGGGTAGGGTAGGGTAGGTAGGTACTTACCCTACCTACAGGGTAGGTAGGTAGGTAAAATCCTAAACATGCACATTCATTGACTGTTAGGCGGAACGAAGTTTGCTAGGTCAGCTAGTTATTAACATAAATGTGTCAATCAGGCTGTCCTAGTTACTAGTACTTTTCAATTGTTAGCCGAACATTCAATAAGTATGCTACAACAAGTCGCATTGAAACAATACCCACTAAATTACTAATTATTGTCTATTCTTAGTGGATTTTTTAAACTTAATTTTAAGTAAGAAAAATAATCATCTTTTGCTGCATATACTTGCTTAGGTAACAGTAACACAAATGGAAGAAGTCACTGGCTCCTGAAATACAGGTACTCTAACCTAGCTCTGGAGCCAGGGTCTCAAATTTTTCTGTAACCTTTTTATAGCAATAAAGAATTTATTTACTTATTTATTATCATCAAAATATACCTACATGGATAGCGTTTTTATCAAAGTTTCTTGTTACATTTACATAAATTCTTCTTCATCACTATGAAATTGCGATTTTCCTTTTATTCAAAAGCATTCAGATGTTTTTGTCAAATATAAATGTCGTTAAGTATTACTTTGGTACCAAACACAAATCATTTATTGCAAGTAGGTCACTCTATAGCACCTTTGAACGTCAAAATTTACAAGTTTTTTTTTAACATCATTAATTTATTTGTTTATCTATACTAATATTATAAAAATGAAAGATTTGTATTCTTGTATGTAACGAATAAACTTAAAAACTACTGGACCGATTTGAAAAATTATTTCAGCAATGGATAGCTCCATTATCAGCGAGTAACATAGGCTATATTTTATCCCCGTACTCCCACGGGAACGGGAACTACGCGGGTAAAACCGCGTGACGTCCGCTAGTACAGTCGACAAATTTGAATCATGATCCACCATAAGCTTATTTTCTTACAGATATTCAAATACAATTAGGTCGAAATTCGCGTAAACATACATTTCCATGGTAACGACCTTGTTATCTGCCATTTAATTACACAGAGAATTATCTGTTGCAGTCTCCATCTTTGTTAAGAGCTTTTACACACGAGTGCGGTATTAAGCTGAATGCACACCCAAAATAAATACGACGCGTACGCATTGTCGTACTAAAATCAATGTGTTTTTAATCTAATATACCTGATTTATTATTTATTTTAATATGCGTTCAGCTTAAAGGCTTCTACATACTGGCGCGACTTGTCGCGTAACGCGACACCGGTAGAACAATTAGAAACATGAAAACGGCCTGTAAGAGCCTTAAATGTGTTACAAACAAGATTCCGCCATTTTTGCATACATCTTCACTGAATTTTGTTTGCAAAGTTTGTTAAGGCAACAATAAGAAACGAAAAAGTAAAACGCTTAAAAAATATAAAAATTATAATGTTGAACTCGTTCTTATTTAACAATAGTTAATATCGAGTGGAACCACCATTGCTTGCAATAACAGCCAATAGTCTTGAACGCATTGATCCAATAAGGCGACTGCAAATATCACTTCCTCTCATATAATCCCAAATTTCGTTGCAATGTTGCTCAATTGCTTGTTTTGTCCTCTCGTTTCTGTTATCCCACTTTTGGACCATCAGACCCCATAAATTTTCAATTGGATTTAAGTCCGGGGATTTAGATGGCCAGGGAATTAGCGTAACTTCTGGATGCTGGCTAAACCAGCTAGACACGACTCTGGCCGTATGCACTCTACAGTTATCGTGAACATAATAAAATCTTGGAACTTCTTCTCGCGGGTAAACCATTCGCACTGTCGGTAGATTCTTCTAATAAATCCACATAATTTATTGCATTCGCATGAGAAGAAATCTGAACCAGCTCGCCTACACTTCCGGTTCCCATCCAGCCCCACATGTTAGCTGAGATTCGGCCAGATAATTGATTCGGCACTACGTGATCCTCAGCGTATCGTGTGTTATTGTAACGCCACAAGGTTATGCGACCGTGATGAGAAGATCTAAAAGATTTCTCGTCTGAAAAGATAACGTTAGTCCAGTCAAAGTTTAAATATTCACGTGCAAAATTTAATCTTGCAAGTTTGTGTGCATCTGTTAAGTCGACTTTCTTAGCGTGATGTCTATAGTGCAGTCCAGTGGAGTGCAAATGATTTCTTATCGTTTATAGACAAACGTCGTACCGTGCCGCAAAATACCGAGTGGGAGTAAACGGATGTTCTTCGTAATGATGACGCATGTAGGTTTTCTGTTGATTCGTGATTTGACGAACACCATGATTATATCGTCGTCTATCTTCCAGGGTACCCTCTTCTTCATATCGCCTGATCCAGGTCCTCACTGTGTTTCGAGATATATTTAACTCTCGAGATATTTCTCGTATACCGTAGCCTTGCTCACTGAGAATATAATCCGAGCTCTTTGTTCTGCCATTGTAAGTAAATATAAACGAATTATTTTTTATTCTTTAGAAATTATTATTTGACACCAATTTCTGAGTGATTTTTTGACTCTGTCATTTTATAATCGAAAGAGTTCGGAACATGGTTTTGAAAAAAAAAACATTTGTTCTGAGTTATATTTAATTCCAAAGAGTTTGGATTCAAAATATGATTATTAATGCTTTATCTAAAATATTATCTATTGCAGTAATGACAAAGGTTAAAATTGCATAGATCTCCGACCCGTATTGACATAGCTTGCTTAATATTTAAAACGTCCTAAGTGCGGCATGCACTGTAAAGGAGGGAAATCTTTGTTATTTTGACGGTTTCAAACGATTTATCGTCAAAGTGGGTCATGATTCAGATTTTTCGACTGTACGTTAATAAAACAAAAATATAATATCCTATCCCAACTAAAACTATAAAAAAACAAAAATATGGTGTCGAAAAATTCCTCCGCATCTCTGTCGACTGGTCTTTACACACACTATAAAACTGATTTACATCCGTAAGACGTACTCGTAACATAAGGTTCAGTTGAAAACCAGCGTCAGGCACTAGTTGTCTGGCATTTATGCTGAACTAGGCCTATTTGTCGCAGCCGTGAGGCACACAATACTGTTTTAAACTTTCTTTGCTATTTCCTGTTTTTTTTTGTTTTTGAAAACTGTGTGCCTTAACCTGTGTCAAATAAATTTATTTTCTTTTTTTCTTTCTTCTTTTCTTTCTTAATGTACCCAAGAGACTGGTAGCATTACCACGTTGTATGTCAATGCTTAGCCTCTGGCCAAGGTAAAAGTCAGCCCTTGGGTCACGGGAAGTGTCAACCAGTCGTTTGGAGATTTCGTTAAACAAATCATGAGCACTCGGACCCCAAGGTTTCAACCCCAAACGGCTAGAAAATAGAGTTCCTTAAGATAAGTTTATTATACTTTCGCCGCTTGAGGTTTTCTGCAGCTGCAGCGGCAGCGCCAGCACAGCACGCTGAGCCAAGAAGATCGGATGGCGCAAAAGTATCAAGAAAATTGAATTGATTCTAGGTGCCAAAAGGTTTCCTATGGAGACTCCATAGGAAACTACCCTTTGGAGAAGAATGGGCAAGCAACTCCATTTCTATCTTTAACGATATTTGCACCAAAACAAAGAAGGTATAACCAGATTTAAAAAACACTAATCCCCAGCAATAGAGGCATTAGATCTTCCTCCCATTTCCTTCATTCTATTCTTCGTGCTGTTATGAAAGAAGGAATAGAACAAAAAATAAGGGAAGCACTCACTTAATGTAACTCCTGAACAGCTCCTGTAAGAATATGTTCCGCGGGAACACGGCGCTGGGAAAGCCGACAGGAATCTCGTGGATGTCCGCGCCCGAGTCCCACACTTGAGACGCTATGCGGTCTAATACTGGCTGGAATCTGGGGATAAAGGCAAGGGTGAATGAAGGCCAGGAGTAATATGAACTTTGCTTAAAAATAAAATGTAAGAAATCATTTTACATAATCAGGTTATAATGTTCCCACTGCTGGGACACAGGCCTCCTCTCTGTGAGAGGGAATGGGCCATAATCCACCACGCGGGCCCAGTGCTGGTTGGTGGATGTCACAATTTTTGGTTCTAGGACATGCCGATCTCTTCACGATGTTTTCCTTCACCGTTTTGAGAGCAGTGGTGATGAAATAATTTACACAAAGTAAAGCGCCCGCTTGGCTTCGAAACCAGGCTGCCTAAAGTCGTAAGTCGGGGCCAGTACCGCTGAACCACCACTGCTTTCGACAATATTTTATTTTGTGGAAAAACTTAGGTGTTCAGTATTTGTGTTTTCTTATGTCCCTCGGGAACCATCGCATTTCCGAATACAAACAAATGGTAATTTCCATGTCCATCAATTATTAGATTTATCTTGTATAATAATTTGAATTCAGAACTAAGTACTTTATTGTTGTTTTGTTTTGATTTTCGTGTGAACTATATAGGGTTGTAAAACTATTTTCCTATCTGTCGTGCCTGCGACTTTAGCAGCTTTCCTACTATTTTTCAAATAAATTACATTAAGTTAAAAGAGTATTACCAACTCTATATACTTCCAAGTCGATTGAGAGCGTCCGGTCTGCACCAAGTGCAAAGGACAACTGATAGAAATCCGACGACTGACGAAACACGAGGTTTGCCGAGGGACATTAAGAACATATTTGTACTGTACTTGTCTTCCATGTCTCATCCTGACTTTCGGGACCCTTTTTTCAAGTGGCTGTTTTAGATTCTAGACAAGACGGCCCAGCATTTCTTACTAGCGTAAGTAAGCAAAGCAAGATTCATGTTGTTACTGGTTCTGAAGCTTATTTCATTTATTTACCGTTTACTAATAATATATTCAATCATCTCCGCCTCCCGCAGTCCAATACTGAACGAGCCTGAGCGGCTCACGCACTAATTGTTTCTTTGTCTTACCAGGGAGCAGTACCCTAATTACGTAATACACGAAAAATCACAATCTGAATCGTTTTGAAACAGATTGCTAATCCAATGCATCATAAGTTCGAAAAAAAATCTGCTCAACAACGTAAATAACGCAATGAATGTTGTTGAACTGTCAAAATGAAACAGACAATGTAAACTTACTGCTTCTTATTATTCACGGCGTGTACCAGTAGTTCCGCCCATACATACGCGCCGACCGAGAACCCGTGAATAACCAGCGGGTTCTGACTGTTCACCTCCATAAACCTTAGCAGTTTTTCTGCTATCACCTGGATACAATGAAAAATGCATGAATTATTAAGCCTGGGATACACTAGGGGGCAAATGAAGAAACATGTTGCGGAACATGTCCCTCAACAACTACGTGAAGTGTCCCGAGACATTGTCGCGGAACATTTTGCCGACCACACTAGTCAGTGCTCATAGAAATGTCGCCCGAGGAGGTTGTGGCTATTAGTGCTGCATTCATAGTAATTATATCGAGTGTGTTGAAACGTAAGAGAAAGAGAAGGTGGTGGATGCGGAATTTCTTCCAAACGAGAAAGAAGAGTTAATATTCTAAGTGATCTCCGACTACACTCGGTGACAAATGGCACGACACTGACGCGCGACAGGTGCGCTCGCTCTCGAGGCGGGAGCAAGCAACATGCCCCGCGTCATGTACAATGTTGCGGGGCATGTTGCGGGACACTATGCAACGTTGCAGCGTCACGTAGATTGGGCGTTGCGCATCATGTTGGGGGACATTTTGTTCCCTAGTGTATTCGGGGCTTTAGTTAAATTATTCTCCTAATTGCTATCAGTAGAGGACCTCTTGGCTAAGTACTAACAGCCGCACGGGTCGATCTATCAGGTTAAGCTACGCTTGCCGGGGTTGGGTCCGTGGATGGGTGACCATTTCTACATACCGAGACTCCTCCGTGCCTCGGAAAGCACGTTAAGCCGTTGGTCCCGGCTGTCATTCGTGGATCTTTGACAGTCGTTACGGGTCGTCAGAAGCCCGAAAGTCTGACAACCAGTATAAGGGGTAGGTATCGTATTACCTAGTTACTAGGTTGTGGAGGTCAGATAGGCAGTCGCTCCATGTAAAATACTGGTATTCAGTTGCATCCGGTTAGACTGGAAGCCGACCCAGCATAGTTGGGAAAAGGCTAGGTAGATTGATTTTTTTGGTATCATAGTTGATTGTAGAGTTTAGAATTTCAGATAGGGAGTTGCTCCATGTGAAATACTGGTATTCAGCGGTTTAGACTGGAAGCCAACCTCAAATAAAATATTCTCCAAAATGTCTTTATCCATAAAACCTTTTGAACGCTTTTTAAATAACATTTATAACATAACATTCACGACTGTATTTCCCAAATGGTTAAGCAGAGGTGCACCCATTATAGCACACCCAGATATCGCCAGTTTTATGTTTTTAGGGGCTTAAGGAACAGGGTGTAAAGTTCACTCATCCTCTATAGAAAAGGGAGGATCCTCCGACCAGACGGGTGCCGTGTCTGGCGGGCTACTGCCCGACGGTTGATGTAGGATAGTCATTTAAATGACATTCGCGCGGTAAACTCTAACTGCGCGATGCAGGATTTGTGTGACGTCAGGTCTTTGATGCGAAGTTCGCATGTGGCGTTATAGATGCCACATGTTTAAGTCCATGGGGGCGACCCTATTGCCATCAACCGGGTACAAATCCAAACTCCGGGCTGACAAATTTTAGACTGAAAATCTTCTATTTTTTTTTGTATTGCTTTCTAGTTTCTAATGTATAAGAGGGAGTTTAGATTTCCTAAGATATGCAAAAGAGAGCGTCTATTTTACGAATACAATAATTCCGCATTTCTTGGCTGATGATGAAGCGAATGAACATTTCAATTTAGAGTTCCTGTACCCTAATTACGTAACTAATTTTCGTAAACAATTTTGCCTAATTTGTTTCATTTTGAGTTCAACAACATTCATTGCGTAACGTCGTTGAGCAGATTTTTTTCCAACTTATGAAGCAATGGATTAGCAATCTGTTTCAAATCGAAACAGATTGTGATTGTGTTGTATTACACAATTAGGGTACTGATCAATAGTTTAAAAGAACTCATTTCATTTTGAGGGAACACAACATACGAAAGTGAAGAAGATGGAAAACGGCTTGAAAATACAATACAGAAGAGTCAAGAGGTACATACCTGTGATCCCTTCACCGGCCACATCAGCTGCCAAGGTGAGCAAGACACGGAGACCACGTCAAACCCATGGTCTAAGTACAGTTTAGCGTATTTCTCGACATGGTTGGGCTTAGCCATCATCCAGTTCATTATTATGCAGAGTGGCTTGTCTATGTTCTGGTTTAGTCTGTAAAATATTAATAAGTTTAAAATATTTTAGTCTAATTAAGTAACTTGTGCTTAATAAATCTATCATTTATTTCAGTTAAATAACATTGCCAAACACAGATTATCAGAAATCATATAAAATAAATCATATCAAAATAAATCAAATTAAATGGAAACAAAATCTATAATAGGTAATTTGGCTGAAATTATAGCTTTTTAGGATTTCGTATTGCAAAAGGAAAACTCTGTGTCTGTCTGTCTGTCCGTCTGTCACAGCCAATTTGTTGTTTCTTAATCTCATTCAAAAACCATTAAGGCGCTGATAAGACAGAAATAGGCTTATCTCAAACAATTTTTTTGCCAAATCTATACAGTTTGTGACGGTAGAAAAAATATATGTTAATCTTGAACATATTTCTGAGAACCCTGTTGCATTCGAAACACGTTTTTGAAAAGTTTTCTCGATACAAAAAAATGGTAAACTAACCTCTTTAAATGATCTTCCAACAAAAATATCTTTATAACACAACAACGTACGTTGGTAAAATTAATAACAATAACGTATCATATTTAAATACAGAACTTGGTTGTTTTTTATTTTCGACTAATCAACTTATTTTTTAGTAATTAATTGTTTCATGGTTTGTTATAAGTTACAAGTGTCGCGTCATCGCGCTTCTCTTTCTTTTTTATGCAATCTGACAGTGATCGCATAGACGCGCTGCTAGATGGACGTGTGTCGCTTTGCCCCGCTATCCGTTCATTTCGTATTTTGTTATTTGACAATTTCAAACCTGAGTACATATTTTATTTTGTCACTAAAACTACAATAAGTTGTAAAAAGATTGGCACGTAAAGACTGGTATATCGTCGCTCGGCATCCAATACCGCGAATGTGACATTTTGACGAAAATTAATTTTTAAATGAAGGATCACGATTTGAACGTGTAGAATGAAATAAAACAAAAATCTGATTTTCGTGAAAAATTTCACATTCGCGGTATTGGATGCCGAGCGATGATATGATATAAGTTGTAAAAATATTTGCTGGGAAAAATGGGAAAACAAACAAAAATGCCAGAGGCCAGTAAAAAAAACGCCTCTACTAACAAACAAAAACATCTGATGGAATTAGTAAAGTAAGAATTGAAATTATGACCAAATAGGTACTATTACTATTTTGTACAATCCATAGCGTAAATTCACTTTCAATGGTAATGTTCGGTTGGTCTAGTGGTATCTGTACTGATCAGAATGTCGAGTCTCGGGTTCGAATCCTACTTGGGACTTATGTAATTTTAATTGCTTTCTTTTTTTAATATTTTTTGAATAATTATTAATTTTCTTTACAGTAAAAAGAGACGTTTGGCGAACAGTACAGAAGCAGGTGAAGCTTCGGAAATTGTTTTTCACCAAAGTTTGTAATAAGTACATACTAATATAGATTATAATTTTATTATTTAGATCCCAAAAAAATACGATGTTTCCTTCGCCACGTATAGACCGGCCAGACCCAGATTTCAGTCCTCACCTGCGATGTTACAGAGGCGCGGGGATGATGACAAAGAGCATCCCTTATTTTTAGAAAGACACAAATCAGTTTAGTGATAAACTATCACATTTACATAGACCTATGACTATCTTAGAACTGGACTTTAGAAAAATATATTCGTAAAATACTTGTAGCTTTGTCCATTGTTTCTTGCCCACTGTATAAAAAAAAACCATCGTGTGGTCTTCGGTATTTTTTATTATAGTTTGACTGAGATTATTGCGGCGTCTCGCCGCGCATATACCTTCTTTTTTTTGGGTGGGAAATTATCTAATAACTTCTCCGAGCGGAAGAGCGTGTCAGATTCTTACTGACTAAAACCCACCCGTGTTCCTTCGGTTGCCCTGTTGCCGGGGGCCACGATTTCCCTTTCGGCCCTTATTCGCAGCCCCGGCAGGCATTGGCCCTAGCGGACCCCGTCAATTCTGCTGACATCTCTTTGAGGCGCGCGTGGAACACAACGTGCCGTCGACCCGGGCCTGGTCCTTATCGGACGGCGAGCTACCCATTGCTCACCGTCCGCAAGCCCGCGCCTACGATGGCCGGAAATCAGCTCGCTATTCCCGCCTAGCGCGTCTCCTCCTGCGGCGGTTAGGGGCGTGAGGGCGCGAAATTTGCCTCTCCCTCACGCGTTCCGCCTCCTCCTTCGCGAGCATTACCGCTTCGCAGAAGGAGGTGACGGCCTGCCATTTCCTTTCACTCCGTACCATGGCCTGAACCAGGACCGGACGCGAGAGATCACCGCCGCCGATCGCCTCCACGAGGACACGGCGATGCTCCGCCCAAGCCGGGCAGACCTCCACCGTATGCTCCACCGTGTCCTCCGGGCGATCCACACAATGGTGACACCCGGGCGTTTCCTCCCGCATTATCCTGAACAGGAACCTCCTGAAGCAGCCGTATCCGGTGAGGACCTGCATCAGGCGGGAGGTGAGGACGCCGTGGCGCCTCTCAGGCCACTCCTCAAAGAGGGGTCTTATAGCCGCAGTTGTGGCATGCCCAGCGCTGGGTTGTGACAATCGCACTTTCCATGACGCCATGAGATCCCGCCGGAGCCCTGTCTGCTGTGCTGCGATTTCTTGCGGCATCGGAGTTAAGCCCCGGCGTTTCGCCTCCTCGCGCCACTCCCAGATGTGCGCGAGGACCTTTGCCTCCAGATCCCATGGCGGTATTCTGGCAAGGAGGCTCGCCGCCTCACTGGCTGACACCATGATGACCATGACCTGATGGCCATGACCCTCTGGGATGCCTTCAACCGGGCTGGCCGCAGCCTCAGCCGCGCATATACCTAAGGCGCGGTACAGTGGTTTTGGCTAAACTATAGACATAATAGGTAAGTTTAGTGCTGGTGAAAGTTCTTCTAAGTATGAATGTAATTTTTTTTTTTGCAGTTTTGAAAATGTGTCAGTTACTTCAGAAAGTGACAAAATAGTTACCCTTGAAAATGTTACTAGGTAAGTACCCAGAATGAGATGTGTACAAATTGCCCAAGTGAGATGAAACTTTCTCCTGATTCTTCTTATACTTCTTATGTTATTGTGAGTCATATTTTTTTCAACGCAGGTTTGAAGAATCAGCAAAGGAATCATGCTAGGTGTTAAGAAGTATTATTGATCAAGAATCAAATCTATCTGAGACAGTTGAATCAACCAATAATCTTCCTGAATTTGAGGTAAATATTAAATTATCATGTACTTGGCCAGGTACTGGTTGTCGAGGATAAAATCTAGCAGTTGGTATTTAGTTACTTACGCAAAGGTTAACTTTTAAGTATATGTTTTTTTTTTTAGATTTCTACAAGTCGGCCCTCCTGAACAAGAAATCCATATTGGACGACGAATTATAAGCCTATCGCATTTTTTTTTTAATCTTCAGAAAATTTCTGGCCACGGACCTTTGGGTTGTAATTTAAGTCACATTGATTTGGTGGGAGAAAGCATAAATGGATTGTCTTCAAAGTTCTCTCTTTTATGTAGGATGTTCAATTTAAAATTTATCATTGAAAGTGACTCTAGTGACGAAAATTATTTACCAGTCAATTATTGTGCTGTAGCAGGCATGTTATCAATTGGCGGTGGACATTCAAACTTGGAAGAACTTTCTTCAGCGCTAAATTTACCTATTATGTCTAACAAAAAATACCAAAGCATACACGATGATTTATCTAAAGAGTGGGAACAGGTTGCGCAAGAAACAATGGAAAAAGCTGCTGAAAAGGAAAGAATTTTTCGGAGGGCAAAGTTAGTAAAAATGGTATACCAATTATTGACGTTATTGTAGACGGATGCTACTCAAAGAGATCATATAGAACCAATTATTATGCTTCATTTTACGTGTCACACCTTTTTTTTAATAATTCGCGTAAATGAATGCTATTACTTACTCTAGTACTAGTTTTTGTCAAAATTAAGTTGGTAACATTTTCAACAAAATCAGCTTCTTTGGAACTAGAATAACATGTATTTCGTAAAAAAAAATTATGAAAATGCGCTAGTATTGTTTCTTTTCAAAATCACCATTAAACAAGCTATTTTTTGAGTTTGTTGTACAAAACTGTTACATAGGTACATTTTTTTTTCACCGCTGTAGGTTAAAGCGATAAGAAAATGTTTCTGTTTTTTTTAAGTGGTATTTCTTGAAAACTTTCTTGTTTATGACAAAAAAAGACTTATCAATGTGTAGAGTAATTATTCACGAATAATTTGATGTAAAAAATACTAGAAAATCAATTTTTGATTAAGAAATGCTTAAAAATCTGTTTCAAGGTAGAGATTTTTCAATATTTTGGAAAATTTCGTATAACTCTTAATCAGTAACATATTGCTGAACATATACTAAGTTTTTTTTGAAGGTATTGACCCAAGCTATCAACCCCTGCAATAATTGTCGTACTATTTACTGGACATCCTGTATATTGATCTAGCTTAGGTCACCAGCATGTGGGATATGGAGTCGACATTTTTTATACATATTTGTTATTGTTTATTAATTTATAAAGGTAAATAATAAACATAAAAACAAAACAAAATGTGATTATAATGAAAATTTTGCTAATATAAATTGAGTTTTAATTTTCCTTACGTTTATATTGTTTTTAAATTCATTTGAAAAAAAATTACGACTTAAAAAATAAAAATACAAAAATAAAAATATAATATGATACTCGTGTTTTTAATCGGCCTGTCTAATTTGTTTCTTGCTCTTCATACAGAACAATAAATTATACAAAGCGCCATCTATTGGTTCATTGTTGATTATTGTCCGTGTCACTTTGTTTCTTGCTTGGTAGTTCGCTGTATCACCGCAATTTAAGAATGGCGCTAAGTTATCGGAGAAATAGTGGGCGTGGCTAAAAATACCGAAACCTCAAGGCTCAATTGCTGTTGTCAGCGTCTTAACTACAGAACCATTCAAATCAAAATTGTATTATTATCACATCATTACGCTGACAAAGATTTAAAAACGCAGGACTTTGTGAGATAAGAAATGACTCGGGTAATTTTAAAACCATTTACTTCAAATAAATATTTATTCCAAGTTAAGGCTCGTACAGACCAGCGCGATATCGCGGGCGCGTCATGGGTCGCCGAGCCTTCAATAAATCAATCTTTCTGCTTTTACATAACATAACATCACGCCTTGTTTCCCCGAAGGGTTGGGCAGAGGTGTCCCTGTAGCAAGTACACCCACATTTCGCCAGTTATGTTTGTTATGTTGCTTTTCTCCCTTTTTATTTGAGTTGGTCGCGGTACTTCTTGTCAGCCGTCATATCAGCAGGTATTTAACCCGTTTTTAGACATTCTATTATTATCAACACTTGGGTGCACTTGTATGGTGCATACAGGGATAATCGTCGGTTGGTGCCGAACCACTTATTAATGTCTAAGGGGCCTCTGCGAGTTGGCTTCGGCCCCTCGTACGCCTTCCAAAGGACCGGGATCCATGGTCCCGAGATTTGTTAAAATTATTATCAACACTAATATTATGAAGAGAAAATATTTGTATTGCTGTTTATAATTAATAAACTTAAAAACTACTGGACCGATTTTAAAAATTCTTTCTCCAGTAGAATGCTATATTATCACTGAGTAACATAGGCTATAATTTATAAACATGTCACGCGGGTGAAGCCGCTGGCGGAAGCTATCTTTCATACAATGCATTTATTACTTCTTTGGGTCTACCGGCTCCAAATAACATCACACCAGTATCCCCCAGAGGGTTAGGTAGAGGTGTGCCCATATAATAGGTAAATTAGGACTGCCTCGTTGGTCTAGTGGTCGCAAGCGCTACTGCCGAGTAATGAGGTCCTGGGTTCGATTCCCGGGTCGGGCAAAGTGTTATTGGGTTTTTCCATCTAGAATTTCTCAGTAGCAGCCCGGAGTCTGGATTTGTGCCCCGTTGATGGCAATAGGCTCGCCCCCTATTACATGGGACTTAAATATAACTGACGAAATGTGGGTGTACTATAGGTACACCTCTGCCTAACCCTTCGGGGATTACAGGCGTGATGTTATGTTATGTAGGTACATCCCTATTCTTCCTCCAGAAATACTCACCATATTTCTTTAAATAATACGCGAATCTTTTGTAAATATAACTTACTTCATTGTACTAGGATCTGCTTTTAACTTGACTTTATCATTGCTGATGTACACCAGGTTTTGGTGTATACTCTGCGTGTGTGCACCGCGATCCACCGACATCGTCGCCACGGGAACGCATGATAACAGCGGACGGGAAGCTGCCTGCAAAAGCGGATGATTTAGTATGGATTCCGTTGGTAGAAATCTTATACCTGACTTATTAGTTAAACTTAGAAAACATCTATCGATGTATCATTATATTGATGCTTTAAAACGAGATTACTACGCGATGACTTACATTTGGTCCTTTGAATGGACGGGCTACACAGCCCAAGTGCTCAGCATGAGAATTTAACTCACGATCAATCCCGTTCTAAGCTACAGATAATATAATGAAACCCTTATGAAACTGCCAAGATACTGCAGTGCCTCGAGCATGTTTGCCGAAGCGAGGGTCCCGGACTTTTACGCCATCATGAGGTCGAGGGTCGCGTCTTTTTGGCGAAGTTTGAGACGCTCCAGTAACAGCATTTTGAGGGTTGTCTCGTGCAACCTGGCAAGTCCCATATTTGTGCACGGGATTTCTGTTCACCTAAACGAGAACATTTTTTTAAACATTAAAATTATTCACGATAATTCGTGAATAATTTTAATGTTTTTGCTGTTTTTTTTTACTATTTATTTATTCTATTTTTTGTATATGGGTATTTTGCCTGACATAAAACACTATTTATTTATTTTATTTATGTAATACTAAAGCAGTCTCTATTTTATTTTTTATTATAGGTACCTATAATAACTCCTTTTGTGGGAACATGCAGGGTAATTGTGTTACACACATAAAATGCCAATTGATCGTCTTTCATTTTGACAGTTCAGGTACGTTCATTGCGTTAATTAACCAGCGCTGGGGCTCTGTCTCGCATTGGGTCGCAGCATAAAGGCTTTTTCAAACAGGCGCGACACGCGACGCGACACAAAGGCACCGCTCGTCGCGCGACGAGCGGTGTCTTTGTGTCGCGTCGCGTGTCGCGCTGGTCTGCACGAGCCTTTATGCTGAGCGATGACCGTTTTGCGTGGATGTGACGCATATTTTCCCCCAACTATTTCTTTTTGTTTTGTGTTCTTTGCGTCACGTTTACCGCAAATAAACGTATTTTATTTCTTTCTAATTACGTTGTTCCAAAAAATTCGTCTGTTCAGACGAATTTTTTAAGCAATGGTTTAGGAATTTCCTTCAAAATCTTCTACTTGTGGGTACTGGTCTGACGAACCTTAATACAGATTACTAGCTATATAGATAGAACCTAGCTAGGACGCTAGATTTGCTATTGTAATTGTTGTTACCCTTTTAGATTTGTAAATAACTGTACCACACATTTGAAATACCTATATAAATATTGAATAAAAAATAAGGACGGGACGACGCGACGGACGGGGACGAGGGTTACGTAGATTTCGTAGCAGGTAGAGTTCTGTAGTTTCTTATTCTACCTATCCCCATGCCATGGAAAGAAGACGTGAGTTTTGGTATGTTTGTTAATTAAAAATCGATCGTACTTACAACTTCGAAAACAAAACAATTATCTTTACTTTTGTGAATATTCATTTATAGGTATCGATTTAATTTAATTAGAGGGGGGTCAGAGGGGGGTTTACACCCTATATTTATATCGCCACGCGTAAGGGTAAGGTAAATCGACCCTCTGTCGAGCGGCTCCCCCGTTATGACAAATTGGACCCGCATAGGGACGAACTCCGCCGGAATTTTATTGGACTGTATTGGTCGAAAACCTTCTTCAATTATTTATAAATTTAAATATTGTATATTATATTTTACGTAGTTTTAAAAGAAAATATACGAAGATGGTTACTTACATTCTTACAACAGATTAATCTTTTTCCGTGGATGGCGACGAAAGATACCGCGGTCCGCAGCCGAAACGCCTCCATAGCGACCCGCGAACTAAGAATGTCAAACAAATAATAAATGCATAATTACTATACAAGTGCCTAAGTGGGTAAGGTACTAAAATATACAGGGTGGCAGGGACATCGACGCGAAAACTGTTACCATGGATTCAGTACATGATTCTGAACCCCCTGCGTTGAAATTTTTCCTCGGTTATTTAAAAAAAATCTGCTGTTCCATACATTTTGACCGCATAGGTATTGCACTTTTCTATAAAATAGCAGATTTTTTTTTAATATCCTACGAAAAATTACAACGCGGAGGGGTCCCCGAAACGATCAATTGCCATCAATTTCTAGTGTAGTAATAAATTGTCAATCACTTCAATTGCATTTGGCAGACGATCAATTTGTGCATCAATGTGTATGAATTAAGTAAAAAAAAAAAATTGCAATTGATGAATCGTTTCGGGGATCCTTAAGAGCGCTGCGCCCGCGGCTCGCAACTACAAATCGAGACGTTTGCAAAATTCGTTCGGAATATTGCTATCTCTGTTTGACAACAGCAGGCGGGCGGCGGACGCGGTGCGCATCCGTGTGTGTGTGTGACTGGATAGATAGCTACTTACCATTCATTCAAAACGAGTCGACGGCATTTATATTTTATTATTAGTAATTAGGTATGTTCATTACTTGCTTTATTTCTGTTGAATACTTTGGGGAATCGTTAGTATATGTACAGACTAGTAATGCGTTTTTTGGAAATTTCTTTACAATGCCAATATCTCAATGTTTTAGAATATCTCTGGATCTAGGCCTTGTAGAGAAAATCTAGTAGATATGAAATGAAATTGTTTATTCTGTAAATAGGATAAGTATCGGAATCACTTTTACACGTCAGATTAAAAAAATCGGTACCGCGGTAATCAACGCATTGATGCCTTTTACTCCACGGTTTCGGTAAATTGCGTTACAGTGTCGCGAAATCAAAGGTTTAGTCCCATCTCAAAAATGCTCAACGCGCCTAAAGAAGTATTCACTTCAAGAAAACTTCCAAAACCTTTAAAGTAAAAATACTTGCATAGAACTTTGGTCCATAACTAAATATAAATAAGGAGCAGAATTGCATCGAGCGTCGAAGGAGCGAGTAGCCGAAAAAAATACTTTGAAGAAAAATACTTGTATAGAACATTGGTACGGACCTTATCGAAATACAATCGCGTTTACAAAAAAAAAAAACTTCCAAATCCTTTAAAGTAAAAACGCTTGCATAGAGTTCTATGCAAGCGTTTTTGCAGTACCGGTATAATAAATACCGTATAGAAAATGTCCAACACCGGGATCCCGGTATGGGACTATTTTTTTACTTAATATCGTTTTTTTATTCAACAACTAATAAGTTAAGTAGTAAAAAAGTGACTAGTATTTAAAAAGCAGTTTTTTATTATCATAATAATAAAAAACTGCTTTTTAAATACTAGTCACTTTTTATACAACTTTAAATTGCAAACAGAATCTAGAACATTTAAATTTGAATAACTGATTATTCAAATTTAAATGTTTTATTTTATTTTTTTTTTATAACTAATCAGTTCAAAAAAAAAAAAAACATTTAAATTTGAATAGTCATTCAAATGTTTTTTTTTTTTTTTTTTTAAATAGATCGCTAAATAATTAATATTTTTTTTTTTTTTTTATATTTCTCTATTTCTCTCTAATATGATTCGCGGGCTTATTTTTCACGGCGCTTATTTTCCAAGGCGCTTATTTTGCACGGCGCTTACTTTCCACGGCGCTTACTTTCCACGGCGCTTACTTTCCACGGCGCTTATTTTTCACGGCGTTTATTTTCCAAGGGGCTTAATTTTCACGGCGGTTATTTTCCACGGCGCTTATTTTCCACGGCGCTTATTTTCCAAGGCGCTTATTTTGCACGGCGCTTATTATGCACGGCGCTTTTATACCACGGCGCTTATTTTCCAAGGCGCTTATTTTGCACGGCGCTTTTATCCCACGGCGCTTTTATCCCACGGCGCTTATTTTCCACGGCGCTTATTTTTCTCGGCGCTTTTTTTTCACGGCGCTTATTTTTCACGGCGCTTATTTTCCAAGGCGCTTATTTTGCACGGCCGGCAGACAAACACAGCACAGCAGAAAACAGTCCGCTGAACGCTGCACGGAGATCCGTAATTCCGTGCGGCGTTTTTTTTTTAATTGCTCTGCGCCAAACTCTCTCTAGAGTTTGGTAATATGTCAAACAATGTATTAAAATATTCACAAATTATTATATTATTATATTATATTTTCATTTGTCATCAAGACTTCCTTCTTCCCAAAGTAAAGCTGCCATATTGATTCCTGTTCAATATGTCTTATTGTGAACCCATCCTTTGTTTGCGAGACTCAGTGGTGAGGATTTGGATTTTTTTATTCATAGTCAAAGTCAAAGTCAAATCATTTATTTCAAATAGGCCCATGTATGGCACTTTTGAACGTCAAAAATTACAAAATAATAAAATTGATTCTAGTCGCCCCTTCCAAAAGGTAGTTTTCGTATGGAGAAGAATGGGCAAGAAACTCCACCGTTACTCTTTTAAAATGTTTTACAATATTGTTTGTATATGTACGTACATTTGTTAAATAATTATTATATGTGAAGACGATGCACCTAGAATAAAATTACTATACCACAATAGGTAAAAACAATTAAAAATGAAGCAACGAGAGATAATTTAATTTGTGATAGATACATGGTTCTCACATATTTACAAACATTGTAAAAGTAGATGATTTTCCTAAAATTTTACAATTAATAAGTCAGTGTGTAAAATGTAAAATCAATGTCATAAAACACAAAGTAATAAATTTTACAATTACATTAGCAACCAGTTTGATTTTGTCTTGATTCTAAATTGTCCTATGGAGCAGGACCAGCATGTTTCCAAGCACTCTTATCTTGGATATAATCCTCTAATTTGTAATATGCTTGTTTACAAAGTGTACTTTTTATATGAGTTTTAAATTTTCTTTCATTTAATTGCATACGCTTTTTTACCACGGCGCTTATCAACCACGGCGCGTATTTACCACGGCGCGTATTTTCCACGGCGCTTTTATCCCACGGCGCTTAATTTCCACGGCGCTTATTTTTCAAGGCGCTTATTTTTAGCAACGCGTCATACGTCCAGCCAGTAATAGGACTCGTCCATCAAGGAACGCTGTCCCAAATTAGACACATAAAACAAAACGTACACACGTAAAACAAAAAGTATTTTAATAAAACACGTATACTAAAAGATACGTACGTACGTATGTATATATTAAATAGTGAAATTAATTTGTAAAGTAATGTCTAACGCGGATAAAAAACTGAGAATGACGCAAAATCTATCAAGCGTTTTCTTCTGAAAACTTCACCATTTTGAAAACAATTAAATTATTGATCTTTTAGTATACGTGTTTTATTAAAATACCTTTTGTTTTACGTGTAATAAATTAATAATGCGTCTAATTTGGGACAGCGCTCCTTGATGGACGAGTCCTATTACTGGCTGGACGTATGACGCGTTGCATGAGCTCAGTACAAAACACGCAAGCTAACCATTCAAGGTCACTGTCATATATCTGCGTCTTAAGAAGCTCGCTCTCAGATAAAACTTTAGATGCTCTTTCCTTCCTACGAACTCATTTTCAGGAAAAAAGAGCCGAAACAATGTTGATTTTATAGAGATTATATGCAGATATTACTTTATAGCAAAAGATGCATGTTCCACTCAGTAGTAACTGTAATAAGTCATGAAGAAAAACCCATAACGGGGAAGCATTAGGGTAACCCGCGAAATTCAAATTTTCTTACGTATTTTGCCTATTTAGCCATATTTGTTACGACCGCAAATCATATTTTAATCAACATAAAACCTGTCACTGACCTGCAAAATGCAAAATACATAAGAAAATTTGAATTTTGCGAGCTACCCAGGCGCTTCCCCCTTAAAAGCACTTGAACTATTTTGACTGATTTTTATGTGATTCTATTAAAACGTGTTGTATGTTGATTTTAAAGAGATTTATTTTATAAAAATATAAAGATAAATAGATCGCTAAATTGTAATTACTTAGATACTGATTATTCAAATTTAAATGTTTTATTTTATCTAGGTACTTTTCTCATACTATGTATCAGATTATTTTGTTATTTTTGTTAGGAGATTCTGTTTGCAATTTAAAGTTGTATAAAAAAGTGACTTTATATTTAAAAAGCAGTTTTTTATTATTTTGTAGTGAAACTTATTAGTTGTTGAATAAAAAAACGATATTAAGTAAAAAAATAGTCTCATACCGGGATCCCGGTGTTGGACATTTTCTATACGGTATTAATACCGGTACTGCAAAAATTCGGTATTCGAAACCCCTAGTAGTTCTATGCAAGCGTTTTTACTTTAAAGGATTTGGAAGTTTTTTTTTTTGTAAACCCGATTGTGCTCTTTATTTATACTACATTACGGATTAAAGGTTTTGGAAGTTTTTTTTTTTTTTATGCGATTGAGCTCTTTATTTAGAAAAGGTCCGTACCAATGTTCTATACAAGTATTTTTCTTTAAAGTATTTTTTTCGGCTACTCGCTCCTTCGACGCTCGATGCAATTCTGCTCCTTATTTATATTTAGTTATGGACCAAAGTTCTATGCAAGTATTTTTACTTTAAAGGTTTTGGAAGTTTTCTTGAAGTGAATACTTCTTTAGGCGCGTTGAGCATTTTTGAGATGGGACTAAACCTTTGATTTCGCGACACTGTAACGCAATTTACCGAAACCGTGGAGTAAAAGGCATCAATGCGTTGATTACCGCGGTACCGATTTTTTTAATCTGACGTGTAAAAGTGATTCCGATACTTATCCTATTTACAGAATAAACAATTTCATTTCATATCTACTAGATTTTCTCTACAAGGCCTAGATCCAGAGATATTCTAAAACATTGAGATATTGGCATTGTAAAGAAATTTCCAAAAAACGCATTACTAGTCTGTACATATACTAACGATTCCCCAAAGTATTCAACAGAAATAAAGCAAGTAATGAACATACCTAATTACTAATAATAAAATATAAATGCCGTCGACTCGTTTTGAATGAATGGTAAGTAGCTATCTATCCAGTCACACACACACACGGATGCGCACCGCGTCCGCCGCCCGCCTGCTGTTGTCAAACAGAGATAGCAATATTCCGAGCGAATTTTGCAAACGTCTCGATTTGTAGTTGCGAGCAGCGGTCGCAGCGCTCTTAATCACCATAATTGGCAAAGTGACTGGAAAGTAATAGTCATCTACGTGGTAGTGCACCCCTCTACTACAGTACACCGGTGTACACCCACAATTAAAAAAATAATATCATTTTGTCTTTTTGTCTACTCTTCTCGTCGTCAAAATCGAGGACGACTAAATACGACAAAAAACTGATTATCTCGTGTTGAACTGTCAAAAATCGAGATAAATAACGTGTCATGTTTGGGTTTGTTGACAAAACATCAAGTTTGACAGAACGAGTCAAGTATTTTGTATGGCGTAGCTATCAGAAAACGATAACACTACAGAAATAGACAAAAATTAGTCGCGCGAGCGTGGATAATTATCGCGTGTGTCATGTTAGGCCTGCTGGAAGAAGCATGGGTCCTAACTTCCCTTTGAGTTTTAGCTTCTATTTCTGCCTCCAGTTAGTAGCACAAGTAGTAATGAAATGTAACTAACTGTCGAATTAAAATACGCAGTTTTTAAAACTTACCCAGATAATTATAAAATTGGTTGGAAATATAATGTGTAGGTAATAAAAATAAATTGTTTCACTGTAGTGTCTACTGATAAAATAAAATCACCAATACCGGTATCCCGGTAGTGGACATTTCAATACCGGTATTGAAAAATGTCAAATAATGTCCGGGATCCCGGTATTAGCCAATACCGGGATCCCGGTATTGAAAGCCCTACATAGAACATTGATCCGTAACTAAATATAAATAAGAAATAAAATAGTCTTGCGAGTATTTCGGATCGGCACTTGGTCGGCGTACTTGCAAGTAAATACCTAGTATAAAAACCTGGTCCTATAATATAGCCCTCGTTCGCACGGACGTAATAAAATCGCGGCGAAATTTTTCGTGCACTTGATTTTCAACGCTCTGCTTAGCGCCGAGAGTTGAAAATCCAACAGTATTTCTTCAACGCGCTGGGACGAGAGTACGTCCCAGCACGTTGGATTCTCAACAAGCCACCTATACCTGGACTACCGCGTTTCGGCCGTGTGTATAATTTAGATGTTTCTACGACTCGCTGAGGGTCTTTAGACGCATAAATAGGTACCTACTGATTAATATTACTGATGAAACATAAGTACTCGTTTGTCCAGATACGGATGTTTGTAAACACATTTATGTTATCTGAAGATAGAAAGAAAGAAAAGATAGAATAAAAAATTTTTTTTTTTCAGAATCACGTGTATACAAAAAGATAATTAACTCGAGTAAAACAATCAAACAATAGATTTAAATATAATCACGAGCACAAAACAGAAGTAGTCGGCAGCTGCTTTAATTTAGTAAACAAATAAGCACAGTAATATATATGTCAATATGACAGTAAAGTACCTATATAATATACCTAATCTTATAATACTGACAAAAAATACCCCGAACGAATTCCAACCGATCACGTTGCGCTAGTGTGAGTGCCTGTCGGAGCGATATACAACTACAGTGAGCAGTACGACCACGCACACATTGACAAATTATTCCTTGACGCGATGACAATACTAGCATCGAAAAATTATGATAAATTTGGATGTGTTCCGTAATACAAAAAATGATGAATGAAAATTTAATGTATTTCCATTTTATTTTCGATAATTTGTAACTTGATAACATAAACTATGCTTCTACGGAAACAATATTACAAATATTGTTGTTTATAATACAGAAAAAACCATATGAAAACATGTCATTTACGCTGTAAAAATGTACGAAATGGAATTCGCTTACATTTCATTTAAAGGTAAGTTTTTGAAAATCAAAAGACGTAGGAGCCTAGATAAATACTGTCTCAATCCGAATATCAACATAATATGGTGGAAATATGCTCAAATTGCAAATGATTGATGTACTACGTTTGTATGGACAATTCATACGTCGCCGCATTCTTAAGCTGCCTGTCCATTGACGCGGAGCGAAGCAGCGGAGCGGAGCGAGGGAGTAATGCGGAGCAGAGTTGCGGACTGTGTCTGTCCATTGATGCGGAGCGAGGTAGTGCGGAGCGAACTTGCGGATTGTGCAGAGCTAGGCCGAGTACACCCGACGAGTAATTTGAGCAGGCTGCAATACCCCGCGGCCAGTTTTTTTTCGCTTCCCCACACCGCTTCCTCGCTCCGCTTCCAGGTTTTGTATGAATTTTTAAACTAGTTCGCAAATCCCTGTCCACTGAAGCGGAGCAGAGATTTTATACAATTCCATTGGTTAATCTGGCACAGCTTTGCTCCGCTCCTCTCCCCTCCGCTCCAGTGGACAGGCAGCCTTAAAATTCAAAGTCACCTAGGTATTACTTGAATGTCATTTCGGAAGACAAGAATTTAAAAAAAGAAAAATTTATGACAGTTTAACTAAGTAATTAAAATAAAATAATTATGCATTGAATGCAGGTAAATACGATTTTTTAATGCACTATGCAATATCTGTCTAGTAGTTTGACCTTTAAAACATTTTAAACCATTTGTAACCCCCGACGCAAAAAGAGGATTGTTAGAAGTTTGAACGCTATGTGTGTGTGTGTGTGTCTGTCTGTGGCACGGATTTGAATGCGTTTTTTTATTATTATTTGAAAGCAGGTTTTCTAGCGATGGTTATTAGACTTAATTAGACATGTTTTATCAAAATCGGTTCAGCGGTTTGAAGATTATCAGCTTTTTTCTAATTGATGTATGGATGTATCTTCCACAGGTCTGATCGATTTGAAATTTGGTATTCTGTTACTTCAATGGTATTAGAAGAACATAGTAACCTTGAACTGATGCTGCAGCATCACCTGGAATTTGCAAGATACCCAACTCCCTTACCAACTTACAGCACAGGTATCGTGTTTGGGCTCATTGGAATGGTCTCAATGAATAGGTGTAGATAGATGGTGAACAGGGTCTGGTGATGGAGTAGGAAAGAGAAAATAGGAAATATTTGGAAAAATTACTGTTAAAATTTGTACTTGTGTTATGTATATTGAGGTAATGCTAATGATCATCATAAATTGCCATACTTAATCATTACGTTCTGCGTTTTTTACGAGACTTGCTTTTAAAAGACTGATTGTGACTACAACGCTATCGAATATAGGTCAATTAATTAGTAATGTGAGTCACTAACATTAGAGTCGGCTACGAAACTGGAGCTCATTTCATTCAGACATCGATAACAGACGGCAAATGCATTATTTATGTTATAAACTACTAACTTTTGACCGCGCGGTATCATGCGCGTGGATGTCAGAAATTACCCACACACCAGGAATGTACTACCGGGATGAAAAGTATTCTAAGTCCTAATCGTCAGTGGTGCCGATTCTCTTGTTCACAAACTAAACTAAATTTAAGTTCAGTGCATCTTTTTCTTTCTTTTTCATTAAGAAAAGGACAGAAGATACATTTTAGTTTAGTCCTGTCAAATTAATCAGCGCTTGACGTAAATTGACGTAATTTTAGTTGGCAAGTTTTTAATCACGTCTAAACTTGTATGGAGACTGACAGGCGCTGATTAATTTGACAGGACTAAACAAAAATTTATCTTCTGTCCTTTTCTTAATGAAATAGAAATAAAAAGATGCACTGAACTTAAATTTAGTTTAGTTTGCGAACAAGGGAATCGACACCAATGTATCTCATCCAAATCCATTCAGCCGTTAGTGCGTGAAAAGGTAACAGGTACTTTCGCATTTTATAATATCGATGGTCTAGAAGAAAAACGTGCTCAGTGCAAAATTTCGAGTTTTTAAATTTCATCTCCTTCAGCCTAAATTGTGAGTGGACATTTGTATTAAGTGACATCTGTAATTAATATGTTTGTCTTCTAGACGATCGATATACTAGCTGTAGCTCGCGTCTTCGTCTGCGATCCAAGATGAAAAGTAGACTACGTCCTTACTCAGGTCATGGTCTATCTGTGTGCCAAATTTCATCCAAATCCGTTCAGCCGTTTTAGCGTGAAAGCGTAACAAACAAACAAACTAGCTTTTGCATTTTAAATTTGAATATAGGTATAGTTTGGAAGTATGCATATTGTAACAACTATTTTCTTACAACATAGAATTTGCTAAAGTAACGTAAAGTTATACCTACCTTATCAGTAGATAAACAATCTAAAATTCTAGTTGCAAATACTGCCCTGCTAAGCCCAAAGGCGGTATCTCAACCGGAGTAAGTTTTGAGAAAATTGACTTTTTGTAAATTGTAATGTATGGAAAAATGGAGATATAAAAACCTTCTTAGTGGTTTTTTTAAATGTTTTAAGTTAGATAGCGCTATTTCGCTTATACCATTAGATGGGAAATTGTTAAAGCTATTGAATGGTACAAAAAAAACGAAAAGGGCGTATCTCAGAGACAATTCAAAAGTACCTGTAATTGGTTTATTTGAAATAAATGGTTTGAGTTTGACCGCCTTTGGGCTTAGCAGGGCAGAATAGGAGAGGACGCCTAGTCAATAAAATAATTGTAGGCTCTGTTTCACTTCTAAATAAAGCTCAGTTATATCACAGCTGAAATATCCGAAGGGTTAGGCCTTTAGTACAACCTGATAAACTATCTGACGGATAATTTCATAAAAACATGTCGCATTTTTTTATTAATTATCTGGTGGGTAGTGCCAATCCAGAGGTGGTAAAAGAGAGTCTTAAAGTGTTTAAACAACAGGTTCCATTAAAATTGGCGACCCTATTAGTAAGTAGTAAGAGATGAGTGATAAAAAAAATGATAAGCTGTTATCAAATGTTTACATCATCAATAAACAAATTGTTATTATTATGCTACAGTAAACCGGCACGAAGAAAAAATATAAGTATATAGAAATATTATATACTTACATTATTTTAAACTTTCTCTAACCTTTGTACCGTATAACTACGCTTAACAGGAATAACAAACAATGCATATATAATTTTATATTGTAACTACAACACACTTTAAAAAAAAACACACACACACCTACCTTAAATCCAGTTCAATTTAAAACACTTTTACACTCAAAAACATCCGTGCAGTCAAAAATAGTTCTAAATGTCACTTATTTATGCAAAACGATGACCCGAAAGTGGGTTAATGCCCCTTGGTATGATGCAGACGTGTGTCGAGTACGCAAGCCGCGTGTAAACTAACGCGGCGCGCAAAATCAGCTCAAGGATACATTATTATGAGGAAGCCGAAATGTCTAAAATTGCTTCCAGTTATTGTGAAAGATACATATTGATGTTGCTCGGTATGTTGCTGGCTGGGCAATTGACTGTGTTTTGTTATTGGTAATTGTAGCGTAGTTACAACTGTAACTTTGGTATTGTGGGGTAAGTAGGAACTGTAGATGTACTATTGTATTAAAGCGCCATAATCACGATCCATCTCGCTGTACGTCCCGCCAAAGTCATGAACGATGTACAGACGCCAGCACTTCAAGCTACTACAATCTGTCAAATTTATATAATAGATTTTCAACTTTATCGCTGAAGTATAAGGTACAAAGTTGATTGGGAAAATTTGACAGTTTCGGGTAGCTTGATGTGCTGGCGTCTGTACAACGAAAAACGACAGTATAGTTTCGTCGTACGTCGATCGGGATTTGCACGACCCAATTTTGTAACCACAGAGCATGTTTCTAACCAACAACAAGCGCCCCCACCACTGCGAACATCGTGCAGACTATGTGCAGACAGTGAATAACTCGGACGTACGTCAGAGCGATAGTGCGTCGGGCGTGCTTGATTGTGTTCACAGACTACATTATTATAAATAGGGTAATTGTGTTTAAACTTGCTGTACAGCAAATTCAGCATTTAGAACTTGTGCATGGTGACTGCACGTCAAAATGGATCGCGAAGCACTATCAAGATTCATTAAAAGTTATAAATCCCACACTTGTCTGTGGAATGTCTCAAGTGCGGACTACGTGAACAAACAAAAAAGGATAAATGCATTACAAGATATGGTGCCCATTTTAGGGGAAGCTGCAACGATTGATAGCGTGCGTAAAAAAATAGACATAATAAGAAACGGATATTTCAGAGAGTTCAAAAAAGTTAATGCCAGCACCACATGGATGTCCGCAAATAATGTGTATACGCCAACATTGTGGTACTATGATTTGATGTCTTTTTTGACATCAGAAAAAGTTTCTAGACCAGGAACTGATGGCCTTCAAGAACCGGTAAGCTTTTATTGATACCTATGTTCTTCTGAAGTTGTTTTTTTTTAACAGTCGAAAGAAAGAGTTTTCTCTTTTTTATTTGAAATAGTTATCTGTGCCGAAATCCAATTTTAATATTTTTCAATAAAAACATTTTTATTGTCAGTAGGTAGCTAGCTACACTAGCTACTTCGTTTATAATAAATTCTTTTATTTCAGGTAAATAACACCCATTGCCAAACATAAATTTAGAGGCATTCAGTAGCGGATCCAGGGGGTGCTCAAGCCTCCCCTCAAAAGCGTCTGAGTTCTTCCGTCACAAATCTTAAAGTCAATTTGATATTGTTCCAATTAAACTTTTTAGCAAGTATTCCTACCTAATGTACAATATTGTCGTCAATCATTCTTAACTTAATTAATATTATGTTTTCAAGTTTTTTTCTATAAGATGTTTTGTTTACGTGACGAATTTTGAATTCGCGCGCCACTTATTCTGCCACTCATGATGCCCGGTGTGGCCGCCATGTAGGTATATTCACCGATATATCTCTGGGAGTCTGCAACCTAACGAAGTCATTGGAGGAATTTGCGAAAAGTATTCCGAGGAGGCTTGTAAAATGTTGTGTGCTTTTTTAGTGTTTACTTTGCAAAAATCTACCTTTAGCGGGGTCAAGCCCCTCCTAAACAACAATCCTGGATCCGCCACTGGGGGCATTAGGTTGCCTCATATGCGACTACAGTGTATTACTATATTATACTTATATTACTACTCGTTTATTTTGGAATGATCATTACCTTTGTAAGGATACGGTACGAGTAGAGTTTGCAATAAAGGAAATCCAGAAACACCAATTAAAAGATACGGAGCTCTTACTTGGGATCGTGGCAAAATACTTTGTACGAGTTTTATTTATTTATTTTATTTAAATTAACAAGTAACAAGACTCAGAAATGTTAGTAACAATATATCTTAACAACTATGTTAGTAAACATAACACATTTAATGAATCCCTGCTACACGCTCAACACAGATGTGGAAAGCTTGCAGCAGCGATTCATACACAAACAATCTAGTCTGCTCCCGATACACTGCAGTATATTGTTGGGGCTGGCCCGCACCCGGCGCACCAGGAAAGCGCATTTTTTCCGCATCGTAGCGTAAAAACAATCGACACGAGCATCAGCAAACATGCCTGATGCGCTACAGAAGCGGAACAGCCCCATCAATACCCGGAACGCATTATTATATTGCACGCGGAGGGCGCTGTACGATTTTTGAGTGTAATCTACCCACAGGCTGCACGTGTAAAATGAGGTGCAATATGCACGAAATAAGGTTTTTTTCACAACTCTAGAACAACGTGCAAACCTGCGAGCGATCATATTAGCTCTCACCGACAGAGCCCTCCTTTCTCTTTCTATATCCTCATCATCTTTGAGGTCAGCAGTCAAAAGATGTCCTAAGTATTTCACTTTAAATACCCTCACAAGCGATATTCCGTTCAACTTGACCGGAGGTATCGGATCTGAACATTGACTGCTGACACCAAAGACCATGACTTCATTTTTAGTGACGTTGTAGACCAATCCATGAAGTAAAGCATATTCTTCACAGATGGCCACCAACCTCCTAAGACCACAAACCGAGGCGCTCAGCAGTGCCATATCATCGGCGTAACTAATGTTGTTTACACATACTCCGTCAATGGAACAGCCGGCCCGCTCACTGCTGAGCACCTCGATCAGCCCATTGACATACAGATTGAAGAGCGTGGGTGAAGTCAACCCCCCTTGCCTCACCCCGCACTCCAACCTATACGACTCTGAAAAAGCCCCTGCCCAGCGTACCTGATTGATCTGGCCTCCATACCAGCATTTAAAAGTGTTTATCAACTCTGGAGGAACTCCTGCTTCCTCTAACTTCCTCCAAAGGATACTGTATGCAACCAGATCAAACGCTTTGGAGAGGTCGAGGAAACAAGCATACGTAGGTGTTTTTCTATCGGAGTAGTACCTAACAGTCCACTTTAGACACAAGATGGCACTTTCAGTTGATAGTCCGGATCGGAATCCGAACTGATTGTCGTGCAGCTGAACAAAGTTATTAAGTTGTCTGTTAAGCAGGCTGTCAAGTACTTTCGCGATCACCGTAGCCAGAGAAATGGGCCTGTAATTCTTTAAATCAGCGATATCACCCGTTTTATTTTTAATAATAGGCACTACAATAGTTTTTGTCATATGGCAAGGTAAATATGCATGACTCACACAAAAGTTATAAAACATTGCTAACACTCTTGGTAAATGAGGGCCCGCGAACTTGAGGTGCTCAATGCTCAGACCATCGTGACCTGGAGACTTGCCTCTTGACATACTGCTAATAACACTTTTAATGTCCTTAGTTGTGAATCTCGTTCCAAGGTCACGATGGTCAACAACATCAGGCTCGGATACGCAGGGACCCAGTGGAGACTTTATCCTAAAATGTTCCTTAAAGAGGTCAGCAATGCCTACGGGATCGCTCTCGCCATTGACAGACACGGGGAGGCCAGGCTTTTTGCTCAGCCTGTTCGTATGTTTACAAAACGAGCGAAAATCACTGCTTGAGTGTTGTGAAGCCAAAATATCCATTTTTATTTGGTCCTCATTATTTTGACACCATTTCAAGCGTGACTTAAATATTCTCTTCGCTATATGCATGTCACAAAATGCGGGACCAGCAGAAGGCTTCCCAAGGTCTTCCCACAGTCGAAACTTGTGCCTGGCGTCCCTGTAAGCCTCACCAACATGCATATTCCAACCTACCACTACTTTCTTTTTCCTACGCTTATTGCTCTCCCGACCCACCGCAGCTGACTCAGATAAAACACTAACTATATCTTTATACATATTGTCTATAACAGCGCGATGACATTCTTGTTTGCAACTTTTGTCACTACAGATTCTGAAGTCATCTGGGAAATCAATAAGTCTAAGTCTTTCATGACATGCCTTTGTATAAGACTGAGACTGTTCAAGACATCTGTCTCCCCAAACAACAACATTTTCCACACAATTCGAAACCCATTGCTTTACACAAACATTATCGAATAAACATTCTAAAACAAGCGGCTAGTGGTCCGACCATAATGTATCGTATACAACACTCGCAGTAACTACAGACTCACGGGCCGCTTTAGTCACCAAACAATGATCAAGCCACCTCCGTGAGCCGTGTGCGTCACTCACAAAAGTATAGATATCAGAGTCTAACCCTAATATCTCCGTATCGACACAGTTCCACTCAAATTCCTGGCAGAAGCCTATTAGTTCTGTAAAAAATCGTTCTGTTGGGTGTGCATTGAAATCACCAAGAATATAACAGTTTTCAACATTAGAGCTATCTATAATAGCACTCACCAAACTGAGGCAATCCATGAATTCCACTAAGTTGCTAGCCACGTCCGTGGGCATGTACACATTAAACACTAATATTGCTTTGCTTTCGTTAATTAGTTTTTCGTAAAATATTATTCTTTTCAAAAGACTAGAATCGGCTGCTCGACCATCCATTCCAGGCATGGACGCACTTAAATAAATTCATATTTAGCGTTTACCACAGCAAAAAGTACGACACTGAAATATTTCTTGTACCTAATTATAGTAAATAGAACCCCTTGAATAAGGTTTCGTTATACGAATATGCTTCCCGTCCCATACGCCTACGCAGTTTAGATATTGCTGTTTTCTCTGAAATTCTTCTGCAATTTGCTTCCATTCCTCAGTAGACGATGGAAACTGAAACAAAGAATTTAAAAAAAAAAAATAGGTATATATGTTTTAGGCGACGAGGAAACGGAGGAAAACTACTTGAGTTAAAATAAGTTAGTAATGCAAAAATTTTATGTTTCAGTGACTCTAACGTAGGTACTTTAATTTCTTTTATCTTTTAGGTAACTGAAGCATCTGGTGGAGGCCCAAGCCAAAAAAGAAGAAAAAAAAGAGGAAGCACGAAAACTCAAAAAGAGTTGGTAAATGTTGCTAAAAAGCTAATGACCGAAGAGAACTCTAACATTGGTTCTGGTCAGGACAATACATTTGGATTATATCTAAACCAGCAATTACAAAAACTGTCAAGTGATCAGAGGATATTAGCAGAAAAGTTAATGTCAGATGTTTTGTTTATGGCAAGAACAAACCAATTAAATGCTACTTCACTAATCGTCACACGTCCATACTCTGAAGCAACCTCCTCAATAATAGAACGTCCAATTTCTCAAAACTCATCATATCTAGTCGAAGTAGTAGAAGATTCTAATGAACTCTAGTATGATGAAGAATGATGAAGAGTCCTATACAATTTTGCTGATTTCAAATAACTGATTTTTAAAAAGAAATGAATGGTCATTAGTCTCACTGTCACAATATTACATGTAAGTATTATTGTGTACGTTTTTATTGTTTTTTTTCCTATCGCAATTTCTATAATTGCGAATTATAATAATTTTGTTAGTTGTTTTCTCTCTAATAAATACATGTCGGAGACGGGTATATGAACTTCGTTATTATCAGCGATATTTTAACTACTGTGGGCGTAGTGTGGGTAGAGTTGGTTAATGCGCAATAGAAAAACAGTTTGCAGTTCAGATCACATTATAATTTACTATCAAACGGGTGCGACGGCGTTTATTAAAATCACCAATTAACAAAATGATCACACATTACAACTAACACAATAACTGAGCACCACGAATCGAGAACAATTCCGCGACGTCTTGACTCCAATGCGACCAGAGGCTGAATGCCCTCCTCGCCGTGGCCTTAAAACATCACGACTCTGTAAAAGCGCGTCTTTTTTGATGTAGGTAGATCACTCTTGATGTCGCCAGTGGCGCGCTTGTGATTCGTTTCGTGGCCGTACTAATGACCGGATCAGACATATTATTATCGAAAATTTTGCTTTTATTCACATACCTTGAGAAACTCATCCTTTAGAGCTTTATAAATTGCACGACGTTGAATTCAGGTCCCACCATTCCTAATAACATTTCTAATATTTCACTGTCTACTCTGAGATAAGTATGAAAATCTATCACATTCAAATCTTCCATGATAGGAATATATATGTCGGAGCGCCGAGCTCACAGTCATCGTCAGAAGGGTAATTTTCAATTAAATTGTTCATTGTCTAACTGTATGTCTACTTCGTGGGCAAAGGAAACGCGCGAGATAAATATAATCACTGTAATCACTAGATACTTAAACTTATTTAACAATATTGTCCACTAACTAGAAAAGTCTACATATAACTTATAATCAATGCTTTTCTTAAATGTATTAGAAGGGCGTAACGAGTCCGCGGGTCGCGCACAGTCTATCTCGCGGTCTGAATGGAACTGACTGCCTGATCCAGGCTCCTCCGATGCTAAACTCTTATCGTCTTAAAACGTTCCCACGAGAAAATGCAAGCCGACCCCCGGCCACGTTCGACGCAATCAGATTTACGTCGTCGCCTTTCATATCGGAAACAATTATTCATAATTTAATATCAACAAACTATAAGTGCTAACAAAGACCACCATGGTCTTGAGAGTTAGACGAGGTGTGAACGACACCTTCGTCTCACGCTGATAAGAACTGGACGAGGTGTGAGTTGACACCACCGTCTCGCGCCGACATATATTTGAGAATGCTTTGCACGTTTAAGATAAAAAAAAGTGGCACTCCGGGAGTGCCGACAGCAGTGACAGCTTGAAAAAAAAATCGGCACCGCGGTAATCAACGCGTTGATGTCTTTTACTCCACGGTGTCGGTAACAGGTCGCGAGTTCAATGGTTTTTTCCCAAAAATACTCAACGCGACTAAAGAAGTTTTCACTTTAAAAAAACATCCAAAACCTCTTTGTAATTTTTTGCCTCTCTTCTGATGCTGCTGACATCAGAAGAACTCCCATTTTTGGCGTTTTGATAAAACTGGTGGCATTTTATACAAAACACGTGCGTCGTTCGATAACCTAAATCTAGAACGCTGGATACGTGCACGATAGAGTGTATGCTACGTCCAGCATCGCGGCCTTGAGCGGACGTACAGCTGGGATGGATCATGAGTAAAGCGCTTAATGCACTAATAAAGCTGGCTTCAAAGATGGAACGCAACTTCGTCACAATAATAGGTGGAGAATTTGAATTGAAATAAGTTAGTCTTTACCGGGCGTGCATTTACATGTATTGTACTAGGTATGCTAATTGACTGATATGTGCCCAGTTTATGGCAATAGACTCGCTTACTATTACATGGGACTTAAACACAATGTGGATGTACTATAAGTACAACTCTGCCTAATCCTTTGGGGAATACTGGCGTAATATTGTGTTTAAATGACAATTTATCTCATCACCAAACACACTGGTTATTGTACCAACTGGCTAAATGTGAGTATCCTTTACAGATGTTTTCCTGGAAGGGGTAAGCAGAAGTCTGCTTACCTTTTGGGAGGAATATAGGCAGACAATGGTCATTATTCATTCATACAGCAAATTGTCTTTATTAAATCCTGAATAAAGCTGTTTCGAAATGTCGATTCGGAATTTCAAAGGCAATAAATCCATAGAAAATCAAGGATCTATCACAGACGTCCGTTCGAAATTTTCTTCGATTCGAAAATCCGAAAAAGAATTTCTCTGTCAACAAAAGGCCGCATACAGAATGTATGTGGTCTTTTATATGGATGGCAGCAACCTTCGAAATTCCGAATCGATATTTCGAAACGGAATTCCGAAATGGACTTCCGGATGTATATGTCGCGGGCCTAACAGTTTCGGCCGGCTTTACATAGAGGTATAAAGAATAAACAATGCAAATTAAGCGTCAAGTTTTTCAGAATTGCATCGCACACCTTTGACATACCTACATTGTAAGTGGTTCATGTATCCTTTTACCATTTTTCGAAACGTCTTCGTGTTCATCATGTTTTATACGAGGTATCGTATAAAACATGATGAACTATCGTGCCGTGCGTGACACATCTTATTAACTGCAATTAGGTTAGTTCCTTCTCAAGTATCATGTTTAACTGACTGTAGTCCCAGGAATTTCAATGCCAAACATGCCTAAAGAGCGACTAGAGATTGGATGGGCAACCTTAGAGACATTATGTTTTTGGGGCGCAAGCTTCAATAACTGGCGATTTTTATATTTTTGGTACGGTTAGTAACGAGTCATTTAAAATATTTCATATCCTATACTATTAAGCGAGCAGTATTTGTATATTTATATATATGTGTAATCATGTTCTCGAAAACGTCTCTAACGATTTCGATGAAAGTTGCAATATAGGGGTTTACGGGGGCGGAAAAATCAATCTAGCTAGGTCGATCATATCGGGGAAAATTCGTTTTCTCCGTATTTTCACCCGAGCAGAGCTCGGTCGCCCAAAGTTTAGAACAAGATTAATGACATAGAATAATGACATGGCAGCATGGAATTAGTATGTACTATCCTATACTATTAAATGAGCATTCTCTATTTTCACCCGAGCAGAGCTCGGTCGCCCAAAGTTTAGAACAAGATTAATGACATAGAATAATGACATGGCAGCATGGAATTAGTATGTACTATCCTATACTATTAAATGAGCATTCTCTATTTTCACCCGAGCAGGGGGCCTACCACCAGCTCAAAAGCAGTATTATTTTAATATTACTTCGGTGGGAGAAAGAGATGGAGCTATACGTCCTGTAGAGCTTCATCTCATTCCCACACTGAAGTAATATTAAAATAATACTGCTTAATGAGCTGGTGGTAGGCCCCCTGAGCTCGGTCGCCCAAAGTTTAGAACAAGATTAATGACATAGAATAATGACATGGCAGCATGGAATTAGTATGTACACACTATTAAATGAGAATTCTCTATTTTCACCAGAGTAGAGCTCGGTTGCCCAGGTATTTATGATAGATGACGCAGTTATTAGATAAACGGTTTTTCAGCATTTTATGTCATCTTGATCGTCGTCGTATCGCTCAATCCATTTATCCTAAATAAGCTTCGACAAGAATTCTCCCACTTCGACAGCGCTAGCGTAGGCTTCGCAAAGGTCTTCCACAGTGCAGGTGTTAGCAAAGAGAGCCATAGGCGTACCCACGGTGGGGCAAGGTGGGGTACCTGCCCCACCCTAGTCCCTGACTCGAAGCAAAAATTTTTGGTTTATAGCAACAACAACAATCTTTGGTCAAATTCAAAATTACTGCCCGAAACAATGCGGCATCGATGTACCTAGCGCGCATGTGTAGTTATAGAGTTTTATCGAGAGAATTTCCTACTACATTATAGAGTTTATTTACTTCAGCCCCACCCATAAAAAAGTGCTGGGTATGCCCATGTAGAGAGCACGACAAGAGGTGAGGCATCGTTCACAATGTGATTCCACAGTCGCATTGTGCCTCATCAGAGTACCTAGGAGCCATGGCAGATGGTGGCCTAATAGTTTAGAAGTTGTCATGTATTATTTAAATATTACACCTGTTCTGTTTTTACGGTTTCGTACCAGAAAGGTGCCAAACGGAACTACACCTCCGCTATCCGTTCGTCCGTCTGTCAGCGGGCTGTACCTATCTCATGAACTTTAATAGGTAGACAGTTAAAATTTTCACAGATTGTGTATTTCCATTGCTGTTTTAACAACAAATAATAAAAAATAAAATAAAGTTAAAAATTACAGGGGCTCCCCATGCAAGAAACGGCGTTTTTTTTTTGCTAAATATTGTACGGTGGTACGGAACCCTTGGAGTATATTATTTACTTATTCGGTAAAAAAATCAAACGACGAAAAAGTTTTTATAAAAGTGTATTTTCTATAATAATATATTAAACTACAGTGCATATTCTCTTAAACTAAAACTATAATGTAAAAAATCTTATATACTAAACATGATATAATTCTTTGCTAATACTTTAGACCTGATTCACAACTTTGTAAAATTCATGTATCTAATTGACAATAGTTGTTTTTAATTAATTTAGGAACAGACAAAATACGTATAAAAAAGGAGTAAGTGTCTCTAAAGCTAAGTTTACATTGGTCGAGTGGTTAGTAGAGTGCTGCAGTCGAGTTCTGTTAAAAACATAACTAGCTAGTAAAAACTAAGATTGACATTTATACTACTATTAGTACTCGAACTAATAACTCTTCTAATGTAAACGCACCCTGCAAGTCGAAGTCGAGTCAAATAAAAGTAACAAAAAAAATACTTAACGACAGTCAAGTGTTTTAATGTTAGATTTCGTAAAGAGTGTTACATCCCTTTCATTCTCATAGTTAAAATTAAATGACGAAGCGAGACAAAACATCATATACTAAGGAGTCTAAAAATATCAGTTGATTCAATACACCAATGCGTTTTTAAACAAATCCATCAAAATCACATAAAAACTAGCAACACTGTCACTCAGTGTTGCCAGCAACACAACAAAATTACAACAATCCAATTTTCTTCATTCAAAATCAAAATGTCAACAAAAAAATGTTGCCACTTTATTTGCTAAGATTTTTATTTGTCTTCTTTTTAGGAAATTTACGAGTAATTTCGCTATTATTTTTAGCTTAGCTTAAAAACGCCTATTGCATGAGCTTGTTAAAACAAAAGCTCGAGCATTATATTTTAAAAGTATTCTCCAGAGAGTTAAATTTAATTTATATGAACGATAAAACTAGGTTATAAAATATGTTTGCATTGGTGGAGACTACTTTACCCGTGTGAACTAGGCTTTAGCAGTAGCCAGTCTCTAACTAAAATTCACATTATAACCGCTGCCACAAATAGTACAGAAGGCGCACTCCGCATTTTAAGAATGAAGCTACAAGTACGCGGCGGGCCCGTCTTGTCGGGCCTATTCAGTGAGCGTAACGTAGTCAGAAGATATAATAGTGACGCGATAGAAAGAGAAGAACTTCTAGGTGGGTAATTAGCGCTGTGCGACCTGAATTGCACTTTATTGTGTCGTAGCAAGAGTCACTTTTTATTTAAATGATTTTGCGGAGTGAACAATCTGTATTAATATGTGCCCAGCCGTAATAACAATAAAACTTCTATTGTGTCTCGTTCAGTGGCCTACAACTGATTAATAGTATTAAGCCATTGATGACCGACGTACTCTTTATTCAAATCCGTCAACAATAAATAATTTTGTGAAATATTGTAATGGCAGTTAAAAACTGCCTTTTAAAATATATATTTTAAGTTCGTCATTACATAATTATAGTCGCTGCCCGCATGCGGTCAAAGCACGGAGCATTCCTAATTTAAAAATTATGAAGTAATATCATTCGGGAATTAAAAGTCCCTCATTGCTTATTAATTTTGTAGTTCTGCCCACATTTATGCTGAAATAGCTTTTTACGAATTTCAACCCACAAGCTATATTGCGTTCAAACTAATTTATACATAGTCTCGAGGGTATTCTTAACCGGAGTGTATCTGTAAGATAATGTAGTTCGTTCACCCAATTCGGTCAAGCCAAATATCGAATGACAGAGCTTTTAACTACGTACAGGTCATTTTCAGAAAGGTTTTAGAATAACCCTATGAAGGCAATTAAGTGGTCCCTTATGATGAAAGCAGTATTAGATTATTATTGTTCTAGCCTCTATTTTACCTTTATATTACTAAAGAACAAAAACAAAACTTGGAACAGTTGCGATGGAAAAACGTATTCAAAACCACCACGTATTTTTAAGGTAACCCCAATTCATGGAAGTGGCTAGGGGTACCATACTCGATGATATTTGTTGATACACCTACGCTGTCGTATATCTATTGACAGTCTAAGATAGTTAATTGATTCAGGCGTGACCTTGCGGAAATCCATTATAAACCCATCCAAATCCAGTCGCGACAAGTCAATCGTCATCCTGAGGATGCTTCGTTGAGAGGTGAAAGACTTGTCGATTTCTTTCAGGGTTTTTATGGCTCTTTAGAAATAGCTAAGCGGAAAAGGTTACTAAATATATCCACGTCTATTGTATTTTATTGACAGTCTAGTTAAAAAAATAATTGTAAAAGCCATATTTTCTAAAAAGAGTAACCATTGAGTTTCTTGCCGGCTCTTCTTCCTAGGAAACAACCAATTGGAACCGTGTACCTAGCTTCTGACGTTTCATAAGTGCCCATGTAGGTTTATGTGAAATCAAATATTTTGATGTTCAGTAGTAGACTGCGATATTCTGCAAAGACGGCCTTATAATTTTTTCTAATACTTCAGCTCGCATCACAAGGGTCCAGTAACTGTTCAGAAACTGACCCATCTAACTACATAGTTCAATAGACCTTACATTTATAACCTCATCCTCATCTTCTCGGGCTGCGACACGAGTCCGTAGGCGTCCAGATGTTCGTACAGCGCCGCCACGTACTCCTTGGGGTGTTTTGTATAGTGCTGCACGTGCGGGGAACGGTCCCAGCACTTCCAGGTGCACTGTAGATAGAAGAAAAGAAAATATTAGCGAAAATAATTAAATTATTTTGGCATAAATTGGGGATCGTAACTACTACTGTAGTGGCTGTGTATCGAGTTTACATATTAACTATAAGTTCTGGGCTGATTTATTTATTTATTTAAACTTTTTACACTCAAAAAGTTACAAAGGCGGACTTAATGCCTTAGGCATTCTCTACCAGTCAACCAAGTGTGGTGAAGAGATTGGATGGCAGGTGCTCTGTTTGAGAGGAACAAAGAAAAAATTATTACAAATATATCATTAGAAATAAAATAGGTAGGAACAACAGTAAATAAATAGGTTATAACTTATAATACACATATATACATATTTAATATAATATATATAATCATATATACAAATTCAAGGGAGAGGTGTTGAGATGACTCTACTCTATTTATTTTGAAAAAAAAAAAACTGCAATTTCAGCTTAAATGCATACCGACTGGTGGCCGTCCTGATATCAAGAGGAAGCGCATTCCAAAGAAGAATGGACTGAATATAAAAGGAAGAATGAACAAAATCAGAAGTATGAGAAGGACAAAGTAGGAGAAGATTGTCGTCAGAAGAACGCAGATTCTTGGTGTGTGAAGAATATAGATATTGGAAATGAGACACAAAATAAGAAAGAGGAGTGGGAGAGTTGAGAAGGGAGAAAAGCGTGGTCAAAGCGCGCAAACTTCTTTGATGCGGATTCAATTCAAATTGCCACCAATATCTAAGAAGAAGTATGATGACATCATTGCTACATTTTGACAACCACTGTTCATGTAAGCCAGAATCTTCACTGGCGATCAAACAGAAAAGCGGCAATACTATAAAGCTTGGAGAGTCCCAAAACAATGATTAAACTGTCTTGGAACGCAGATGCGTTGTAATTCCAGAGACAAGCGTCACAAACCTACAATGACTCATGCCTGTAGTTTCACGCATCCATACCCCTCGAACCGTAACTCAGTAACGTTGCTTGTCGGCGGAAATTGGTATAGTGATAGTATTTCCTTGGACACGCTCCTTCACAAAATTGCTCTACTAACTACAAATTTACCTTGACGCCCATCTGCACCCAGCTGTCGTGCACGCTGCGATTGCTTCTCTCAGCGCCCACGGGATCACTGCGCGACAGTAGGAACAGAGCCGGCGCGTGGCACAGGTTCGTGTGGAACAGTTGGGAGGACCTGATGTAGTGGGATGTGGCTGCCTCGTGGAAGGTCTTCATGTGGTACCTGAAAAGTGGAAGATATGGTGGTTATCGTGGTCTATCAGTATTTTTATTGGCTGTAGACCGCTGCAAACACTATCTGTCAAATAAGGAGTTAAAGGTCTTTCCAACACCACTTTGCAAAGTTACGAAACTTCGGAGTGAACGGTTTTTCTGACGGACAAAAACACATCGGGAGTAGGGACAACTGTCAAATCATGGTGTCATTATATTTTAGGTCGGGCCACAAACTTATCTTATGCCCGTAGGTGATACGGAGTAGGAATCGCCCGTATCTTTTGTGCTAAGGGAGTATAGACCTCTTGACCAAACGATATGGCCCACTTGTCGGTAACCAGTGTCCTTACACCTGTACATGTGAAGTCGTAAAGAATACCACTAAAGCCGCGATCAGCATGGCTACCTACTGGGCCAAAGTAATCTAGGGAACAAGACAAATGTTGTATCATCCATTCGAAAAGAAGAGGAATGCTGTATTAACCCAGATTTTAGGATATCCTGTAATGAAAAGAATGCCTCTTCCTATACCTGTTACAAAGGATAAGTAACTAAAGGCCACAAACAACCCTTCTAAAAAGAAAAAAACTTAAAAAAAAAATACAACGACTTCCAAACTACAAAGTGAAAAATAACTTTAATTTTTAGTAAAAAGTTTTTTTTCACTTTTTAGTGGGTTGGTTTGTAATTTATCTAAGTTACAATAGCTAAATATCAACCGCTCATCAAAAATACCCAAATCGCTATAGATGTGCCTATAATATGTATTTGAAGAGTTACCTCGATTTCTCCAAGATCCCATCATCAGATCGTGACCAAATGACATTGGGACCAACTTGAAAGTATACCCTTTCAAACAAATAAATAATTTTCCAAATCGGTTCAGCCGTCTTCGAGTAATCGGGGAACATGCACAAAAAAAAAATCCGATGAACTGAGAACCTCCTCCTTTTTTCGAAGTCGGTTAAAAAGAAAGAAAAATAGTTTTTTCTGTACATAACCGACTCTGTGGTCTTGTGGTTAGACCACCTGTCTCAGACCCAGAGTTCCCAGGTTCGATTCTCAGTGGGGGGAAAATATTCTGCTCGGTTTGGTTAGTGGTAGGGCTTGTTCTAAGTCCACCTGGCTAGCTACCGCCATCTTATCTAAGTCTGTCGCCATAACAACAATGTTAACAGCATTGCTGTTTCGGCAGATAGAAGTAAGATAGCCAGTTCCTCTGTGGTTGAGGATTCCGGGTGAACCTCGCTTTCACCTTTTGCCTGATCATCACTTACTATCAGGTCAGATGCAGGCTGTTGTGGATAATAAAAAAACACTTCCATTTGAAATAGAGCTTCACAGAAAGATAAAAGTTATAACATTCTAGAATTTTAATGATGAAAACAGTCCACAAGTAAGAATAAAGCTTCCCGATATTGTTTTGACCTTTAGACTGCTGAATGCAGTTATCAAACAAAACAAACGTATCTGCACACATGACCTAGCCACGTTATATGGTCACTCGGAAGTAGCTATGAATGGACGTGTTTAGTTTAATAATTATGTTAGGAAACTCTTCTAGTATAAGCATTTATTTATTTTATTATTTATGTACACCGATAAAAATCTGCTGTTTCATAGAAAAGTGGACTTACGCGATCAAAATGTATGGAACAGCAAATTTTTTTTTTTAATAACCGACGAAAGGTTTACTACCCAGGGGGGTTCAGAATCATGTACTGAATCCATGGTAACAGTTTTTGAGTCGATAGATAATTATAGATTTACGTAATGTGTCAGCCTAGCAAACTAGATATTTCTTATCTATAAAATATGGAACTTACATTGTACAACTAATTACTTAGTTATAAATAAACCACCATCTGAATGTCTGGGATTGATAATGTAGTATAACCTCCGTATGTGTTATAAATTGGACCTTATACAGTCTGTATAAGGTTCATTATAATTCATTTAGGAATTCGATAAGCAACCGCATGAACAGTTAATAGCTTTAGCTTTTAAGCATTTCGGTATTCATCTGCCCAGCCTTTTCCCAACTATGTTGGGGTCGGCTTCCAGTCTAATCGGATGCAGCTGAATACCAGTATTTTACATGGCATGGCGACTGCCTATCTGACCTCCACAACCCAGTTACTGGGTAATACGATATAGATAGTGCAATCCACGAAGACGCGCCCCACTCTGCGATTACTGTACTGTAAGCTGTACTTTAGTACGGAGCGGAGCAAAGTGGGGCGCGTCTTCGTGGATTGCAAAATCTATACCCTTTAGTAAGACTATTAGTTGTTATTCTAACAAGTCTTCTTTCTAGTTTATAACAATTTAAAAAAAACCGGCCAAGTGCGTATAGTTGGGATGAATTTATCCCAAAAACAAACTTAACATTGTAGTTCATTGTAGTATACATTCCAACTGCAAATGTAAGTTTGTACGCACAATATTGAGAGATTTACCATGTTATTTTAAAATCATATACTTCTTATAAGTTTTCCTGCAATGTATGAGTAAAGAACCATACTCTGTATTTTTTACAAAAATTGTAGGCTCAGTAGTTTCGGTAATAAGGGGGGGATGGTCAATTTTCATCTACTTTCTTAAATATCTTTAAATGTGTTTATTTTAAAATTATAAAAATGCTGAGATGGTTTGGGCATGTTGAGAGAATGAATGAAAGGCGACTAACAAAATGTATTTACAAGGCTGATGTAAAGGGAAAGGCCGGGCGGGGTCGCCCTAGGAGGACATATACTGACCTTATTGGTGATGTTCTTCAGAAAGGCCAGGTGCGTAGTACTCGCAACCGGCGTGCGTGTATGACCAGATGTATGAACGTAAACGAGGCAAAAGGACTATGTAAGGATCGTAGCAGGTGGCGTTCTGTAGTTTCTGCCTACCCCCATGGGAAGAAGGCGTGAGTTTATGTATGTATGTATAAAAATATATATTTGAAATCCTCGCAACAAGGCCCTTTCATTTAATATGTCACACGGAACAATTTGCAAAACTTTTTGTTTTTAATTTTCGTCCCTAAAAGTGAGTCTCGTATTCAAAATTCATTTATTTACGTTACACGTCCGTGTTTGGGTCACATATGTGTACCAAATTTAAACTTAATCGGTCCATTGGATTCGGAGCAAATTGGCTGTGACAGATGGACAGACAGACAGACACACGAGTAATCCTCTAAGGGTTCCGTTTTTAGGGTTCCGTAGTAAACAAGGAACCCTTATAGTTTCGTCATGTCCGTCTGTCTGTCTGTAGAGCTGTACTAGAAAGCTGTAATTTGACATACGTATACATATTAATTACGCCGACAAAGTGGTAAAACAAAATTATGAAATACATTTTTTTTTAGGGTAAAAAAATAAAAAATCACCACTTTACGTGTATGGGAGGTCCATACACGTAAAGTGGTGATTTTTTATTTTTTTATCCCATAGTGTGGGGTATCATTGGAAAGGTCTTATAAAAACATTATGAGTCTGTGAAAACCATTTTTGGATTCAGGGATCCGTTTGCAAAATATTAAGCTTTAAAGTGCTAATTTTTGTTAGAGTCAAGTGTCCCTCCCCCCCTGCCAGCTAAATGGTTGGTTTTGGATGTGTGAAAAAAATCACAGCAGTAGTTTATATAACAAAATTAAAAGGAAAACTATCACAGCTAAGTAGGCTTTACTAGTTATCGAGTAATAATTGACCAACTTAACTTTGTAGTTGCAAAAACATGTTTTCCCATACATTCCGTATGGGAGAACATTTTTATCAACTACAAAGTTAAATTTGTTTTTGGTATAAATTCATCCCAACTACGGAACCCTTCATTGTGCGTGGTCCGACACGCACTTGGCCGGTTTTTTCCTTTTGAGGTACGGAACCTTAAAAATAATTCAAAAGTTAGAGCATATAAATATTGAAACTATAAATACAAATCTTTGAAACGTCAAGATCACCGTATCACGAAAATAGCGTGCAGTTAATACTTATTTTAATTGAAACTGCGCTGTTACGAAAATATTGCGCGTAATCAATTTGATAAAAGCTTCCTACCTACTGACGAATTTGTTTAACACAGTTTCTGACCAGTTTATTGCCTAGAAAATAGTTGTTCATTTTTACTACTAGCAATTATCCTGGATCTAATTAAAAACCCCTTTCAAATAACGTACACTATGTTCGCGATTTAGTTTCTATACATGTAATCAAATAAGTGTTCTGGAAATAAAACTTTAATATTGTCACACAAGGTTTATTTTGCGCTATGACTTCAAACATTTTTATCCCCCGACGCAAAAAGAGGAGTGTTACAAGTTTGACCGCTATGTGTGTGTCTGTCTGTGGCACCGTAGCTTTTAAACGGGTGAACCGATTTGACTGCGATTTATTTATTTGAAAACAGGTTTTCTTGCGACGGTTTTTAGACAATATATTCGGTTCAGCCGTTTGAAGATTATCAGCTCTTTTCTAGTTGATGAATGGATGTAAGTATCTTCCACAGGTCTGATCGATTTGAAATTTGGTATTCTGTGACTTCAATGATATTAGAAGAACATAGTAACCTTGAACTGATCCTGCAGCGTCACCTGGAATTTGCAGGATACCCAACTCTCTTACCAACTTACAGCACAGGTATCGTGTTTGAGCTCATTGGAATGGTCTCAATGAATAGGTTATAGATAGATGGTTAACAGAGTCTGGTGATGAAGTAGGAAAGAGAAATGAGGAAATATTTGAGTCGGAGGATTTAAATTTTAACTGTTAAAATTGTAGGTACTTGTCAAACCTTTAATACTAGTCATTCTGAAAACAATTACTTTTATATACATAGTTCAAATTAATTTAAGTGCAAAGAATATCAATTCGAAACAAGATTTAAATACACTTTTGAAAAAGTGATGGTTTACCAACAGAGATATCGTTAATTAGGCAAATAAAAGTATTTTGTTTAATTTTTTATTTATCTACATAACATTAATACTTTAGCAAAACGACCATAATGACGTTTTTAGCCACAGGCTTCTTGTTAGAAAAACTGTTACATCTATACTAATAATAAAGCTGAAGATTTTATTTTTTGTTTGTTTGAAGGCGCTAATCTCTGAAATTATAAGGCGGATTTGAAAAAAAAAATTTTTGCCTTTGATAGCCCAATTCTTGAAGAAGGCTACTTAACATCAGGACCTTTAGGAGCCGAACAAAAAGAAAAAAAAACAGTGCACTCCGGGAGTGCACTCCGGGAGTGCGAACAGAAGTGATAACTTGAACAAGATCGCCTTGGTGGAAGAAAAATACTTGTATAGAACATTGGTCTGTAACATTATTTAAATAAAGAGGACAATCGCGTTTACAAAAAAAATAAAACTTCCAAAACCTTTAAAGTAAAAATACTTGCATAGAACATTGATCCGTAACATAATATAAATAAAGAGCACAATCGCGTTTACAAAATTGAGTTGCCGGTAACGAAAACTTCTTTAGGCGCATTTTTGAGATGGGAAAAACAATTGAACTCGCGACACTGTTACCGACACCAGCTTTTGACCATTAAAAAGACATCAACGCGCGATACATTTTCTTTGGGATTAATGACATTCCAAACATTGAGACATGACAACGACATGATTGACATTTCCCTTTTTTTACCGACTTCAAAAAAGAAAAGTATTTCCTGCACAATAAAATTGTTCAAGTTTTCACTTTTGTCGGCACCCCCGGAGTGCCATTTTTAAAAAAAATTATTGCTATTTAACATTCACATTTTTAGTAGCAAGATATTACCCCAAATCCATAAAAAATTAGAACATTTTCAACAGGGCTGATAAGTTATGACTAGTAGACACACGCTAAACGCCGGCCGGCCGCCCGCGCCCCATGTAATAAACCGATAAAATTCCCCATAAAAAAAATTTTGCAATTTTTTTTATTTTTTCTTGAAAATTACCACATAAACCGCCGTTATACCGCCACATACGAACTACGCATCATAGACATGACGTCACACAAATCCTGCATCGCGCAGTTAGAGTTTACCAAGCGATCGACATAGATAGATAGAATATTCTTTATTATGTACACCATAAAAATTACAGACATTAATATAGAAATTTTACATTGGGTGACACAATGGGCGGTCTTATCGCTAAAAGCGATCTTTTACAGAGAACCTTTGGATGGATGGATTACAAGATTTCAACTTCAAACCGATGGGCAGTTGTCCACCAGACACAACACCCGTCTGGTTGGAGGATCCTCCCTTTTCTATGGTGGATGAGTGAACTTTACACCCTGTGCCTCATGCAACTAAAAACAGACTCTCAGTACGATATCTAACAACATCCTCACGGATCGGTCAAGTTTTTTTTACATGTTGTATTAAATAGTGTTACCAACAGTTATTATCAAATTGTTTCCAAAGGTTTTCTTCGGTCATTTACTTCGGCAAGCGGTCAATCACATAATTTTCGTACCTACGTAGTGTGACCTTGATGTGAATATCGGCTGATAGAACATTATCATTTTTGTAAGTCTTATTTTTATATCAATTTCTAAGATGATATTTACATACTTAATTTAAAAGCTAACAGTTTAATGTAAAAGTATAAAAAAACTACTCTATTGCCGAGTACCATAGGATATGTTTTAAGGTATACTTGACAGCCAAGCTGACGGAAGTCGCAGGCAGAAGCTAGTTTTTAGGGTTCCGTACGCGAAGGGTGCCAAACGGAACCCTATTACTAAGCCTCCACTGTCATTAAAGGGCAAATGCAAAATAAAGGGCGTTTTTTGCTAAATATTGTACGATGGTGCGGAACCCTTCGTGTGCGAGTCCGACTCGCATTTGGCCGGTTTTTAGATACATTTATTTTTAAACGGTACAAAACTAGCCACTCATCTGTGTCTAGCCATATTTTCGCTTACAATTTCTAAAGTACTTAAAATATTCTGAATTTTATCCCCAATCCGAATGTTGCAAGCGTGAAGATAAATGCTTGTGGGACCTCTCTTTTTAAGAATACGACTTTGCCGTTCTTTGTAGTAGGACAATTACAGTTCGATATAGATATCTATATTTATTTTTATTATAAATTAAAGTCGCTTTTCGTGTCCGGGTGTGTGGCTAAACTATGCAACGGATTTCGTTGCAGTTTCGACCATCATTTACAGAATTTATTCCGGAAGGTCCATGTATATTCAACAAAGAAATCTCGACGTTTTGTCAATTCGTAAAAACCCGTGCGACGCACGGGCGGGTCACTATTAAGAGATAACATAGTGTTCAGTGGACCGATTGCACTTTGGACGCTCACCCGGACTGAACTTTGAACATCCGATCAATACTGAGTCTAGTAACAACACACATAATTTATGTTAATCTTTGATAATAATCCTAGGAAAGATATACGTAATCGTATGATTTAAACTGCATAATATTTAAAATAATCTCCGATATTGGTGTCATTTGTATGACAAACAGTTGCACCTTTATCGCGAATTCTTTTTTAATCTAATTACGCAATTTATCATCACGTGCAAACAACGTGTGCAACTGTGCATTGGCGGTTGTTTGAAAATTGCAGCTTTATTGGTGTTTTATTTTAAAGTTTGCGCCCTGGTTAAAAACTTACCCTGTATTAGTTATGTTGACTAAAGAAACTATGTTATAGTTGTTATAGATGGTTTGACCAGACTTGATTACTACTTACTCCAATGAACCCAAAGATTTTCACTAGCCCATGGAGCTTCATATTTCATGGGGCTACAGAGATCATTGCATATCAAGCAGACCGGGAGGCGCGATAAAGATAGGGAAGACGTGCCCTTAGGATATGGAAGGATTATTAGAGCCGTACTGGATATGCATTTTAGAGTGCAATGGAATTGTGGAGAGACATGTGAGTCTTTTTTGGTCACGGTTGTGGTAGTCTTTAAAGGAAAAATCTTAACTTTAACGAATACAGCAAAGATGTTAAAGACTCAACTTTATTATTAAAACTGCATTTTTAGGTATAGCTCATACGTACCATAAAAAAAAAAACATTGTGTAAAGTGAGACAACGTACTGCCTTAACCTTCTGTACTCTTCTGTAGTGCACTTCTAAAAGTGCAGAAGAATGCAGACTTAGCAAATGCTATGCTAATCTTAGCATGGCATTTTGCCCAAAGACGTGCACGAAAAACTAGGATTTAATATTGTTCGCAAGGACTTAAGAAGCCATATTAAAGGATTACTCACTCCATATAAGCTCGGAGTGTCTTTTGCATGATTTGGTTCTTGGGGAATACGGCCGCTGGGACGCCGATTGTGATCTCACTGATGTCGGCCGCTGAGTCCCACACCTGGGCTACCACTCGGTCCATTACGGGCTGGTACCTGAAGATAAGAGGAGAAAATGTTGAAGAAACTGTTGTTGACGGTCGAGGATTTAATGCAGAATCGATAACCATCTATTTTAATGCAAGCTAGTGCAAAGTGAAGTTCTACTAACATAGTCTTTAACCTTATTAATTAATATAGCTAATTGATTCACGCGTGACCTTGCGGAAATCCATTATAAAATACAATAGACGTGGATATATTTAGTAACCTGTTCCGCTTAGCTATTTCTAAAGAGCCATAAAAGACCCTGAAAGAAATCGACACGTGTTTCACCTCTCAATGAGGCATCCTCAGGATGACGATTGACTTGTTGCGAACCCGAACACGACCTGTTGCCACACCGAGCGCTGAACGTAGGGTACGCTTTCTGCGTTCAGCGCTCGGTGTGGCGATTAGAAATAGCTGAGCGGAACAGGTTACTAAATATATCAACGTCTATTGTATTTTATTAATTAATTTTATTTATAATAAAAATATGTATGTGTTAGGTAAGTTATTTATTTATGGACCTGTGTTGCCTGCAATAAATGGTATTATTATTAATCGGTTGCAGGACACTGAACGAGATACAATCTAAGTTTTATTGTTATTAAGTCTGGGGCGTTTAGTGTCCCGCAAATACGTTGCCAGATCTAAAATTTGCTCTTTCTTATGTTGCATCCTACAACATTGGGCAAATCTGACACTATGTCGAACAAGGCTTACAAAACAGCTAGAGAATGTTATTTACCGTATTAATCTATTAGGCGCTTGCCCCATACGCCTTTGACCTAAAAGTACTCGGGTATAATAATTTTTACTAAAATCGATTAGTGGGAGAAAGTGGACATAAGCATTTTAAACATTTCACTTTTTCACACAGGTGGGACAACTTGGAATAAACCGACTACTTATTTTGCACGGAAAGTTTGGAAAAACAGGAGATTTTATCTGTAGTGTTCTAGCAAATTAAAATCTTTTATTTGCATTGCAATATGGTGGGTACAAAGGTGGGTAAAATTCAGTGCAAAAACACATTCCGCAATTTAGTTTTTTGGCATGCAAATATTTAATGGATGTTAGTCACTTAAACAGTAACATACAATTATAGACAAATTAATAGGAATTTTTAGGTATTAAATTCGAGTTTTAGCGTTAAGAATTTTATGAACGAAAAGAACAATTCATTCAAGTCAATACCAATTTGAATTAGAATTTTAAATACACATTACATATTTAAATAGTAATGTATGTAGGTACTTACATTACTATTTAATTATGTGATGTAAGAAGCTTAACTTTTAGGAACTAAAAGTGACTACAATGTATTCCAGAAGACATGATTTTTTGTTTACAAATTCGCCGGTTGTGTAAAAACTGTGCGACATTTTTTTTCAAAACCACGCAGAATCTTTTGTTCTGTTATCCAGTTAGGTAATAAGTTATATATAAGTGGCGCCATATACACGCAACTGCGTCTGACCCAACTGCACGCAATTGTCCTAGGTACAGTGATTTCCAATAATTACTGTATGACTTTTCGTTAGTTAAAATTGTTTTTAGCTTCAGAGTTTAGAGTTAATTTTAACAAACTTTATGATTTCGTAAATGTAAATACAAGGGACGGTAAGAAGCTTGTGTGATTTAAACAATGGTCGACATGATTCGGACCCAGTCCTTGTTAAAGATTGCACTAATACATATTTTTTTTTTGTGCTATTAGTATTCTAGAGATTTCCGAAGAATTTCCCCAAACAATGATACCATACCTGTTCCATTGTTCAAATGGAACAGATATAGGCATGATACACCACCATCGCAGTTGGTTTAGATGTCTCATCTTTAACTTTTTTTTAAACATAAACAAATCTATTTATTTTCATACATATTTCCTCAATATGTTCTTTCCAGATGAAGTATTCATCATGTGTTATTCCCAGCAATTTTGATTTGTGTACTTGGTCGACTAATTGGTTCCTATGAGATATTTTAAGTTGGAGGCATTTACTTTTTTGCGTTTTGAAATTTAATATTGTAGTTTTTTCTACATTAACTTTTAAAGGATTGTTATCTAACCATGTGATAATGTTGTTGTTTAAGGTGCTATTTATAACTAGCTCGTAGGTGTCAACGTTCTTACAGTCTAGAATAATTACCGTCGTGACATCAGCAAAAAGGACACAATCTTGTTCTACTGATTGAGTTATTCTACTGCGTTAACATACACGAGGAATAACGGTGCCTCTAGAATGCTTCCCTGCGGTACACCAAAGTAATTATGTCGAGATTTTAGTGGAGGAATTTAGTGATCCTCGTGATTTGGTTTCTATTCTATTAATATGATTTGAACCATTTTAAGACTGGACCAATTCAATTAAATCCATTCAATTTATTGAGTATAATTGAATGATAAACAAAATCGAAATCTTTGCTTAGATCTAAGTACAGAGCTGATGTTGTAACTTTAGCGTTTATGTTGTTTAAAACTGAAAGTTGTTTAGGTTAAATGCTGCTGGTGAAATTAATCTGTCCTTCCTAAACGGGTGTAAAGAGAGAAATCTTTTGTGCATAACTCTTCCTAGTCCTCTCTTCTTAGTCTGTGAGATATTGTTTAAATGGCTTTGTTTAAAGATTCCAAATAAATACAAGGACAAATTAAAATAAATTGCGAAATTCCGTAGATGTGATGATCCGTAGGTGTGATTATCGATATCTAAAGATGATAAAACATTATATAAGTAAACTCACAGCTCCTTATTCTTCATAACATGGGCGCAGAGTTCGCCCCACATGTATCCTCCGACTGAGAAACCATGCACCACCAGAGGATGCTCGTTCTCATTCATAGCCATGAACTTTATCAGGTCTTCAGCCACCAACTGTAAGGGAAACCGTTCTTACTAAAGAATCACTCTTCGATAAGAATATTTACAGTAGGTACCCGGGACTCATAACCGAAAGTAAAAATGACACATCGAGCAATGGAAAGATACTTTTTTTGTAGAGTGTGTACTTACGCCGATACCGTGCTTCGGGTGACAGATCTCGGCGATAAGTGAAAGTCCAGGAATGTGTGGCCTACTTTGGAAGGAATCCTGATGGGTCTCTTAACACATAGGATGTCACAATGTGTCTTACGAGATAATTCAGAAACAATTTCTGCTTTATACTGAGATAACCCTTTCTATATTGGTCGAGATTACACACAAGGTTGGTTTGTTAGTGCACTCTATGGCTTTGAAAAGAGCCAATAGGAAAGAGACTGTCACGCAGATATTAGAGAAAGAGGTGACGCTCAAAGCCGAGTATTTTCTTAAGCACGACGTGCCATTTTTGCGGTCGGGTACTGCACATAGTTATAACCATGAATATTTTAGCATTTTGTTCGACCTGGGGATCAGGACCCCACGCTCAGCAGTCGCACATTTGCAATATAAACATAATATACGAACATGTATAAATTAAAAAAGCGTGTGTACAAATGTAATACATACAATAAAATAAAATACACAAAATACAGGTAGGTTGTTGGATACAAACGTTCTCTACCAGCGCTGCGACACTTATTTTTAAATGTTGCAGCATCATGCCGAGATAAGAGTCTTTTGGCCTCGTACAGGACTTTCTGTTTTTTTTAATGTTTCTATGAGTGTGTTTAGTTTCGTTTGTGATCTTCCTGTGCGAGTCCCAATGAATAGTTTTTGTTTCTTTCTCTAATTCTTTCATTGAAAGCTTATTGTTTTATTTTGATAGGCTTGCGTTTGACCCTTTCTCACCTGATGGTAAGTGATGATGTGGTCGACGCTGGTACACGCTTGCTACCACGTAAGTATGTTAGAAGACTATGCATGGGCATGGAAGACGATTCCAAAGGCGCACAGCAAGAACAGTAAACAATCCATGGTAACTTCTCGATGTGAGAGCGAGAAGAGCTGAAGATCAGCGGCAATGTAATGTGAAATTAAAAATAACAGAACAATTAATTTACATTGGGTGCAAAAGTTCTTAAAAAATTGTGCTAGTATACACGTAGATAATTGTTGCTTTAATCGCACTCGACTGCAATTAGACCAAAAATCTAAAACCTCTGACGATGGGTGCAGTCAATATGAGTTTTTTTGTCGAATTCGTAGACCAGGAAAAGATAATGAATTTTAACAGCTGTCTCGTGTCTGTCATATTCTACCTTTGTCAGCAATATCAAGTTTATCTGAGTATTTTTATTGTATTTATGGCTCGTTGGATAGCCGGCAAAATGAGGATGTTTTTAGAATCATTTATTTGGGTTTTGGGCACTAAACTCCATTTTTTAATATAAATGTCGGAGTTAAAACGATAACTGCACTCGACCATCAGAATCTTGTTTTTGTTTTTTTATAACTTCAGTCTGAACTTGCTAATGAATAATTGATCTTATTGCCTTATCCCAACGTTTAAAATAGATTAGCTAAATAAGTTACAACAAAACAAAGACACGGTGACATTTTATTTTAATATCAATCTTATCGCAATAGCATTACAGTTTAATTAAGAATACAGTCACAAACCTGTGTTCCCTTTAGTGGCCACATCAGCTGCCATGGCGTGCAGGACACGGAAACCACGTCGAAGCCTTGTTCCAGGTATAATGTGGCGTATTTCATGACGTGCTTCTGTCTGGCTAGGAGCCAGTTGATCATGACACACATGGGTTTGTCGACCCGTTTGTCCAACCTGTTAAATCGGAAAATGTTTAGAGACTTTAACAGCAAAATGAAATTCTAGTGTTTGCTTTTAATTTATAGATGGTAATGATTCGAAGTCTTATTCTGTCTGAAACAAAGGTTGGGGTGCATCATCAGTTCATCAAGCAGCCAACTGCTGCAGTTGGCTGTGTGATGAATTGACTTGTTTGAAGACTCCATGCATATCCACGCGTCATGTTCGTGAACGGGCGCCGTTAGTTGAGACTGGTCATCTCTTATCTGCCAGGGCTTATTTTTAATCTTATATTTTCTTTCTTTTTTACATTGTTCTCACATATAGAAGCAACAAGAATAATGTACCCAGGATTTTATAATAACCATATATAAAAGAGTGTCCTTGGAGTTTCTTGCCCGTTCTTCTCCATAGAGATCTATCTACGTTTTGGAATGGGCAACTAGCTTCAACTTTCTGACTAACTGACCGATTCTTTGACAATTCAAAAGTGCCTGTAATTGGTTTAATTGAAATAAATGATTTGAGTTTGAATTATAGCAGCTATTGACCAACAGCAAACCGTATGTGAGTGATGAGTTTTGATTCTATCGTAGTTTAATCAAGAAATACAATTTTACATTCGCCATAACAACATTAAACATAACAATGTAGGGGTAGTCATCTAGTTATATGTGGGGGACCTTTCCTTCACCCTGACCTCATTTTACTGGATACCAAGAAGTTTCTAATTACTCGCATACACATCATCATTGACGTATGTGAACGTCAGTGCACGCTTCCTATTTTGTGCACAATAAGGAAAACAAAACAACAGATGCTGTGAAGCGTCACGACAACGTTCTGGCTTGGATCTGCCCTTTGTTATCCCTGGTTGCATCTAACTTTGTTCTTTTCATAGTAAATGCATGGTTATGTCCTTATCGTTGCAAGATACGGACGATGACTATTATAAGAAACTAGCTGCGCCCCGCGGTTTCACCCGCATAAGTCTCGATCCCGTGGGAAAAAAAAAAGTAACCCATGTTCTTTTCCAGGGCATCATCTATATATGTGCCAAATTTTATCCAAATCCGTTCAGCCGTTTTAGCGTGAAGGCGTAACAACAAACTTCCTTTCGCAATTTATAATATTATTATTAAGGATGTTCGAACAAAATATAATGTAATTTCAAAATAGGCATAGTAAAATGAGATAATCTAAAAAATCTATAAAAATACTAGCAGACCCGACAGACGTTGTCCTGTCCGAACAGCGCCACCTACCGGGTCCAATTGTATTTTCAAACCATCCAGGGACTCACTCAAATATACACTCAAAATTTCATCCAAATCGGTCCAGCCGTTTAGGAGTTAGGTGACAAACACACGTACAGAAGAATTACTATAATTAAAGAATATGGAGAAGCACCACGCTTTAAAAGTTTTTAAAAAGGAAGGGAATATTCCCGTCCTTGTCGCGCGGTACGCACATTATATGGCACTGGTATGAAGTTACATAGTCGTGACGTCACTTCTGTGATAGTGTCGTCTTTGTCTAGCAGTAAACGTTTATAACTTGGAGGATGCCTCGTTGAGAGGTAAAACTCGTGTCGATTTATTTCAGGGTTATTTATGACTCTTTAGAAATAGCTAAGCGGAACAGGTTACTAAATATATCCACTTCTATTGTATTTTACCGAATAGTTGACATAGCGTGCGCCCGTCACTTAGGTATCTATCAGCTGAATTACCAAATTGGCCCAGTCCTATTCTGTGTAGGATCATCACAATCTTGAATAGGCTACATCGTCAAAACGGAATCATTCTTCTTTCTTTTTCCAATTTTACTTTGTTGAGTAGGAAGTAGTTTATAAGTTGGGGTGCACTAAAATACAGCATTAGCTTTCACGGGTGTTACTAACTACTTAAAATGTAGGTCCAGAGCATACTGAGCAGTCTCGCACTCTTAAGTTTGGCATATATTTACTTCTGCGTTTATTATAAGGTATAAGATATAAAGGGGTATAAAAGTCAACCCCGCCTGCTACCATCTTACTGATGGGCTAATATTTTGACCACGACATGAGCTTTTCTCTCTCAAAATGGTGAAGGAAAACATCACGAGGAAACCGGCATGTCCTATTATCAAAAATTGGAAGACATGTGACATCTTCAAAACCGCACAGAGCCCGCGTGGTGGATCCTTGGGTCGTTCATTAATTACGTGAGGCGATTTTGGCGATTGGCGACCCCCCCTCCCCCCTTGGTGATATGTCGTGAGATTTGGCTCGACCCCCACCCTTATCTCACGTGATATTATTCAAAAAGCGTATTTTTTGTATTAAGTTAATCTGTGCTTGATTGCGTTGGAACGAAAAAAAAAAAAATTATCAGTGAGAAAATCGAAAATCTGATTTAGCTACTAAACCGTTGTCGCTTGCAACATATAAGCTCAGTAGCTCGACGTGTGACAATCCGTGAGGGTCTCGTACGGGACACCCCTTATTTTTGTGTAAGATTTAGCCATATTTTAGTGGAGAAACATTTTTTACTTAATTTAACCCATTTTTGTCGCAAAATTATACTGTTTCTTGTGGAAAAAAAAATTACGTATTATTTGCTGAAACCCCCTCCTCTCCCCCGCGTGAGATTGGGTGAGATTTGGTCAAAACCCCCTCCCCCTAACGCCTCACGTAATTAATGAACGACCCCTAACGGTCCATTAAATTTCACTGAGAAGAGGCCTGTGTCCCAGCAGTGGGAACATTATAGGCTGATTATGCTATGATCTTTTCTCCTACAGTTCGTGCCAATACGAGAAAAGAAGACTGCAATTTCTGCTCACATTCCTATCTATCATCCGCCATCTAAGTACCGACACTACCGACGTACATTTATTTTTGCCGGCACCACGACACGCATTCGATCATACGATGTAACATAGTAACAGATCACCAGTTCAGTGTTCATAAATGTCAAATCGACCCACTCCCCCGATTGGCTCCCAATTCGCTACTCGAAGTAAATAGAATGTAATTATATCACAGCGTATCAATAGAATTGCGTAACGTTTGACATACAACAATCACGTGTTGGCTGCATTGTGAGAGTACGTAGATTCGTCTAAAGAGAAAATCGGATATGACGTCTAAGGAAAATATCGTGAGAAAACCTTGGGGCTTAGCCAACGTTCGCACGGACGTAATAAAATCGCGGCGATTTCTTTTCGTGCACTGGGTTTTCAATGCTCTGCTTAGCGCCGAGTGTTGAAAATCCAACAGTGTGTTTTTTCAACGCGCTGGGACAAGAGTGCGTCCCAGCGCGTTGGTTCTCAACGGTCGGCTTAACACAGAGAGTTGAAAATCCAGGGCGCGATAAAATCCCGCCGCGATTTTATTACGTCCGTGCAACGTCGGCTTATCATACATTTTAGAGTAGCACGCTTAGCATGACCACAATAGAAACGGGTTTTGTCGACGGTAGAATAGACAAAATGACAGATAAACAATCACAATCTGTAATTTTGTCTATTCTTCCGTCGACAACAGCCGTAGAAAACCCGTTTCTATGGTTGTCATGCTATTACGGGTGCAGATCAACATTGTAGGAAAAGTGGAGAAGTGCCACGCGGTTTTGTACCAAGTGCGCACAACTGTAAACTGTCACCTTGACCTGTTTTGCACATCACTTGCGATTTTTTAAGGCACCCCCTGGAGTTCTATTGGCCTGACTGAAACCACGTTCAGCCAAAAATGACAAGATTTAGAAATATAAATCTTAAAGAATTAAAGCAAGTTTTAGTCCTAACTTAGTTTTGTGTATCGAATTTAGCGCTTAATTCATAATTATAGGACGTGGTCAACCGCAGATAAACATGCCAACTTGTCTAATTAAAACATCAGTTCGTTCAATAAATGATTAGGTACTGTATTTGCAAGTTGCTAGTTGCAGGAAATGTACTATTATTTTTAGCTCGTAAACAAGTCATCTAAATTATATTGGGTTATATTGGCAAGCTAAAAGATGGACAGATGATATTAAGATTATTGGAGGGACGATCTGGTCAAGAAAAGCTGAAAATAGAGACGAAATGTAAACCGCTGGAAAAGGTATGTGTCGCAAGACACACTGTCCACTAAACCGGGAAATCCGATGGCTAGATTATAAGTTAAAACAGTTTGCTACTATGTATAAAATGTGTAATGTTTAGTATCAGCAATAAAGGCTTAATAATAATAAAAATACCCCACCGTCGTATCTCTACGTTGACGTCGTGGTGGGGCTTGCGCGCTCCGAACTCTAGGCCTGTGCCGGTAGAGTTTACTTTGCCGGAACAGGTCTGGGATTAAGAGCCAGACCAAGAAAGATACAAAAACCCGCAGGGCAGCATGTGGCGAGCTGTTGGGCAGTAGCGACCCCACGGACCCTATCTCCCGGGAGAAGTCTTGTTCGTCACCTCTGGCTTGCCTTTATTGGCCGGCTGGAGTGAACACTGACGAGGAACAAAGCTCCCGCCTCATTCTTGCCTTAATTGGCCGGCTTGAGTGGAGATTCGCAAGAGCAAACGTGCTCGGAGGAAGGAAGTATTCCAGTAAGATGCTGGTAGGGATCTTGACTTGTCTTACTTCCGGGATTGTTCTGATAGCCGTGGAATACCTCTCCTCTCCTCATAAGCACCTCAGGACGTGTTGCCCCCTTGTCGCTACGACACTATGTGCTAGCGACCGTTTTCGGGGGCCCATTACTGAGCGTGCAAGTCACCCCCTGTCATTTTATCTGTATATTTTATATAAAACATTGATCAGGCAGGGGCCATAGTCTTTCCATAGTCCTAGATAACCAGTTCACTTAAGCCATCCAAACCCATAACCCAATATCTTTGTTTCCATATCCTGCAATAGGCCTACACCAACGGGGGTTGTCCTTGGATGCACTTACGTAGTGCGGACAGGGATAATCGTCGGTTGGTGCCTCATTTAATTAAAAATGTCTAACGGGCCTCTGCGAGTTGGTTTCGGCCCCTCGTACGCCTTCCAAAGGTCCGGGACCCCAGGGTCCCGAGATGTGTCAAAGACATATGAAAATAAAAATATTGGCCACATTGGTCACAAGCTAAAGTAGAACTAAGTACGTTTCCGATTCCCGTACGAAACTAATGTTTGACATTATCATCTACCTAGCCTTTTCCCAACTATGTTAGTGTCAGCTTCCAGTCTTACCGGATGCAGCTGAATATCTGATTTTTTTACATGGAGCCACTGCCTATCTGACCTCTACAACCCAGTACACGATACCCTTCGGTAAGACTGGAATGGACTGAAAATGCATATTTGTATGACCTACAAAATTTGTCCCGGGTCTGGGTGTTTGTGCCTGTGAGATTTGTATCTTTAAAAGCACTTACGATAAAGGAGAAGTTGTTAATATTTCTTCTGTTCTTTAGGCACGAATTACATGAGATTAGCTCCTACCGTGCCTTGGTGAAAATATTAGCCAATCACCGAGGAGGTGGAAGGTTCGACTGCACAGGATCCGCCAGACTTATGTACCTTATTGCCTCTAGTCGACGCTATTTCATTGCATACCGAAAAATTGCCACTATAGAAAATACAAAAGCAGCTACTCACTTCATGGTTGCCGGGTCTGCTTGCAGCTTGATCTTATCGTTGCTGATGTACTGGATATTTTTGGTGATGTCTTGCGTGTGCGCGTTGCGGTCCAGAGCCACCATCGCGACTGGGGCACAGGATAGCAGCGGGCGGAACGACGCCTGCAAAGAAATATTTTTTGAGAAACATATCTAAGGAAGTCTAAGAAGAAGGCTTCAAAGAATCAGTCCATTTTTAGCGTCGAAGGTTAGAAATAGATCGTTAAGAACAGATAATAATGATTTAAAGTTAAGACCACACACACTAGAGATCCCTATACTGCAGGTCTATAGAGGTATGAGGAACAGGGTGTAAAATCCACTCATCCTCTATAGAAAAGGGAGGAACTCCGACCAGACAGGTGTCGTGTCTGGCGGGCAACTACCCGATGATTGATGTCGGGATTTTGTATACATATACAGGGTTATTTGTAAAACACCAACAACCTCTTAAGGGGTCATTGTACTCATCATTATGAACAACTTTTACTATGGGACCAAACCTGAAAACACGAAAAAAAAATCTGCTGTTCCATACATTTTGATGTAGAGAACAGCTGATATTTTTTTCGCGATTTCAGGGTTGGTCTCATAGTAAAAGTTGTTCATAATGATGAGAACATTGACCCGTTAAGAGGTTGTTGGTGTTTTACCAATAACCCTGTATATCGGTCGTGCGGTAAACCCCGCTTGCGCGATGCAGGATTTGTGTGACGTCAGGTCTTTTGATGTGTAGTTCACATGTGGCGTTGTAGATGCCGCCACAGGTCTGTTACTTAATGCACAGCATGGAATAAAAGTTTGTTTCGTTTTAGTATAAGTGTTAAAGGTGTAACCTGGGTTTTCCAAGAGTTCTACCACCCCGAGATATTAGACAATATGCTAACGAGGTACTCCACCCTCACGCCCTGAAGAGTCAGGGCGAGGATAATGAAGATATTCAATTAAAAAAGGGAGGAACACAAAAAATTTAATACAAATTGTAACCATCTAAACAGGAAATTCATACACAAAGCCGAAATCAATTACACTAAAATTTAAAACAATAAAATAATTTGTTTTGTATAGGCAATAGGCATCGTTAAATAAACCGCAATATAAAGACGTAGATTAATTAATTAATGACTCAACTTTTAAGGAAAAATAAGTAAATAAAAAAGTCATGAATGAATTTTTGTAATCGCATGATTTTGTAAATGCTACTAGATGTGACTCATAGATAAAATGGACACGTGTAGGTATAGTGCCTAAAATACTTTTTATCAGTATTACATTTAGACACGTTCGCGATAGCAGTGGCCTTCCCCGAAAACTGCCACAACAAAGTCTGAAAGCAGTTTATACATCCACTTTACCACTTTTCGATGTGTGTCAGAAATCCTACATGAACCATAACATTCTAGGTTTTTTGGAGACCCAGACATGACCAAAAAATTCAAGTATGGTACGCAGAGCAGAACAAAAAAAACAGCTGATTTTTTTTTCGCGATTTCAGGATTGGTCCCATAGTAAACGTTGTTCATAATGATAAGTCAAGTCACGTGTTAAAGTTTGCGAACTGGTTAAAAACTTACCTATAATGAAGGTGAGTACTAAGGAAGGATGCTTGAATATTCATCCCCTGAAGGGGATGAAAGTTTCTATGAAAGTTCGTGTTTTGTGCATGGCTCGCATTACCAAAAATGTATGTACCAGTGAAGGTAACAATTGCTCACGTAACTGGCAATAGTGCAAAACTATCGAGTTCAAGTTCAATGTCAGTCGAACTCGAGTCATCGGCTCGACCAAGAGCGAGACGGGCGATGAAAAAAGTTAAGCACCCAGCGTTGGGCGAGCCCGTTGGCCGAGAGCGCTCGACCAATGTATACTGGACTTTTTTGCGTGTATTTGCCATTTGATTTACGTGCCAACGTGTACTGGGGCCTTAGACCGTACGTAGACTGGAAATTATGTAATCGGTATCTACTAATAATAGCTTATTGTGTGTTGTTAGCTTTTAATTTGCTGTAACAGGTGCGGATGGAGCCAAAGTCCAGGTTCACATCTTCGAATATTACCTGTGCTAAAACGTTTTGAAATGGAGAGACCAATTGCTTGTATTTTTTACTTTATGATGTTGAGTGACAAATACCGTCCTCCCACTGTAATTAGAAAACATTGTAAAAGCCAATTATTTTTAAAAGAGTAACCGTGGAGTTTTTGCCGGCTCTTCTCCTTACAAAACGACCAATTGGAACCGTCCCTAGCGTCACCTAGCTTCTGACGTTTCATAAGTGCCCATGTAGGTTTATGTGAAATAAAATATTTTGATTGAAACAAGCTGCCCCTACCTGACCCATAGACCGTAGAAACAGACTTGAAATTTTATCATGTGCCTGTGCGTACCCATAAACCCTTCAAAACGGAACACAGTTACTCTGTTAACTGCTTTGTGGCCAAAATATGTATAGAGGAAGTACTTGTCCGGACGAGTTTAAGGTATGATTTCGAACCTCGCTGCATGCGGCAGTGCTGCCGCGTTACTATTGGTGTACTGGTCCCATACATTTTCTGTTGGTTTACATGAAATTACATTCCAAGCACGGCAGCAATGTCGCGGCAGCACTGCTGCGACTGCACTGCTGTGCGGCAGTGTCGCCATGCCGCCACGGCAGAACAGTAGTGCGGTGTTCATTGCAGCGATAAGACGTGAATGTTGACAAGTAAATTGGCAACAAAACAGCGAGACCACGAACAGCAGGTTCTCAGAATCAGTGCGGCAGGCAGCACTGCCGCAACAGCAACGCCGCGGCATAGTACTGCTGCGTGCAGCGAGGTTGTGAATCATACCTTTATTCACAAAGGAATTCTTTGTTGTACTAATCTGCTAAACCTTACTTTGAAATTAATAGAATTCTGGTGTAGACATTAAAAAAAAACACTAGGTCAATGTTCCACTTGGCAATATTTCAACGTTGCCATTCTGCGTAAGTGCGTAGCATGCGATGCGCACTAGAAATAGTTGCACTTGTAATATTGAAAATATAGAAGTCTAAGTAAACAAAGTCATTTATCAGTTCTGGTTTATGTATGAATATTAAATTTCGTTTCCATGTTGTTAGTTTAGACACGCTAGTTTTAATAATACATCTATGGTTTAGACACCATTTATAAACTGTAGTACGTAGCATTTTTTGCTTGAGCAACCCGCAATGTCCAAAGGTCGAGATGATCCGAGAAATTATATTTTGCAATGTGGAGTGTGGCTTAGAAATGCAAAACCAACCGAGCTTTTGTGGCTTCGGTCCAAAATCAAGGCATTAACTGAGTTTTGTAACCACGGTCTATTATAATACGTCGTTTAAAACTATGAAGAAATAACTATTAGCAAATAGTAATAAATAATTATTCTATCTTGCTGTTATTATGGAATGACCAGAAAAATGACCAATTAAGAAAGCCACTTTATGGCAACTGAAGGAGATAGGCTAGCAGCCTAATTGCGTACCATACTAACCATAGTTTTTCAAGGCAGGAAAAACGTGTATACAAGTACAAAGGGCCTAACTGCAAAGGTTGATTTAAAAATCTGCGTCAGACTGCTGTCTGGCAATATTGCTAAAATGAACATATTTGGCGCGACTGTCTATATAGTATATTTAATCGACTTCAAAAAAAGGAAGAGGTTCTCAATTAGACTGTATTTTTTTTTTACCTCAGTACTTTCGACTGGGTGAACCGATTTTGATGATTCTTTTTTTATTTGAAAGCTGGTACTTCCCGTGTGGTTCCATTTTAATTTGATCCAGTTCTGACAATCAAGTAAACAACTAAAAAGCGAAAAATAAAAACTTTTTACAATAAAAAAAAACGTCGGTGTCTTTGGTTTTGAATTTTCGTTTTTTGCCACCGACTTCCGAAATGAAATTTATTTTTCACTAGTGTTTTTTTGGAGGTCGGTTGTTTTTTTTTTTGTAAAAAGTTTATTTATTATTATTAGTTTTTAAATAAACGTTTTTCTTTCTCCTTTCTTTTAATGCCTTTCATTTAGACAATTTACTATATTCATTGCGTTATTTACGCTGTCGAGCAGACGAATTTTTCAAACAATGAAGCGATGGATTAGCAATTTCCTTCAATATCCCACGGATTCGGATAGAAAGAGTGTTACGCAGTTGGAATGCTGATTCTGAAGACATTCCGCCACGAAACGGGTAGATAATTTCGCCACTAGTTCCTATGTCAGGATGGCCGAGCGGTCTAAGGCGCCAGACTCAAGGTTCCCTTGCTCACTAAACGTGAGTACGAGTTGTTCTGGTCCTCTCTGAGGGCGTGGGTTCAAATCCCACTTCTGACAAACTGTTTTGCTTTTATTTATTTTTTTATTTGTCAAGGTTTTTTTATGTGAAAACTTCTTTAGGCGTGTTGGGCATTTTTGAGATGGCAAAAAAAAACAATTGAACTCGCGACACCGTTACCGACACCTCATTTTTGTAAACGCGATTGTGCTCTTTATTTATATTACGGATCAATGTTCTATGTAAGTATTTTTACTTAAAGGTTTTGGTAGTATTTTTTTTTTGTAAACGAGATTGTGCTCTTCATTTAGATAAGGTTACGGACCAATGTTCTATTTAAGTATTTTCTTCCACCAAGGCGATCTTGTTCAAGTTTTCACTTCTGTCGGCACTCCCGGAGTGCCACTGTTTTATTTGAAGGTGTGGTACATACAACCGATCTTTAGGATCTTTCACGCCAATATTTTTGTGGTAGGTAATTCCATTGTGAATCACGCTTTTTAATATTATCTGTCGACACAAAACCATCTGTTTCTGTGCAAATCAGATATAACCGACTACGTTTAGTGATATCGTATCAAATTGGTGATAGTTATCTTTCAAATGATACATTATTCTATTTTAAACAAACGATTGTTTGTAAATTCTGTCTGGGCTGCTTTTTATCAAAATATTATTGTCGGCTTTAATATTATCGTAGCCTTTATCCAAGAGAGAATTTTTGGTCTATTTTTAAGAGTGGGTCTAAAGTGTCCTATATTGTTTCTAAAACTAAATAAAATAATGCCAAGAATGTCCATCACAAAAGGGTTTCTTCTATACAGGGTAAGTTTCTATCCAGTGCGCAAACTTTAACACGTGACTTTACTCATTATTATGAACAACTTTTACTATGGGACTTGAAATCGCGAAAATAAATCTGCTGTTCCCTACATTTACGTTCGCATCATCATCAGCCTATAATGTTCCCACTGCTGGGACACAAGCCTCCCCTCTGTGAGAGGGAGTGGGCCGTAATCCACCATGCGGGCCCAGTGCTGGTTGGTAGATGTCACATGTCTTCGAATTTTCGGTTCTAGGACATGCCGGTTTCCTCACGATGTTTTCCTTCACCGTTTTGAGAGCAGTGGTGATGAAATCATATATACACAAAGTAAAGCGCCTGTCTGGGTTCGAACCTACGACGTACAACTCGTCGCGGCCGTTACCACTGGGCCACCACTGCTCCTTAACTCGCATAACTTACCTTACGTTCGCATAACTTGTCAAAATGTAGGGAACAGCTGATTTATTTTTTTAACTTATCCTGTATAGAATGCCAGAATCCGGACAAATGAGATGTGTCTTACATTGCGCGGGAGTCGATTCGGACTATCATACTTTCTCAATGCAACTGGGCGGAACAGCTTGCTATAATATCACGTCGATAGTTTTATATGTCATTCAAACATAAAATAACAGGAATATTAAATGTTATTGATTTTTTGTTTATTTCCCATTAGAAAGTAAGTACGTTTACAGATGTTTCATTACTTGTAGTTTGTATTCTCCAGTTCGGTGCTCTCATCGAGGTCAGCTATCGATCTGAGATATTTTATTCATAGTTTCAACGTGGTATAAGATTAAATAGCCACTAATACCTACTTGTTTCAGTTTCTCTTGCAATTCTTGCGAAAGTACAATAGGTATTAGACAGACCATACAAGTAAGATAATATATTTTCTCTTTGTGTTGCCAATTGAATGCCTATAGTAAAAACCTGTATCGTGCCTTATCTAACATTCATAAATCATTAATTATTTAAATAGTTTCGTCAATCGGTAATAAACGTGCATCACCTTTTGAATGCGTGTTACCCACGTGTCCAGTGTCCACACGTAATAATTAAGTCAGTCATTCACGAAAAGCGTGCCACGGTGCCAAATTTTGTAGAATAGTTCATTGGCCGTGGACGGCCGTGGTACAAATTTTATCAAGTCAGTATGTTGGTAGCCAGGCTGATTGTCCAGAGTGCGCCAGACGTTAATTTATATATCACCACTCATGGAGACTATTTTACACCACCAGGTGCCTTTAATCCGATCATATCGTTAGAAACTGATAGTTGCATCCCATTCTAGATATGTCTACGCGACCTATTCACAGAAAAAGAAGATCATGTCAGACAATCTATGATTCTTGCTGTTGAAACAGTCGTGTGGATTCACATTAGTAATGTGCCGGATCGTTAAAAAATGTGATCCGCGGATACGGATACGGATCATAAGGGTCTAGATCCGCGAATACGGATACGGATCTCAACTTTCTTCAGGTTCGGCAGGAATTATTTATGATCCTCATCGTAACTGACTTTTGGGGGACAAAGCTGCCTAGTTACTCTTTTTGAAATACAATTTACCATTACTCAATATTAATTATGACGTATAATTTTTTTTAAATTTTTGAAAACAACATAGTTTTAATTGATGTGTTAACTCAAAAAAATATTTCAATTAGCATTGCACAAATATAATAGAGGTTTGATCTCACTACAAAGATAGTTTAATTACTACCTTATAACTTAATTTACTGGTACTTACTCTACTTGAATTATAATAAATATGAATAATTATTTGTTTTTACTAATTTTGATTGAAGTTAACAGTATTTCATTGCTACATATCATTAAAATTTCATATACGTAATGAAATGTATTAATATAAAAGATCCGATCCGTTCAAGATCCGCCAAAAAGTACCGGATACGGATACAGGTCTTTTTCTCCCTCGGATATCCGCGGATACGGATATCCGGCACATCACTAATTCACATTTCTGTGCTACAACTCTTTCCTCTAGTATTTGAGACCTTTGATATAATTACCCTCAGTGTATTTAATCCGTCTTGTGTTATCAATTATCTTCTTTCTTTGGAAGAAGCGTGGTTATTCTGGCCTTACAACTTAATTAATTTGCTGAGCGATACTAGTCTAGCATTACATTTCTAGAACATACATTACACCCAAGCCTCTATATGTATATTAGTTCTCAATAACAATGATTTATAAGCAACAATGAAGGCATCATCTGAACAGCGCGTGCCGACTGATTGGCTCGTTCAATACAAATGATGATAACTCAGTAATATCGGTAGATTCCACGCGACAGTCAAGAACAACTACTACTGATTGTTTTCAATCATTCGTTCAGGATAATACTTCTTTATTTCTACAGAATTTTGAATAAGGCTGATTGATGCTATCAAAGAAATTGTGTGAGTTATTTAGAATCATGTGGTCTTCAAACAATGGCTTAGTAAAATGATGTCTGTTATGGCAGTCAATAGCAGGCAGCTGAATATTAAGGAGGGATGAATAACGTGTAATCAAAAGAGTGGTGAATATAAATGTTGATGGATGGAGAGGGTGAGGGAGACCAACGAAAAGATGGATGGTGTGATGAAAGAAAACCGGCCAAGTGCGTGTCGGACCACGCACAATGAAGGGTTCCGTAGTTGGGATGAATTTGTCCCAAAAACAAACTTAACTTTGTAGTTGAAAAATATGTTCTCTCATACGGAATGTATGGGAAAACATGTTTTTGCAACTGCAAAGTTAAGTTGGTCGATTATTACTCGTCAACCTGTAGAGCCTACTTAGCTGTGATAGTTTTCCTTTTAATTTCGTTATATAAACTACTGTTGTGATTTTTTTCACATACCCAAAACCAACCATTTAGCCGGCAGGGGGGGGGACACTAAACTCTAACAAAAATTAGCACTTTAAAGCTTAATATTTCGCAAACGAATCCCTGAATCCAAAAATAGTTTTCAAAAACTCCCAATATTTTTGAAGGACCTTTCCAATGATACCCCTCACCATGGGGTAAAAAAATAAAAAATAAACATCACCACTTTACGTGTATGAGAGGTACCCTAAAAAAATGTTTTTCATAATTTTGTTTTACCACTTTGTCGGCGTAATTAATATGTATACCTATGCCAAATTACAGCTTTCTAGTACTAAGGGTCTCGGAGCTAGACCGCGGACAGACAGACAGACGGACATGACGAAACTATAAGGATTCCTTGTTTACTACGGAACCCTAAAAAGGAGTTAATGATATAGTAACTGACATGAATGGAAGAAATAAACGTATTGCGCAGACCCCAAGTAACAAGGCTAGGAAGATGGTGATGAGCAGGCAGCAAGACTATCTTGACCAAAGGCTTCAGATATAGCTTCAGCTTGGGCTTATACTACCGTCACCCATGGGTGGATAGAGGAAGGTCTAATTTCGCCAAGCAACAGCAAGAGTACTGTAGAGGTTAAATTAATGTTGATGGCATGCATAATGAGATAAACACTTTTTTTTATTTAGAAAGATTAGAAAAGAATAGAGACTCAGATTGTTGAACTGGCAGAGCACGCGTCATGACGAAACATGAGTAAATTCCTTGATAGGAATAATTATGAACTACACACATGTCACCTAAACACAAGTTGTCTCTGAACGCCCAAATATTTCACAAAACATTAACTTGATTCTTTAAAACAGCTGATGAAACAATGGATCTAGAAAACCACTCCGACCCTACACCACAATAACTCGTAATAACCGAGTAGGGGCAGCCCACGCACCTAATAAAACAAAGGTATCTGCTATTTTTAGTACGCTAGGTTCAATATTACTAGCCATATCCACACCATTTGGCAAGTGCATTGTTTACTTTAAAACAAAACAGTTCCTATTTACTCCTAGTGTCCTAAGTATACACTATATTGTGACAGGAGATATGTGTCAGCATCATGTTGTGCCCCTCAAGAAATTAGACGAATACCGTGACATAATTATGTCCCCATCCTGGAGCTTGTAGATCTGCTCAAAAGTTAAACTCCTTTACCGAAGTTCAAAGGAACACTATATTCAGTTGTTTCTGACGAACGAAAAAAACTCAAATGATCGGCATTTCCGGGCAAATGGCAGGATAAGTCAATGATAGCAAAGTGACGCCATGTCAATTAAAGCTAAATGCGTCTAAAATGCATTTTGCGTTTGAATACTCCATCGGAAAAATACGATATTGCTGGAACTAATCTTGAAATTGCGTTTTACTGAACCATAAGTCCATAACCTTCATAACACAATCCCTACTAACCTATATTCTATAATTCACATCGTAATACACAATACGCACTCCATGGTGCGCTAGCGCACTGCAACCACGTGCCGGTGACGTCATCAGAGTAGTTGCCAAGTGCACATTATGCGGAACTTATCTATTCGTGCAACATCTCGCTATGAGACGCGTTTACGACTTTTATTAAGTCAATGTAAGTCCTGTCTCGTAATCGAGCGGGACTTAATTTTATAACAGACAGTCAAATTCCATTAGTATAAATATCTAGGTGGATCTACCACAGATCCACAGCCTATTAAAAGCCCAAAATATATGACTGCTCCAAAGAAAGAACACGGTAGACAGAAGTGTGAGTCTTGTAGACCGCACAACCGACGCGGCGACGGTGGTACTACTTTGACCTTGAGCTAGACTAGCTTAGTAGAGTTTCAACAGAATGCGACGCCAGTCTATAGGTACTGGTATTGTAATCAGTTTATCTTTGACGTGCGGCCTACTGTACAACGCATAACTCTTCGGAACTGATTTGTGACTGTCACTTATATTTCGAAGTCATTTTGATCAGTTTTCAGAGCCTCTTCGGTTATAAGCAGGTGAAATCGACCTTTACATTTACATACATTAGTACTCCGTTGCAGGCCTTTAGACTGACCTAAGCTGTTACAGGAGAGACTTATTTTTAGCCTTGGATCTAGTGTTTGTATCCAAACGTTTGACGCGATGCATCGGGTCCAAAGTACATGTACTAATGTAAATAAGGCCGTTTGTTCATTTATCACACCAATCGAGCATGCATACTTATTGCACATTAATCTGATAGCAAAGGTTACCTTTTTTAATCCAGTTGATGATTACGTCATAATTAGTTTCACGGCTTTCCGAATTTGACTTCGACTTGAATTACGCATTCGACTTGTTAACATTAATACCCCAGTGTTGTTTAGCAATACTTTTAAGACTTTAGACCCGATTTAAGGGACCGGTTTTCCTAAAGTAGTTATGGGCAAGATCGCTCCCTTTAAAAATACATTACATTGTTAAATTCCTCAATATTTAGAGATCGGGGTTGCCTCAGGGATGTATATTTGGGCCACGTTTTTTGTCAAGGTGGCAAAAGAAATTACATTGTCCATAGTTTCAACTACTAACAGACAGATGAATGATAGTACGTTACTTAGACTATAAAGTCTGAATTCTGGATGAATCTTAGTCATAACTCAAACTATGGTAAGTATCTATAACGTAGTCCTCCAGAGGCTGATGCAAATACTAGCATAGATTCAGCGTGTTTGATTAATGTTTTGTAGTGTAATTTCTATGTAGGTATGAACAAGACCATAACAGAGAATTCTATTACGGAGTCACGTGCGAGTAGCGTTTGTTAATATTATAGAAGTGTTTATGTGCATGAAATAGTAGGTACTTACAAACTTTCCATTGCTCCTTAATCCAACTTTGCCATGGTTCACTGCTAACGAAACTGCATTCTTTAAGGCACTCATTTTACCTGTAAATAAGAGAAACATTGTCAATAGAAAAGTCTGAACCACGATGGCAATGAAAGGAAATTAAAGAACTTTTTAAATTGTCTGTTAATTTGTATATTCCCACATATTTTGACTTAGGGCACATACATCTGCTTTATGAAGATATTTTCACGATGAAGCATAAAAACAACAAAACCGCTGATGTGATTATATCTTTAAAGCTGTTAAAATATATCTAAAGTGCTCTTCCAAAGATGAATGTTGACTAGATAAGCATTCGTTTGACTGACAAATAAAATCCCTCTCGTGACTATAATTTATAACAATTTTGAGTAAACGGCCATTTATTGTGCATCTGATGGTATTTTTGCCCAGAAGGTCTCATAATCGTAACAGACATTAGCTACATGCAAAAGTAAACATAAGCATATAATCTGCTAAAGTAGCGAGAAATGCTTCAACTCAGACGATTTATCTAGTATAGTTAAAAAAGTCTTAGGACTTCAAGCACACGTAAGTTTTTTTTATATGTATAGGTTTGTAGTGGATAACTGTTTGATAGAAGCAAATGACGCAATGCAAATCAAATCAAAAGTAATTAAATTAGGCTTTGGATCAGCTCTTTTTGAACGTTTTCTTCTTCTTTAATGGCCATGTATGGGAGAGTGAAATGGAGGCAGGTGGGACACATACAGAAAAAACAGTGTCACTCCGGGAGTGCTGACAGAAGTGAAAACTTAAAAAAAATCGGCACCGTGGTAATCAACGCGTAAATTGCGTTACAGTGTCACGAAATCAATGGTTTAGTCCCATCTCAAAAATGCCCAATGAAGAAGCCTGCCTAAAGAAGTTTCCACTTCTATTTAGACGACAGTTACATAAATAGCGAAGCAAGAAATGCAGACCTTACTATCACCAAATAATCTATGACTTCGTCACTACCAGATCTTCTTTCATACAAATGGATGTCTCAAATATCGCAGAAAACAATGTCGCAGTATTAATAAGAATCTGAGGATAGCTCTGCTGCTTGAATTCGATGTAATCATTTTGATGTGCCCGCAAGTGCCCAATCATTACCTTATTTATTAGTTATACGTAACGTCTACCAACGCTGTTTTGAGATCAGGGTCGCGGGTTCGATACCCTCTCCGGGCAACTAGATCGAATGCTACTTGTTATAGACTTCGTTCAGTAGCGCTATGCAATGCCGACTGCATTCAACTGCCTACTTACAAAAAAGGATAAACTGTCTGACTGATATTTGCGATCAACGCACAGCCTAAACTTTAGGCTAGTTTAAGCGATTATCACAGTTTGAATAGAAAAGACAATCTGCGTGCAGATTGTTGGCTATGACCGCCACGCGCTACGCGACGGAGCGCGGTGCAGTGTGATATCGCCTTAGGTTCTTACTAAACCTAAGGCGTAAAAAGCAATTTTTTTACATAAGAATCTTTTTATAATGTAGGCAAGCACAAAGGAAAGAGTTTTGGGAATTCCACCCCTAAGGGGAAGAAAAGAAGACGAAAGTTTATAATGAGAAATTATGACTTGTAATCACATAGTACCTGGGCGACCGAGCTCTGCTCTGGTGAAAATAGAGAATGCTCATTTAATAGTTGGTATTGGAAATTTCATACTAATTCATGTATAACAGGTACCTATTTATTCCATGCTGCCATGATAGTAGGTACTTACTAATTCCACGCTGCCATGATAGTAGGTATTTACTAATTCCATGCTGCCATGATAGTAGGTACTTACTAATTCCATGCTGCCATGATAGTAGGTACTTACTAATTCCATGCTGCCATGTCATTATTCATTATTTTGTTCTAAGCTTTGGGCGACCGAGCTCAGCTTGGGTGAATTGGGAGGGAAAACTAATTTTCCCTAGCTAGATCGATTTTTCGCCCTCGTAAACCCCCATATTGCAACTTTTATCGAAATCGTTAGAGCCCATTTCGAGAACGTGAGTACAAATTACAAACAAATATATATACAAATATTGCTTGTTTAATAGTACATAAAGGATAATTTTGACTTCGAAACTCATACACACATAAAACTTCGAGGGGTAGTGTATGTAAATATAAGTCAACAATTTTGACTGTAGGCAATATAAAAAAAAATCTAATGTAACACATTACATAGAAAAAATTAAGGCAGCATATCATAGGTTTCATGCATTATTTTCAGATAATTTTTTAATGTTTGTACTACAAAAGTTCTTAAGAAAGAGAACCTGCTAAGTCATTTAATTGAAATAGGTGAGGCATTTTATTCCCATTGTAATTACTAATGGTTTCATTTAAAACAATAAGTCTTACATGGCACGATGACTTCTGATCCCTGGCGCAAACTTTATCACAGTTACTTAAGTACTCTTGTTTATAAAATGTTAATTAGTCATTGGTTAATCTATTCTTTAGGCACAGGTAAAGTGTTTTACTGTAGCAAGTCTTTTTTCAAAGGCTGAAATTTTTTAAATGAATATCTGTACAAATTAATTAAAATAAAGTGTCTATTTGTAATGTCCAACGGCTTTTTACTAAATGCATATTAAAGTATATACCTTACGATAGTTGTTACAAAAAACTTTTTTGTTTGTTTGTTCCTGCTAATCTCCGAAACAGCTGGACCGATTTTGACGGCACTTTCACTAGCAGATAGCTGATGTTATAAGGAGTAACATAGGCTACTTTTATGTTAGAAAAAGAATTAGGGTCCACGCGGGCGAAGCCGCAGGTAGCAGCTAGTCTACACTAAGTTTAATTTCAATAAATTATGTATAATACTTATTTTTTATCAAAATAACAAAAGTATAGGAGTAAATTGAGTATCATGGCCTAGATATTTGATTGTTTGGACATAATATTATTTTATGATTCCTGTTAAGGTAAAAATAATAATAGAGCATGTTAAAGTTTACTGAATATTGCAATGGCTGGTCACTGGCCTAAGAAGTTACTAAGTATCTCAACTTCGTTCTGCCTAGCCTTTTCCCAACTATATTGGGGTCGGCTTCCAGTCTAACCGGATGCAGCTGAATACCAGTATTTTACATGGAGCGACTGCCTATCTGACCTCCACAACCCAGTAACTGGGTAATACGATACCCCTTGGTAAGACTGGTTGTCAGACTTTCGGGCTTCTGACGACCCGTAACGACTGTCAAAGATCCACGAATGACAGCCGGGACCAACGGCTTAACGTGCTTTCCGAGGCACGGAGGAGTCTCGGTATGTAGAAATGGTCACCCATCCACGGACCAACCCCGGCAAGCGTAGCTTAACCTGACAGATCGACCCGAGCGGCTGTTAGTACTTAGCCACGAGCTCCTCCTAAGTATCTCAACTTAAATGTAGTTATTAAATGAGATTCTCTAACAACATTAAAAAAAATGAGCCAGTGTCTTTGAACTTAAAGGCAGGTTTATACATGCCCAGTAATAGGACAGTACCGTAAGTCAGTCCAGCACGGACTTGAAACTGGGCTTGTGTATACGCTAGTTTCAAGCCAGTCCAGTGCTGACCACGCTCTATTTTTTTGACCCAGAAATTTCTCCCCCGTGCTACCCAAGTCAGTCCAGTGTGACTGACTATACACATTGGGCAATTGCTGCCAGATTTTTGTAGTGTTCTTTTGAGTGTTTTAATTTTATAAGTAAGTATTTTTTTCAAAAAACTACAGCATACTGGCTCATTCATTGAATTGTGTCAAACAACCCAGTGACTGAGTTCAAAAACTGAGTCTCTGGGCTTGTATAAACTATGCTTAATTCTAGTAGAGACAGTATTAAAAAAGGGAAATTAATTTCTTAATCAGGAAAGCTTGTTCTAGTAAGAACTTAATAAGTAAATTAAAAAGAAAAAAGTTTTTTTTTTTTATAGCCAGCAACAAGGCTGTTGTCCTTGTTAATCTTGCTATAGTGCTATATGCAAGTGTTCCCTGATTAAATATTTATTTTTATGTTTAAAATAAGTCTCTATAAATAATATTTTTAAATGATGAACTTTAGAAATTAGTCAGCTAGTAGCAACATTGTAGAGAAATGTGATGCCAAACATGTAACTATCTAGTGTTTATTATTAGTTTCAAGGTTATCACTAATTTACTCTATTATAGATCATGAATCCAGATACCAGCTATATGAACAGAGAGTATTCGTTTATTTCCGCTAAACATTTAGCTCATTATTTTGAGTACTTTGATGATTTCTATTTTTTCTAAGAGTACAACCACAACTTCAAATATGGAACAAATACTTAATTACATCCCCTAAGACGACCCACTAACCCATTATTAATTTATTATTGTGTATTTTATTTATAATTACATTGATTAACGATATTATCATGTTGGAACTGTTTGCCTACCCGTTGTCGTAAATTATGAATTTATGACACATAAATAAACTAATTTGAATAGATTTCTACATAAAATTGTATGGCTAAAGAATCGGTTCCACATTAGCTACAATTTCCCTTCATGCCGGCAAGTTCTAAAGTACACACTACAGATATTACTGCACCTAGTAACGGCGAACAGTTACATTAATTAATCAGTAAATATATAACTTACCGGTTAAAAGAATCAAGTTAGAAACGAGAAAAATCAGATAACTGTAACAGATTGAAACTTAGGAGAAACTAGTCGACACAACCGAGGTATCACTATAAAATAGAGATGTGTCCCTCACTCATGAGGTGCCTCGTTTGAGGTACTCGTGATCGCAAATTGAAAGAGTTACTCGAATTTCAACATTGAACCACCTCACTCGTTCCCTCACTTAAAAATTTTGACATTGATATTATTGACGCGAGTACCCGTGAGTGAGTAGAATATTGAGTGATTGAGTGAGCTATAGAATGAGTGAGGTGAGGTCTCGAAATTTTGAAAACACAGTAAACATTACAGCAGCTATTACTATGAACTCTAAAAACATCATCATTAGATTGGTTATCAAGTATCATTGATTCGTTTATTTTGACGATCAAAAATTTATGAGCGAAAGAAAGTTATGTGTATGAGGGAGACGTAAAAATCGGAATCGTGAGTACTTATGAGTCGACGCACCCGTCCGCCCCGCTGCCTCGGACTATCAGCTGAATTCGGCTGAGTTCGGCTCGGGCTCGGCTCGTGAAGCGAATACGCCGACGTACGACTCCTCGCCTCAAATGAGGGGTACCTCGTGAGGACCTCGCGAGGTAAAATGAGGTACTCCCTCAACCTCATGTAAAAATGATGAGTTACCCATCACTACTATAAAAACTAAAATTTATTATAAAGCAACAAACACGCACTCACTGCGTGATTTGACGTGCCGTTCGTATTTGAGTGAGTGCGGACATCACAAAAAATATTATTTATTACCAATTATTACAATTTTAGAGGGTAACATTGCACTGATAGATAGACTGAGTAATAAAATAAAGCACAACTTTCAGAAATTAAAACATTAGCTGAACTGGACGCAACTTAAAAGATAAATAATCACTTTGTTGGATATAAATTGCAAAACTAACACAAAACTGTTGATTTGAGTTGATTGATTGATTCCGGCCTTTCCAACTTTTTTGGAACACCGTTTAAAACTTCTAAGAATTTCTAAACGACAATGTCAAAATCACATGGTGTTGTTGTCTTGCGCGAGTTCTGAACGACTGTCAGTGTCAAAATCAAAAGGAACTCGTGTGAATTTCAATGCAATGTGCTTGAATGTGCTATTTACATGATAAATGAAGTAACTAAAAAGCATTTTAATTAAAAGAATATACAAGTACAAAGTACCCCAAAATGAATGAAAACGATGGAAAAGAATTTGCAGAACTTGGTGTCAAGGCCTGGCTTATCAAGCAGTTATTTAGTCTCGGTGTGTTTCTGTATTTCATACCAATCAAAAACAGTGATATTACAACATTTTGAGAGTGAGGGAAGAGAGAGTGCCCCTGGATCTACGCATACATTTGTGCACTATAATATTTCCCGCGTTGATGGTATAGTATCTGCTGAGATACGTCACTATGGCCGAAATTCGGTCTGGAAGACTATATTACCACATTTTAAGACGTAAATTCTTGACTACATCCGTATTACCAATTCCTCATAGCTCGTCTGTTTCTGATTCTTCTTTTTTTTCATTTTGTCTACTTATGAGCTAGTCTTAAACATTCTTTTTGACTAGATAAATTGAAGAAATGACAAGGGCCACCCTCTTTTTAAATTGATAATCATTAACTGTATGTAAACTGTATGTGGGTGTACCTGTACTATAGGTACACCTCTGCCCAACCCTTTGGGGAAACAAGGAGTGATGTTATATTATAAGTAAATATTTTATCCAAAAAAACATTTGCTTCAGTGTGAAATCTAGGTTGCAAAGTTTTGAAAAGTTAAACAATTTCAGGTATTAGAAGTCCTACACCTATCCAAAAAGCTTGTATATCCCGCATATTAGCTGGTGAAGACTGTATTGGAGCAGCCAAGACAGGTTCAGGCAAAACATTTGCATTTGCACTGCCCATACTACAACATTTGGCTGAGGACCCATATGGGATCTTTGCTTTAGTACTAACTCCAACACATGAGTTAGCTTATCAGGTAAATGAAAAAAAAAACCTATACAGTCTATGTACATACAGTCAAAACCGTTTATAACGTCATCTCTTAAAATGTTGTACCGTTTATAACAACACAATTTTGAGCTCCCAGCATTTTTGTTTACTTAACTTAGTTTTTGGTTATAACGACTATCGGTTATAACAACTGTAATCCGACGGTCCCTTTGAAGTCGTTATAAAAGGTTTTCACTGTAAGTAATGTGCAATGCAAAATCATCTCACTCACAAATGTCTACCTTAACAGAATATTACTTTAATTTAAATTTTTTCATCAGATATTCTAATTATGTTTTTAATCAGTACTGCAATGCAATGCTTTGTTAAAAATCATGTAAACAGCTTGTCGCCAGCCACCGGTGGCTGTGGTCAGTGGCCCGCTTGAGCGCTCATGCATCTTACTGCAGTCCATGACCCCAAAATTTATTTTATGATGTTTAGATATCAATACCCATCATGTCTGCGGAGTTTAGTTAGCTAATTTAATTTGAGCTTGTATACATATTTATAACAGAGTAATAATTTTTTAGACTGATTAAAAAAGTTTTTAAGTAAAATAAACTTTAAGTGTTTTGAAAATAAATAAATGAAATTATATTTATTTCTGTAAGTAGATCTTCTAAGACACATTAACAAGTAGATTTTTTGGTCAATACTTCTATTATTCTATGTAATCTATTGTTAACTTCTTTAATAAAATTCATCTTTCAGATAGCAGACCAATTCAGCATCCTCGGCCAACCACTCAAGCTAAGAGTATGCATTGTGACTGGAGGATCGGATCAATTGGAAGAGTCGCTGAAGCTTGCCAAGCGTCCCCACATAGTTGTTGCTATGCCGGGACGTCTAGCGGATCATATATCGGGATGTGACACTTTTAATTTGAAAAAGATCAAGTATTTGGTGCTGGATGAGGCTGACAGGTAAAATAGTTATGGCAATAGAATAGAATTAAAATCACCGAGTCTACAGATTTTTTTGAGGAGCTTGTGGATAAGTAATAACAGCCACACAGGTTGATCCAACAGGTTAAGCTATGCATGCCATTGGTCCGTAGATGGGCGACCATCTTTACATACTGAGACTCCTCCGTGCCCCAGAAAGCAAGTTAAGCCGTTGGCCACGGCTGTCATTCGTGGATCTTTGACAGTCGTTACTGGTCATCAGAAGCCTGAAAGTCTGACAACCAAGGGGTATTGTATTACCCAGTTACTGGGTTGTGGAGATCAGATAGGCAGTTGCTCTATGTAAAATACTGGTATTCAGCTGCATCCAGTTAGATTGGAAGTTGACCCCAATGTAGTTGGGAAAAGGCTAGGCAGATTGAGTTTACAGCTTTTTTTTTGGTAAACCATTATTACCAATTTTAATGGGTATACAAGTTAAATGGTTATACCAAAATTACCAATAAAGTGGTAAATCCCAGAATTAAAGTGCTTGGTCCTTAATAGTTTAATTAGATGTTTACTGTAAATAAAATATATAAATAATAAGTTTATACAAATAAAATGAAAAAAATAATTGATCTCTTTTTATTAAAAACTACCACAATGAGTGTAATATCACAAACCCTATTTACAAAAACATGATTATTTTCAGACTGTTCAGTGAATCATTTCAAGATGATCTGGAGACCATATTCAATGCATTACCAGCTCAGAGACAGAACTTACTATTCTCAGCTACAATCACAGAAGATGTCAAGGAATCCAAACTGCTTCCTCTTAATAAAGATGTAAGGTTTTTTTCTTTTAATAATTTACTGTAGAATTTGAAAAATAGTGCTATTTCGCATACCAACTGCTGACAGATCAGTGCAAGTCAGAAGTACCTACCCATTTTTTTTATAAGTACGAATCTGTACTCTGTAGCAATTAGCAAAAGATTACAAGAGATCACCGCTTATTCTTGGCATTCAAACCGACTTTGACGCCGCGTAGGCGTTGCGTAAAGGCATTCACTGCACTAGCGTTACTTAGAAGAAAATACGTTACGTTGACGTGGCGTTAGCGTCCGTCCACGTCGCGTATACGTTTGGCGAAATCTGAAGGCATCCTTACTAGTATAATCATTTCCTAGAATAATAATTATACTATTCAGACACCTGTACCCTAATAGCGTAAATGCACGATCAATCATAATTTGTTTCAATTTGAAACAGATTGCTAATCCATTGCTTCATAAGTTCGAAAAAAAAAATCTGCTCAACACTCTCCTGGCTGGAGGCTCTAAGTGTAGAAGCTTATGGCACCCACAGGAAAGTCCGGTTAAGCAGCCAAGACCTTAGTGGTCAAAACTGCGAGATACAATTAAAAAAAAAATCTGCTCTGCAACATAATTATAACGCAATGAATGTTGTTGATCTGTCAAAATGAATCAATTTGTCATAATCGTTTACGAAAATAAGTTACGCAATAGGGATGGGCAAGTAAAAAAAAATATCGATATTTATCGAATCGATATTTTAAACAGTATCGATAATTATCGAGTGAAAAATATCGATATATCGTCAGTTTTTGCATGATTATTCATACATAAATTCTCAAAGCATTCGAACTTCGTAAAAAGAATAGATGAAAAAACTTTTTACAAAAAAAAACAACCGACCTCCTTTTTTGCCACCGACTTCCGAAATTAAAGTTATTTTTCACTTTGTAGTGTTTTTTTTTGGAGGTCGGTTGTTTTTTTTTTTGTAAATTTTTTTTATTTTTCACTTTTTAGTTGTGGTACCTACCCCACACACATTCGAATACCACTACCTGCTACCAGTGACAGAAACTTATCATATCATCTACATACTAAGTGGGAAAAAAATTACGTATTTTGTAGCTAACTCAAAAACTATCCAAGCAAAGTTAATAAAAATTATATGGGACCAATTCGAGAGCACACACTTTCAAACAAAAAAAGAATTTTCAAAATCGGTCCACAATTGACGGAGAAATCGGTGGACATACATAAAAAAAAAACAAACATACGCGACGAACATATAACCTCCTCCTTTTTGGAAGTCGGTTAAAAATAGAAGAACATAGTATTTTTTATTAATGCTCGAGCCTAAACAATTATACACAATTTAATCAAACCATTAGTCATCAAATATGGACATCAGGACACCAAAGTTGCGTTAAAAAAAATCGAAAATGATATGAATTCGATACTCTAAAATAAATATCGATATATCGCGATTAAAAATATCGATGATATGTATCGATAATTGTATAGAAAAATATCGACATTTTTATATATCGATATTTTTTGCTCATGCCTATTACGCAATTAGGGTACTGGACTGCACTGGCACTGTTGACTGCCCCGTTGGTCTCGGGTTCGATTCCCGGATCGGGCAGTGTTATTTGGTTTTTCCATTAGGAATTTCGTAGTAACAGCCCGGAGTTTGGAAGTTGGCGGTGTGATACCCCCATGCCTCGGAAAGCACGTTAAGCCGTTGGCCCTGCGCCTGATCTCTCTCCGGTCGTGTCGGATTGCCGTCCCAACGGACTATGAGAGTGAGGGAAGAGAGAGCGCACCTGTGTTTGCGCATACAATTGTGCACTATAATATTTCCCTCGCCGAAGGCTGGTCTCCGTTGAGATTGGCCGCCATGGCCGAAAAACGAAATACTAAAAGTGATGTGAATAAACCTATTCATACAATTCTTTCAGAAACTCCTAACGTGGACAGAGACAGATAGCCAGCTGACAGTGACCACTCTAGACCAGCGGTACGTGGTGTGCCCCGCGTACGCACGCGACGTGTACCTCGTGCAGACATTACGGAAGTACCGCGAGACCAAACCGAGCAGTCATATTATTGTGTTTACTGATACTAAGAAGTAAGTGAACTTTTGAACCAAATATCGTTATTTGCCATAAGCTGGAAATCATTATAATATTTTAATCATAAGTTTTTTAGGTGTTAAAGAGGTCACCTAAAAGAGTAAATTTGAATTGAACAAAAGTGGCCTTATTACAAAACAAGTTCTAAACCACCGAGCCATTTTTGAATTTCAAACTTTATTCCGACAGAGTTAAAGTTGTAATTACAAAAAATAGCTTTAAAACCAAGTCAATATAATAGTGTTTATACAGAAAGTGGGCAACGTCGCAAATAACTGGCAAATATTTCGCTGTTTTGATTAATTTTGCAATATTACTGTATGGAAATAAGAAATGTGGCTAACTAGTGAACTAAAATATTAATTAAGAAATGCAATAATTAATATCATAACATCAAATATTCCGTTCTAAGGCATTTTATACCCAAAACGGTTACAACATCAAATTCAGTGTTATAATTGCAATTCGTTATTAATATTCTAGTTCATTAGTTAGCCATATTTCATAATTCCATACAGTAATATTGCCAAATTAATCGTAACAGGTAAAAATTTGACAGCTATTTGCGACGGTGCCAACTTTTTCGATGAACGCTCTTAAACCTGGTTCTGAAGTTAGAACTCATTTTGTAATGAGATGGAGGTTATTTTTGTGTAAGAATAGTTATACAAGGTGACATTTTGTAGTTATAGAAACCCGCGCCGATAGCCCTAAAGCAAACGCTGGAAAAAGTCGCTCTGTGTTACCAGCCTTGTGTATGGAATTCATTCATAAACTGTTCTAGACATTCAACATTTGACAGTGTAGATAATTTTATAAATACACACTCTTATTTCCTCCCTTTTTAGAGAATGCCAAGTCCTATCAATGATGCTGAACGCTATATCCATGGACAACGTGTGCCTCCACGGCTTCATGAGACAAAAAGAACGAGTGTCCGCTCTCAGTCAGTTCCGAAGTAACCTCAAATGTACGCTGGTAGCCACTAATGTCGCTGCGAGGGGCTTGGATATACCTACTGTGGATTTAGTGGTGAATCACAAGCTGCCTTTGGAACCAAAAGAATATATTCACAGGTAGACAAGATTTTTTTTTTTTTATGTGTAACATCTTTCTTCTCGCTTTTCTGCAATCTATGGGAGTGATTTCGTGAAAAGGGACGGAAGTGTGTAACAGGAAGCCGGGGAAATGCGCGCTATTTGATTTGATCAATGAGCGTGCGCGATGCTAGAGTTGGCCGTCAGATGGTACCAACCCTTTTTCCGAGAGGTTGGGACTGTCAGCCACAAATGTTACACATCATATGCGACTACTGTAAGGCTCGCTCGTTTTTTTGCAGTGAAAACTTCTTAGGCGCGTTGGGCATTTTTGAGATCTAAACCTCAACGGTTTAGATCTCAAAACACCGTTTCGCGACACCATGACGACACCTCATTTTTGTTGTAAACGCCATTGTGATCTTTATTTATATTAAGTTACGGATCAATGTTCTATGCAAGCATTTTAACTTTAAAGGTTCTGTAAACGCGATTGTGCTCTTTATTTATATTACGTTACGGATCAATGTTCTATACATGTATTTTTTTTTTACTTTATAGGTTTCGGAAGTATTTTTTTTGTAAACGCGATTGTGCTCTTTATTTAGATAAGGTTACGGACCAATGTTCTATACAAGTATTTTTCTTCCACCAAGGCGATCTTGTTCAAGTTTTTACTTCTGTCGGCACTCCCGGAGTGCCACTGCCATTTCTTTTTTTTTGTTTCTATAGGAGGTGATGTATGTATTAGCGTTTTGTGGTCAAATTATAATAGCTGCACAGGTCGATCAAAGGTTAAGCTTGCCGCTGTCGGTTCGTGGATGGGTGACCATCCATTACATATCGAGATACCTCCGTGCCTCGGAAAGCACGTTAAGCCGTTGGGCCTGGCTGACATTTGTAGATCTTTGACAGTCGTTACGGGTAGTCAGAAGCCCAAAAGTCTGACAACCAGTCTTACCAAGGGGTAATCTGTTATCCAGTAACTGGGTTGTGGAGTTCAGATAGGCAGTCGCTCCATGTACAAAAAAAAAACTTATATTCTGCTGCATCTGGTTAGACTGGAACGTTGCTTAAAGTTAAGTAATGATTAGCGACTGTTTAACCATAAATTTTTGACGTTTGAACATCACTTAACTTTAAGCAGTGTTGATAAATAAAACCTTAAGTTTATAGTGCCTGGTCTTAATGTTAGTGCAGTTAACGGCAGAGGCAACTGCAGTCGTTGACAACGTGCTGCTCCAGTATCATCGAAACTCGTTGACGGCGGCCATTGACGACTGTGGACGGCTGCAGTGGCCTCTGCCGTAAGCGCATGGCGCTCGTGTATATGAACACTTATTTGTTCGAGTCCCTTGTCTCGTTAGTGACCAAAGGCCTTTCCCAAATCCTTCCAACGAACCATTATAAAAAACAAATGATTATTAAACTTGCGTCACCTCAGGGTTGGCCGCACAGCGAGAGCTGGCAGGAGCGGTTTGGCGATATCCGTAATCACGCCTTACGATATACTGCGGCTCGGTGAGATTGAAGAGGCAATCAATACCAAACTTACTGAGTATAAGATAGATGGTGAGTTCTATTTTGGTGCCTACTTTTAGCTGAAAAGTCAAACAGTCTCATTATAAAACTAGTACCTTAATTGCTTATTTTCATAAACAATTATGCTTAATTTGTTGCATTTTGACAGTTCAACAACATTCATTGCGTTATTTACGTTGTTGAGCAGATTTTTTTTCCAATTTATGAAGCAATGGATTAGCAATCTGTTTCAAATCGAAACAAATTGTGATTGATCGTGTATTACGCAATTAATTTTATTCGAAGCCTGTTTTTGAAGTGATAACTTCTTTAGGCGCGTTGGGCATTTTTGAGATGGGACTAAACCATTGATTTCGCGACACTAACGGAATTTACCGACACCGTGGAGTAAAAGACATCAACGCGTTGATTACCGCGGTGCGCGGAGTAAAAGACATTAATGCGTTGCGCGGAGCCGTTTTTTTTTTGTTTTCACTTCTGTCGGCACTCTCGGAGTGCCAGTTTTTTTTGTTTGTTACACTATTTATTTCTACTAAAGCAAAGTTCTCAAGGCTTAGAGAGTGAAGCCGAACTACAATTACTAAAATCGTTGTGCCTTTTGTGTAGCCACGTACCCTACTTTCTTTGGGAATTCAGCTGCATCCGTTTAGATCCCAACAAAGGCTAGGCAGGTAACTACGGAATAAATATACAGTCTTCATGCGGGTACTTACCTCGGCTATAATGTTCCCAGATGATGAAGCAGTAAAAATCTTCACGACCGTCAGCGTGACGCGTCGTGAGCAGGAAGCTCAGTTGGACAACGAAGAGTTTGAGCAGCGAAAGAAGAATTACCGCGTCAAGCGATGGATACAGGCTGGAGTGGATCCTGACATGATGGAAGAAGGGTGAAAAACTATTTATATGGAAATTGTTTGGTTGTTGAAGGCAGGTTTTGTGTTTTATAGAGGTTTTTGTCGGCAATGTTGGTGTTGCCAGACAGAAATAATCACAAAAACATACGGATTTAATTGTGCTTCTCAAAAAATCGTTAGAAATGTCACTTCGTTCATTCGTAAAAAAAAATGATTTGGTTTTGAATAGCGGCGGGTCAGACCGAATGTTGGCGCCAACAGCCAACACGCCAACAATCACCATATTTATTTCCTGTCGTAAACTATCCTTTTATGCATATTACCTGTACATGATATGTTTCACATCTGCCAGGCTTTCCGCGATGGCTCATTTTTTTAACTGAAAACAATTTCAATTACTTAATTGCGTCGCTAAGCAACTTAATCATATAACTCCTTGTGAAAAATCTTTTTAAGCCTCATCCGAATATTTTCAGCTACGTAACATTATTATTAACTTACACACCCCCCACAGACTAGAAGAAATGCGCCGAAAACGCGTGAAAGCCGCGAAAAAGGCGAAACTAGCGAGAATCAAAGAAGTACAAGCACAAATTCAGACTCAGAATCCTATAGAAAGCGAAAACCGTCTTCAGAATGAAACGCAAGACATTGACGCTTCAATCAAGGATAGCTTGAAGAAAGTCAACAAGACACTTATGAAGAAAGATGAGAGATTCAAAGATGTCATAGGAAAGATAACTAAAATTAAACGGAAAGCTGAAAATGTTAAAATCAAGAAGGATGTCGCAGAAAGTAGTTCGAAGAAGAGGAAAGGAAGTAAGGGATCGTTGAGAAATAAATGATTGGTTTTGAAATTTTGTTTTTTTTAACGTAATATGACCCGGCTTTATTTACGCCGTCGCTGCTCAAAATGTGCGCTTTTGAAGGTGCACGTTATAACATTATCATGGATGGAAATTTAAAAGAGTCTTCATAATATATTTATATACATTTTACTCCTCTGTATGAAGCCGTGGACGTTGGTCGACGATCGTCACGGTAGAAATTATAAAAACAAGGAACATATACTCACCTACGGCGAGTTATATAAGCGCAGTCGCTGAAATGATGTCGCATACCACACTACAATGTTGTGATTTGCGTCACATTATTGTATATAATAAACTGTGCACTAACGCAAAATTGGCTAAATCTGTGGTGAGCATGATACCATATAGGTTGTAGGCGATTTTTAGGTCACAAATCATTTGAATATTATTTTATTGCCAATATTAAATTACGTAACACAACATAACAATTTTCATTCCGACCTCGCCGCCCTCGCCGCCGAGGTACTTTGCAATCGCGACCGCGTCCCCGAGTAAATGATATTCCCCCCGACCCTTGCTCGATAACGAAGTGCCAGCAGTTGTTGCAGCTGAGCACGTAGCTTTAAATTCATGATCAAAACTTTGATCCAGCCCGTCCCATCCTTGATGTCCGGTTGACGCCCTAAGCCGAGGTTCGTACCCCACAGGGGGTGTCCTTAGCGAGAGTTCACCTAGTTTTAATTAGCATAGTTGAATAACCCCTGGCTGGAGGTTTTAAGTGTAGTAGCTTAAGGCACCCACAGGAAAGCCCGGTTAAGTAGTTATAATCTCAGAGGTCAACTACGAGATACCCTACCAAAAAAAAAAAAAACTAACATAACTGGCGAAAGGTGGGTGGCGGATTGATGGTATTAAATTAAACAGTCCTCAAGAACTCTTGAAATAAAAATAACAGCTAAGTAGTTAATAATTTATTACATTTTATACATTGTAAAATTACAAATAAATACAACAATTATAATAATATTTATACTCAAGCAATGTTGCGACGATGGCAAATAATTTGGCACAATATTGTAAAAGCTTTCGCGTGGTCGAGACCGTAGCTATACGTACAGATTGCTCCGTATATTTCATATATTACGTGTCATAATTTCACGACTCGATTACATTAACTTGAATATATTACTTGACTACCAATAGTATGTGCCTTTGTCCAGCTGTGGACTTCGATTTGATAGTATATTTTGTGGGAATGGTCGATCTTACTTTACACTACAGTGCAGAAAACTCGGCCTGATTCAGTAGATATTCAAACAAGTGAAAATATATCGAGACTGACACGGTATCGAGTTTAAAGTATGAACTAAACATTATTTTATTTCGCAAAATTATGACGATAAAAAAAATATACATATTAAATGTTTAATCGGTTGAAGGACATTGAAAGAGACACAATAAAATATTTATTATTATTACTTCTGGGAGTATAGCTTGTCCATTGTCCAGTATGAAACGACGCGGCCCACTACCGCAGTATATAATACGTAATTTCAGAGTGGACAAGCTAAAATGTAAACATTTAACTATGATATTTTAGGTGTAGGTTTTGCATTTTTTACTAGCAATTACCGTGCCAAGTGAAATTTACTTACGTATAAAGTATAACTTGATATAAATTCTAATATAACATTAAAATCACAATATATCATCTAATTACTACATACTAAAATATTGGAATAACAATTCAGTAACTTAAAATAATAATGACCGATTAAAATTATAATTAATATGGGCAATTTTGAGCAAAATAAGAAAATAAAAATTATGTCACTCGAAAGTGATGAAAGTTTTTAGTATTTTTCTACTTAAACTAAATATTTGATTTTGAATAAAAAATACATAAACTGATGTGTATATACAAAAATACTTTAGTATCAACGCACTTACAGCTACATAGTAAGGCCGATAGCTTTTAGAATACTAGTATTTTTCTTCACATATAAATTTATATTTAGTTGAGGCCAAAGCGAGTGGCTTTAATTGAATATCGTACATTTATAATTTCAGAATAAGTATGTAAATGTCAGTATCGATAATGTTGGGCCTTATTTCAGAATATTAGGTCCTTTTTTTTGGGTTGGAAATTATCAAATACCTTCTCCCGCTCTGGGCGGAGCGGGAGGGCTTGTCAGACTCTTACTGACTAAAACCCACCCGTTCCTTCAGTTACCATGTTGCCAGGGGCCACGATTTCCCGATCGGTTTTCTTCACAACCCAGGCAGGAGAATATTAGGTCCTAGGCTGAAATCTCAGTGCCTGAATTTAAACAATATTAAGTGATTTATAATCTGAAGTGAACAACTATTTATGTACATTGTTTTTACTGGGGAGTAGCGCGATTAAATTGCACAATAGTTTTTAGAAAACATTTTGTTTTAGATGGCAGAAAGAAGTATTTCTTTGAAAGTGCAAACTAAGTTCAATATGCAGATTTCAGCCTAGGCGTACGGATTAGGTAATACACGTCCATGTTAAGACTGGGACCATAAAAGCGCGATGTTTTTTATCCGTGTTGGAAGCCTTCACGGGTTTGACTTACTGATTTGAGTCAGTAAGGTAAGGGTTGACCCTTAATTTCTGCAAATCAAATACATGATAGCAATGTGTGACCTAAATCCTTATATCACAAAAAAAAAACTTATTTATGACGAATCACATTTTATTTTACAATAAACTTCATTTTTAAAGGTTCTCGTCAATTATGTATGGAAGTAAGAGAGTTAAGACTATTGTACACAGTGCAATTTAACTGTCTGTGGTATACCATAACTTGAAGCAACAATAAAAGGATCCTGTCTAAACAGTGTTTAACACGTTGAGTGCCCGGAGCCCTCCTAGAGAGGGTCAGGGACCGAAAGCGGTATGATCAATACGGGTACTTTTTTGGTTACATTTATATTTTTTTAAGTTATTTTTGAAGGTTACCTTAAATTGAAATCAACCAGTATTAATACCGGTTACCGAAATAAAAATTACCTCTTTCTTACACGTGCCATCGGCATTAGTCAAAGGACGCGCATCGCCTGTGTGTGTGTAACCGGTATTAAAACGGTACCCTAAATGAGATAACATGTTTCTTCTTCTTGGTTACCCAGATAGCGGTAACCTTAAAATCCTTTCGATACCTGTAACGTAATTTATAAAGTTTTTCGGTCCCTGCTGAAGGGTTCACTTTAGTGCAAACGTAATGCCGGTGACCCCCTGGTGGGTCCACAGGCCGTTCACTATATATGGCGCATATGTATGGCAGCATATGAGCTCTATGAAAAGTGGGTGAACTCGAATGTGATAAACGATGCTAGTCTGTTGTTGCTTCAATTTTATGGAAAGTAAATGTGGCTTTATACCCAGCAGTGACCTAAAATCCGTCGATTCGATGAAATATGTAAACAAATATTTTACATGTCATGATTTTATGCAGGTTACCGGTAAATAATTAAATTATTCAGACATTTGCAGCAGCGAGTTGATAGTTGCGTCTTTGTTACCGCCGTTCGCTTCCAGCACAGACTTGATGACTTCCTTGTCAATACTCGGGAACATTTCCTCGATCTGAGAAACACAGGTTTAGGTTAACTTTGCAGAACTTGTTGTACTAAAAAATGTTATGAATTCTTGCTGCCTAGGGAAAAGAAATGACGATGCGGAAGGCTTGCGCGGAAAGGATGACATGAAATATTTAACTGATTGATATAAGATTGGACCATAACATGCAGTCTCCGGTTGGTGGAGTCCGGGCGACTCCACCAAGCGGAGACTAGAGGAGAGGAGATGTATTTTAAACAACCAATAGAATTTCGTTATTCACACATCTCGTCTCCACTAAGCTTCAGTGGCGATCGAAGTGGAGATGCGAGCTGTGCCTCGCCGAGATTTAGCTGGGCGGCGATACAAAGCGTAGATGTGACCTGTGCTTCGCAAGCTGGCGACGGCGCGCACCGGAGACGAGAAGAGATGTGAGCGACGCCGTAATTTCGTTATCATCCAACGCTAGCCGCACGCAGCTCAGTTCCTCACTAGCCAGCACTCATCTCCGCTCCAGTCTAGCCAGTACGTATCTCTGCACAGCTTCGACGGAGCTGAAAAACATCTCGTCTCCGCTTTGGTAGAGATCGGGTCTAACTGGGCTCTGACTGTTAGTGAGACTACAGGCTCTCAGTGTTCCTGAGCATGCTCTGACGTAAAGTCAGGGAAAAATAGTTTAGCAATTGGAATACCAACTTTTCAATTGTCCGTATATTCAAATCATAACTGTCATTCTTTGGCATTTGTAAGTATGACATGGATATAACACGGCGAATTGGCGTAGTGTCAATTAGATAAGCAAATAATTTCAAGAAATCTGAAAGGCCTTGAACCAGAACTGCAAGGATAAAGTATAGTAGTGTAAGAGCTCTTTACTGTCTTTAACACTACTGCTTTCCGGTATGAAGGTTATGGGTTCCGGTGTTATTACAGGCACATGAGCAGTGGCCGACTAAGCCCGTGGGGGGCCGGGACGCAAAACTAAATGGAGCCTCCCGCCCAGGCACGAACGTTAAAATATTTAGCATGCTGCCTCGAAAAGGTTAAGTTTTATTTTGACTATTGATACAGAAATAGGATATAGTTTGTTGACAACAGAAATGCTAGAGCATCAGATTAATACAGGATGGTAGAGCGAGCGGAGCGAGCTCAAAAATGGTTGCTCCCCGCGTAGTTAAAATTATGTTTTGAACATTTATAAAGAAATAGAAATTACTTTGTCAACCTATAAAGTAAACTTCGAAAATGTAGGATGCAGGAGCGAGCGAAGCAAGCTCAAAAATTTTTGCACCCCATCCCGGATAGATAAAGTTTTCTACATACATCAAAAGGAGGAACTTTGTCGATTTACGCAAATAATTCTGACAAAAAAGAGAACGTAAGTTGCAAGAGCGAGCGAAGCAAGCTCGAAAAATTTAGCATCCTACGTTTATATTTAATATGCGTAGGGGACCCCTAACTACAAACTGCCTTTTATTTACTGGACAGATTTTGCTCTTGTTTGGGATTTGATGAAAAAGTATTTCTCGAGTTTTGGGGGCCCCCAGGACCAGGGGCCTGTAGCGGACTGCACCTGCCGCCCTCCCCCCCTTAGTCCGCCAGTGCACATGAGACATTTCAGCTTAATCTTTTGGATGGCAACGCATCTGCAGGGTATTGCAAATGCTAATCAAACTGAATTAGTTTACTGACCTGTTGCAGCTGCTCAGCAGTAATCTGCGGTGGTTGCGGTTGCTGTGGTTGCTGCATGTGTTGCTGCGGCTGCGGGGCTGGGTACATGGGCATGGCGGCGTAGCCCATGCCGGTGCTCGGCACCACCAGCATCGGGGGGAATGTTGCCACGGCTGCGGGGCCAACCTATGGTAGGAAAGTAAAATTGTTTAGTTGCAGTCTAACAAATATTTAAATAAATAGCTATATTTATTACTAACTTCCACGAGTGGCTTCGCCCGCGTGATATCTTTATAAATTATAGCCTGTGTTACTCAGTGATAATATAGCATTCTACTGGTGAAAGAATGTTTGAAATCGGTCCAGTAGTTTTTAAGTTCATTCATAAAAAAATACAATAGACGTAGATACTCGTATATGTATTTAGTAACCTGTTCCGCATAAATAAAGAGCCATAAAAAACCCTGTAAGAAATCGACACGTGTTTCACCTCTCAACGAGGCATCCTCAGGATGACGATTGACTTGTTGCGAATTACAAACAAACATACAAAAAATCAAATCTTTTCTTTTTATAACATTAGTTTAGTTTTATTATGCATAACAAAAAAAAAATACAACAAAACGTACAATGGACGGCCTTTTCGTTTACTGCTTTTAAGCTTTGGCTGCGGTTTCGCCCGCGTTGAGGTCGGAAATTATCCCGCGGGAATGTACCACCGGGATGAAAAAGTATCCAACGTTCTAACCTATACTCCATTTGAAATAAGACATTTAAACAAACCTTTTTTACAGTCCGTTCAACCGATTTTGACTTCTATACCGTAGGCATAAGGATGGCATTAAAAGCAACAAAGTGGTTACAATACCAATTGTTTACTGCAGCTGCCATTTGTCATGCCACCAACGCAATAGAAGTCAAAATCGGTAGAACGGACTGTAAAAAAGGTTTATTTAAATGTCTAATCTTATTTCAAATGGAGTTCAGGTCATTCATGTTCAAATCCCCAAAAGCCTCTAATTAAATTGTTAATTAATTTAAATTTACTTACAGAATAACTTAGGACCAGATTGATGACACCTTCCTTGCCATCGCCTTGCTTGCCGTTCAGTGAGAACCAGTTGTCAAATGTTTCGCCCTGAAACAAGAATTAAACAAGGTCATATAATAATAAAAGCCACAGTACTTTTGCTTTTTAACAGCGTTTATTCTGAAAGTGGGCAACGTCGCAAATAGATGTCAAATTTTTCGCTGTTTTGGTTAATTTGGCAATATTACTGTATGGAAATAAGAAATGTGGCTAACTAGCGAACTAGAATATTAATAATGAATTACAATAAATTATAACACTGAATTTGATGCTGTAACCGTTTTAGGTGTAAAAAAGGCATTTGGAAAGTTTCCAAATACTTTTTTTACATCTAAAACTAAATATTCGGTGTTATGATATTAATTATTGTATTTCATAATCAATATTTTAGTTCCCTAGTTAGCCACATTTCTTATTTCCATACAGTAATATTGCCAAATTAATCAAAACAGGTAAATATTTGACAGCTATTTACGACGTTGCCAACTTTTAGTATTAACCCTGTTAAATAAGCGCACTAGGTATGAAGCTACAAGTACGCGGCGAGCTCGTCTTGTCGGGCTAGTTCAGTGAGCGTAACGTAGTCAGAAGATATAAGAGTTACGCGATAGAAGGAGAGGCAACTTCTAGGTGAATATAACTGTAATTAATTAGCGCTGTGCGACCTAAATTGCTCTTTATTGTGTCGTAGCAAGAGTCGCTTCTTATTTAAATGATTTTGAGGAGTGAACCATTTGTATTAATCTGTGCCTATACGCCAAGTTACAAAATAAGAAGTTCGTCGTTGAGTACTTTTTTTATTATTTGACTAGCCGTGCGTTCGATGGCATTTCCTATCAGCAAAAATTACGAAGTTTCATATAAACTTTCATCCCTTTTTTAACCCCTTTAGAGGACGAATTTTCAAAATTCCTTCCTAATGCTGCCTGTCCACAGTAGCGGAGCGAGGCAGCGGCGCGGAGAAATATGCCAATATTAACCAATAGAATTTAAACTCCGCTTTAGAGTTCCGCTCCGTTCGTGGACAGGCAGCCTTAGTGGTCACCTTCGTTATGCATATAAGGAACTCTTGTGGGAGAGTTTATGCTTCTAGACACATCGGTTAAGGTCGTGCGTGGCCGGTATGTGAATTCATTTAAGATTTTTATTAAATAGAAGATGGCATTACCCAAAGACAGAAAACACAACAAATAATCTCTTTAGCAGTATAAGAAATTCAACCTTAATCAGTACTCGTTTAGGTCGAATTTCACATGCATAACTCATATGATTTGTAAAGCTTACCTGAAGCACTGCTGGTGGAATGGTGATGTGTGCCCAGGCGACCAGCTCGTCCATTGTAAACGAGCACTCGTCAAAGATCTCCAGATAGATCGAGTTCACACCGGGAGGCAGCAGACTAAAGAACATAAACGTGTTATAACACCGAACTCATACACTCATTTGTCAAAACAGGCTAAAATTAACAATTTTTAGAGTTCCGTATCCGAAGGGTGCCAAACAGAACCCTATTACTAAGCTTCTACTGTCCATCCTACGACCTACGATTTAATTTCAACTTTTTTTGAGTGACTTTTGTGGACATGATAATTATTCAGATTGATTACTGTTGTAATAGCAATCATATAATTGCGTTTTATTTAAATAGGTTATTTACTTTTATTAATTAATTTATTTTTTGTATAGAGTCTTTTCTACATATTTCGTGAAGTGAGAACGCTGTAGGCTTAGTGGATTGTAGACCTGTTGACCATTATTTATTTTGTTAAGTACTTGGTACTTATTGAAAGACCTACACTGTCCTCCCATACCTAGAAACACTGTTATATGAAAGTATTGTAAAAGCCAATTATTTTTAAAAGAGTAACCATTTAGTTTCTTGCCGGCTCTTCTCCATAGGAAACAACCAATTGGAACCGTGCACCTAGCTTCTGACGTTTCATAAGTGCCCATGTAGGTTTATGTGAAATAAAATATTTTGATTTTGATTCCGTCCGTCTGTCTGTCAGCGGGCTGTATCTCATGGACCGTAATAGGCAGACAGTTGAAATTTTCACAGATTATGTATTTCTATTCCTGCTATAACACAACAAATAAAATAAAGTCAAAAATTAAAGGCGGTCATATGTATTCCGGATCTATGAAGTTCGATAGAAAAAAAATGTAGTGCTTAATATTGTACGGTGGTGGTACGGAACCCTTCGTGTGCCAGTCCGACTCACACTTGGCCGGTTTTTGAAAGTCACATAATATAAAGTTTTTTACAGGGAAAAATGAAATTGGTTAGCTAAACTAAACTCCGCAGACTCCATGGGTATCGAATAGCGATAAACACAGTACACGATAAAATAAAAATAATTGACTTTTTTTTGGAAAGTCTATGTCTGCTGTGAATTCTTTTACTTGAAGAAAATCTGTCCTGAGTAGTATCAATACTTGTTATATCAATATTTTTTATATGGTTATTTTGTTTCTAGTGGTCGCAAGCGCTACTGCTGAGTATGAGGTCCTGGGTTCGATTCCCGGGTCGGGCAGTGTTATTGGGTTTTTCTATCTGAAATTTCTCAGTAGCAGCTCGGAGTCTGGATTTGTGCCCGGTTGATGGCAATAGGCTCGCCCCCTATTACATGGGACTTAAACATAACTGGCGAAATGTGGGTGTACCTGTTACAAGGACACCTCTGCCCAACCCTTCGGGGAAACAAGGCGTGATGTTATGTTATGATGTGTTGTTATCAATGTTTTTTCCGTACCAATGTCCCGTCAGTAACTTCAGAAATCATTCAGACGTTTTCATTATTTTTGCGATAGGACATACCATTTTCGAGATATACCCAAAAGAAAAGAAAAAAAAAATACAGTACTGTTTTTGCACCTGAAGTCGAGGTGTTCGGTTGAATTTTAGTTCATATTTTATTTTACACCTTTTTAATCGCGATTAAAAATTGACAGAATTAGTTAGACAGTGGTGCCGATCCTCTTGTGCACAAACTTAACTAAATTTAAGTTTAGTGCATCTTTTTCGTTCTATTTCATTAAGAAAAGGACAGAAGATAAATTTTAGTTTAGTCCTGTCAAATTAATCAGCGCTTGACGTAAATTGACGTAATTTTAGTTGGCAAGTTTTTAATCACGTCTAAAATTGTATGGAGTAGTGACAGGCGGTGATTAATTTGACAGGACTTAACTAAAATGTATCTTCTGTCCTTTTCTTAATGAAATAGAAAGAAAAAGATGCACTGAACTTAAATTTAGTTTAGTTTGTGAACAAGGGAATAGGCACCAGTAAAAGTTTTAGGTATAAAACGTCAAATTCAGAATAGCATAATTGCCATTTTCACTAAATTAATAACTTTCTGCCATCTTAGTGCTGTCAAACTAAAATTAGTTAAGTTGTGTCACTTTAGTCTATTTCAGAATGGAAAACCGTCTTTTGACAGGAATAAAACAAATTTTGGTGATTTTTAGTCTAGTTTAGAGGCATTTGTGACAAGAGAATCGGTACCGTTGTTATTATTTTTCGATAAAAAGTATTATCCCAACTTACCAGTGGATAACCTTGTTCCACCTAGGAGTCCTGCCACCGCTGGGGTCCGTGTGGGTTTCGTATATGCAGTGACCCACACGTAGACGCACGTACGGGTCCATGCGCGTCAGACCTGTAGGATAAATAGGCGGTTTGAGTACAATTCTAACCATATTTTATTGTTTTATTATTAAACTAGCTTCTGCCCGCGACTTCGTCCGCGTGAAATTTCTTGTTCTCCCGTCCCACCCCGTCGCATCGCCGGCCCGCGCTATTATTTCGTTTTCGCATAGCGTTCTTTCTTACTTTTTTCTTTTTGCTCGGCTCATAAGAGTTCTAACGTTATGTTAAACAGCCTATAGCCGTCCTCAAAAATAGGGCTATCAAACGCAAAAATCATTGATGTAAATCGATGGCAAAAATCTTTTTTCTAATCCAACCGGTAGTTTCAGAGATTTAGGAGCCGAGGAAAAGGTCATTGACTCCTATCGCTGCGCCCACGTTGCCGTCAACCATAATTATTTTGTTACGTGTAATTATGAATCTGTGATATCTTTTAAACTATTCATTTAAATGATATGATGTCAAGGCATATTTAAATTTTAATTAAATACCCAATTAAAATAATATTTATTGGATAAGGATTACTATAATACCGGTCAAAATAGCTTCGGGAATAATAATGATCAAATTCTAAAAGATTAATGGTTACTGTGGGTCATCCTTAGAAGGTAGCCGGTCGCTGACTTTTTGTTGAACTTCTTAAATTGAATAATCCTGTAGAACGTACATTTTTTGTATCTTTTACGGTTTACGCGACGCACGCCAGTAAAGCTCCCAGTCGGCATGATCGTCGACTTCGTCAACAATAATCGTCATATATAAGCCAATTTACACAAAACCATAATGAATTATACACAAAAACCTTATTCATGAATCACTCCGTCCATTGGTTAATATTGGCAAATTTCTCCACTCCGCTCCCTCGTTTCGCTCCAGTGGACAAGCAGCCTTAACCAATAGGAGTGGAGCTATAAAGCGGAATTTTAATTGTTTAGTAGTTTTTGAGTTTATCGCGTTCATACAGATAGACAGACGCGTCGGGGGACTTTGTTTTATAATATGTATGTAAGGATAATAATAATAAGCATAGATATTTAGTGACCTACTGAGCGACCACAACGTGGGGCGCGAGACCGCCTAGCGGGAGCGTCTTTCGCGTGGCGGACGCTGCTCGTGTTATTATAAGGCGCCTTATACACCTGCGCGACCGTAACGCGGGAACGCCGCGTCGGCAAAGTGGGACTGAGTTCGCGGTTCACGCTGTAGTTGCGCAGTTGTGCACGGTTAAGTTTGCCATACCTTTATGTGGTGGGTACTATACACTTCTGCTTACCCCTCCATGCAATACAGGCGTAATATTACGTTATGTTTAAAATTCTAAGGACTGGAATGTCAGAGTATTACTAACATTTAAATATTCGCATTATTAAGTAAATTGGTTTAATAAAATTACCATAATATTTTTATTTACGCATCAATTTACATTACATGAATAATTTCTTCTAGGACTATTAACTTACCATAGTTTTTGGACAGTTTAGCCTGTGCTATTGTGATACTGAGCCTTGCTGTCAAGGGTGGGCCTGCAGCTGGGACCTACAAGAAAAAAAAAGGTTTTTTAACAGTTCAACTGTCACGAGGACTCGTTGAGATCGATAACAATTAAAATTCTATTGTGTCTCTTTAATGACAATTGAGAGGATAATATACCATTCCATACTCCATATTGGCTCAGGATTGAGTTAAGTGAAAAAAGGAAAGAGATGCCTTGCAGTGGGAAAATACAGGCTGATTATTATTATTATTCCATAATACTCCCAGGATTGAATCTAATAATTATTATAATAAGGTATGAGATGACTTAATCCATACAAAAAGATGATAATTATATTAAGTATATTATATGATAAAAAAACTTTGTAGCAAACTTCAGTCCCCAATTTGAAAAAAAAAAGAAAAAACCTAAATTGTTTGCGAAAAAAAAACTATTAGAAATTGCCACAATACGAAATTAATATGGAGTACACACAACTTTTTCCTAAATAAATTAATAACAATAAGGTTTTTTTTGTCTTTTATGAAAATGTATGTAAAATTAAAATTAAATATGTAATAATAATATATTCTTTACATCAGATACAGAGATCCATAGTAAAAAAATACAGTAACTTGATATAAATACAATAAAAAGAAACAAATAGATTTAAATATGGTTGTTTTAACTTACTGTAGCTCCACATAATTGCTGCTGCAGAGCAAGAGCAGCCTGATAGTCTGCGTCAACAGTGTCAGTAGCTCCATCAGCACGGAGGAAACCCGCAGGTAGGGGGCCTAAGAGTACCTAAAACAAGATAGATAAGATAAATCGTTTATTTAGTGCACACAAAAGACAGTACAACATACAGTAGCACGATAAAATAATAACTTATTAAGTATTAGGAAATAGCCGCAAGATGACAACATACAAGCAATTAAAAAAAAAAGGAAGACAACAAGACATTGCGATGACACTATCGGGTATGACACAATGTAAAATAATGGATTAAGAAATGATTAATGTGTATAAGTTCCGTACGCAAAATACGTGCTTTGACGTGGAGTTGCAGATACCAGCCCGCATTACCTACCTTACCTATAAGTTACTGCAACTATCGAAATGTGGGTGTACCACACACCTGTGCCCACATAAAGTGGATTGGGCTACACTGGGCTATAAATTATTATCAATACTTAAAACTATCTAGAATACTCTTAGTATTTAGAAATAAGACTGCCAACATTTTTACATCATATAGAAGAAATATACAGTTGATTGATTGCCAACTTTTGCAATCTAAAGCGGCATATTCAAACTCAAACCATTTATTACAAATAAACCATTTACAGGCATTTTTGAACCGTCAAGGAGTTGGTCAGTTAGTCAGAAAGTTGAAGCTTGTTGCCTTTTCCAAAACATAAATCTTTATGGAGAACAGCAGACAAGAAACTCTATGGACATTCTTTTAAATCAAGATATTAAAAAATTTTGGGTATATTATTCTTGTTGCTTCTTAGAACTATATAAAAAAACCAATTTCAAATTGTGAATAAAATAAAACAGATTATAGACATTTTTGGTATTCATTTGCAATCATTGATCCAATTACCAAAATATGCCACATCATAAATATTCATCATTTCATGATCCGTGTCTTTTAATGTAAATTCCTTTATGATATTCGAAAATAAACCAATAAGCAGACTTGAGATTATTATTACAGAATATTTCAAATACCCCATGATGTTTTTGTGTCGGTTTGAATATTAAATAGGAGAACAAAATAATGCTATCTTTCATATGCTTAGTTCTATTCAAATAGTAGAAGCATCTTAATAATTTAAACAAACTATTCTACTTTCAATTTATAAACACGAAAGTGTGTTTGTTGTTTTGTCCTTCTTTCGTAGAGTAACAGATCAAAATGATCTTATCATATAGATATAGTAGTTTACGGGTCAGACAATGATATAGGCAACTTTTTAAACCAGTTAAATGTGTGGTTTGTATTGTATGGGATTCTACATGTGAGTGGAACTGCAGAGCACAGCTAGACACTGTCAAGCAGTAAAAAACAAAGAAAAATAGGTTTATTTGTCACAGAAACATGTTTAAAAAGGATAAGTAAAAAAGTCAAATGTAGCATAGATTAATAAGAAGCTCTACTCAGTTTTTACTCTTGCTAGAATAATTATTTCGATTTGTTTTTTATATGCTAATTAGATATTGAGATCTAGTTCCAAAAAACATATCAACAAACTTGTTTGAACTTGTTTTTTATAATAACAGGATTAACAGGTTTGTTCATAAGATATTGCATAATAATTTATTACTCATGATCAAATTCATACCTAGTAAAATTGTAACAATTGTTAAGAACATACTTAAGCCTAATATCTACATTACTATTACAAAAATACAATGCCATCATAATATTGGAAATTCACTACAGTTAAGAGGCTATTCTTATCTATTGATAAAATTTGGTGATTCACTAGCATGTATTTAGGGCTTATCAAATTAATTGACAAATCTAATTAGTACCTACTGTACCAATGAATGAATTTACCATACATACTCACATACGACATAACAAGATCTTTAAAATTTTGGGTTATTGATCTCTTCTTTGTCTGAGACCCTTTTTCAGGAATCCCTAGACAGTCTGGAAAATTCCCAGAGACGCAAATCGATGCCTACGTTCTAATAATACTAAATACAATAACAAGATTTTATTACGAATGAGAACCGGTAATGGAGCTTGTTTATGGTTCCAAAACAGCGTTTTTCGGCATATCATCATCCCAAATAATCGCAAAAACAATGATTCACACTTTCGCGAATCGTCGCTCAATTTTAATAATATTATATTTACGTTTTACAATATTGGTTCCACTTACCCTTCGGCGACGCTCCTCGTTCCTGTCGGTTGGCATAGTCGACGTCATAATTCTGTTTATTAAATGTATTTTGATGTTTTCTCCTCCAAAATGAATTAAATATTATTTATCGCAAAACGCAAAGTGCAAACAAATACGAACGAGCCACGGACAACGTCACCGTCACAAACACAAATTCTGACAGTTGCTAGAGATGTGCCGTCGCCACATTAAATTAGTTTAGTTTTAAAGCAAGGATTTAACCGCTAAGGGACAGTTTTTAGTCGAGCCAGGCTCTCGGTTTTTCCTATCTTCAGAACCACGTCTCTCAGGAGGCACACTTCATAATTATTATCGCGCCCGTATTTCCCGAAGGGTTGTGCCTCTGCACAACCCTACTAAAGCTACACCTCTGTGTACCTCATGTAATAACCAAACTTCACTTATTTATTATGTCCCATGTAAAACGGAGAGTGCCTATCTATAGCCATTAACCGGACTCGAATCTACACTCTGCTGCTACTGAGAAATTTCAGATGGAAACTTTATCACTGCCCGGCCAGTGAACTGAACCCAGGACATTATGCTGATGATCACTGCACCAACGCACACTTCTTTTTTCTTAATTTGTGAGCAGTAAACACATACAAAGCAATGGCGTTTTCTGGACTAACTACAGTGCTTGCTATCACTAGCATATTTTTAATCCCAGTATGAATATTCTCTATGAAGTTCTAAAAGAAACTGAAAGTGAATTTATTCATGACATGAGACGAAAAATCCCAATTTCGTACGGACATAGATTCACATAACCGTAAGTGTAAGAGAGAAGGCTATAGTTTATGTTAAAAATCTAATTTTCTTTGAAGAATTTTGTACAACGACGTCGTCTACAGAAAATAAACGTCAAAGTAAGAAATCAAACTTTTGGTTTGATTTTTTCTGTTTGTGTTGATTTCTACTTGTTGAATTAAGACTAAAAATCGCTGTTATATCATTCGTTTACAGCGAATTACGCTTTTTTGTGTCGTGAACTTTCGTGATTAGAAATTCATGTTTTCAAAACATATGTCGAGTTGATTTGAATTGGTTATTTTATCGATTAACGTGAGCTGCTGCTATGGATACACCTAAGGTAAGTTTAGATTTTAATTATTTAATCGTTACTAACTTTACTCTTAAATACTGTATCAAAAAACTAGACAAAATGGATGGTTTATGCAAATTTGAAGACGTTTTCTACACACTGCCTACTTTTTACAAAAGATCGCGTAAAATAGAAAAGTTATAACACTAAACACTCTGCGTCAGATAATATTACGACAGTAAAGCTTCTCTCCTTTAGAATATAACTAAAAATGAATAATTAGATTAAAAACAATCATTACAATAGCCATTGTGAATGTTGATACTTACAAGTTATCTGTGTCGTTATCTAGTTTAGTACAAAGCTGGACTAATCGAATGTTATCCTATCGGAAAATACGTATCTATTCATCCCACAACAATATTCTGTTAATTCTGTATTCATATTATTGTAAATACCCATTCATTATCTTTTTATTTGAGCCTCATTAAGTCCTTCACTGTCAATCGTCTAGGATTAACTAAGATTTTTATTTAGTATCTCCAACAAAAGGTCATGACACATAAATAATGACCAATATTAGGTACTAGCTTTGCCCCGCGGTTTCACCCGCATAAATCTCATTCCCATGGGAATATCAGGATAAAAAGTATCCTATGTCCTAACTCAAGTCATAGTTTACCCATGTGCCAAATTTTATCCAAATCCGTTCAGCCGTTTTAGTGTGGAAGTGTAAAAACAAACAAACCAACAAAGAAACTTACTTTCGCATTAATAATGTTATAAGTTAGGATTATGAATTTTACATCTGTGCCACAAAAACAACAATAATAGTTACAATTAATTAAAATTATTTGGTTTATAAAAGTATTAAAATCTGTAGTATGGTTTAGTCAGTTTTCTAGACACAAGATCTGCAAGATCTGGATGAAGCATATCTGTTATGTGTGTGTATTTATTTTAACTTAAAATTTATTTTACAACATATTTGTAAACATATTCTGTATATTTTATTTTACTAAATTAAGTATGCATGTATAGTAATGTACAGTCTACTAATAAGTAGACTGAACATTAAATCCAACTTTTACAACTGGTTATTTTATGCAAATAAATGATTCCTAATCTTATCAAAGGACACTGTGACACATTGCTAAAGTCAGCAACTACACAATTTATTTCTCTAAAGTTAGTGTAATCTGTTATATTATAAGCAGTGATTGGAGTAGGTAGAGTGATTTGGGTTAATGCACTGGCACGTATATATTAGTATGGATATGCCCCTGGGATTCCGGGATTTTGAAATTATTAAGACTTTTTTAAGGAATTTTAAATGTTGTAATGTGTAGAATAAAGAATACATCAATATGAATAAGAAATATTTAACCCTTTTGCTGTCTTTTTAATAGTATATAGGTGATCGGATCGTGTTACCTAGTCACTAGGTTGTGGAGGTCAGATAGGCAGTCGCTCCATGTAAAATACTGGTATTCAGCTGCATCCGGTTGGGCTGGAAGCCGACCCCAACATAGTTGGGAAAAGGCTAGGCAGATGATGATGAGGTGATCGGACTCCAAGAAAAGGATAGGTATACTATAAAAATAATATAATATATTTTAAATGTTTATCTATTGCATTCTTTAAATTTCTAATGTAGTAGTTTAAAAATCCTTACTTTAACAATATTTGATTCAATCCCATAAGTACCAAAATGAAATCCCGGAAAGAAGGCTTATCTATGTTATGATTTCTATGACTATTCATGATGCGAGTACATAAAATCACTCTACCTACTCCGATCACTGATTATAATAGAACAAAAATGTCCCAAGGTTAAGGATTAAGTGTCCCTTCGAGTATGAATAATAAAATCGCTAGTGACCCTTGGTTTGTGTAAGACTTTTTTGGAATTAATCCATTTTCAAATTTTATGCCAAGTCATTTGATTGGTTATTTGCTCCATCTTACAAGAGATTTACTATTCAGGCTAGATTGGCTCCGTGTAAGCTATATTATTACAAATCAAGTTAAGTATTCATTTGATAGTGTGGTCTAAAATATAAATAACAATAAACAAATGTCAATAATAATTATCTTCACATTGACTAAACACAAATAAAAAAAGAGAACAATCCACTCATTAATCAAATTGTACTTTGATACGAAAAGCTTATCTATCATACCTAACCGTTTTTATGAATAATATGCGTCTGATGTCCTTGTGTGTAGCAGACACTTAGGGAGGGAGCGAGGGTAGTTACCGTCCGAAATAATTAATTGCACTCTGTTGCGACATAAGTAATAACAACACACGTGTATTTCAAATTCGGAAATGGAAAATAAATTGCGGAAATCTCGTCATCCCTTTCCAACCACCTGATAAGTCGTAGTGCTGTCTCTTTTCCCCGCGCATGCTCCGAAAATCTGAACTCTGCCCTTTGGCATTTTGAAATACACCCTACTGAGACACAATAAAGTGTAACATCGTTTGGATCACAAGCCACAAGTTTGAAAATGCGAATATTTTGACGATAAATAACTGTGATTCCCGATTACTGTCAGTTGAATTCGCGCCGCTACAGAGGGTAGACGCCTATTCGGTTAAGGGCGGGAATATTACAGTTACAAAATTTTGGAACGAGACCTTTCCGCGAAATTGGAAAAGTTTTATATTTCTCGCACTCATTGATACCAATGGAAATAGATAGCTTCTTCCTTCATTCGGATTGGAATTAAAAGTTTGTTTCTCACAGAAATATTTTGTGTAGTAATAAAATGAAATGAAATTTACAAAAAAGGTTGTTGTAACTTTGGCCATCTAAATAAACCGAACTTTTACGTGCAAAAACAAGTTAAAAGAAAATTTTGTTTTTAAACATTTTCCAATGAAATAAAGTTCGCGAAGTGCAAAAAGAATGGCGCTTAGTTCGTTAAATCCATCAAATATGCTCGGGGAGCTAGGCCGCCTTGCAAGTTGGCTGAAAGGCGACTGCCTGGCTCCTGAGGAGTATGCTGGTCTCGCTGTTACCGAGAAGGTGAGGCTCCTGTTAATTTTAACTCAATTGATCCTATGCCTTGCAGGATGTCGCCTTGATAACAGCAACAATGTGCTGCAACAGTTTCTCAACTGTATTGCCTTTAAATTAATCGATCGTGAAGGTAGCCGATATCTACTACCATTTTAATCTGATGGATTGGTAATAGGCTATCACCAAATGTCACCAATCCATTTGCTAATTATGTTATGACCGATACATTACTACAATACTGTCTTACCTATGTTAAAAGGATGATACGAAAAAGGCGATCGAATGACCAAGAGGACACTTTTTTAATACCCGCGTCATAAGGGTAAAGGATTATTAATCTTTGCTCAACATGATATGATTTTCTTTTTACTACAGTAACTAAGACCTGCACATTAAAATAAGTAATGCTCCCTTTTGCGTGCAGGTACATTAATCTTTACTGAAGACCACTATCTAAATTGTGGTCCTCGTCATACGAGTTAACTATTTCTTTTTGCAAATGAAAGGTAAAACAAACAAAGACAGCTCGAGCAATCATTTACATAAGTACCATCTACAACCACTAAATTAAACCAACACAACAGTACTTTTTGTAGTGTATGTCAGCGCAACCGCAAAAGAATAAACCAGAAAAATTGTGTTAACTTACACCAATTTCCGTTTCGAAACGAGAAATCGAATTTTTCTCCTTTTCCATAAAACATTTAACGTGTTACATTTCCTGACTGTCAAGTGTCAACCCTTTTACGTTGGAACAACATTATCGGCAGCTTTAGCGCAGTTTCCGGATCAAATTAAAACCTTCTTAGAACCCCGTCACTTATAGAAGTGCACACTTCCGTTAGCCACCATCGAAGCATTGAAGGCCAGTGTTCGGTTACACGATTTATGTTACCGCCGGAAGGAGACTCCATTCCACGCGATTTAGGTTAACGGAGGAAGTAAAAAGTTACCCCAAAGGGCAATAAATCATATGAAGCTAGCAGAACGTGAAGTTTTTTGAAAGGGGTATGTTTTGTAGAAAAATTCTGGGTCCTTAGTTTACTGAAGTGCAATGATTTATTTCGACGCCTTTTGCAAACCTTTTGTAATCTATTGAGGGAGCAAATATTGTCTCAAAAACTGCAATAATGAGAAAGGAAGGTTTTTTCATTTTCAATCGGGCAATGTGCCAAATCCATGCTAGGAATTCCAATAGGAAGCTAAGCTATTGAGCATCCTGATGTATGTAGTTTCCGAACTGGGCCAAGGTACTTTTAAATCTTAATCTAAACTCAAGCTTTCTTCCCATGGCTGCTCTTTAATTATGACATATTGCAGGCTTTTGCTTTAAAGTATTTACGAAGACCCTTGGGAGACAAGATAGTCTCTAGGTTCATCCTAGTTATTTCTGTGATGATAAGACATACTACGTTTTGGAACGGGGTTTAAGCTAGTTGCTTCATTTTTTCTGAATGACCGACTCCTTGACAATTGAAAAGTGCCTGTACACTGTACATGGTATAATTGAAATAAATGCTTTGAGTTTGAGTCGGAACAGACAGTCATATAAGAACTTTTTCAGCGAATACCCATATAAAAACCCGTCCTTATTGCAAATTTGGGATCAGAAACTTTGAAGAGTAGCGTGTAAATTGGGTAAATGTGTGCCGCGAGGGGCGAGAACAAACGAACATAGGAACGCCCGCAGCCACGTATAGCGAAGATTGATGGTCCTCTAGTCGTGACCGACTGAGCAGTCCTAAGCACTCGTAACCTACTAACAACGATAATACGTTTCCTTTATGGACTATCATTTATGCTGAATGGAAATGTTATTTCGCGAATTCGATACTTTTTTGTAGAGAAGCATTGTAAGTCTTACGTAGAAGCTAGGGCCAGTTTTACCGGTATTATAATAATATGACCCCGACTTGCCTTGAAACGTTTTGTGTCTGTCTAATAATATTAAGAAATAATGAATTTAACCCTTTGACAAATAGCAACATGACCTTTTTTCCACTCTATCGCAACTCGCGTAATCCAACCACATCCAGACAATTTATGTAATTGAAACGGGAAATTGAATCTATTCGAACCACAAAGACAATAAAAAACCCACAGATCCTTTAAATCCTTTCGCAGTAAACCCAAATACGAGGTATAAAAAGGAAATAGAATTGTAAGACTTAAGTCACATATGCGGCTTGACCCATTCGCTTTGAGTACCGCGCTTAAGTCAGATTAGATAGGCCGAGACCTTTTTAGTGGCTTTGACCAGAACCAAATTGTTACAGAAGGTCGACCACGAAGAGATTGATGAATAAAGTTTAAGCTACCAATCACACACCGAAAAGGTTTCGGGAGCTTTCATTAGCGTTCGCTCTCAGGACCTAACGTTTGAATCAACCAGTAGACGCATTTGGACTTAACTTCAAAGTACAACGTGTTACTGCAGTCACCATTCCCGCTCCTCTATCATTGGCGTTTGTAAACCCTTTATGCAAATAACAATGGTCAATGCTGTCACATGCTTCGACGATGTTTTGGTCTCGGCGAATTGTTCAATGCGTCGTTTATTGTTTTCGGCTTATTCTTGGATAAACCTTCTGTTCCGTTACCATGGTGTTCTTTACATGTCATGTCGCCTTATCTTTGGTTCCTTACTTCACAGCTGAGTGACTTGACGTCTCGTTATTGGTTTTCACGATTCATTGAGTCCCGTTTCTCTTGGAATATTTTGGTCCTATTACTTGGCAAGCTTTGTATTGGTTTGTGGGTTAATCGCCTGTCATCTTTATGAATGCTTGCTTTTTGATTTTGGGCCTGTTATATTTATTTCACCTCGGATTTTATCCGAGTCGTTTCATTTTGACTCAATCAGATTTATAGCTACGTGACCAGCTTAGTTTTATGGGGATTAACTGCCTTAACCTCAATATACTTAAATAATCCAGTTGATTTGGATATTAAGTTCCGGTTACACCAAAAGACACTAGACGGTAAACATCATGATCCGTTTTTGTGCTTTTATAAAGCTATCGAGCATAATCCAAGTATTTACAAAGTCTGGAATGTTCTCTGTGGCATAAAGAACCTACACACCACTCCACGTCGTACCCCTACCTGTTGCTTGAATAGATTCTTCATCTAATTACAAGCGTACCTCGCAGAAAGAGCGTCGATACTTGACCCGTTTTACTCCGTACCTGGGCACTCACTATATCTAGGTATCTACATACTTGAATATTGTGTATTAACGGTACTAGTTATTGAAGTGCCCCGATAATAGAACAATGAACTTCAATTAGATAGGGGAAACGGATTAACGAAAACAATATGGTGTAATGTTGTTCTATTAAGTCGTGTGATGTCAGATATTTTGGTCTGTCATGTTGCGTAAACATGATTATTTTCTCCTTTCCTTTAGGAATTGATGCTTATTTTGGGCCAGTCGTATATTTAACATTTATTACTTTTATTACTACTTGCTCCATCTCATTATGCATCTAGGATTGTTCTGAATTTGGTACATCTGTGTTCAGATTTTCACAACCAGCAAAGGGCAATATAACCAATTCTTATATCGTGTGTATCCTTTGAGAATAGTATTGATAGTAGTATTCCAGCATTTGGATACGGAGGGCTTCTTTTACACACATGTTTATAGTCCATATTTTGTTTGATACAATACGTTGCAGTTCTGTATTATCCAGCTACAATGCTCTCAATCGCCTTATCTTCTATATTGAGACAATTTTTATTTAGTAAGCTTGATATCACGTTTATCAATATTAGGCTCATTGTTTCAGAAGTAGCAATTAACTAAAATTGAAAATATCGATCCGGAACTTATTGTTCACGCGAATTGGTGATGAAATCGATTACATCATTGCCATTTTTGTAAAATTTGCCTTAAAGGCCAAATTATAGTAAATTCAGTAGCCCAAAAGCCGTTATTATCCACAAAAAAGTTAGAGTTAGATGGAAGTCGTTCCAAGTTTCCACCGCTTATGGACGCAAACTAAGAAGATTCCTTCATTTAACTATGCTAGTATGAAGCTATAATAGTAGATTGTTTCTTTGAATCCAAAGCGCAGCGAAAGTTTCAAAGTTATGTCACTCCAGTTTAAAATAGCGTTGCTCCCGAGGTGAACACTCTACTTTTTATCATCCTCTATGAGAAAACAAAATTTTCGTAGCCGCCATCTTGGGTTTACATTTTGACCTCATTATTATCTTTAGCACTCTTGAAAACCATGAAAACGATACCCATGATGATAAATTTGAAAAATCTCAGAGCCGTCGTCTTGGATTTTCTTTTTGGCCAAAACTCGCACTCTCTTGCCAGCCTGTTACTTGTTCATTCAATGTTCGTGATTGATCTCTTTGGTGATTGGAACTTTTACTAACAATATCCACATTCCAAATCACTTTTAGTCTCTAGGCATTAAAAAACAATTTAAGTCCCTGTTTACGAAGAATAAACTAGCTCTTTTTGAATAGATGTGATAAAAAAGTTATTTAAACGATTGCAATAATTTACCACCGTTGTATTTTATCTTGAACCTCACTATAAGCATAATTGCAAGCAGAATTAGCAGAATTTTAATTTATAAGCGACCCTTAACTTTTAATAACCTCAGCTGCTGAATAACAGCTATCTTCAATTCGCTTTAACAAACGTTAGGGGATAATGACATTTAGGGCTATTATCCCTTAGCCTAGCCACGGGTGGTGATTGCTTGAATATGTAGATCAGTTTACCTGATAGGACTTCTTAGTTTACGATTATTGCCCGAGAGTTGAAATGAAAGAACGCCAAATTTTTTATATCTTAGAAACGAGACCTTACTGAAATCGATAAAAAACTTGTAAATTAATCAGTGCAACGCGACATGAATGCGTTTAATCGAGAACATTCTAAACACGTTCTAATCGTTTTTTCTGCATCGGTGTCGTGAAAATGGATGGGACAGACCTTACGTAATTCAGCTCACGCGGGATAGAAAATTGTGAAATTGCTCCAGTTCTCGCCTCAAAATGGAATGTCTCGAAGAACGAGAAGTTTATGCCTGAAATGTTTAATATTCACGTTGTGTAAATAAATTCTTAGGGGAGTAAATGTCGGTTATGTCTCCAGCTTAATTTTTGTGCTTTTATAATGTGTTATGAAAGACAGATTAAGGAATAGTTTTTATTGTACGGAGTTGAATTATAATGACTAGCTACAAAATGGTAACACATGTTCTGCTCGGTCGTAGAAGAAGTGTAGGTACCTAGTTACTTTAGTAAGATTCCTAAAAGAGGTTTCCTTGATGTTACTGAGGCACCTATCCCACCGAACAACAAGAAGCGAGTAGAGCTAGCAACTAAAAACGAGTTGGAGAGTACCGAGTGCGCGACGGCGATGAGCGATTACTTGCTGGTAAGCGTGAGTCTCTCAGCGAGTGTTCTGCTCGTCAAGCGAGCGTCGCTGAGCGAGTACTCTCTTTGATAGCTCTTGTCGCTGCGACAAACCAGTACTCGCCGGCGCGGGCAGTGTGAACAGTCAACGAACAACTATTAATATTATGTATTTCTTTTACTACCTATCACGGGCGGGACCTACAATCTTTTGTACGTTTCATGAGCGAGAAACTCGTTGATAGCTACTATTGCTAGTCGCTTCCTCGTCGGCGGTGGAACATGTGCCATACTCTGAATTTCTAAAAAGAAGGCCAGTAATTAAAATGTAATCCTATGCGTAAAAGTAGTACCACACTAAGCTCAATTTACATAACATAAATTTTTTCTACCATCGCACCCCGCATTGTAATTCGATCTTTCCCATTTCTACCAACACAACAGGTTTATTTACTATTCTATAGCGAAGTAATTGTTTTTCCCACCAACAATCGACCCTTAATTGAACCCGGTGGTATAGTAAATTGACTTAGAACAAACCTATTAGCTCCAAGGTCCGACCGTGTGCCAGTAAAAGGTATTGAACCAGCAAAATATTGATATTTCTAGTATATCTATGAGAAGTTCTGTTTTTGGCCTTGCTTTTTTTTTTGTACCGACTGCAGTGTTTATTTGTTATAATTATTCTGATTTATAGAACAAGATACTACTGCTGTTGTAGATAGTATTTAAAAAAAATGAAGGGAGACATTTTGACAGGCGGGCGAACTGTCAATGGAGCTGTCAAAATGACAGTTTAAGGCGCCATTTTGAAATTCGTTTTTACATATTATTGGCCCTAATGAAATTTTGGACGGGGACAATCTAAGAAGTTTGTGTTAGCTTTAAAGGGACGGAATTTTTTTACTACCTTTGCCACTTGCGTGACCAACAACAATAATAATTATCATTTAGTCAAGTTTAGAAATCGTAAATGGAAGTAATATACATGCATAAACATCAAAACATTTAGTCACACGTTTAGTCGATTTATCATTAACTTAGTGCGACTGTTTAAAAAAAAAATCTCTTCTCTTTGGAAAAACTCACACCTAATCATTATGCTCTGTTTAAACGGTTCACAATTTGTATAGGATAATAGCATTTATTTTGAGATTACGTATCGTTTAGATTCACAGGCACGTATGTAAGTTTTACGTGTTTGAGAGCATTTGTGTGACGTCTCGCCACGCCTTTGTTTAGAACACACCTTTTGTCCTTTACTACACACAAACTACGTTTCTTTGTAAAAGGTGAGGTAAACTAATTATGAGATTCTCTACTGTGATGCCTCTGGAGAATAATGGAACGCCAATTATTCTTTTGCTTGTGGTATACAATTTCTGTGACCTTTTTAGACTTTTTTCTGTTATTAATGGGACGTTTTGCTCTGGATGCTTTAGATTTTTTAATGTTACAATGTAATAAATTAAATTCTTTTTGAGACTCATTTCTTTTTAGACTGCCTCGTTGGCCTAGTGATTGCAAGCGCTACTGGCATGAGGTCCTGGGTTCGATTCCCAAGTCGGGCAAAGAGTTATTGGGTTTTTCATCAGGAATTACTCAGTAGCAGCCCGGAGTCTGAATTTATGCCCGGTTGATGGCAATTGGCTCGCGCCCGATTACATGGGACTTAAACATAACTGGCGAAATGTGGGTGTACTAATGGTACACCTCTGCCTTACCCTTCGGCGTGAGGCGTGATGTTATGTTACGTATGTTTCTTGTAAGGCAGGGTTGGAAAAAATTACAATTTTTTTGCAATAAATCAAAAATTATTAATTTTTTACAAAAAATCCAAAAGATCGCGATTTTCGATTTATTGCTTGCGCCTTTAAAATCCACTTAAAATAGTGCTTAAAACGAAACGCGCTTTTGTTTGACGGCGGCTGGGGGATTTCCCTTGCTTTGTTTTGTTGAACTAAAGTGTCACTTTAGTTCGGTTCGGATTAGTTCGGAAGAAACGCTATTTTTCAATCAATAAAATAATTTAAAACATGGTGGTGGAAGACAGAAGGATGCCATCTGGCAGTATTTTATAAAAAAGTTTGTATATTCAAAAATCAGGATCAGATTAGGAACTGTACTTATGTAAGGTAAAGAGTAGGTACCTGGTAACTTGGGGGCGGCGGGTTTATAGGAGTAGGGACAGCATAGACTAAGAAAATTCAAATTTTCAAAGGATTTCATTTCACTTTGATGTCACAGTGCTCGGAAATGTGAATAAATAATATCTACTACCACACAATCCAAACAGTCTAATTCATTAACATAAAGAAAATATATCAAAGAATCTGTATTTACAAAGTTGACTGGTATAAAAGATGAAAATACCTAACGTACTTAGTTTATTTTCTGTCTCAGTAAATTCCCCTTTGATATTTCATAAAAGTTATCGGCAAACGATGGATGATACATCGTAAAAGTCTGAGAAATCATAAAGTTGGTGAAATGCTCTCTGAATCTGACGGAGATAGCTGACAGCACTCATTTTTGGTGACGGCAGACATTAATATCGGAGATAAGGAAGGAATGCATGAGAAAAAAGATTTAGATGTGACGTGCTGACTTGGGTTTATAATGCTGATAGAACGTAATATATAAAAAACCGGCCAACTGCGAGTCGAACTCGCGCACGAAGGGTTCCGCACCATCCTTAATATTATAAATGCGAAAGTAAGTTTGTTTGTTACGCCTTCGCGCTAAAACGGCTGAACAGATTTGGATGAAATTTGGCACATATATAGATGATGCCCTGGAAAAGAACATAGGATACTTTTTTTTTCCCACGGGTTCGAGACTTATGCGGGTGAAACCGCGGGGCGCAGCTAGTTATCTATAAAAACGGCAAAAAAATATGAAAATAAAGTTGGCACCCCCACTTTCGAAAAATGAAAATCTAAAACGGTGATAATTTCGAGCTAATTAAGGACAATTTTGGACCGCAAGAAAAAAATTTCAGACCAACCCCCCCTTCGAGATATTCAAAATTTTCAATGGGGGTGCTAACTAGTAATTAAGTTAGCACCCCCACGGCATTTAAATGATCACTAAAAAAGTTTTATGTATGTCATAATTTCGAGCTCATTAAGGACTACAAATGCCGCATCAACCCACCCCCCATGTACAACCCCCCACCCCCCTATCCGTAAAAAACATGAAAAAATCAAATCTAAAAAAAAAATTCTCACCACTATAATTCCTAGAATAGAATTGTAGACTGCCAAGTACAAAAAAAAACATCCCTTAAACCACCCCTTGACCAAACTTCCCGAAAATAACATCTAATTTATACGAAAATTTCTCTTCTTCATACATGAACTGTAAATCAATTACTAATGTATTATTACAACTACTACTTGCAACATGTCCAAAAAACTACCACTTGACTGATGCTTAGTTCAAAATGTTAAACGTACTTCAAAAAATTATTGGTGGGGGGTTGTACATGGGGGGTGGGTTGATGCGGCATTTGTAGTCCTTAATGAGCTCGAAATTATGACATACATAAAACATTTTTAGTGTACATTTAAATAAATGCTGTGGCTAGTTAGCACCCCATTGAAAATTTTGAATATCTCGAAGGGGGTGTTGGTCTGAAATTTTTTTCTTGCAGTCCAAAATAGTCCTTAATGAGCTCGAAATTATGACATACATAAAACTTTTTTAGTGTACATTTAAATGCTGTGGGGGTGCTAACTTTATTACTATTTAGCAACCCCATTGAAATTTTTGAATATCTTGAATTTTTTTTCTTGCAGTCCAAAATAGTCCTTAATGAGCTCGAAATTATGACATACATAAAACTTTTTTAGTGTACATTTACATAAATGCTGTGGCTAGTTAGCAACCCCATTGAAAATGTTGAATATCTCGAAGGGGGGGTTGGTCTGAATTTTTTTCTTGCAGTCCAAAATAGTCCTTAATGAGCTCGAAATTATGACATACATAAAATTTTTTTAGTGTACATTTACATAAATTCTGTGACTAGTTAGCAACCCCATTGAAAATTTTGAATATCTCGAAGGGGGGGCTGGTCTGAAATTTTTTTCTTGCAGTCCATAATAGTCCTTAATTAGCTCGAAATTTTCACCGTTTTAGATTTTCATCTGCACGGTTTGGAGTTTTAATAATTTTTTGAAGTACGTTTAACATTTTGAACTAAGCATCAGTCAAGGGGTAGTTTTTTGGGGATGTTGCAAGTTGTAGTTGTAATAATACATTAATAATTGATTTACTGTTTAGGTATGAAGAAGAGAAATTTTCTTATAAATTAGATGTTATTTTCGGGAAGTTTGGTCAAGGGGTGGTTTAAGGGATGTTTTTATTTTAGTACTTGGCAGTCTACAATTCTATGCTAGGAATTATAGTGGTGAGAATTTATTTTTTAGATTTGATTTTTTAATGTTTTTACGGATAGGGGGGTGGGGGGTTGTACATGGGGGTGGGTTGATGCGGCATTTGTAGTCCTTAATGAGCTCGAAATTATGACATACATAAATTTTTTTTAGTGTACATTTACATAAATGCTGTGGCTAGTTAGCAACCCCATTGAAAATGTTGAATATCTCGAAGGGGGGGTTGGTCTGAATTTTTTTTCTTGCAGTCCAAAATAGTCCTTAATGAGCTCGAAATTATGACATACATAAAACTTTTTTAGTGTACATTTAAATGCTATGGGGGTGCTAACTTTATTACTATTTAGCAACCCCATTGAAATTTTTGAATATTTCGAAGGGAGGGCTGGTCTGAATTTTTTTTCTTGCAGTCCAAAATAGTCCTTAATGAGCTCGAAATTATAACATACATAAAACTTTTTTAGTGTACATTTACATAAATGCTGTGGCTAGTTAGCAACCCCATTGAAAATTTTGAATATCTCGAAGGGGGGGCTGGTCTGAATTTTTTTTCTTGCAGTCCATAATAGTCCTTAATTAGCTCGAAATTTTCACCGTTTTATATTTTCATCTGCACGGTTTGGAGTTTTAATAATTTTTTGAAGTACGTTTAACATTTTGAACTAAGCATCAGTCAAGGGGTAGTTTTTTCGGGATGTTGCAAGTAGTAGTTGTAATAATACATTAATAATTGATTTACTGTTTAGGTATGAAGAAGAGAAATTTTCGTATAAATTAGGTGTTATTTTCGGGAAGTTTGGTCAAGGAGTGGTTTAAGGGATGTTTTTATTTTTGTACTTGGCAGTCTACAATTCTATGCTAGGAATTATAGTGGTATGCTAAGAATTTATTTTTTAGATTTGATTTTTTAATGTTTTTACGGATAGGGGGTGGGGGGTTGTACATGGGGGGTGGGTTGATGCGGCATTTGTAGTCCTTAATGAGCTCGAAATTATGACATACATAAAACTTTTTTAGTGATCATTTAAATGCCGTGGGGGTGCTAACTTAATTACTAGTTAGCACCCCCATTGAAAATTTTGAATATCTCGAAGGGGGGGCTGGTCTGAAATTTTTTTCTTGCAGTCCAAAATTGTCCTTAATTAGCTCGAAATTATCACCGTTTTAGATTTTCATTTTTCGAAAGTGGGGGTGCCAACTTTATTTTCATCAGAAAAATCATGTCTGTTGTATGGGAGCACCCTTAAATATTTATTTTATTCTGTTTTTTAGTATTTGTTGTTATAGCGGCAACAGAAGTACAATCATCTGTGAAAATTTCAATTGTCAAACTATCATGGTTCATGAAATCATGAGATACAGCCTGGTGACAGGCGGACAGACGGACGAACAGCGGAGTCTTAGTAATAGGGTCCCGTTTTACCCTTTGGGTACGGAACCCTAAAAAGCAGCGGTGTGGAAACAAAAAATCAGATTTTGTTAAATGAAATAGTTGAGCGAATTTTCCCATTCTAACCCGCTCGGGAGTGATTTGAAATGCTTTCTCAGTAGACATTGCAGTAAATATAAAACTATAAAAATATTTTTCATCTCTTTACCCATCGAGAATCATATTATATTCTGTAGTTATTTAGAATATGCAGAAGATAGCATGACTGCTTCTTAAATAGCCAGCCAAAACACAAAGTAGGAGTTGTCCAAAAACTCGTGCCACGTATCACACGAATTCCCAAAAAATATGCATGAAATTACATGATTCGTCCGACAGCCACATTCGCATGAATTTCAATGAAATTATTTGCATCGTCACTCACAGGAGTCACAGGGGTTGAATCCATACTTAAATTAGCTATTTAGAGAACTTTTCATTGCAAAAGTATTCTGTAAATCACTTTGACAGTTGAAGACAAAAGTTAGCAGAATACTTAACGACAATATTTTAGTCTGGGATGTTCAGTAATTTCTTTATTGACATTTGGGGAGGGCTAATAGTCCTATACACCCTTAGGTATGTCCTCTGGGTGACCGATGTGCCCTGCCAACGATCCTTCTATCGATTCTGGCTCAGATTGTGTATTGTATACAGGCTTTATACCCTTTTATTTTTCGTATCTTTTTTAGAACCCATTTCTTCTTTGCTATTTCTGGATTATTGAAGACAGGAAAAACAACGGTTTTTATATTATTTATTGCCCTGTCAGAGATGTTTTTTTTTGGAACGAAGTTCTTTAACACGGATTGTAATCTTCCAGAAATCGTCACGCTAAAAAGTGTTAATACTTGCGACTGTCTTCTTCTAATTCAAAGAGAAAGAGAGAACGCCTGCAGAAAAAAACAAAAATATAAAGAGTAAAGTGATTACAGTGCTGTGGGATAAAATTGTACACATTGGCCCGAGTACACTGCATGGCGGAGAGGGAGAGAGAGAAAGTTTGAATTTGGTCAAAATTAAAATCAAAGATGGCAGCTTCGAAAATTTTCAAATTTTTGTCACTGGTGTCGGTTTCATAGTTTTCGAGGGTGCAAAAGCCGATAGTGAGGTGAAAATGTAAATCCAAGATGGCGGCTGCGAAAATGTTCAAATTCTTCGTCATATGTGTCGTTTTTATAGTTTTCGAGGGTGCTAAAGTCGATAGTGTGATCAAAATGTAAATCCAAGATGGCGGCTGCAAAAATTTTGTTTTTGTTTTAAATTATACGTGAGAAGGAACTTCGTTCTTGACGGGGTCTACCGAAACTTTATAATAAACCTTAGCTTTCTTTCCTAAATAAACCGTAAACGCGATGGGTACTGATTGTTGAAACGTAATACAAATGACCCGACCTAATTTATCCCATGCATCATGAAATATAACAACAATTGGACGAAATTGTTTCAACGTGTGTTTACGTTTCAACAATCTGTAACTTGTTTTTTTGGCGTGGGAAATTATCTAATAACTTCTCCCGCTCTGGGCGGAGCGAGAGGGGCGTGTCAGACTCTTACGGACTAAAACCCACCCGTGTTCCTACAGTTGCCTGTATGTTGCCAGGGGCCACAGTATCCCTTCCGGCCAAACCCGCAACTCCGGCAGGCATCGGCCCTAGCGGACCCCTTCAGTTATGAACAATCTGTACCTTAAGGAACCTTTGTTAAAACCACATCCTGCTCCATTTTATTATCGTTATTTTATCCAAGTCCTTCATTTGATTACTTTCAGTTTCCTCATTTTAATAACATGTATTTTCTCGAGTACGTCTCCCTAACTTAGAATATAGAGTAGTTTATCTTCCAAACTAGGTAAATCATATTAAGTACAATATGCCCGGCGGAACTACCAACTTTCTTCTGCTTCGTCTTCTCAGAATTTTCCGATAGCGATGGTCCTTGTAGTTCCTGACTATTCAAAAGCGCTTGTTAAGGACTTTGCGTGTAACGAGAAGTTTTTGGTTTGACTTCGAGTCGTTCAAAGTCTATTTGACGGTAAAAGTTCATTAAAGTTGGGAGCTTACTTCGAAAGAAAATCTTCAAAGATTTGGAAAGAGATTATACTTATAGTTTAGTCAACAAGAAATTAGCGCGTATTTTGTTGTGATGTTCTATAATGTTAGTCAGAAACAAAGTTCTGGACAGAATATGACCTCTTTTAAGTAACCGACACCCAGTGCGAATGCGGTGCTCCTGTCCTAACCATGTCCCATATGTTGGGCTTTGGAGTGTCCAAGGTGTCTATACCTGCACTCCTGAAGACTTAAAAAATGCCACTTATGCTGCGAATGGCGTGGTTACCTCTCAGGCCCAACTCATATAATATTTTCACCTTAGCCATAGACTAGAAAATAAGAGTAACTGTCAAAAGAATCACAGAATTAAAATCTGCCCTCAGACACAGATTACCCTCAGATCCGAAACAAGGCAATGTGGCGGTAAATTCATTGAGGTCGAGATCCGTAAATGAATGAGTGATCCGGCCCGGGTATTTACCGTGCGACTTTAGCCTGGTTAGGTTTGTTTAAGTGCGTATATTCCGTAGGTATTTTGTGATCCAGTATTTAATATCCTCTTTTCTTTTCACCCTTTTACGAAGAGGATTATGGTTTGACTCCGTCCAAAGTCTTATCTATAGCTGTAAAATGCTCTTTGGACGCGTGATCTAAATCTGAACTAACGCTGCCATCTTGTTTTTCAATTCATTTCACAAAACAATTCCGCAAATGTTTACCAACAGCGCTTCCTTTTCAATGTCATTTGAAAACGAGCGCAAATAGATCCTTGTAGGAGTATAAAACAATTGAGAAACAAGGTACGAATAAATAATAATATCAGAAGTATTATTATTTACCTTGTTTCTCAATTCACGTACACGTGTACCTATTAAAACTTCCAGAATCATTAGATGCTTACAATCCCCCTTGATTCTTCGAAAACTCAATTTTGTAGTACCCGAGGCGTTTAGCAAACTCCGCACACGTCTTGCTGATAATTATTATTACTACATACCTTTAGTATACCACTGAAGATCAGACTTCTCCGTATTTCAATAATAACGTTCTCGGCGATACAAGAGACGTTGACATTTCAAGTTAGAGGTTTGAGGCTATGGAATAATAACGCTACAATGTGGTTTCGGGCTATAGAATATGATTGCTGAAACTAGTTCGGCAGTTTACTTAATTTTAGTTTTCAATTTGCGTAATTTCAGCTCGTTTTAGGTTTATATGCTTTTGTAAATTCAGGCTAGTAGTTGAGCTAGGCACCTGTATAAAAAGTGGCCTTTTTGGTTTTACTGAAACTGTTCAGTATGAGAGTGCCTTGTAAAGACTTCGTATCAGAAAGCCCTATCTCTAAAACCATTTTGCTGCCAAGAGACATTACTCCTGGCTCCTGTTTGATGGATCTGGCATATCAGACTACTCCATATCTCTGCTAAGAGCTGAACACCGCATTGGCAATCCCCTGACTTTTGCAATTTTGGAAAGTGTCGTAAGCCGTTGTCTGCAGGATTGTAAAAAAAATGTGTTGGGCATTCTAGATATGAAAACATTCTCCAAAGTTGCACACAGCCTCGCTATCTTCAGCAACGAGAACTGCATTTACAACTTTAGCATTGTTGTAGTTCGTATAAACTATGAACTACATAGTACAGTAAACAGCGAAGTAAGCCGCTCAAGCTTTCTCTAAAGGAGAAAATCGCGTGCAATATAATACGTCCCACATGCACACGAACAATTGAGAGGTTTTCTCCGCCACGGATCGAAGAGAGTTCAATAAAAAGCTCTCGATATAAAAGAATTGGTAATCGTAAAAGCAGATCTTTCTTATATGAAACTTAAAGTAAATGAAGCGGATGAATTGTGATCTTTAAACCATATAGAACACAATATTTGACTGATTATTACTGTAAACATTGAAAACATTGATATGCCCAGCTTAATTACTTTTTATGTGCTCTTTTTGCCTGACCCAATCAAAACATGCATCATTCGCTTCATCTCCATCAAAATTAACCATCAATTTTCGCTCCTGACAATCAAACTCCGCATTAGTACAAATTATTTTAATTGTCTCTTGTCCCTACTCAAACAACGGGTTAAAGTTTAAGCCCTTTTATCTGAACACAAACCTTTTTAGCTGTACCCGAAATATAAAGTTTCAAACGAAGCCGAGATTATCTTTGGCCCATGTCAGAGTTAGTTTAAAAGTTCACACTCTGAAATGCCAATAACCTGGCACTTGGTAAAACCGGTTAGGTCGCGACCTGTTTCAAGAGTGTCAGATGGAAGGGTTTTCGCGAAAGATCGATGCATTTGTCTTGTCTTATGCTGGGCTGCAATGGTGCAACCGCCTTTTGCGGGGAAGCAGGCAAAGTTCGTGATGGCTTCGTATGTATTATTATCAAAATGCTATATATAGCTAATGGACATCAACCATTATAAAGATGAAAAATTTATTGAAGTGAAAACTTCTTTAACCATTGATTTCGCGACACTGTTACCGAGTTTACCGACACCGTGGAGTAAAAAACATCAACGCGTTGATTACCGCGGTGCGTGGAGTAAAATACGTCAATGCGTTGAATACCGCGGTGCCGACTTTTTTTCAAGTTTTCACTTTTGTCGACACTCCCGGAGTGCCACTGTTTTTTTTTTCTTTCTCTCTAAGCTTTTTGGCAAACGGGTAGAACAGAAGCACACAATTTGCATCTTCTATAAAATTATAAATTTCGCTTCTCGTGTCAGTGTGACCACGTTACTCTTCTCAACTCCGTAACGGATTTTGATGTGGTTTTCACTATTATTTACAAAAAATATTCCGGAAGGTTTATGTGTATACTCACAAAGAATAAAGTAATCTTTATGTCAAGTAGTAAAAACCGTGCGAAGCAGTGGCGGGGCGCTATTAGTCAGGTAATAAACGTAAAACGGAGTAAAACGTCAATGTTGTTCAAAGTCAAATATTTGCTTTTATTTGCAATTGTAAATAAAACAGCGGGCGGATTACGACGGTTTAGTAAACAAGTTGAATATTTAATGGATTAAGGACAAATAAAATAACATTTTATGCACAAAGCCACCACAATAACGTCATGTATCGAATTGCGTTGCACGAGGAATACACCAAGCATGCTGCATGTGCAGGACTGAAAAATTCATAGAGTGTCGTGGCTTACCTCAATCTACCGATATTTTACATCTGCATACCAAATGCTTTCCCGATCGATGTCCTTGCTGTCTTGCGTTTATAATTAACAATTTTGATTACCAATTAAGTATAAAATGGGATTCACAGAAGCATTTTTTTGCTTTTTATCCCTTGGCAACCGAAAATACTAACTAGGTATTAATTATAACCAGCCCGTATTGTCCTACTGCTGGGTCAAAAAGCCTTCTCCATTTTTCCATCAGTCACGATTTTGATCAACTTTTTGCCCTAAGGAAAACATTAGTTCGGCCCGCCATCTTCTTCGTGGATTACTGCGGCTCCGTGTCGGTACTTCAGTGCACTAATCCTTTGTTCTGCAGGCCCTCAATTCTCTCTTAGTTCTCGTTCGCTCCAGCTAGAAGTAAATAAAATAAAGTGTAAAATGTTCAGCAGAGCTGGGGTGGCTCCAATCGATGTTGAGTGGGATTTTCGAGTAGTAAATGCTTTTAGCGGCCGCGTCCCATCCTTTTAATCCGCCATTAATGGGTTACTTTGGCACTAATCTTAACTAATTAACCCTTCCGTAACCTCATTAACAAGGAATTATGTGTATGTATTATTAGCTGTACGAGTGACATCGCCCACACGTCAACTTTAAATGTTTTTTGGGAAAAATTCCGCTTAAGATTATCAAGATTTTTGAAGTGAAAACTTCTTTAGGCGCGTTGGGCATTTTTAAGATGGGACTAAACCATTGATTTCGCGACACTGTGACGACACCAGCTTTTGACGATTAAAAAGACATCAACGCGTTGATTACCGCGGTGCGTGGAGTAAAAGACATCAACGCGTTGATTACTGCGGTGCCGATTTTTTTTTCAAATTTTCACTTCTGTCGGCACTCCTTTTTACCAGTTTTTTTTTAGGTAGTTTAGCAAAGAAGTCGCAAACACAAAATATTGTCGAATTAGAATACCATAATTGTATATAAATTTCATAACATACACTATCACATACTTCTGACAACCAATGTGTGTTCAATTGGAAAAATTACTACTATTATCTGACGTGTTTATCCAGACCAGTAGACCGGAAACCTGTTTAACATAACACAGTCAAGTTTGGAGCTTATACAAGTTACGAGACGATCCCGAGACGAGTTCTCGTTTTATAAAAGGGTGCAAAAATTATGGGCGAACGAAACATCTTTTGAGAATATTCGGGATATTGTCCAATAAGACCGAGGTTTTGTCGTTATCCTTGGAACGAAAGAATATTTTATGTAAGTTTGTCGGGTACAAGTGTCGTAGCAAACAATGTACGTGTCTCCAAGGTCTCGTACGTAGAAATGTTATTTTCTGTCTTTGTTGGACTGAACGTGGATGCACTCAAACCAATTTGTGGAATTTATTCATCTAGTCTTATGAGTATCGTAACACTGGGGTATTAGTTTGCATTAAACTAGTCAGCGGCTTATTAACTAGGGCTTTCCTGAATTTGATACAATCCGTCATCAGATTACTCTGTTCATGAAAAGATAACAAAGAGTGTTGTAGTGTTGTCTTGTGTGTGTATGTCTGAGGGTGTGTTTGTGTGTGTTGTGTGTGTGTGTGTGTTGTGTGTGTGTGTGTTTATGTCTGAGGGTGTGTTTGTGTGTGTGTTGTGTAAACCTATTTTTTCTTTCTGTTCAGTACTTGGTAAAATTTAAAACGATTATAAGTTTAAAGAAATGAATGTACTTAAATTTCACCATGTCTAAACCTTTCGATTGTTTGGTTAATTTATTTGAATGAAATAAACTTTGTAATTTTATTTATTTATTGCTTTAAGAACAAGGGGCAACTTATTATTAAGTAACTGAACATTGTATACAGTAAGTTTCTTTGAAACTTATTGTTTTCGTATTGTTCAATAGCAAGTTATGTTAAGCCAATTTGATTATTTTTGTCGAAAGTTTGATAAAGTTATTGTTTTCGTTAAACCTTGCTTTATGATTAATTTTCCAAATTATTGTACGTACTGAAAGTAAATATTAAATAATAGCTTAGTAAACTTTCGAATTTAATATTGAATTCTGAAGGGCAATTTTGAGAATTCACTTGAAGATTTATTTAAGTATCTAAATATGGAAAATCTTTATTAGATCATAAACCAACTTAGTATGAAACGTATAGCAGCTGTTAGGTATTCATTATGACTTGCTATAAGCACGCAATATCTTTGCAAGCTACGCAATATCTTCGCAAGCTACGCAATATCTTCGCAAGCTACGCAATATCTTCGCAAGCTACGCAATATCTTCTCAAGCTACTCAATATCTTCTCGTCCCACATACCACAGTGTTTCAATACGAAAGTTTTTGACCAGAGCGTGTTGCCAGTGATGACCTATTGTACTGAAACGTGGTCTCTCACAAAGGGCCTTATCAGAAGTCTAAAAGTCACCTAAAGGGCAATGGAGAGGGCTATGCTTGGAGTTTCCCTACGTGATCGAATCAGAAATGAAGATATCCGCTGGAAAACCAAGGTAACCGACATAGCCCGAAGAATTGCCAAACTGAAGTGGCAATGGGCAGGGCACATTGCTCGCAGAACGGATGGCCGATGGGATCGAAAGGTTCTGAATTGGCAACCACGTACCGGAAGATGTAGCGTTGGGAGACCTCCCTCAAGATGGACCGATGACCTTGTGAAGGCCGCAGGAATCCGCTGGATGCGGAAAGCACAGAATCGGTCGAAGTGGCGGTGCTTGGGGGAGGCCTATGTCCAGCAGTGGACGTCTTTCGGCTGAAATGATGATCATGATGATGATGATAAGCACAAGTGTGTTAATTATAAACCATGTTTAAACATACCGACAAAGTTGTGTAGAATGAAATTTAGTTCAGAGCAATATATTCCAGCAATTGGAACCCTCGTTACTTATCTGAGGTCTACAGCGAACCTTTGTCTGTTATCTACGTTACACACAACGTACACGTTCATTTTGGGACACAAATTCCTACCAACATCACGTAAATGGACAAAAATTTACATAGAGTCAAATTCGTAGAGATATGGTAGCGTTACAATTTTTTTATTAATTACCTATTATCAAATATGCCAGCAAATTGCCTTTTGCAAGGACAGTTTAAATATTCTGTCTTAAATGTATGTAACTGTGTCCTTAACTGGTTTTTATTTTGTGTGTGTTGTTTTGTTTGTTTTTATTTTGATGTGAATTATACTCCGTTTGAAATAAGATTAGACATTTAAACAAACCTTTTTTACAGTCCGTTCAACCAATTTTGACTTCTATACCGTAGACATAAGGATGGCATTAAAAGCGAAAAAAGTGGTAACCATACCAATGTTTATTGCAGCTGCCATTTGTCATGCTACCAACGCAATAGAAGTCAAAATCGGTTGTGCTACCAACGCAATAGAAGTCAAAATGTCTAATCTTATTTCAAATGGAGTATAGTTGTTTATAAAATGTGTGTTTCGAAATATGGATGTTTTCTGAATTAAATGATTAGGTATATTATATTATTATTAAATATATTTAGGAACCACCACTGATTAAAAACAAGAATCGTGTCATGAGGAAAGTTTTGACGATGAAGAGGAGGCTCCATAAATTGTATGTTAATTTGCATTAATATTCTGAAAAAGTCACGCATACAATCAAAATGGAACTTTAGTATACGATTTATTGGATCTTTTTCTATCCAAATATAAGACAGTTACGTAACTGGAAGATTTTTGTTCCATTTATTTTTTATTCGAAAATCATGCCTTTTTTAAAGATTATTTGAAACGAAAACAAGATTACTCGGCTTTTATATCTAAAATAATCATTAACAGTAAGAAAATATAGTTTATTATCCAAATATAAGATATTTTTTCTCTAGATCAATTATTACTTTAGTTATAAACGAAATAAGAATTGAGACTTACGACATTTAGTTCCGTGCTCGAACACGACCAAAGAGTGCACGCGATGTTCAACTTTATTGCTGATGTGTTAGAGTTTAGCACATAGCGGAGTGGTGAGGTGTATAGGGGCGGAGTTTGCGTGGAAACTGCTTTTGGAGTGCCTGGTCTGAATGTGGAAGGATATAAAAGTACGATGAATGGAGTTGTGTATGATGATATAGCTAGAAAAGGAGTGAGTACTGAGATGAGAGCTAATGAGATGTATGGAAAAAGACATGCATGGAATAAGAGCAGAGGCATAAAATATAAAGAAGAAAAGAAAGAAAATACATTTATTTAATTAATATGTAAGTCAAATAATACCAACTTCCAGATAGTGTCGTTTACGACACTTTAGATCTACATTGCTTTTCCACTTCACTGCCATTTACTTATATTTGTTCACGTGTCAGTGATTTCATTATTATATTCCCTTGGTCGCTATAGAGTGCTTTTAAAACTTCTTATTGTAAAAGAGAATGACCAAAAAAACCAGTGTCGCTTAAAAAACATATATGTAGGATGACTGCCTCGTTGGTCTAGTGGTCGCAAGCGCTACTGCTGAGCATGAGGTCCTGGGTTCGATTCCCGGGTCGGGCAAAGTGTTATTGGGTTTTTCTATCTAGAATTTCTCAGTAGCAGCCCGGAGACTGGCCATCAACCGGGCAAAAATGCCCGGTTGATGGCAATAGGCTCGCCCCCTATTACATGGGACTTAAACATAACTGGTGAAATGGGTGTACCAACTACAGGTACACCTCTGCCCAACCCTTCGGGGAAACAAGGCGTGATGTTATGTTATGTAGGATAGAATATACATGGTAGCTATCAAATGTGAAATTAGTTTTTCACAAAATAATCACCATAACCGTCACAGCGTGCACAAAGCGGCAACATTGCAAGCGAGCGTTGAGTAACGAGTTTCCTGTGGTCCAAAAGAGATAGGCACCATCAATGCACCATGAGGTTATTAAATTAAATTAAATAAATTTATTTTTATAATCAACTGTGATCCATTTGTGTTATGTTGCCCATATTCGCGCTAAGCACTGAGAGTGCTAATAAGTCGCGCCTATTGACAATGGTCCGAACAAAACATCGACCAATGCTATGAGTGAATATAGAATCGTAGCAGGACCTTATTAATGCATATCAAGAACCTACCCAGACAGCGTGAAAATGCTTGCAGACTATGTAGATGAACATAATATGAACCGGCCAAGGGTAGCATTTATAAAATTAGAATAATCCCCTTGATCTCAGAGACCTTACTAGACTTACTGATAATATGTAACAGCTAAGTATGTATTGTAATAAATATCTACCTATGCTTTTATACATGTGTCTTTTTCTGTACAATATTACATATATACTAACCTAACCTAACCGAGCCAACCTAATGTACAATCATGAAAATCATTATTATAAAAAATGTCATAGCCATTCATAGGGATATTTTTTTAAGAAAGTTATTTCATATTTTTACCCGACTACGGCAACGCCAAAAGGAAGGGTTATGATTTTAGCAGTCTATGTATGTATGTTTGTATGTATGTATGTTTGTATGTATGTATGTTTGTATGTATGTTTGCTTTTACGTGTGTTCCACCGTAGCGCCTAAACTGCTTAACCGATTTTGATGAATGAGGTATCAATAGATTCGTAATAATGGTCCGGGTGACATAGGCTATATAATTTTTCCCTAAATTTAATTTGGTGGACTTTACACGTAAATTTCTAACCTCGAAAAAAATTAAAATGAGACGAACATGACATGTTTGGTATCAAAAGAAAGGTCTTGACGAGCACATTACAAATATGTAAATAATATTATATTTTCAAAGTAAATAAATATGTTTAAATCGTTAAAACAAGCAAAAGTGAGACTGCGGTACGTAGTATCGCAAGATATTACCAACGTGCAGTTAATCAAATCTTAATAAATAGTCAAATAAATCGCTCTATGGTTTCGTCCAAAGCACTATGCACTGCTATTGGAATTTAAAATAGATTAATTACTGAACTATTTATTGTATTACTCTTATTTACGTTTATCAAGTGTAAAAACGGAAAAGTATAAAATAAAAAAATAAAGTTTAATAAAAAACTGTAACCCGACTACGGGAAAATAAAAATGATCTAAAAAGTACGAAACAAGCAAATATTTCAGACAGAAATCAAGACATAGGTACAAAAATGGTCAAGGTAAAGCCGTCGTCGCATGCCATTATAATTTTGTAGGTGTTCCTGGCACCAACATGGTACCTATACAGGCATGCGACGACGGCTTTACCTTGACCATTTTTGTACTTATGTCTTGATTTCTGTCTGAAATATTTGCTTGTTTCGTACTTTTTAGATCATTTTTATTTTCCCGTAGTCGGGTTACAGTTTTTTATTAAACTTTATTTTTTTATTAATCTACAATGAATGCCCTTTTACCCCCAAAAGGGCATTCATTGTAGATTAAAAATATGAAATAAATTACTTTAAAAATTAAGTAAAATAAGTTTATTTTAATCTACTCCAGGTTTTTTACCCATTTCATTTAGGCATTCTCCTTTATTATTAGATTAGACATAATGTTTTATTTTATGAAAACCTGAATTAATATGATGACGCCCATGGGTTTTGTCAGCTTTAAGATCTTGTATCAGGTTTCGGAATATTGGTCCTATGTTAAAATTATATTGACGACATTTTTGTCCGCCTACGACGAATTCCAAAGGTTAATTTTCATGTGGGAACCTTGTGGGTTTACCTTGATACTGTATTTTAACGCCTACGATATTAGCATCTAATCTAGGCTTAGACTTCAAAAGGTAATGCTAGACTTGTATCAGATTAGGAATGTTACACTTTCACAATAACGGGTTCACAGTCGTGAACTTAAAATGTTTTGCCGTCTTACCGTCTAGCTGTTTTTTTATACACTTTGCCAAAACTACGAAGTATTCGTTTGAAATAGTTTTTTTTATTAACATTGAAATAAGTTCTACTAATAATTCTAATAAGTAATAATTGAACTAACTATATACAGAGGAAAAAATAAAATATAGTAACAAATCATTGGGCATCAAAAAATTCATCCGAATCGCTGTCGGTGGGAAAGGTGCCCAAAAGGCTGGCAGCATTGCCACGTTGTATGGCAATGCTAATTCTTTGGCCTAAAAATTGGCCAACCCTTTGGTCACGTGAAGAGTCGACCAACCGCTTGGCGATGTCCCGGAATAATCGATGTGCACTCGGACCCCATGGCCCTAGTGTTTCAACTCCAAACGGTTCAAAAATATAGCTACCGGTAAGGTTGTTATATTTGCGCCGTTTGAGGTTTTCTGCACCTGCAGCAACCGCCCAAGCACAACTCGCCGTGCTAGGAAGATGGGATGGCGCGAGGGTGTCGACACAGGTTGCGTCCCACACCAAAGGCCTACCCAACTTCCAAGGCATTATAGTCATTCCGTCTGGCCTCTTCCCATCGTCGCGTGCCAAGCCATTGGGTTCTAAAACAGCTGGCACCCCGGCGGTGACAAGAGCCCGACGGATTATGTCATTAATGCTTGCGTGTCGTGCCAACCGACCAGCGCTCTTGCTGCAGGAAAGGCCATGGTGTCCGAGGCGGTCGACTGCTTCACCGCACTGACAGCGGTGCGGAGCCCCGCAAGGAGCGCCCAAACGCAGGCTTGTAGCGAGCCGGAAAGTGGTGTCACCCAGCATAGTGCCTATGTTGGGTGACGGTAGCGCCTGAAGCCAGAGGCCCGACTCCCATTCCCCCACAGTCAGTAGGCGTGCACGCTCAGCAGTATAGGTGGACGTATTAAAGAGGTTATTCCGTACCAACCTGCAGAGCGGCTCATCCCACTGTCTCTGGGAAGACGGGTTCTCGGGCTGCTCCGTATTCGGGCAAGCCACTTTCCAGGCGTTCATGGCATCAGTCAAATACGGCAAATAGTTAATCTTACGTTTGATTTCGATTTGATAAAACCACAAATAATATTAAAATTAAACTCCATGTCAATGACAACAACATTTTTAAAAATAAATACATATTTCACGACGATGTTTCGAAAAAGCGCTGTCATATTTACTCGAGAGCTCGAGTGCTGAAAAGTGCTTCAAACGCTGGGAAATGGAAACAAAAAACGTGGAAAATATGAAATTCGTTAAAGTTGTTTCATTTCTGAATATGAAGTTATAAATTATACTTCTATTATTTAAAAATGTCAAAAGATTACTTACTATAAAATGTGACGTAGGTTTGAAAACTAAATTCTCCTCTGAATTTTCATCTCCTTTTCCTGTCTGTCGGGACATTTTATCTGCATCGTCATTATCAACGATCATTATTTCGTCGTTTTATGTTTTTCTTTCTCTTTTTTTCTTTACAAAGGGCAGTGTCCGTTTACTTCAGTTATCTCCTCTGACATCTAAATACAAAGAAAACCGGTCAAGTGCGTGACGGACCACGCACAGTGAAGGGTTCTGTAGTTGGGATGAATTTATCCCAAGAATATAGTTAACATTGTAGTTGAAAAACATGTTCTCCCATACATTCCAACTGCAAATGTAAGTTAGTCGACTATTACTCGTTAACTTGTAAAGCCTACTTAGCTGTGATAGTTTTCCTTTTAACTTCGTTATGTGATTTTTTTCACAAAAAAAACAACCATTTAGCTGGCAGAGGAGTTGACTCTAACAAAAATTTGCACTTTAAAGCAGAATACTGCGCAAACAGATCACTGTACGTGTAATCAATTTTTTTTCAAGATTTTGTTTTACTACTTAGTCGGCATGATGAAGGGATCTCGCGCTCTAGACGGCCATTGGCTGGTTGGCCGTTGCAACCAAGTGCGCGATTTGTATCGGTTTCTATAGTTTACCTTGTCGTGGTTGTGGTCGTGGCCATCTAGTGCGCGAGAACCTATACGCGAGAAATATGTACAAAAAAAAAATATATGTAAAAAGCCCATAGTACTAAGAGTGTCAGAGCTAAGCCGCAGACAGACAGATGGACTAACATGGCGATACTATGAGGGTTTCTTGTTGACTACGGAGCCCTAAAAAGGAAAGATCTTCTCTGAATCGAATTACGAGAGAAGCTCCGCTTTAATTAAAATCCAGGAAAACATTCTAATGAAGGTATTGTCAATTATCTGGAGATTGTTACTTGAGAGAATTTAAGCTTTTGAATCTTTATTTGTTGAAAGACATTCGATTTACAGTCTTAATAATGTTTAATGAAATCTTTAAAGCAATTTTACTGTTCACTAGCTGACCCGAGAGATGTTGTCCTGTCCCATAGAATTCTCATAAAATAGCACTTTCAGTCTTTCTCGAATTTTTAAATTTTACTGACAACTTTTAAATTTTTTCTTTCCGTAAAAACCTGATTCGTACTATTACGAACATTTTAAAACAAAAATTTGCCAAATTTTCAGCCGTTCCTTACCAACGAACAGCATTTCATTTTTATTATAATTGGTCCTTTGTACATTTATTTTTTATTTATTAATGAAGTAAGGAAGTTATGCCTTTCATCTTCAAAATCCACAGTTTAAAATTACCCGTTGCTGGGAATATGCTCCATTTCTTTTTTTATATCAACAGGATTTGTCCTGTGTTGGTTGCTACCGGTTTCAAAGTATTAAGAGGAGGCTTCCTAAATTGTTTGTTAATTTGCATTCATATTCTGAAAAAGTCACGCATACAAAAAAGCAAAAAAAAAAGCATATCTTTTTAAAGATTATTGGAAACAAAAACAAGATTACTCGGCTTTTATGTCTAAAATATTTATTGACAGTAAGGAAATATAGTTTATTATCCAAATGTAAGATATTTTTTCTCTAGATCAATTATTACTTTAGTTATAAACGAAATAAGAATTGAGACTTACGACATTTAGTTCCGTGCTTGAACACGACCAAAGAGCGCATGCGATATTCAAATTTATTACTGATGTATTAGCGTTTAGCACATATTGGAGTGGTGGGGTGCATTGAGGCGGAGTTTGCGTGGGGATTGTCTTTGGAGTGCCTGGTCTTAAGGCCTATTCAGATATAAGCATTATCGCTGTCTTGCTCGGTAGCGAAATTAGTCCCAAAGTGACTACCAGAATCGCTACCGAGCGCGACAGCGATATCGCTTATAAATCTGAATAGGCTTTTATTCATAATCACCTACGTTTTTAGCCGTGTTTATTCATAAGGTGATATTGAGAGCGAGCGTTCTCGGCTTCACCTGAGTTAATTTCGCCATTTCTTCGAAGGTTTAGTCAAATAGGAAATGTCGACACCAACTAGTTTTTTTTAATGTCTTGTAAAAGTGATTCCGACATCCTATTTACGGAATAAAAAAACATTTAATTTCATAACAAAAATCAAATGCGCTTATCCCGTGTTTTTTTTTTTCGTTTTTTCTCCATTACATTTCGCGAATCCGTTTAAAAATATTATATAACGGCCCGATTATAATTATTTAATAAGTTGCCATTAATTGGGTCAAACATAATTAAAATATCATTTCGTGGCAATTTGTCAAGTTTTCGAAGTATATCTGGCGTTTCAGAAATTGAATTTACTTTTATAATTATCAAAGATTAACTTTCATTACGGAGCCGTTAGTTTCCTCCCTTAAATTATTATAATTAAGTTGGTACCTACGGAGCTGGTTAGATAAATTAGAAGCCACCGGATTCTGGTGTAGCGCTAGTTTTTATCAAAATAACTAACACCCGGTACTTGTCAAATTCTAGGATTCCCGCGAAATTTCCGAGAAAACAATCTTTAGAAAACGTAAGAAATTTGGAAAAGTGGACTTTTCCGACCTTGAATAATGCTAGAGTTTGACTAGTTTTCAACTTAAGAGCGCTGCGACCGCGGCTCGCAACTACAAATCGAGACGTTTGCAAAATTCGTTCGGAATATTGCTATCTCTGTTTGACAAAAGCAGGCGGGCGGCAGACGCGGTGCGCATCCGTGAGTGTGTGGGACTGGATAGATAGCTACTTACCATTCTTTCATAACGAGTCGACGGCATTTATATTTTATTATTAGTAATTAGGCATGTTCATTACTTGCTTTATTTCTGTTGAATACTTTGGGGAATCGTTAGTATATGTACAGACTAGTAATGCGTTTTTTGGAAATTTCTTTACAATGCCAATATCTCAATGTTTTAGAATATCTCTGGATCTAGGCCTTGTAGAGAAAATCTAGTAGATATGAAATGAAATTGTTTATTCTGTAAATAGGATAAGTATCGGAATCACTTTTACACGTCAGATTAAAAAAATCGGTACCGCGGTAATCAACGCATTGATGCCTTTTACTCCACGGTTTCGATAAATTGCGTTACAGTGTCGCGAAATCAAAGGTTTAGTCCCATCTCAAAAATGCTCAACGCGCCTAAAGAAGTATCCACTTCAAGAAAACTTCCAAAACCTTTAAAGTAAAAATACTTGCATAGAACTTTGATCCATAACTAAATATAAATAAGGAGCAGAATTGCATCGAGCGTCGAAGGAGCGAGTAGCCGAAAAAAATACTTTGAAGAAAAATACTTGTATAGAATATTGGTACGGACCTTATATAAATAAAGAGCACAATCGCATTATAAAAAAAACTTCCAAAACCTTTAATCTGTAATGTAGTATAAATAAAGAGCACAATCGCGTTTACAAAAAAAAAACTTCCAAATCCTTTAAAGTAAAAACGCTTGCATAGAACTACTAGGGGTTTCGAATACCGGATTTTTGCAGTACCGGTATTTAACGTATAGAAAATGTCCAACACCGGGATCCCGGTATGAGACAATTTTTTTACTTAATATCGTTTTTTTATTCAACAACTAATAAGTTTCACTACAAAATAATAAAAAACTGCTTTTTAAATATAAAGTCACTTTTTTATACAACTTTAAATTGCAAACAGAATCTCCTAACAAAAATAACAAAATAATCTGATACATAGTATGAGAAAAGTGCTTAGATAAAATAAAACATTTAAATTTGAATAATCAGTATCTAAGTAATTACAATTTAGCAATCTATTTATCTTTATGTTTTTATAAAATAAATCTCTTTAAAATCAACATACAATATGTTTTAATAAAATCACATAAAAATCAGTCAAAATTGTTCATCGTGCTTTTAAGGGGGAAGCGCCAGGGTAGCTCGCAAAATTCAATTTTCTTACGTTTTTTGTATTTTGCAGGTCAGTGTCAGGTTTTATGTAGATTAAAATATGATTCGCGGTCGTAACAAATATGGCTTTACTCAATTATAATCATTACAATCAGCAATAGTGATTAAGAAGAAGATAAAGGTGTCAAATGTCATGATTTCATGAAATCATGACATTTGACACCTTTGCTAACTTATGGAGTTGTATTGCTGATTGTAATGATTATAATTGAGTAAAGCCATATTTGTTATGACCGCGAATCATATTTTAATCAACATAAAACCTGTCACTGACCTGCAAAATGCAAAATACGTAAGAAAATTTGAATTTCGCGGGTTACCCTGATGCTTCCCCGTTATGGGTTTTTCTTCATGACTTATTACAGTTACTACTGAGTGGAACATGCATCTTTTGCTATAAAGTAATATCTGCATATAATTTCTATAAAATCAACATTGTTTCGGGTCTTTCTTCCTGAAAATGAGTTCGTAGGAAGGAAAGAGCATCTAAAGTTTTATCTGAGAGCGAGCTTCTTAAGACGCAGATATATGACAGTGACCTTGAATGGTTAGCTTGCGTGTTTTGTACTGAGCTCATGCAACGCGTCATACGTCCAACCAGTAACTCGTCCATCAAGGAGCGCTGTCCCAAATTAGACGCATTATTAATTTATTACACGTTAAACAAAAGGTATTTTAATAAAACACGTATACTAAAAGATCAATCATTTAATTTTTTTCAAAATGGTGAAGGTTTCAGAAAAAAACGCTTGATAGATTTTGCGTCATTCTCAGTTTTTTATCCGCGTTAGACATAACTTTACAAATTAATTTCACTATTTAATATAAACATAATCAAAAATATGCCCATATTAAAATATTAAAAAAATGCTCTTATTTAACATATTTTTTTTTTTCAAATTACTAACACTTCTCGTTTAGACGTCATCTTCAGTATAAAATCATTAAAAGTCGGTTATCGTCCCCTTAAACGGTTGCACAAATATGTAACCGAGGAAAACGTTCTCTCTACCTCTACGCTCGTAGGTTGAATGCTCAGTAAATAATTATACGCCATGTCAATATACATCTCTCGGCCGCCTTCAGAACTATCATAAATGCCCAATTCAACTCTTACAATGGACTCTATATCAATGCTGCAGGGCTAACATGACAAGCGCGAGAACGCTCTTTTTCTCGTTTTATCGGAATTTGTCTACGATTCTGACGTCATTCTAATCCCTTACATGACCGCAAACGGCGAGTAAACTCGAAAAAGTCACTTTGACACTACTTTATCGCGCGACGAAATACCGATGTTGCAAGTGATTAAAAACAAATTATTTTTATGATAGCAACATCGGCTTGAAGTTCTGTTTCATTCATTCAATTTATGCATGGAATTATGTACTTTATTGAATAAACGTCTCTCTTAATTATTCTCTCTTTTAATTATTTATGATTAGTTTTTTGTGTAACCGACTTTTTGATTAAAATTAAATTATTTCTTTGGCATGCTGAAATTAAAATACAAATTGACGGAAATTAAAATTAGTGGCACCTATACTCATTAGATAATCACCACAAATGACAAATGGGCCGACGATCGCAATTTGACAAATCGAAGTTTATTATTGTAACAGTCACCATAAAGTCCATGACGTTGCAAATTTTGTTAATCACCAGTCACCAAAAAGACTGACGTTCAAATAAATTGGCAGGTGGATTTGATTCCGCTATTATAACCATAAAAATTGTTAATCACCACCCTTAGGAAATAAACTGGTGATTTTAGTAATTATGTTGCAAATATTTGATATTACCATACAGCTATAATCCCTAGATTTCGTTAATTTATTTATTTAATCACCATAATTGGCAAAGTGACTGGAAAGTAATAGTCATCTACGTGGTAGTGCACCCCTCTACTACAGTACACCGGTGTACACCCACAATTAAAAAAAAAAAAAAAATTGTCTTTTTGTCTACTCTTCTCGTCGTTAAAATCGAGGACGACTAAATACGACAAAATAACTGATTATCTCGTGTTGAACTGTCAAAAATCGAGATAAATAACGTGTCATGTTAGGGTTTGTTGGCAAAACATCAAGTTTGACAGAACGAGTCAAGTATTTTGTATGGCGTAACTATCAGAAAACGATAACACTACAAAAATACACAAAAATTAGTCGCGCGAATGGATAATTATCGCGTGTGTCATGTTAGGCCTGCTGGAAGAAGCATGGGTCCTAACTTCCCTTTGAGTTTTAGCTTCTATTTCTGCCTCCAGTTAGTAGCACAAGTAGTAATGAAATGTAACTAACTGTCGAATTAAAATACGCAGTTTTTAAAACTTACCCAGATAATTATAAAATTGGTTGGAAATATAATGTGTAGGTAATAAAAAGAATTTGTTTCACTGTAGTGTCTACTGATAAAATAAAATCACCAATACCGGTATCCCGGTAGTGGACATTTCAATACCGGTATTGAAAAATGTCAAATAATGTCCGGGATCCCGGTATTAGCCAATACCGGGATCCTGGTATTGAAAGCCGTACATAGAACATTGATCCGTAACTAAATATAAATAAGAAATAAAATAGTCTTGCGAGTATTTCGGATCGGCACTTGGTCGGCGTACTTGCAAGTAAATACCTAGTATAAAAACCTGGTCCTATAATATAGCCCTCGTTCGCAGGGACGTAATAAAATCGCGGCGAAATTTTTCGTGCACTTGATTTTCAACGCTCTGCTTAGCGCCGAGAGTTGAAAATCCAACAGTGTTTCTTCAACGCGCTGGGACGAGAGTACGTCCCAGCACGTTGGATTCTCAACAAGCCACCTATACCTGGACTACCGCGTTTCGGCCGTGTGTATAATTTAGATGTTTCTACGCCTCGCTGAGGGTCTTTAGACGCATAAATAGGTACCTACCGATTAATATTACTGATGAAACATAAGTACTCGTTTGTCCAGATACGGATGTTTGTAAACACATTTATGTTATCTAAAGATAGAAAGAAAGAAAAGATAGAATGAAAAATATATTTTTTTTCAGAAACACGCGTATACAAAAAGATAATTAAATCGAGTAAAACAATCAAACAATAGATTTAAATATAATCACGAGCACAAAACAGAAGTAGTCGGCAGCTGCTTTAATTTAGTAAACAAATAAGCACAGTAAAGTACCTATATAATATACCTAATCTTATAATTCTGACAAAAAATACCCCGAACCTTAGAGTAATTAGCGTTGCGCTAGTGTGAGTGCCTGTCGGAGCGATATACAACTACAGTGAGCAGTACGACCACGCACACATTGACAAATTATTCCTTGACGCGATGGCAATACTAGCATCGAAAAATTATGATAAATTTGGATGTGTTCCGTAATACAAAAAATGATGAATGAAAACTTAATGTATTTCCATTTTTTTTTCGATAATTTGTAACTTGATAACATAAAGTATGCTTCTACGGAAACAATATTACAAATATTGTTGTTTATAATACAGAAAAAACCATATGAAAACATGTCATTTACGCTGTAAAAATGTACGAAATGCAATTCGCTTACATTTCATTTAAAGGTAAGTTTTTGAAAATCAAAAGACGTAGGAGCCTAGATAAATACTGTCTCAATCCGAATATCAACATAATATGGTGGAAATATGCTCAAATTGCAAATGATTGATGTACTACGTTTGTATGGACAATTCATACATCGCCGCATTCTTAAGTCTACAGCGATTGATCAGAATCAATAATCACAATTTAACTGCGTTGGGGCTTGGATATTACTATGCTACGTAATCTGAGCGGCTTACTACCATACCCAGAGGAGCTAAATACTACTTATGAATTCGAACCTAGTTCTCAAAGTACCTCGCAAGTTCTTTACGAAAAGATAATCCTGCATGTATGAGGGCTTACTGTAACCGATATCTCTCTGTGAATATATTTACTTACATTTCAAATACAGGAGTAATCTGTTCTTTACAGCTGTTTTTACTTCTGACTTCGGAGCGTACCGTTTATATCTTACTTTCTTCGTGAGCACTTGTAAATCCTTTTTCAATTTTATTGCTCGTATTCCGATCTGGGAAAAGAAATGGAAGGCAGTACAGTGTAACTTGAACTCGCCCTAAATACCTTTCATATGAAGTTATGGGTCAGCCATTTAGGTTTTATTGTTCGACTTAGGGAATTTTATTGTATTGCGTTCAGGCAATTAGGCTTGAAGCAGCATAAGCTGGAATTTACTCTTGTTCATTCTTTTTTTAACTAATTTATAAAAACAGCCCAAGGTTTCGTCGTGACGTTGGAGTTGCGATCAAAAACAAACTGAGTGGCACTTTAGAAAATCGCTTAATCATTTTGTGATTTCGCAGCTTCAATCACAAAGTGAACGACTTTTTGTTAGATTCGGATGACTTTTCTTTCTTATTTCTGCCTTAAACCGTTTATTATTATTAGACGAAAAACTTGTAGAAATAGGGTATATCTGAAGGTCAATTCTCGTCCTTAAAATACGAACTCACATTCAAGACGCAAACTGTCAAAATTGACAAAAATTTTTGTAGGGAAATTGATTGTATTTTTGACAGATTGCGTATGAGATGCGAATGCGAACGTTCTTAAAAATACGGGAATTGCCCCTCTGATTGATCCCTAAAACTAGGTCCCGTTTCGAGGCCTATTTGGCTGCATTTACTACTTAACCAGTCAGTTTTTGAGCTCGTTGCGAAACAGCAAACAGCTTTGACACTATTTCAAATTTTCTTATTGTAACGTGGTCCTCCTGGGACCATACCACTCTATCATAGTAATCAAAAAATTCATTACCTTTTAATAATATCAAAATGTCATAATTTTAGTAAGTTACCACACTATTATAACTATTACCCTGACTTCGGTAAGCTGTTAATTAATGACTAATTAATTACAAACCGTTCCCCAGGGTAGGTTTGACACATTTCCGGCCAATCAAACTATAATCATGATTGTAAATCAACATTCTGTCTCCGGTGGCTTTGCACAATCGCCCCCGTTATTAACAAAGCCTGTAATTCAAAGCTATGCCAGGATGGCGTGCTTACATTTGCCGAATATCTTGACTGCCACAGAGAAGTAAGTACATGGAGCTTCACAATACCAGGCTATTTATTGTATGACTGCAGGGCAAAGGCCTCTTCTGTTTAAAAGCACGAGCATTGATCACGTCGCTTTCCCTCTGCGTGTTGGCTATTTGTGTCTTACGTTTGCTTGTAGATTTATGATATTTAATGTATCTCATTGCTGAGTGATTCATAAGACAAAAAGCACTCGTTGAATTACTGTTTTGTGGCATGTTGGTTTCCGAGTTTCCGACTGTCGCAGAATTGCTTTAATGTTTTCGCAGATGTCTTTTTCGATCCTTGCCACTCCATTTATGTATTACTCTATGTTGTCGACCCATTTGGCTTTGCATCTGTCGCATTCGTGTCCTAGTTTCTTGTTGTTGATGTGAACTAGTGGTAGTTTTATGGGTAATTTCGGGACAATTTTGGCAATGTGTAGTGTTATGTAAGTTTCCATTAATTGGAGCGTATACTGGAACGTTAATATGATGTGTTGTTATCTTTTAGAATAACACAAAATCACTGTACATTGTACAGTTTTTGCATGCATCATCATGTCCGGAAGAGAGTTGATGTATTGAATGCGAGTTTTTTTGGAACAAAGCTAGCCATTTAATAATTTTCCGTAGAATGTTTTAAATGTAAGAATTATTATATTGCTACAGATTTATTGCTGTGATCGGTTGAATGATTTCTCAACAGCCCAATCGCAGCAGTTTACGCGCGCTTGACAATTTATCACATTCATTTTGCCATCATTTTCGTTCGAGAAACTGGCCCTTAGTAACATAGTTGCTGCTTCTAGAAATCTTCAGTAGAATCTAGTTTTAATTAAACCTTTTTTTTATTTTTTGGTTGGGAAATTATCAAATAACTTCTCTCGCTCTGGGTGGAGCGGGAGGGCGTGTCAGATTCTTACTGACTAAAACCCACCCGTGTTCCTTCAATTGCCATGTTGCCGGGGGCCACGGTATCCCTTTCGGATTTCCCCGCAACCCCGGCAGGCATCGGCCCTAGCGGACCCCGTCAGATCTGCTGACATCTCTTTGAGGCGCGCGTGGAACACAACGCGCCGTCGACCTACTTTTACTATTTATTAACCGACTTCCAAAAAGGAGGAGGTTATATGTTCGTCGCGTATGTTTTTTTTTTTTTTTTTTTTTTTTATGTTTGTCCACCGATTTCTCCGTCAATTGTGGACCGATTTTAAAAATTCTTTTTTTGTTTGAAAGGGTGTGCTCTGGAATTGGTCCCATATAAATTTTATTAACTTTGCTTGGATAGTTTTTGAGTTAGCTACAAAATACGTATTTTTTTCCCACTTAGTATGTAGATGATATGATAAGTTTCTGTCACTGGTAGCAGGTAGTGGTATTCGAATGTGTGTGGAGTAGGTACCACAACTAAAAAGTGAAAAATAAAAACTTTTTACAAAAAAAAAACAACCGACCTCCAAAAAAAAAACACTACAAAGTGAAAAATAACTTTAATTTCGGAAGTCGGTGGCTAAAAACGAAAATACAAAACCCAAGACACCGACTTCCGAAATTAAAGTTATTTTTCACTTTGTAGTGTTTTTTTTTTGGAGGTCGGTTGTTTTTTTTATTTTTTATAATGTACTGAGGTTTTATCTACTTTAAAACATCAGTCCACTATCAAACAAACCTTTTGACCTCCATTGTAAATGGCTATATAAATCTTTTTTCAATCAACTAATGTGTTTTTATGCTGTTTCACTGGGACTTGCGTTTACTGACTTGGTAAGTTCTATATCGCATGTCATGGTGCGGTTTATGTTTATTCTCACCTTGTTTAGTCTTGATGCTAAGAATTGAGATTCTATGGGTTGATTTTAACGATGTCCAACACTTGGAATTTCTTCTTCTTCTGTATCGTATTTTTTCCATGTGCGTGAAGAACCCGCGACATTGCATGTAGCATATTTATTACGTTGTCTATGTGTGTATTTATTGAAACTTGTATGTGGATTTATATCATGAAAAAAAAAAAAGGTTTTATTGCATTTCATTTTTCCTAGCAGCCAATCGCTCATTCAATACACTGTTTTTGTTTATTTCCATCGCCGCAGGCTCTCCAACGCTCTGTATTTGTAATGTCCATCAATAAAAGCTTTTAGGCATATATGCACATAGGTAAATATCAAAATATAGGATACACTCTGATCTCAATTATATTACTCCACCAAACATTCAATGATCGCTGGCGACCAGATAAAACCAGTACCAGTTTAACATGACCTTCGAATCCACAGAGTATCAAAGCTGGGAGAGTTGTAAGTTAAAATTTCACGATTTAATTGGAACATGTATGTGTCTAGTGCTACTCTATGTGACATATAGCTCTATAGAATCCAACAAAAGCCTCTGATTCAAACCGCAAGCTGTTACTGCGCGTAATTGGATTTAGTATCTACTCGTCTTCATTAGTAATTTCTTCTTTAATAGAATTAACTCGCTTAGACATAGAGTTATTGCTTGTTGGTAATTGAAAATCTTTGTGTAGTTAATCTATAGCTTACCTATGTAACTATGTTTCAATTTCTGATGTGATTTCGGCTAAATGATAAATGATTATGAGTATTGTAGTGATTAATTCAAAAACAATATTGTACGCACAAGATCACAAAGGAACAATAAATAATATGAAAAGATTTGTAGTGCCCACTTGTAATAACTATTATGGTCGAAGAAGTAGACGTTTTTTAGTTCCAAGTATTTTAATAACCTTCCAGTCGATATAGACAGTTCTGTCACAAGAACCTCTTTTAAAAATAAAATACATAAGTACCTCTTAAATGTGTTGTGTTAAAGCCTAAATGTAGTAAATATTTGAAAAAACTAAAATATGTGCTAAAAAGGAGCTACGTCTGCCAACAAACTACTGTGCAGTTTGGCAGAGGTAATTTAATATGTTGTAAAACAAGTATTGTTGTGAATAAACACTTTTAAATTTTTTTAATATTTTTTTCTGTATGTAGGTTTGCACAAACACTTTTACACGTCAAAAATAAATCCTATCCTATACTTGTAAACGAGCAATATTTGTATCATCATCATCATCATCAGCCTATAAATGTTCCCACTGCTGGGACACAGGCACAGGCCTAATATTTGTATATATATACATAATCACATTCTTTAAAACGGCTCTATCGGTTTCGATGAAAGTTGCCATATAGGGGTTTGGGGGGCGAAAAATCGATCTAGCTAGGTCTCGTATCTGGGCGAAATTCGTTTTCTCCGTATTTTCATCCGAGCAGAGCTCGGTCGCCCAAAGTTTAGAACAAGATAATGAATAATGACATGGTAATAATGACATTAAAATACTGACATGGCAGCATGGAATTAGTAAGTACCTACTATCATGGCAAATGGCAGCATGGAATTAGTATGTATTTATAATGAGATTAGTATGAGCTATCCTATACTATTAAATGAGCATTCTCTATTTTCACCAGAGCAGAGCTCGGTCGCTCAGGTACTTACTTATGTTTTAAAGTTAGACGAGTTTGGTGTTTCCTATCTGACTACTCTGAGAAGAAAAACCGAAACAAACTTAGAGGTCACAGTCTCTTTTAAAGACTGGACATAATTTTGGTCAGATCATCTGAGGACCATGTAGATAAGCTTATACCGTGCTTTTCAATGTCAATTTGCTTTAACACAATACTGATTTATTTATCCTATTTCACAAATACTATTCGCGCAAAAACAATACCATCATTTCCACGATAAACATCGCCATAATTAATTAATTAATTGAATCGCTTCATTTATATACTATGCTGAATTCGATCTCTATCATAATATTTGTCATGTCATTGCACTCAATATTAATTACTCCTCGTTGCCAAACGAGTAGCCATCTGCCAACTTTACGTACGTATATAAAACTCCAATATTGAAATGCATGCTGTGTACATACATAGAATATGTACAGACTCTTTCATTGCTGAAGTACCTTTCGTGCATCGATTGGTGCACTCTCATTTCAACGACAGACAGTATACTAGAGGTATAGAATATTGTTGTGACAAATTTTTAAAGGGTTATGTTTAGATGGTTTGGTCATGTTGAGAGGATGAAAGAAAGGCGACTAACAAAAGGTAATTTACAAGGCAAATGTGAGTGGAAACGCAGGGAGGGGACGCCCTAAAACGACATAATCATAGTGACCTTATTGGTGATGTTCTTCAGAAAGGTCAGGTGCATAGTACTCGCAACCAGCGTGCGTGTATGTCCAGATGTACGAACGTAAACGAAGCCAAAAGAGTAAGTAAGGATCGTAGTGTAAGGATCGTAGCAGGTGGCGTTCTGTAGTTTCTGCCAACACCCATGGAAAGAAGTTTATGTATTTATGTTCTATTTTCTTTATGTATTGTATGTTTACAAATCAGAGATCAAAGCTCGGACGCTTCTTTCAAGATAATCAGAGTATATTCCTAGCGTAAAGTGGAACCTTTTGTTGTTAACTTTAAAGAGAAAGGGGAATTTCAGCTGCTTTTTCAATCTTGTAAAGCTAAGATTTAATTCATAGTAGAAAGAAAACACTACAAAGTGAAAAATAACTTTAATTTCGGAAGTCGGTGTAAATTCAAAACTCAAGGTTTTGAATTTTTCGTTTTTTGCCGCATTTTGTAGTATTTTTTTAACACAAATTCGAATACCACTAACCTGCTATGTAAATAACAGTGACTGGAACTTATTAGAACATCATCCATATAGACTAGGTGGGAAAAATACATATCGATACCGGAAATTTCAATTGTCGTAAAGGACATTGTATTCCCTGTCCTTTACGACAGTTGAAATTTCCGGTGTCGATATTATTGAAGCTAACTCAAAAACTACCCAAGCAAAGTTATATAATAAAATTTATATGGGACCACCTCTGAAGTATGACCAACCAAACAAAAAAATAATCATGTAAATCAATTCATAATTGACGCAGTAATTGCGTAACAAACATACAAAAAAATAAAAAACATAGAACCTACTCCTTTTTGAATTCGGTTAAAAAGAGTTAACAAGGTAAAGTGAACCCTAATTGCGTAACTTATTTTCGTAAAAAATTATGACAAATTTGTTTCATTTTGACAGTTCAACAACATTCTTTGCGTTATTTACGTTGGTGAGCAGATTTTGTTTTCCAACTTATGAAGCAATGGATTAGCAATCTGATTCAAATCGAAACAGATTGTGATTGATCGTGTATTACGCAATTAGGATACTGGCCTCCTCTGGTGCATGATATCCATACTAATCTAAACAAAGAAATAATAAAGAGGTAAAAGTAAGTTTGTATGTTAGGGATAATCTTCGGAACTACTGATCCAATTCCGAAAATTCTTTCACTAATTGGAAGCTGTAGTATGCCGTGTTATCATATACTATTAAATAAGCAATATTTGTATATATATATTTGTAATCACGTTCTGGAAAACGGCTCTAACGATTTCGATGAAAGTTCCAATATAGGGGTTTACGGGGGCAAAAAAATCGATCTTGCTAGGTCTCGTATCTGAGAAAATTAGTTTTCTCCGTATTTTCATCCGAGCAGAGCTCGGTGGTCGCCCAAAGTTTAGAACAAGATGGCTACTTTAGAATAATGACATGGCAGCATGGAATTAGTAAGTACCTACTATCATGGCAATATGGAATTAGAAAGTACCTACAATCATGGCAGCATGGAATTAGTATGTACTATACATGGAATTAGTATGAACTTTCCTATACTATTAAATGAGTAGGTATTCTCTATTTTCACTAGAGCAGAGCTCGGTCGCCCAGGTACCAAGATGTTAATATGTGTTAGTTGACTTCCACGCGGACAAAGTCGCGGGCACAAGCTAGTAGGTAATATAGATAATAAAGTGTCAAACCTAGTACTTAAGTTATGTTAATTTTCAAACATCTGAGAAAAAACTAAGCTAAGGTTTATAAAGTAACGACGCTTAAATCCTGTAATTTTAAGATCCTTATGTTGATTTTTTGTGTGGTCAATTAAATACTTAATCCTTACTTTATCATTTCATTAGTGTTTTAGGGCGAAAACACTGCGAAAAACAGAACACAATTAAGATAATTCCATGCCCCGCGAACTGAATAATAATTTGGTCCATTTTCCTCCAATTTTCTTCAACAAGTTAATTTGGGAACTCTGGCCATAAAAACGTAAAATGTATCACTTTCATATGATCCCGGGCAAGTCGTAAAAAGTATCTTTACATTAATGGCAATATGGCGTATCGTTACGAATAGGCTATCGTATTGCTTCCCATGGGTGTCGTAAGGACCACTCTGAGATTATATCAAGGGCTATATTTTTCGTAGTTCGTAGTCAGAAGAAATACTGGCACCCGGTCTAACCTAACCTATCCTTTGTCTTACCCAATTATAAGGTTCGACTCATTAAATAAGGTTTGGTCATTTTGAATAAAAATTGTCGTCATGTTAGAATTACAAATCATATTTCATCATGAAAGTATAAGTAATTGATTCGATTTTATCGAAATGTATCGAATCGGTGTGGCGATAACGATAAGGTTCTCATAAGAAGTGGAGTTTGATTGCCAGTGCAGTTGGATGCATGAATGGACCTTTCATACATTTTAACACAAGAATTCCCTGTATCCGTTGTTGGCGATGCTCAAACATTCCGAGCGGAACAAATACGTATGGGGTAGATCAGATTTTAGAATTCTAGATAGAAGATATTGAAATGGATTCCTTGAATGAATCGGAGCTACTGATAGTACTTATACAGGCAAACATACCTACATCGTTTTTCCATATTTGGTTTGTGCATTAAGATATTACAAACTATTTTAAAACATTTTAAAAGAGTAACGGAGGAGTTTCTTGCCCATTCTTCTCCATACGTAAACTACCTTTTGGAACGGGCGACTAGAATCAATTCTATTATTTTGTAAATTTTGACGTTCAAAAGTGCCATACATGGGCCTATTTGAAATAAATGATTTGACTTTGAGCCAGTCAGCACGGTGGCAGCGGGACTAACTGGGACGGATTGCGCTGGACGTAAATTTAAGTAGGTATCGCCATTTCTAGAGGAGTGGCCATTTTGTTTTGGATGCACCCCTATCTGTTAAAACCGCTTTCGCCCGAAATTAATAATGTATCTCAATTCCAATCTTTATCCGCGGTCTTTGACGGCTGCTTGTGATTCGTCCTCTCAGACTCAGATTGGCAAACTCGGCCGTTAATTGGTTGACACTAGACAGACAAAGATCGGGGTCAAGATTGGGATTTAGATAACCTAAATTATTAATTTCGGGCGTAAGTCATCACAAAGACGACCTTCATAACTTCGTCGCTGCTAACAAATCAATAAATGCATTTCAATAAGTTTTACTATGTAGCAAAACGTAGTAAATAAAGTTGCCGGTTACGTCACTAGCCTTTTTTTTTTTGGTTGGGAAATTATCAAATAACTTCTCCCGCTCTGGGTGGAGCGGGAGGGCGTGTCAGACTCTTACTGACTAAAACCCACCCGTGTTCCTTCGGTTGCCCTGTTGCCGGGGGCCACGATTTCCCTGTCGGTTTTATTCGAACCCCCGGCAGGCACTGGCCCTAGCGGACCCCGTCAATTCTGCTGACATCTCTTTGAGGCGCGCGTGGAACACAACGCGCCGTCGACCCGGGCTTGGTCCTTATCGGACGGCGAGCTACCCATTGCTCACCGTCCGCAAGCCCGCGCCTACGGTGGCCGGAAATCGGCTCGCTATTCCCGCCCCGGGCGTCTCCTCCTGCGGCGGTTAGGGGCGTGAGGGCGCGAACTTTGCCTCTCCCTCACGCGTTCCGCCTCCTCCTTCGCGAGCATTACCGCTTCGCAGAAGGAGGTGACGGCCTGCCATTTCCTCTCGCTCCGTACCATGGCCTGAACCAGGACCGGACGCGAGAGATCACCGCCGCCGATCGCCTCTACGAGGACACGGCGTTGCTCCGCCCAAGCCGGGCAGACCTCCACCGTATGCTCCACCGTGTCCTCAGGCCGATCCACACAATGGTGACACCCGGGTGTTTCCTCCCGCCTTATCCTGAACAGGAACCTCCCGAAGCAGCCGTGTCCGGTGAGGACCTGCGTCAGGCGGAAGGTGAGGACGCCGTGGCGTCTCTCAAGCCACTCCTCAAAGAGGGGTCTTATCGCCGCAATTGTGGCGTGCCCATACGTCACTAGCCTCTGAATTGAATTGGGAACTTTGCCAAATACTGAATGAAACCCGAACAACAAAGCCACGACCTAAAGTTGGTCTGACTGCATTATTAAGGTCGAATAAGACTTCGGTTCACTGAATCAAGTAGCGGTTTACCTGAAGTTCCAAACTTTAAACAAATTATGTTTACAAACTTTCATGTTTTGAACATGTTAAAAACACTGTTTCACAGTATCTGAACGCTTTTGAATTTAATCTGTCGTCATATCTCATGTCAAGTAATATGCATGGCTTAGTTGTTATTTTTGCAAATCAATCACAAGTCACACGACTAACTGGATTTGTCAGATTAACCATTCAAGAGATTGGCGCCCAGTTTCTGGAACGATAATGATCGACGCGTCAAAATTAAACGCCAGTCAAGTTATGCGATTGGCTGTTGAAAATTCAATGATTCAAATGTTTTCTGCTTGGTTTGGTTGGTGGTAGGGCTTGTTCTAAGTCTGCCTGACTAGCTACCACCATCTTATCTAAGTATGTCGTAAAAACAATGTTATCAATATTGTTGCGTTTCGGCAGTTAGAGGTAAGATAGCCAGTTCTTCTGTGGTTGAGGATTCCGGGTGAACCTCGCTTCCACCTTTGGCCTGAACATCATTTACCATCAGGTGAGATTAGGGTTACCATTTATGTAAGGGAGGATGCCTGTCTAGGATGTACAAAATGCCAGATTTTTCAGAAAAATGCCTGTCTGTTGTAAAAAAAAACTGTACGTCTTAAAATAAATAATACGCAGCAGATAGTTTTAAAGATGTATCCATTCAAAATGAAAAGTTCAAAAGTATGAATAATTTACTAACACTAAACGAATTTAGAAAAAACTAACTTACCACACTGAGTTATATTTTTCCGAAGTAATTTTCGTCAAAAATTCATTTTTTTCTGACTCTAGTGTCAAGCGATTCCTTTCTTTAGTCAACTGTGCACTTATTAGGGAATTTCAAAAATGCCTGTCTCAGCTTAGCGCCGGCCGCACGCCTGTCTTAACCGTAAAATGCCTATCAAATCCGGCAAATGCCTGTCAGATGGTAACCCTAGGTGAGATGCAGGCCAAGAGCTTCTCGGTTGTGGTTAAAAAAAACAGCAGTTTTCGCGCTCTTGACAATTTGTTAGCAATTTTTTTTGTTGATTTCGTTCCAGAGATCGTACCTTAATCAGTCTTTTGGGTGTATTTCCGGGTTACACTCACAAAGATAATATTCCGTCACCACACCATCAGCATCCATCATGCATGAATTTATGATCTCGATTAGTGTAATGAGGCCAAAATGTTATAAAATTTTAACAGATTTTTTTTTCAGTAATAGGGAAGGCAAACAGGAAAATATGCAAAAACGTTTAAAAGGTTACGTCTTCTTGATTGGAAACTGAAAAAACCGATAGCGAAATGAATATATGTAATCGGATCAACGGTACTAGGAAATGTGATCAATACGGTGAAGAAGACTGCGCGATGTCCGACTGAACTAATTCCATTTTAATTTTAAGTTCACTGCAGCTGGCGTAGGAACAACTTAAGTTTAGTGTTATTTATTACATAATTGTCGGTATTTGAACATGAACCCTGTCAGGGCACTGCTAAACACAATGTTGGTTTACTGTTGAGTTAGTAAACATTAACTTAAATTGAGTAAAAACGTATGGAGTAGGTATCAAATAGTCTGATAATACATAAAAAAATTAGAAATGCTATATACGTTATGATGTCCATTTAACAGTAATAAAGAATACAATAATTTTTTAAATTTTTCTTTTTAACCAACACTGGCAAGGTCAAAAAAGGGTTATACTAAATGTACTAAGATTACAGTAAAGTACCTGGGCGACCGAGCTCTGCTCTGGTGAAAATAGAGAATGCTCATTTACATACATAACATAACATCACGCCAATATTCCCCAAAGGGTTAGGCAGAGGTATACCTATAGTACACCCACATTTCGCCAGTTATGTTTAAGTCCCATGTACAACACTTTACCTGACCCGGGAATCGAACCCAGGACCTCATGCTCAGCAGTAGCGCTTACGACCACTAGACCAACGGGGCAGTCAATATAGTAGGTACTTACTAATTCCATGCTGCGATGATAGTAGGTACCTGCTTACTAATTCCATGCTGCCATGTCATTATTGTCATGTCATTATTCATTATCTTGTTTTAAACTTTCTGCGATGAGCTCTGCTCGGGTGAAAATACGGACAAAACTAATTTTCCCAGATATGAGACCTAGCTAAATCGATTTTTCGCCCCTGTAAACCCCTATATTGCAACTTTCATCGAAATCCTTAGAGCCGATTTCGAGAACGTGAGTACAAATCTATGTACAAACAAATAAATGTACAAATATTGCTCGTTAATAATATAGGATTGCATGCTATATATTCATGTAAATTTATTCTGGTTTGATAACGTTTTCTAATTAACCAAACTATTCAACAGATAGGTCTTTGATGTTTATGTTTAGAAACCGAATCAAAACCATTGTGTTGGTGTTGTACTTGATAGTTTGGTAAATGTTTCAACTTGTAACCAACAATAAACATGTTAATGTCAGGCGTGGTTACAAGCGGACGGTGAGCAATGGGTAGCTCGCCGTCCGATAAGGACCAAGCCCGGGTCGACGGCGCGTTGTGTTCCACGCGCGCCTCAAAGAGATGTCAGCAGAATTGACGGGGTCCGCTAGGGCCAATGCCTGTCGGGGGTTCGAAGAAAACCGATAGGGACATCGTGGCCCCCGGCAACAGGGCAACCGAAGGAACACGGGTGGGTTTTAGTCAGTAAGAGTCTGACACGCCCTCCCGCTCTGCCCAGAGCGGGAGAAGTTATTTGATAACTTCCCACCCAAAAAAAAAAGGTGTGATTACAAATGCTTTCGTAATAATTGTAACTTTATACACCGCAAAAAAGTAGTACTAGATAGATAATGCAAAAAACCTCGTGTGTAATGAAATGAAATGAAAATGTTTATTTTGGAAACAGGATACCGGAATCACTTTTACACGTCATATTAAAAAATATTTTTAAAAAACAGTGACACTCCGGGAGTGCCGACAGAAGTGAAAATTTGAACAATTAAAAAAAAACTTCCAAATCTTTAAAAATACTTGCATAAAAAATTGATCCGTAACGTAATATAAATAAAGAGGAAAAATGAGGTGTCGGTAACGGAGGTGAAAAATGCCCAACGCGCCTAAATAAGTTTTCACTTCAAAAATAAGCTAGATGAAGTCGACATTCACTATCTGTGTGCATATCACCTGCTGGTAATGGGCCATCCTTTAATCACGTGAGGTTTTTAGGCCGTTTTATACCCCCAACCCCTCCCCCTTGGTGATACTTCGTGAGGTTTTAGTCGACGATGAAGTATTTCATACCATCTTAAGTTGTGGCCGCGGTTTCGACCACGTTGAGATCGAAAGTTATCTCACGGGAACGTACTACCGGGATTAAAAGTATCCTATGTCCTAACCCAGGTCATGGTCTATCTGTGTGCCAAAGTTCATCAAAATCCGATCAGCCGTTAAGGCGTGAAAAGGACACAGACAGACAAGATCTACTTTCGCATTTATATTATACTAGGATTTGCCCGCGACTTCGCCCGCGTGGTTGTCGGAAAATATCCCACGGGAACGTGCTACCGGGATTACATACCTAATAGCCAAGGAAAAGGTCATTGACTCCTACCGCTTCGCCTGCGTTGCCGTCAACCTTGATTATTTTGTTACGCGTAATTTTGAATCTGTAATATCTTAGAAAAGTATTCATTTTAACGATATGATTTCAAGGCATATTTTTATCTAAATTAATTGCCCAAATTAAAGTAACATATTTTATTGAATAGGGACTCGTATAATACCGGTCAAAATAGCAAATAACAATTACATTTTTTATTAAATTCTGAAAGATAGAAATTATTATTGTGGGTCATCCTTAGAAAATAGACATAATTATGCCATCGCGGAGTTTTTGTTGAACCTTTTTAAGATGCACACTCCTGTAGGACATACATTTTATTTATCTTTCACGGTTTATGCGGCGCACGCCAGTAAAGTTCCCAGTCGGCATGATTTTTTCCGACATTTTCAACAATAATCGTTATATTTCAGCCAATTTACACAAAACCATAATGAATTTTACACCAAAATCGGAAGGTTTGGTGGTTTCACCAATGGACGGAGTGATGCATGATTCCTCATGCAGAACTCCGATAAGAGGCTTATAAGATACAGGTACATAAACCTACTTTAGAAGTCTTGATTTTTCACTATTTAGCACTAACTTAAGCCATTTTTAGATCAAAGTAATGTGAATACGAATAATATGGAGAATTAAAGATTTAATGGGTCTTTGCGAAACAAGCCTCGAGCTAAGTGCAGAAAGCCTTTTCAAGTTTTTTTTTTTTAATAAATTAATTATAAATAAACCATTTAATATGTTCCCAAAATATGTTCTAAAGTACGTCTTACACTAATAAAACTGCGTATAATCGAAAAAATTCACTTAATATGAAGAGATTTGTCGTCAAAACGTTCGATCCCGACATTAAACCTTCCAGAAAAGTACACAAAGGGCTCAATACTGCGGGTCCTGACAAAGGATGTTAAACGAAATAACAGAAACGGATTCAGAAATTGTGAGGCTTCCACCAAATTGTCGAGCTTTATTAAATCGTTATATATTGGTATATATTACTTCTTTCTTTCTTTCTGACTTTTTGTCTTTTTGCTCGTCTCCTAATGGTCGTAGCGTGATGTTAAATGACCTTCCTCAAGATATGGGCTATCAAATACTAAAATAATTTTTCGAATCCGACATTCGTCCGCGTTCAAACAAACAAACTCATCAGTTTTATTTTATCATAGATACTTAAGTATAGATTTTCTTGCTTATTGGAAAAGAAAGTTCGAATCTTGTGGCAATGCTAAGGGGATTTTGCTGCCTAAACGAAGAAAGTGGTATCAAACTCAATGAACCAATTAGCTTGGCTCATTGAATTTCGATATAATTTTATTTGTGTGTGATACACGTACCTTTAATGAATGGATTTTTTCGCAAGCTACCATGTTTTCAGGTTTCACACTTGATGGACGGGAAAAAACTTAAAACTATTTTGATGTGTTTTTTTCGTTTGTGCTGCATAAAATTTTTGAAAAATACAGAATTAATCTCCATTAAATTATCTATACAGTCTTAATATATATAAATTACGTGTCACGTTGTTTGTCCGCGATGGACTCCTAAACTACTTTACCGATTTTAATCAAATTTGCACACCGTGTGCAGTTTGATCCAACTTGAAAGGTAGGATAGCTTACATCTTAATTTAGGAAAAAAAAAAGATATGAAGAAAAATTATGTTCTTATAAATTATGGTAGGGTAGGTAGGGTAGTAAGTGATAAAGATGGTCCACCCTTAAACATTTATATGGCAAAACAACGTTTGCAGGGTCAGCTAGTAAATATATAAATTAAGTAGGTTCTGTGTACTAGCAGGAGTGTAACAATAAAAACAATTGCAGAAAGGAGGCAAAACAAATTTTTCGATCGCAGAGCACTCTCTAATGCTTCGCATTTTGAGTCGTGTAAAAGAAGCAAATAGCTCAGCTTAAATTCAGTTTTTGAAGTGAAAACTTCTTTAGGCGTGTTGGGCATTTTTGAGAGGGGACTAACTAACTAATCCATCGATTTCGCGACCTGTTACCGACACCGTGGAGTAAAAGACATCAACGCGTTGATTACCACGGTGCCGATTATTTTTCAAGTTTTCTCTTCTGTCGGCACTCCCGGAGTGCCAATGTTTTTTTTTTTTGTTAAAACACCATTAGGGATCTTATAAGGATCCTTTTATGAAAATTGAAATCCTTTCTCCCAACCATTGCTCGTGCTTACGTAACCATAAATAATAAACAAATATTTAATCGAACTAATCATGAATTCATAAATAAAAATCTACTCAAAGAGAGTGCCAGACTATGGCGGAAAATTTATAACCATTCACAAAGGTTTTCATTATATTCAAGAATTCTCCCTCAAAGCTTTGATAAATTCAGTTTCCTTTCAACGCCCCTTTTTGGTTTGCTATTTGTATAAAGAATATAAAAAGATCTGAAGAACTTGTATGAAGATTGTATACAGTACTAGCTGCGTCCCGCGGTTTCACCCGCATAAGTCTCGATCCCGTGGGAAAAAAAAAGTATCCTGTGTTCTTTTCCAGGGCATCATCTATATATGTGCCAAATTTCATCCAAATCCGTTCAGCCATTTTAGCGTGAAGGCGTAACAAACAAACTTACTTTCGCATTTATAATATTAAGGATGTCGAAGAAAAAATACACTGTGAACTACTTATTGATCGACGACGAATAGCGTATTTCTATAACACTCTTAGAACTAATTTCAATATACAGGAAAAAAATAAAATAACCAGTGCGCAAACTTAAACACGTGACTTTACTCATCATTATGAACAAATTTTACTATGGGACCAAAACTGAAATCGCGAAAAAAAAAATTGCTGTTCCCTATATTTATGTTCGCATAACTCGTCAAAATGTAGGGAACAGCCGATTTTTTTTAAAGTTGTTCATAATGATGAGTTAAGTCATGTGTTTAAGTTTGCACACTGGTTAATAAAAATCCCTGTAGATATTTATTTAATATTCACTTCGATTGTATCCTATTCCTAACGATATTGAATAGAATCGCTTTTGAAATTGGTAAACCGAAAATTCGGTCTAACAACTGCACGCCCTTGGCCGAACACTTATTCGGTCTTTGACTTGCCAGGTTTTGTTCGACAATATAATCGTATAAATTGGTGGCGCAGTTTAGTTAACTACTATAAAGGAAAACGGAGGTTTATAGCCCATTAATTGAAGTAATAAAAATGGTGTAGGTAGTCTTAATACTGCCGTTAAATTGGTTCTGAACGGGCAGTTAAGTTTTCACTTACCTACTGCAATGTATTGAAGTGATTAAATTGGTTATTTCTTTTCTAGGATGTAAAAAAAACCCTTCCATGGGTACCTAGGTAGAAACTACAGAAAACCGCCTGCCACGATCCTTTCCTTTTTAATCGACTTAAAAAAAAAGGAGGAGGTTCTCAATTCGTCAGAATATTTTTTTTTTATGTATGTTCCCCGATTACTCGAAGACGGCTGGACCGATTTGAAAAATTCTTTTTTTGTTTGACAGGGTATGCTTTCAAGTTGGTCCCATTGTCATTTGGTCATGATCTGATGATGGGATCTTGGAGAAATCGACGGAACTCTTCAAATATTAAAGGCACATCTATAGCGATTTGGCTATTTTTGATGAGCAGTTGACATAAGGCTATTGTAACTTAGATAAATTACAAACCAACCCACAAAAAAGTGAAAAAAAAAACCTTTTTTACAAAAAACACAACCGACTTCCAAACTACAAAGTGAAAAATAACTTTAATTTCGGAAGTCGGTGTCAAAAAACTAAAATACTGATCTGATCCAAAGACACCGACTTCCGAAATTAAAGTTATTTTTCACTTTGTAGTTTGGAAGTCGGTTGTGTTTTTTGTAAAAAAGGTTTTTTTTTTCACTTTTTGTTTCGTTTACGTTCATAAATCTGTACCCTAATTACGTAACTTATTTTCGTAAACGATTATAACTAATTTCTTTAATTTTGACAGTTCAACAACATTCATTGCGTTATTTACGTTGTTGAGCAGATTTTTTTTCCAACTTATGAAGCAATGGATTAGCAATCTGATTAAAAAAAAATTGTGATTGATCGTGTATGACGCAATTAGGGTACAGTAGTGCTATTCTGTAACCATCTCACCGTGTTATCTTGAGTGAAGTGAGCGTGGAGTGAGCTGTCAGTTGCTAAGGATTGACACTATTGGCGGCTCACTTCACTTAAGTTATCACGGTGAGATTTTTACAGAATAGCACTAATGCACGCGTAGCATGACCACCGTAGAAACGAGTTTTGTCGACTGAAGAATAGACAAAATGACAGATAAACAATCACAATCTGTCATTTTGTCTATTCTTCCGTCGACAAAACTCGTTTCTACGGTGGTCATGCTACGCGTGCAGGTCATACACGAATGTTGGTTGCAAGTACTACGCATAAGCTATGCGGCGTATACCTGACCTTTCTGATAGCATAAAACGATTAACAAAAAATGTTTCACATTTTGATAACTTCTAACGATGAAATTGCCAACTATTCTTCAATAAATACGAATGGCGTCAGCATACTTCGAAGCCTACGTATAAAATTAGGTCAAAGTTCTTTACGTAAATAGTATATTGGAGCTTACCCTTAGAAAACTCAATAATCAATGTTTAATTCGTTCGTTAATTAATTAGATATTGTGGTTAGGTGAGGGTCAGCATAATTAATAAATGTACAAAGTGGAAGCCAGGAGGCTGGGAATAAAAGGGGAGCGTTGTACTGCTAGCTGCAATGGATAGTCATCTATGGGGTGACCTTTTCCTAGCAGTGGGAAAATAAAGGTTGAAAAGAAACCAAGGCTTTGAGTTAGATATTTAATCTGGAGTACTTTGTTATTCGCAATATTAATATATTTTAATGAAATTTTTAAATGAAAAAAAGAAAAACTGGTCCTATGTTCCGCTTTCTTCTAAAGGCCGTGTGTCATGTTACGCTATGCCCAGCCAAGGCGCAGACGAGATAGGAATACCAATTAAGCTTAGCAACCATTTTTATATGACTTAATAAATCGTAATATTATCTTTAAAGAAATCCTAGAGATTATCTCCTTGGTTTTGCCTGTATAACAAATTGGTTTGTGAATCGTGCCAATCTGCGAACAGGTTTAGATGTTTCTAGTTTATATAGGTACATAGTTCTTATAGATTATTTCAGGGTGACATAATATTGGAAAATTACTTCGATATTTCTCTTGTAGGTAGAATAGGGGATCACCCCTATTCTACCTACAAGAGAAATATCGCCGAAATATAGACTAAATAGATATATTTTTTTACCTAGGCATCAGCCTAGGTAAAAAAATATATCTATTTAGTCCGTCTTTCAGATAATAAAAAAATATTCGACACGTATTTTTTGCTTTATCATATTAACCAAAAATAAGTTAAAAAGGGAGTGGGGGTCGTTACGTCCGAATTCAGTATAAAATCTAGCAAGGCGTGAGGTCATGTCACATTTTAACTCAATGTATCGCCGTAATCTTTTGATTACGTCAAAAAAGAAAAAATACGTGTCCATTATTTTTTATTAATCTACCTGCCGGACAATTTTTTTTTATTGGACACAGGCCTATTCGAGAAAGTATCCATCCATTGTATCCATCCTCATAGATCCATTTATTATAGCTGGTAACTGCCTCGTTGTTCTAGGTGCGCAAGCGTTACTGCTGAGCAATGAGGTCCTGGGTTCGATTCCCAGTACGGGCAAAGTGTTATTGGGTTTTTCCACAAGAAATTTCTCAGTAGTAACCCGATGGATGGCAATAGGCTCGCCCCCTATTACACGGGACTTAAACATAACTGGCAAAATGTGGGTGTCCTATAGGTACACCTCTGCCTAATCCTTCGAGGATTACGATGTTATGTTATGTTTATAGTCAATTGTAAGATAATGGTGCCGATTCCCTTGTTCACAAACTAAATTTAAGTACAGTGCATCTTTTTCTTTCTATTTCATTAAGAAAAGGACAGAGGATAAATTTTAGTTTAGTCCTGTCAAATTAATCAGCGCCTGTCACTCTCCATACAAGTTTAGACGTGATTAAAAACTTGCCGACTAAAATTACGTCAATTTACGTCAAGCGCTGATTAATTTGACAGGACTTAACTAAAATTTATCTTCTGTCCTTTTCTTAATGGAATAGAAAGAAAAAGATGCACTGAACTTAAATTTAGTTTAGTTTGTGAACAAGGGAATCGGCACCATTTATTCTGTTTCGTTAAAAGAAACCTCATTCAGTTATTGGAGCAGCGTAGAATAGGTAACAAGAATATAACAAATATAAATAAAAGTTTACTTACTGCTCAAGTAGGTACACACGGCTACACATCAAGTTATACATTTCCAGTTTATGTTGATCTTGCATTGTATAGGATTTCCGTACAGTGCGAGGTCAGCTTATATTGGATTTGTATAGCTTGATGTGTAGCCGTGTGTACATACAACTCTATTCACCAAAGACATTTGTATTCAGTTCCGAGAACCATATTCCATACATTACCTTTACCTAATTAAATTATGTTTGACACGAAGTCACACGAAACCTTTGTTCGCGACTCGCGGCAACTTACTTCGGAAATTGTGAACTACCCTCAGTAATGAACTTACAATATCAATTTCATCGCTCATTATTTTGTTACAGGTAAGAAGTTACCCGAGTACGGTGTGGGAAGTAAGTTTATGGCCTTCAGGCCTTATGTAATATGCATGACCGTAAAATGTTACTTTACTCTACACAATAATATAAGAGATACAAATAAGTGGTTAGATTTTTACAGAATTGGTGTATAAGTGATTCGGTTTTGATATTCTGGGTGGAGGAAAATGGAAGACTACAATTTATTGGTTTTAAATGATCACTATAATTATCTAGATAAATCAAATAGAACTGTTTTGCATTAAAACAAAACAGTTATTATGTTATGAAAAACATAACATTTGATTGAAGAAGCAGTCTTAAATTCTACCTTTAATAATAAGAATAACGTACCTTCATTTCCTCTTTTTCATTACCTGTGTAGACTTTCACCATGGCAAGACTCGCGGTGATTTCAATCTGTCACTTGTCAAGTGTCAATCATAGAAGTCTTCAAAAATCAACAGCAAGCACATTGCTCAAATGTTATGTTTTTCATAACATAATAACTGTTTTGTTTTAATGCAAAACAGTTCTATTATGTTTCCTTCAAAACATAACATTTGATTGAAGACCTGTTTGTAATCTGCTGGTGAAAGAATACCTGAAGGATGTAGACGCTATGTGAATTAAAAAATTATACACAATGAAAAAATATTTCCGTCTGTATACATTAAATTTTCAAATAAAATAAAAATAAGAGTTTTCAATCTATTTATCTTACAAAATGCTAACATGAACACATCTTCCATAAAATGTTATAGATTAATAGCAAACTTATTTGCCTTATACACTTTAGCGGATAAGGTGAAAATGAATTCAAAATCAATGAGATCTAAACTGAATAATAATCTCATCAACAAAGGATAGTTGGATCACTCATATCCTTAATCAATATTGAATTTTGACTTATATCCTTAATTAATACAAGTTAGATTACTTACTTGGAAGTTATGAGATCAATCAAAATGTACAAATAATTTTGAATCTCATAGATAAGTAATTTTATAAAGATTTGGAAATATGAACTCAATGTCATACATGACAAAGTTAAAATTCCATTGTAACTGAAATTTTATTAAGATCTTTTTATTAAAATAGTCAATAGTTTAATCAAGTAGTGACACATTAAATCTCATCATTTGTCAACTAAACGTGAATCATGTACTTACACAAACATACATTGTATTAGTGAATTAAATATTAACATAATTATGTATAATAAGTTCTCTTCCTCTTTCACAGAGATGACACTCTTGTCTCATCAATAGTCATCAGTGGGAACATTATAGGTTGAGCATTTTAAATTCTCTTGAGATGTAGCTCTCTCTTTTACTAATTTACACAAGTAATCTTTCTGTGAGCCTAGCGGCTCTTCCAGTTTCATATCATCTGATGATTATTTTCCAGTCAGCCTCCCGAAGGCTACCACAAACCTTATACTTCCAGGAGGTTTCTCTATCTTAGTCTGTTTAAAAATGAATTTAGTCCATTTTGAGGAGAGACAACATTGTCTTTTAAGCAAGCTTAGCCACACCTGTTATTGTAAACCAAAATCGACAAGGATTATGGTAGATTCTAAGTAAACAACTAGATTTTCAGTGTCTTTGAACCACACTTTGGCCGCACTGTTATTCAACATCCAGAAGTTGTGAGATATCTTATAGTTGTAAATCTCTACCAATCAAGGGGTAGTTTTTTTGTTTTTTTTTTTTTTTTCATATGGATGACTGGATAATGCTTTTGAAACTTACTTAATGGACAAAAACTGTTTAGATCTATCATCTAACATCTGTTAGTACAATATGGTGGGATCAGGTTATTTAGGACTAATGTCATGCAATCTAAACTGCATTCGCAATTTATTTGCCAAACATGTAAACAGAGTTTTGGGAAAAACAACTGTAAAACCTATACATAAGGTTCAGTTTGCGCTACAACTTTTTATGACTTTTTCAACAGTACTAGTCAGTCTGAAATCAACTTTTAAAGTTGAATTTTGTTTAAGTGGAAATAACATCAATTGGAAACAAGGTTATAAATAGACCTTACACTATGACATTCACCTCTGAATAGGAGCTTTATAAGTAATTAGAGTGGATTATCTCCAAATATATTTTAGCAAGTCCCTTGTTCTTCTATCGACCACTGCCCCTTGCAATCTGACTGCCCTCCCCCCCAACTTTCCAAGCTAGGAGTTGCAGCTTGTCAAGTCTAAGAGGTTCTTACGTGGATCCTGTTTTGGTACTGGGTCTCCGAGACCTCTCGTCTCCAAGTACGGGAGCCGGGCGTACTGGGTCTAGTATGGGGCAATTTATACACAGTACGTCCACATCCCATTTCCGAGTTCAGATGACTGAGCACTCGGTCATAAATTGGGCGCAGAGAAAATCCATGCTAATCGATGCTGTCACCTGTGACTAAAAACATTGCAGAAGCTTGCCAAGCCATCACTTGAGTCCCATATGACGTACTGTCGCACAACGGCCGACTTATCTGACGCGAAAAAGTTGACGTAGGGGACGCCCCACTTTGAAACATGGCCTCCGAGGCCTGGGGCCAGGAGCAACAGGAGCCAATCAGGCCGGTCTGTTTCTAAAAGCGGTCGGCTAAGTCGCTATAACACTTTTAACCTCTCCGGGAGGTAAACCGCTGACAGAGTGATGTTCAGCTAAACTGCTAACTTCATCCTTTTTCAAGTTAGGTTCAGGAGCGCTAGGGAAACGTATCCATCGCTTATCCTTAAGGTGATATATTGAAAAAAATGGGCTTTTTCTTTATCGTGTAACTTTCAAAGTATTTGGAATAGGGATTTCAAATTTTGGTGTATGATTTTTGACTATATGATCTAGTATCCGGAAAAAGGAATACACGATACAATGAAATTTTCTCGATACAAAAAATTTGCGAAGGTCTATCTATTTTTATCTTTTTTTGAGTATCATGGCGCAACGCTTAAGAGTTATTCAATGGAATTTACTTTAAAACATAGAGAGTAAGCGTTTCGAGTTTTAAGAAAAGCAGTTTTTTTTAAAATAATACTTTTCATTTACAAAAGACGGCATTTCGTTTTGGCACATACGTTGTTTTATTCCGAGCGGACACACATTATCGTCATCTCTTCTTTCGCCTATCAAAAGTATTGTCATCACTCTCGTTCATTCATAGATCAGTCGCCCGATGGGGCTCATCGACGAAGAATCTATGTCACTTTTTTGCAAATCAGTGCGATCAAATTTACGTGATTTAAAGAATTTTGTTTACAGAAAAAGTTAGTACTTCAGCAAGTTAAAGTAATTATTGAATGCAATTAGTGTTGAATAGGTATTCAGACTGTGTGTGTGTGTATTCTTGTGAGTCCTGCGAACAATATAACATTATTTTTCTATTATGATTTCGTGGTGACATTTAAATTATTTATAAATATAGAAAGAAATATAAAATCAAAACTGAACAGTACCTGCAACGTTTGGAGTGCACAGGGCTATCAATGAACTCATTTTACAGGAATTCAATAGCAATAAGATGATGATAATAGTGAGTCGAATTCTCCACCTTCACTAAAGCACAACCAACACAATCTATTCCCGCTTTTTAATGTATTATTGTGTAAGCATTTTATTTTCTAAGAACATCTATTTTTATACCTACAACTTTTAATAATCTTTTATCTAAAGAAATAGGCTAAATAAAATTCGTTTTTAGGTTTTGAAATACGTCAACAGTACATCAATATGTCAAGTACTGTCACTTCGAATCATAGATCACAAAAAAGAAATGGAGTCGCATTTGAATTGTAAAAAAGGAGAGTTTTTACCCGACTACGGCAAAATAAAAGGAGGGTTATGATTTTAACATGTATGTATATATGTATGTAACAGGCTATCAAATGCAAAATAAAATTCAAGTCAGACTAGTAGTTCCAGAGATTAACGCGTTCAAACAAACAAGAAAACAAACTCTTCAGCTTTATTATTAGGACTAGCTGCACTCACCCGCATAAGTCCCAATCCAGTGGAATATCGGGATAAAAAGTATCCTATGTCCTAAAGTCTAAACCAATTTATCATCACTGTACTATCAACACCGGACACGCACGTGGCCAGTTTTTTTTGTATGTTTGTTTGTTACGCTTTCATGCAAAAACGGCTGAGCGGATTTGGATAAAATTTCGCACATGGGTAGACCATGACCTGGGTATGTCCTACATAAGATACTTTTTATCCCGATATTCCCAATGGATCGAGACTTACGCGGGTGAAATCGCGGCATACAGCAAGTATTATACAGGATGTCTCAAACGTAGTGGTCCAAAGGCAAATGGGGTAAAGTAGAGGTGGCCACCCATCATTTAAAAAAATTAAAGTTTCGATATTCTCAATAGTTCAGAAGATTTCACTAATTTAACCATTTTCAAGAAACTTTACATTTTCATTTGGATTTTTCGGCCCTGTGGACAACATTTTCGACGTAGCGAGTTTAAATCGTAAGTACGAAAACATAGTGGGAAAATTGTTTAAAATGTTATATTTAAGATATTGTGACTATTTTTTATTGTGCTACTGTTTGTTTTTCCTTAAATAAATAAATAAATAAATCTGGCTTAAAGATGCCTTGATAGTGTAGGCTGGAAGATTACGTTCCTATTTACGTTTAGTGTGGCTCTGCAGCGCTTCAGATTTTATTTTTACTTATCTTTTCAAATTTTTCATTAAACTTTATCGAAACTTTCTAAGCCCAGATTTAAAAAAGTGCACATAGCACATAGCTTTAAAAGTACCTTAATTATTAATAGTTAGACTGGGAAAATTTTACAAAGAGCTTTATGAAAACCTTTAAAAAAAATGGGTTTCATAACATGGTCGAACTACCCGCAAAACTTTATGCTCTAATTTTACCGAAACATCTCAGAAAAGCGTTTAGTATTAAAATTTAACATATTTAAATCTGTTCGTGTTCCTTCGGTACATGTGTTTAATTTTTAATTCTTTTTTTTTTACTTTCGCTGAAAATGGTTAATTTTCTGAACTGTTGAGAATATCCTAACTTTTAAATTTTTAAACAATAGGTGGCCACCTCCACTTTACCCCATTTGCCTTTGAATCATTACGTTTGAGACAACCTGTATACAGGTTGGATTTTTGAGATGGGGCAATAAGGGCAACTACCATAACCGTTGTTGCTACAGGAAAACGGTCTTAGAAGACTGTCCTTAACTTTTTAAGACATTTTGATCTGCATTCACAGATTTCGAAAAAAATATTAGTCAGCAAGAAAATGGGCAGTTTTGACAAAAACATTTTTTGATGCCAATCGAACCTGTTTCTTTTATGGAACAAAAAGCTTAAGTGGCCAACTCAGAACCAAGTCAGAAATCGCAAAAAACTTTTCCCATACGTTTTGTGTGTGGGAATGTCACTCTGTAAACAATAAATATTTTTGCTGATTATTAAATATTTTGTATTATTTGTCTACTCCATAGTTCGCAAAATTTCATAGACCGAGATAAATTATTGTTACTTAGCACGCGCTTTTTTCTTAGATATGTTTCTGTCTTTATCATGCACTTTTAGTATGACAGTTGTGCGACAGTGACAAGAATAATGCTTAGCCAAAGCCCATGCTAAGTAACTAACGTTTTCAAATTTCGGTCAGTTATTTCCACTTTTTGCTACTGGTTCAGATACGTTTGTGGCAGCGCGACGATGTGGCGGCCGACCATCGAATATAGAACCGCCACTCCCCGCGTGCGGGGGCAATAAGCCACGCCCACCAAACTACTATTTATTTTCAATATAGGCCCTTAATGTGCGACAAATGGTCTGTTGTCGGAATGAACTAGAATATTTGCACTCTGAAGTCTGGCTTTTTGGCTGCTTATTACTGCGTATATGGCAAACATCTCTCTCAAGTTCAAGTGCCATTTTTTCTGGTTTGGTCAGGTTCCTGACAAGAGTAGAGTAGGTACTCTTTAATATTTACACCATACGAATTACAGATATAAATGTAGAAATTTTACATATTTATGGTGACACAATGGGCGGTATTATCACTAAAGGCAATCTTTTAAAGACATCTTTTGGATATGTATAGAGTAGCCCGTTTATGTGGGCTCCTTACCCCTCCTCCACGGCATGTGTGGACATGAAGTGGGTTACCTTACCATGTGTAGAGGAACTGAGCTGTGGTCTATTAATAGCCTCTGGCACCACATTAACTCTTGGCAAACCAGTGGAGCAACCTTTTTCAATTTCTCTCGGTCTGCCCCTCTCAACAATTTTTCTGAGGATGATATTATAATCTTCCTTGCTACCTTGCCTTGCCTGCAGAGGGTGTACATATTCTAAATCCTAATTGAGATTTAGAACTCTCTTAGGGAATTCACTTGTCACCCAAGTTTTGTTAGGACTTAGTCTCTGAGACATAGAAATAAAAAATTCACAGTCTCGCAAATTCTCTACCACTCAGTTGGCTGCCACTGCAAAATATGTCCAGGGAATTGAACAAATGCGAAAAGGTCACGCTGTTAACTACCAACAATATATATTATTTTTATTTTAGTTTTTAAACAACTCGTAGCTCGTTGGTGTGAACTATGTCATGAACAGCTACCATTTATTAATTAATAAGACATTGCTTCCATCTTACTTGAGTGTAAAAATAGGCTCTTTAATTATAATAATTATCATAATCTTAGAAATCTGCATAGATTAATATTTTGAGGTTTAATAGAAATTTACAGAATTTGCTCAAAATAGAATTGTTCCGAATATTAGTATTTTCAGTATTTGACATTGAAACAGAAATTTGTAGAAATTTCTCAAAATAGAATTGTTCTGAATATTATTATTTTCAGTATTAGACTTAAGTAATAGACTTCCTGTAATGATCTTATCATTCCCAAGCTTTAACATGGTTCTTTAGGCGGCCTGAATCTTATCAACAGTATAAATCTTGGCCTAGTTATTCTTGGTATGATCTTCATTTACCATGATTTTCTTTTTTATTTAATTGTTACTAAATGTAGTAAAGAATAATACAGTACCTATTATGTATTAACATTATAAATTATGATGTTTGAATATTTAGCATTTCATGATAGTTATAAAACTTAATGTCCTGTCTAATTAGTAATTTTAATATCTTAATAATTGCAGATTAGAGTTCATAAGAGGTGTCTGAACCTTTTTAATGTAACAACTGCATACCACATGATAGTGTTGCACTCTAACAATTTTAATACACTTCTGGATGGGTGTGTTTGAACTACTTCAAAAAGGGAAAGTCGGATACAATATCAGTGGGTAGGTTGCTGCCCAATTAACAAGTCCCTGTGAACCTTGCTTTAGCAGCTAGCTCCATTTGCACTAGACCTCCATTAGAGATCCCAGACAAAACTCCCTCCGCAGGGCCAAATAGTCCATAGTTGTGTTTAGTGGCATAAGTATTCTAATTCAGTGTATGAAACACATGGGCTGGGAGCATACGGCCCTTCCTAAAGTATAACGGATTGCTTTTATGGTGGAATGTCAAAAACTGCTTGAGTAGTTCTAGCTCGTCTTCTATTGTTGCTTTGGGAATTACTACCTAATCATCATATTTTACACTGAAATCTTTTAAGTTGTATTATTTCTGTCTCTTTAGACACGACCGGATTGTTTAGAAAACAACCATGCGCTTCTGAAATGGATATTAGCAAGAAGCAGTTTAGAAGTTTATATCCGCCCCTAAGACGACCCACTGACCTGTTTCTGAGTAAGGTTAGTGATATAATGTCGAAATTGTGTCTATTTTATCAGATTTAACACTTACTTGGCTATTCATTCAATAAGTCCGACTTGCAGGAAATCGTTTCGATCTCTTAGCCGTAGTTCGGCGGTGAGAATGGGTGCCTTCTTCCTCCGGGGATAAAGAGCGTTCTTCACCACTATCGCACTTAGAGAATCGTTGATCGCTGCTGTCGTTCGCTACAAACGCGAACGGTTGCCGCAGGTACCGGCGACACTTTAAGTAATATGATCTTTCGATCTCCATTTCGGCAATTCACTGACTTAACGATCAGCGTAACACTATATATGACTTACCACAAGCACTATTATTCACTTTCTATAAAGTTTTACCTGAAACTTTACAATTTTTTATAGAAAATTAACGAGAGAAAATTTTTCCGTACGTTGGCGGCAAAATTTTTAGACGCTATGATTGACACTTGACAAGTGACAGATTGAAATCACCGCGAGTCTTGCCATGGTGAAAGTCTACACAGGTAATGAAAAAGAGGAAATGAAGGTACGTTATTCTTATTATTAAAGGTAGAATTTAAGACTGCTTCTTCAATCAAATGTTATGTTTTGAAGGAAACATAATAGGCAAACTATTTAAGTACTGTGCACACCTTTAAGTGACAAATTCGCTGTAGTAGGTACTTACGCAATAGGACTAAGCTTTCAGTTAATGTTTTTGTGGACTTGTCGTTGGAGTGCAATAAAAAAGAATAGGTACACGTATTTGCAAATTCATTGATTGTGGCACACAACTTCGGTAAGTAAAAAAAACTATGTTAACGAGGCCCCACGTTGGGCGCCAAACACCTTTAAGTGACAAGTTCTCTAAGTACCTATTTATGTAATAAGACTAAACTCTTTGTTAATGTTTTGTGGGCTAGTTGTTGGAGAGCCATAATTAAAAAGATACACATATTTGCAAATTCATTAATTGTGGAACACTACCTCGGTAAATACAAAAAAAAAAAACAGTGGCACTCCGGGAGTGCCGACAGAAGAGAAAACTTGAAAAAAAAATCGGCACGCAGTAATCAACGCGTTGATGTCTTTTACTCCACGCACCGCGCTAATCAACGCGTTGATCTCTTTTTAAGGTCCTTTTGACCATTAAAAAGACATCAACGCTGGTGTCGTCACGGTGTCGCGAAATAAATGGTTTAGTTCCATCTCAAAAATGCCCAACGCGCCTAAAGAAGTTTTCACTTCAAAAAAACTATATTAACAGGTCCCACGTTGGGCGCCAAAATGTGCTCGTGCACTCCGTGGTCGTTAATAAGGCACTTCGAGTTTTAGAAAAAGATCGGCCTTGTAGAGCACCGTCTCTGTCATACCTGTGTGGCAATATCTTTCTAAAGCTCTTTGTGTCTTATTAAACCCCTGGTACAGCTGTACACATAAATGGCAAGGAAAATACGTAAAATTACAGATTAAACAGAACGTTAATAATTTGATTATGCTACAAGAGCTTTACTGTAACGTTAATAAACAAACAAAGGACGTTATTTTATTTAGATACGTACTCCGAATTTAATAAGTCATTTCTCGAGAGTTTAAACGTTGTTCGGCAAATACTGAGAATTTTGAACAAAAGTAGACAAGGATAAAAGAGGCTGGAACCGATTTATGATTAATTCAAGGGACCGTGTTATTGTTCTCAATACCGTTTATTAATTCGCTTATAACAGTGGAGATATTCTTTGAAAAAAAAAAAAAACTTTTATCATTTTGATGTCCCTTGGCGTATTAGGAGGGTAGTGGAACATATTCAGTATCATATGTTGTGGTGCGCGGCGTGTGTAACTTTTTAAATTGTTTCCAAGGAATAGAACAATTAAAGTAACAGCAGTTTACTTAGTTTAAAATTAAATAATACGCCTTAACATCAAAGGTCTCCTATTACCGGATTAGCATGAAAACCATTAGTAGTCATTATTTTAAGTGTAATTGAAAAGATAACGTTTAATTTAAGTATCTTTAAGACCTAACAAGACAGCTAAAAGTCGTCTTTTCTATAAGGTCAAAAGCGTTGTCTCTAAATTAATAAAACATTTTATTTATTATCGTTCTAAAAATAATTACTACGATTACTAAGAGTCTGACATTCTGACCTTAGACTGTCCGCAAGGTAGACAAAATACTTAGTAAAACTATGATTTATTTCATTGGCTAGTTGGCACTAAAAGTTTGAATATTTAATCACCAAGCTCAGTATTTCAGAAGAAAGGATTTAGTAGACCACATTTCAAGCAAATACCCGGGGCTCAATTTGTACCTGACTACGAAAATGTCCTTATTTCTTATCTAGCACGAACCCGGCGACTTCGGTCGTGTAAATTTCGTATTTTCTCTTACGAATTCCAACAAATTTTCCACCTTTATATCAAAATCTTAATTTTATACTCTGACGAATCGCTTGCCCGCGCTAATACTTCGATTTCGCATAGTTCTCTTTCTGACTTTTGTCTTTTCGCTCGGCTCCTAAGGGTCGTACCGTGATGATAAATAGCCCATAACCTTCGTCATGAATTGGGCTATCAAATTAAAAAATATATTTCAAATGCGACTGACAGTTCCAGAGATAAGCGCGTTCAAACAAAAAATCTAACTCTCCATCTTCACTTCATCTTTAATATATTGGTATAGATTAGATAACGTACTCATTTAATATCTATCTATATATATAAAAATCAATTGCTTTTCGTTTGTCTCACTAAAACTCGAGAACGGCTGGGCCGATTTAGCTGATTTTGGTTTTGAAATGTTTGTCGTAGTCCGTCCGAAAAACGTTCTCATACATTTTGGGTGGATCGGCTTTTTTGATATCTCGGTAGGTAGGTAGGGTAGAAATTTTAAAATCCTAAACATACACATTCATTGACTGTTGGGCGGAACGAAGTTTGCCGGGTCAGCTAGTTAAATAATATTTGTCTTTCCTAATTAAGTATTTACGTTTCTTTGTAAATATGATCAATTTTCATAACACATTTCAGAGAATACAAACCTACTATTAAAATTCGGCTCAAAGGACTGTTTCCCGTTATGTTTTTTTAAAACTTTTTACATTGTGCCGAGCTCGTCCCGCCTTTTATACCATTCCAATTATGAAACGAATGTGACATTTATACATCAAACATGTTGAAGTTAAAACATTCTTTTTAAATAGCATTTGCTTCTGGCTTCGCCCGCTAGGTCGGAAATTATCCCACTGGATCGTGCTACTACTACTTTTCATCATAGATCACAGACGAAGTCGCGGGCAACAGGTAATGTATTATAAATGTGATATACACACCCACACTAGTAGGTTAAGTAAAACAGAAAAAAAAAGTGAACACGAGAAAAATTAAAAACAAACCAAAAGGTAACACCTAAAATATAAACCAAAAGTGAAAAATAAAAAAACAAAAAAACAGTGGCACTCCGGGAGTGCCGACAGAAGTGAAAACTTGAACAAGATCGCCTTGGTGGAAGAAAAATACTTGTATAGAACATTCTTCCGTAACATTATCTAAATAAAGAGCATAACACGTTTACAAAAACAAATACTTCCAAAACCTTTAAAGTAAAAATACTTACTCCGTAACGTAATATTAATAAAGAGCACAATCGCGTTTACAAAAATGAGGTGTCGGTAACGGTGTCGCGAAATCAATTGTTTTGTCCCATCTCAAAAATGCCCAACACGCCTAAAGAAGTTTTCACTTCAAAAGCATTATTTACACTTATCTAATTATCTTTCATCCATCTTCTCACAAAATCTTAAACATTCTCGACATACAATCCATCCATCTCCCGGCAAACAAGTCACACTCAGGTGTTGATGTCATAGGAGCATTAAGCTTTGAGATGTTAAGGTGCCCTCACCGGGAGCATTCGCCTGTAATGAAATAGTTTCGACTGTCCTTATGTGCGACACTGCTGTGACAGACAAGTCTCATAATAGTATCGCACGTAAAAGACAACTGAAATGATTAAGAGCTAATTAATTATGATTGAATGTAATTTGAATTTAATGGATCTAATTTGTGTGTTGATGTTGTATTTATTCGTTTGTTTTTATTTATGTGTGATCTTGTATTTATTGATGAATAATTTAATTTAAACTTTCTAATATGGGTTAGGTTATGTGGTACATGAAATAAATTATTTTATTTACTCAAAAATGCATGTAATGTGGTCATTATTTTGACAACCTTGTTTGAGCAAAGTTGACCTTGCCGTTCTGTTTCAAGGAGCGGCCGGCAAAGTTTTGCTGGTCGCTCTAACAGGCCGCCAAAACATTGCCGGCCGCTATTTTGACGTTTCAACGTTTTAAAAAATCAAATGCAAAAAGATTTTATTTAAAACACAGCTGTTTGTATTTATAGAGATAGGTACAAAAAGATTTTATTCCATATTTGGCTGTATAGTTCCAACTACCATTGTTAAAAAAAAAACAAAGAAGTAACAAAAGCGCGGTTCAGCGAAAATTTATTTTTATTTAGTGACTTTTTTGCTAAAAATGAGCTCTTAAAGCGAAAATTCTTCCGATTCAATGTGTTTAACACCGCCAGACATTAAAGATGAAGCTAAATTAGTGGTTGAAAATTTAATACCGCGAAACTCAAAGGAAAAATATAAGCTTGCATATGAAAAGTTTGTGCAGTGGAAAATCAGTAAGAAATCTAATTCTTTACTTGCTGGTTTTATTTAGATTAGGTACTTGCATTTTTGAGTAAAGCACTATACAAGCCTTGGCCCAATATGACTGCTTCGCTGGTCACGCTATGATTGCCTCGAGCTAGCCTAGCTACGCTCTAGGCCTTCCAGCTTGGCCATCATTGCAGCCCTTGCTGTCCTCGCTGTAAAGGCCTCGACCTACGGCCTCGGCCTTTATCTCAGCTCGTCCATCAAGTGCTGCACGCTGACCGCGCTGTGTCGGCCTGGAGCTGCGCTACGCTGCGCTGTCGGCCATCATCAGCGCGACCAGCAAAGTAGTCATTATAGACCGCGGCAGTAATGTACTATTATTTAATGTAACGTTACAGATTCGATTTTGAGCATTACGTTACAATAACTGCCTACCTGACTGACGAGCATTCTCCTGTAATCTAACATTTCAAATTAAAATATTACATATGTTGCGCACTGTAATGCTCGGGTTATATCCTTCCTCACTGATGTAATTGCTCGAACTGTATCATTCAGGTTGCGCATTGTAATGCTCGGTTCTCCTCTCTCACTGTTGTAATGCTCGACTCTGAACGTTACATTACAGTTGAATTCTCAGGGGAGGGAGCACCTTTAAGTTAGTTTAGATTGATATGGATTAAAATTACGTTAAAATTAAATACCACACGCGATGTTATGTTGGTAGATATTGTTTCATATTTCGCAATGAATAATGTTAGAAGTTTACCTTACCGCATCGGGCATTTTCGTGAGCTCTTGTTACGATAGTTTCTTTTCAATCTCGCTCCAAAGTTTTCCTGTATCTTAAGTGTGTCAGCATCTTCACAATGTTATGTATCATAATCGAAGGAAAACAAATGGATGTTAGAATTGAATTTGAAAACTGAAATATGAAAAAGGTGCCTACTTGTTTGTAAAATAATACGGAATACATTACTGTCGCGGCTAGCAATTAGGGCATTGATGGACGATCGATACGTGAGTCCATCAATGCCTGATTGCGGCCAAGGCTTGTATAGTACTTTTCTCAAACAATGAGCCGAAATTCAAACTAAAAAACGAAAATTTTTCACACCAAAATGGTAATTTGTTTTTTCTTTACTTTAAACAGCTCTCTTTGCTAAGCCAGTTCGAAATTCAAATAAAATCTTTGATAAGTTACCTCCTTGGTTGCCATGTGTTGAAGTAAAAAGAAAGTTCCATTTTTAAATAACACGACAGAAATGGATTTTCATAGTAACATAGCCGACCGGGCGCTCTCTTGTTTTTGACCAGTACAGCAATTTCGATTTATCTCGAAGAAAGTTGTCAAAATAATGTTCGAATTTCCAAGCATGTTTGAGAAAAAAATATTTTGCTTGCTAGGTTGAAACTAATTCAGCATTTGGTCTTTTATACTATTTATTATAGAAATAGATGGTACCTATATTCCTTTATATAGCAGTAAAGCTTTTTCTTTTATCACCATTTGAACTCGAAACTTCTCCTATTATGCCTACGTTATTTTCATATTAAAAGTACTTAACACTATCAGTTTCACTAACATTAACTTCAAGTAGGTACATATTAACATTATTTTTGACAGCGTCGAGGGTGATAGAAGTGTATGGCATGGCATGCCAATACTGATAATTACTGATAGCGTTTGGATCTCATAACAGTTATATCGTACTTTGACGTTTTCAGCTATCTAATCTTATTCACAGAATTGAAGCACTTAGCTAGAACAGGGAACTTAAATGCATACAATAAAATAAAAATAAAACCCGACTGCAACCAAAAAGTTTTAGTTCAATCTCAGATTTGATTCCACCCATCACTGCACCAGACTGCTTAAGAGGAGGCTCCCTAAATTGTATATTAATCTGCAATCATATTCTGAAAAGTCACGCATACAATCAAAATTAAACTTTAGTATATGATTTATTGGATCTTTTTCTTTCCATGTATAAGTCAGTTACGTAATTGGAACATTTTCACTCCATTCATTTTTTATTTGAAAATCATGTCTTTTTTTTAAAGATTATTTGAAACAAACAAAATTACTTTTATGTCTAAAATAATTATTGATACTAAGAAAATATAGTTTATTATTCAGATATAAGATATATTTTTTTCTAGACCAATTATTACTTTAGTTATAAACGAAATAAGAATTGAGACTTACGACGTTCCGTGTTCGAACACGACCAAAGAGCGCACGCGATATTCAACTTTATTACTGATGTGTTAGCGTTTAGCACATAGCGGAGAGGTGGGTTGCATGGGGGCGGAGTTTGCTTGGAAATTGTCTTTGGAGTGCCTCCTCTTAAGGCACGGGCGCACCGAGGGTGTTCGTTTGATTCCTATTGCTGCATCGTTATTAATTAACCTTTAGATTTATGCAATTCATATGGAAGATATTTAAGTATTCACTCTATACATCATACACTTTAGAAACACGATTACTTACTAAAAAACAAAATAAACGGCGTAAATACTTCACGGAAGGTCGAAGGCCGAAGGATCAGTGTTTTAAGAAAAATAAAAATACATGTTTTCTATAAAGTAGGTATACATTTAACATTTTCAAAATGTGTCTTTGTTTTAATAATACGAAGGAAATGCCTAAATAAGCGCGCAAACCGCACGCTAAAAAGCTCTGGCTTGTTTTTATTAACTTTTTAGTAACCTCAAGCCTGTAGAAAAAAGTTACGATCACTCTAACAAAAAAATAACAAAACAGATCTATAATAACGAGCACAGAACAGATATAGTCGGCAGCTACACGTCGTGACTGTGACAAGAAGGTTCCCCACTCAGCATGATGCTGTGCTATGGGGACAACGCTACTTCTCAGTGGTCACCCGAAAATGACGCACGGAAACCAAGTCAGGTTTAAAGATTTGTACGGATTAAACAAATAGGTATAAGCTATTCGGATATACCTAGTTCGTGATATGAGAGAGAACTCTTCTTGCATTGCAGATCGATTTCCTCGTAACAGACGTGACAATAGTCAAATTTGTCTACATCAGAATAGAACGGCACTTATGCTACTTAAAAGTGTCTTTTGCATGGCTCCATTTTTAAGCTATTGCATAGCTTTTATCGCGGGCTTTGAGCGCGGCGACCGAATCCAGAAATTCCGTAACGAAAAAACTCCGCCTACCATGTAATGACGGTTCCCATGACAACGTGATGATCGTAATTTTTGTTTTATGTCATCACGTCATCATCCCAAGTGTAGCGTTGACAAATAGAAGTATGGAGGTTACAAATGCTATGCAATAGCTTTACCGCGGCAGTCTCCGAGTGCCACACGTTTTTTTTTTAATAAACTGCCTAAATGCTGGAAGCAGTTAAATGACGTAGCGTTTAAAAAGAAAGTTATAAATTTTCTAGAAGATTAGCTTATTATAATTTAAAAATAAAATAAATGACAAATTTTGACCATGTTTTACTAATTTATTATATTTAAAGATCTATATTATTATGACATTTTTAAATAATTAGACTCGTAGTGACATTATACCTTATTTTTATTAATATTTGCATCCATTGTTTAAGGCCAACATGATGATTTGTTTTTATCTCTATTTTTAACAGCTCTTGCATGCTGACAATTTGTGTTGTATGTATTGTACTCATGTTTGAGCAAATAAATGATTATCTTATGTTATCTAACTTGATTTTGCATTTATTCTCTCATAAAAATAGGTATAAAGTGGAGCTTTATTAAGAAATCCTGAGAGCTAGATAAAAACGGGATCCAACTAAATGCCAGTGGGATTACGTAGGTAGGGTTCCGTACTCGAAGAGTGCCAACGGGACCCCATTACTAAGGCTCCGCTGTCCGTCTGTCGGTTCGCCAGGCCCTTCGTCCGTCCGTCTGTCACAGGGCTGTATCTTTTGAACCGTAATAAGTAGATACTTGAAATTTTCGCAAAGTGTGTACTACTATGGCCTCTATAAAATTAAATAATATAAAAAAAATGAAATTAAGGCGGTTTTTTTTAAAATATTGTACGGGAGCGTACGAGGAGCTCGTGGCTAAGTAATAACAGCCGCATGGGTCGATTCATCAGGTTAAGCTACGCTTGTCGGGGTTGGTCTGTGGATGGGTGACCATATTTACATACTGAGACTCCTCTGTGCCTCGGAAAGCACGTTAAGCCGTTGGTCCCGGTTGTCATTTGTGGATCTTTGACAGTCGTTGCGAGTCATCAGAAGCCCGAAAGTCTGACAACCTGGGGGCCTACCACCAGCTCAAAAGCAGTATTATTTTAATATTACTTCAGTGTGAGAAAGAGATGGGGCTATACGTCCTGTAGAGCTTCATCTCTTTCCCACACCGAAGTAACATTAAAATAATACTGCTTTATGAGCTTGTGGTAGGCCCCCAGTCTTACCAGGGGGTATCGTATTACCCAGTTACTGGGTTATGGACGTCAGATAGGCAGTCGCTCCATGTGAAATATTGGTATTCAGCTGCATCTGTTTAGGCTGGAAGCCGACCCCAATATAGTTGGGAAAAAGCTAGGCAGATTGATTGTACGGTGGTACGTACGGAACACTTCGTGTGCGAGTCCGACTCGCACTTGGCCCATTTTTTCTTTTTGCAACCGATCTCAAGATGGGGGAAGGTTTGTTACTGATAGGTACTGATAGATATTAATTGGATCGCGCTGAGAATAATCTGCTCAGTATTTTGTTCGTGATTGTTTGAAGAGGATACGTAAATATTTATCTCATAATTGTTTTTTTTGTTTTGTTATTTTTGATTAAGCACATAGAAAACATTTTTCCGGTAATTTTTGTTTTGATATATTTTAAAGATAAAGATATTGCATAGCTGTAGGTACAGACGCCAGCACATCAAGCTACTACAATCTGTCAAATTTATTTAATAGATTTTCAACTTTATCGCTGAAGTATAAGGTTCAAAGTTGATTGAGAAAATTTGACAGTTTCGGGTAGCTTGATGTGCTGGCGTCTGTACATAAGTTATTATTTAAAACAAGGATATGCGTTTATTCTGAAAGTGGGCAACGTCGCAAATAGATGTCAAATATTTCGCTGTTTTGATTAATTTGGCAATATTACTGTATGGAAATATGAAATGTGGCTAACTAGCGAACTAGAATATTAATAATGAATTGCAACTATATCACTGAATTTGATGTTGTAACCGTTTTAAGTTAAAAAAAGGCATTTGGAAAGTTTCCAAATACTTTTTTTACATCTAAAACTAAATATTCGGTGTTTCGATATTAATTATTGCATTTCATAATCAATATTTTGGTTCCCTAGTTAGCTACATTTCTTAATTCCATACAGCAATATTACCAAATTAATCAAAACGGGTTAATATTTGACAGCTATTTACAATGTTGCCAACTTTTAGGATAAACCCTCTTATATGGCAAATAAATTAAACACTAACAGAATTTGTTCCTAAAAACCCATGCAGACTAAAAAATACATGATCAATTAACAGATGATGATGTTTTTGGTTTACGAACATTGCTGGGTAATGGGTATAGGCCAATTTTATAGTTTGCCCTAGTTGCGGTTGCTAAGGAGTATTGATATAATGATGTCACAGACGGATGCGGTGGAATCTTTGAAAGAAAGATAGAAAAATAAGTTACAGAAACACGTGCGTACAAAAAGATAATTAGCTCGAGTAAGATGTAACAGAAAAATGAAACACAAGAACTACATACAGGACATGGATTCAATACATGTTTCTGAACCCCCCCTTGTTTTTGGGTGGGACTTTATCAAATAACTTCTCCCGCTCTGGGCGGAGCGGGAGGGCGTGTCAGACTCTTACTAACTAAAACCCACCCGTGTTCCTTCGGTTGCCCTGTTGCCGGGGGCCACGATTTCCCTATCGGTTTTCTTCGAACCCCCGACAGGCATTGGCCCTAGCGGACCACGTCAATTCTGCTGACATCTCTTTGAGGCGCGCGTGGAACACAACGCGCCGTCGACCCGGGCTTGGTCCTTATCGGACGGCGAGCTACCCATTGCTCACCGTCCGCAAGCCCGCGCCTACAGTGGCCGGAAATCGGCTCGCGATTCCCGACCCTCCTGCGGCGGTTAGGGGCGTGAGGGCGCGAACTCTGCCTCTCCCTCACGCGTTCCGGCTCCTCCTTCGCGAGCATTACCGCTTCGCAGAAGGAGGTGATGGCCTGCCATTTCCTCTCGCTCCGTACCATGGCCTGAACCAGGGCCGGACGCGAGAGATCACCGCCGCCGATCGTCTCTACGAGGACACGGCGTTGCTCCGCCCAAGCCGGGCAGATCTCCACCGTATGCTCCACCGTGTCCTCAGGCCGATCTACACAATGGTGACATCCGGGCGTTCCCCTTGCGTATTTAATAAAAAATCTGCTTTTCCATACATTTTGACCGACTAGGTACTGCACTTTTCTATGAAACAACCTTTTTACCTTTTTTTTTAAATAACCAAGGAAAAAATTTGACGCAGGAGGGTTCAGAATTATGTACTGAATCCATGGTAACCATTTTCGCGTCGATGCCACCCTGTATAATGACGAGCACAAAACAGAAATAGTTGGCAATTGATGCCACGTCATAACTGTGACAATGTTGTGCTATGGAGACCCACAGCACATATTTTACTTCTTTCCTCATTATCAGGTGGCTGAAAGTTTTAGTAAACAATACTTGAAATATTTGCAAAAAAAATATTTATAATAATACAATAGGTAAATTTCTATAGCCTGTTCCAAAATTATCATATAAAAGTGTAAACAAACTGTGTTCAGATTTAATTCTAACGCAATTGCTCATTAAAGGAAACTAGTAGATAACACATTCATCTGTATTTGTAATGTTTCAACTTCATATCTAACCACTTATTTCAACAAATATTGTTTGAATAACATTAATATATTGTAATTGAAAAATAATCGACAAAAATTTAAGTTATAAAGTTTTAACCTCGATAGTTAAATGAAAAAACGTGTGCGGTCGTCAGGAACGAAACTCTTTCTCACATATGATTTGAAACTTAAACAAAGTTTTTGCAGCCGCCATCATGGATTTACATTTTGACATAAGGGGTTTGGCACCCATGAAAACCATGAAAATGACACCCATGACGAAAATTTTGAAAATTTTCCCAGCCGTCATCTTGGATTTACATTCTCACCTCATTATCGGCCTTAGCACCCTCGAAAACCATGAAAACTGTACCGGTGAAGAAAAATTTTAAATTTTTTCAGATCTTGGGTTTTCATTTTGACCAAATTCACACTTTTTCTCTCTCTCCTGCATACAGTGTACTCGGGCCAATATGTACAATTTTATCCTACGACACTGTAAGCACTTTACTCTTTTCTTTTGTTTTGTTCCGCCGGCGTTCTCTCTCTCTTTCTTTCTCTTTGAATTAGAAGAAGACAGTCGCAAGTATTAACACTTTTTAGCGTGACGATTTCTGAAAGTTTATAAGCTGCGTTAAAGAACTTCGTTCCAAAAATATCTTTAAGGTGATTTAAAATTATAATTTTAAGTGGCACTAGAAATTGACATCAACGGGTATAATTTCTGACCCATTGGTTTACATTTCCATCAGATACTTTTAGAACAGGCTATACTACTGGTACTTTCAGACTGATGTGTCAGATTTGCTCGGGTCAACAAGCGAAAGTCATGGAAACATCGGAAAATGTTAAAGGTTAAATTGAACAAACATGTAACTCCTAAAATAAATTCAGCAAAATGACGGAAATCAGTAGGCACATGTCTGAATTGCTAATTGACTTTCAAAAGTAATTCCGAATACCAGTGTATTCCATATTTACATCGTTGTTTCCAATTGATGTTATTTGAACAAACATCAACTTTATACTAGTCTAACTTAAGTTGATTTCAGGATGACTAAACCTATCTACTATTGACAAAGTCATATCAATGTTTGCAGTTGTAGACGTTGTAGTGCAAACTGAACTTTATGTGTGGGCTTTAAAGAAAAAACACATATTAGTTTATATTTTTGGAAACTAAATTGCAAACGCAGAATAGGTTTTAGTAATAGGAACATGTTATATAAAAGACTATTTTATTTAAGGTTTCATTGGAATAATAAAATTCCTTTGTTCATATTTAGGAATTCGCTCCATAGTCTCGTGGTGATCTTATTAGCATATTTTTGTTAGGTATAGAAACGACTTCATTTTACGAAATGAAACCGACAGGCGACTTTAATAAAAAAAGAACTGTTCTTAGTGGTCGCAAGCGCTACTGCAGAGCATGAGGTACAGGGTTCGATTCCCGGGTCGGGCAAAGTGTTATTGGGTTTTCCATCAGGAATTTCTCAGTAGCAGCCCGGAGTCTGGATTTGTGTCCGTTTGTTGGCAATAGGCTCGTCCCCTATTACATGGGATTTAAACATAACTGGCGAAATGTGAGCGTACTGTAAGTGTAGGTACACCTCTGCCTAACCCTTCGGGAATACAGGCGTGAGGTTATGTGTGTATGTAAAACAGTTATTTTATGAAACATTGGACTACCTATTGCTGATTTCTCATTTTCACTACAGAACAATGGACACATCTATATTAATTTTTCTCTGTTGTTTTTATATGGCTGTCGCGAAGTAAAATATTTATTTTCTTGACATACAAAGATTAAAGAAAACACGGATATAAATACCCGGTAGCTATGTTCTGTTCAATAAGCCCACTTACACACGGGCGCTTTTTTTTTTACCAGGTACTGGATTTTCATCTTTCGGCACGTTGAGATCCCAACAAAGCGCGATGAAAAAATCTAATAAATAATTTTTCCCTTTCTCACAAACAGTGAAAAAAAATTATCAAAATGAATAGATTTCATTCACGGCTCCTTAAATGTTACTGAAAAGATCACATTATAAAAATAATTACGGCGACCTCTTTCATTCGCAAGCCTATTAACTTTTTTGTTATTAAAATATGTAAAGTTGACAGCTGTGGTTGACAGTGTCACCCAAAAGCGTGACAATTTGTTATGTGTTTTACGAATATGGATTTAATTTTTTTCCAATAATTATGAGGTCTAACAATTTTTCCCAACGTAGAAAAAGCCGTTTAAGCAATTGTTGTTCAAGTACATGTACACGTGTTAATAAGCCACTGAAACGAGTGGCGCGAGCTGGGTGCCCCGACGACAGCGATGCTGTTGCCACGTTGCCCGACAACTGGACGCCGCGGCACAGCGGCCCTATCCTCGCCAACTACCTCAAAAAAAGAGAAGAAGACCATAAAACTGTTCTCGATGACATCGCCAAAGGTGCAGCTGCAGTTAACGAAGACATAAACAAAAGAGTACGTGCACTTGTTGAAAATCTTTTGACTCATGTACAAGAAAACCAACGTAATATAGATTGCCTGGTCGAAAATTGCGCCGACGGCGGACCGCCTCTACCTGTGAAATCTCGCGATGAAGCTCTAAAGAAGGTACGTAAAATTATGGAAGAACGCTTCACTTTTATAGCAGATTTCAAACAGGATGCGCTGCGTTTGGAAAGGGAAAGAGCAGACAAATTGAGAATTCTTCTACGTGGTCAATTTCAGCGTGTCGTTGCAGTTGGGCACAAAACTCCGAAGGATTTAATGCATGAATTCGATGAACGGATATACGATATTAACCAACAGCTTCTGAGTAATTCGAAAGCCTACACTGAATTAGAAGCAGATATGCGAGGTATGTCTGATGAAGGCATCACACGTGCGCGGTCATCGCTCAATCAGTTATGCCTTGGTATTGGAATGGCGACCATTGGGCGTAGTGCCTCAATATGGTGTAAGGACAACAGAGTTTTGCGGCAGCAAACGCACAGTGCTCTGAACCAATTAGGTTCTGGTGATCCTCGAGAAGTTATATTAGATCAAGTTGAAGAGCTGAATGCAATAATTTCTCCTTTAGTTGAAGCTTATCGTAACGCTGTATTGAAGATGTTCTCTGGCTTTTCTAGTAAGCTAGCTGAATTAGAAAAAGATCTTGGTCATGAAGATTTACGCGGACCTAATACAATTTCGAAGTTCGAACTTTTAGATTTAGATCGACTACTTGAACGTCAATTTAAACGTTTAACTAATAGTCTGATTGATAAGCCTAACACAAGTTTATTTGAAACGACCGCCGCTAATGTCATTACAATGAAGGAAAGCGTTAAGTCATTGGGAGAATGCCTTCGAGAAACCTGTTCTATACTAAATCATGCAGGTCATCTTTGGGACGCACATATTTTACGTTCAGCTCTCGCCCAAAAGCTAACAATAGCAGCCGTAGAAGATCTTCTTACTAGTCATGATTCAATTGAGCTAGCCAATGAGGTTCCATTTAATATTGCATTAGAACAGTTGCGGTGTTCCTCTGATGCAGATAAACTACAACAACAGTTTGATGCAATATTAGTTTTGTTAGATAAAACAGCTGTAATGTATTTACAACATAGTGAGGCAGAACTAGGCCGTTTAGAGGAATTTATGAATGTCCCCGCATCCATGGCAAATACGTTACTTGCAGAATTTGATGTTTTTTTAGAAAAATATCCAAGAGCTCCTACACAAGTACTGCAAGAATTGGCAAGCATAACAAACCTGTCAGTTCTGGGAACTCCACAGAGAAACCAGAATCTACCATCATCAGTACAGCAGCCGCTACCTCGTGCCATTTTTCAAACGAAACTCCAAGAAATAGCTCTAATGAACTGGAGAAACGGTTTCCTTGAATCTTTTAAGAGCAATATCTCCTTGCTTCCAGAAGAATTAAGAAATCAAGCTCAACTGTGGGTTGAACATCGCAGCGCAGCCTTACAGATGCGTTATTCTTTAAAAACAGTGTCGTACACCATACGCTTAGAGCGTGTCAAAGCTGCTCGGGAGGCACGCCTCGCAGAGATGCGTTACCACGATCAGAGGCTAGAATCACACTTAGGTGCAATTTCTGAGCTTGTTGATCGTTTACCCGAAGATGCATCGGCATTCGCAGCTTTAGATGACCCTATGTTGTATCCGTTCTGTGAAGAGATAGAACGTATGAAAGTGAACATGAATGATATCGGTATCCAAGATCCGTTAGACCCTGAAGTGAAGAAGATGAAAATGAAAAGTTACGCCCCGCGTCTTGCTAAGCATCGTCAATTGTTTGAAGAATCTCTTGATGTGGCAATAGTGGAGTATAAAAAGCTGTTGGAGCACCGTATTCATGAAGCCAGAATCTCAAATGTGCGTTACATTTCACAAATAAAGTTGTTTAGTGAAGGTGGCCAGTATGCTGCACTCGAAGCAACGAAAACTTGCATTGCCTTGGGGAAGGGAGCTGATTCCTTAGAATCGTGCTTGACTAAGACTTTAGACGTTTTGAGCCATCGACGCTTACAATTACTGGCTCTTGCCGATCAAATGATACATCCGCTGCAGCGTATTGTAGAAGAATCTGTTAAAACGCCTGGTAAAGCGACGGGTAGATCGACTACCAGGACTACAGAAAAGAAAAAGAAAAAATGAGACTTGCAGTAAATCGGTATTGATAATGTAATACTTCTAAGTTTCCGATTAGCTGAAAATAAATATTCTATACTGCTATCGAAATCTCGAGAAAGAAAAGCTTTGAAGGATGATGCATTGATGACTTTTTAAGGGATTTATAAAAAGGAGGTTTTTTATTCGACTCGTATGTAATGTATGTCTGCAATTTTCTCCAAAAGAAATGGATCAATTTTGGAGATTTTCACTAACGTAACGTAGATTTATAAATTTTTGCTAATGCTAACTATGTACTTTCACAAGTTTTCATTATTCAGCTATAAAGTTTAATTTTACAGACGTTTCAGTATTTTTATATCCTTTGTAATTTTAAAATCAAGTTTTCAACATTTTAGAGCTATTTAGAAAATGTGTCTCTTCCACATGTTACGTGTTAGGCTGAGTTGTCATGTCACATGAAGCCTGGCTGAAATAGCGTGAAAGCACTGCCTTCTTAGTGTCTTCTTGGCAAGTTTTATGTACACACGGCTACACATCAAGTTATACATTTCCAGTTTATGCTGATCTCGCATTGTATAGGATTTCCTTACAATGCGAGGTCAGCTTAAGAAATGTATAGCTATATGTGTAGCCGTGTGTATCAGCTAAAACATTTTCAGACTCAAGACAGGGCTTTGTAAACTGGTTATTCTCAGCTCCCAGCGCTCTTTTAAATCTAATCTTTCGTACCCTTTCTGTGACTCTCCTGGGGAATTTACTGAAGTAGTTTCTCATAAGAGTATACGGTTTTTATTTTAGAGCTGTGATACTATGTCCTTATGTCTTAGTTGGTTGTTTGACAATTGGGAATGAACTAATCATTGTCGATCTCGCAATACCCACTTTTTATATTCATAATAATAACATCTACAACAACCGTTAACTAAAATTTTATTTTGGCAATATTATTGTATGGAAATATGAAATGTGGCTTACTAGCGAACTAGAATATTAATAATGAATTGCTATTATAACACTGAATTTGACGTTGTAACCGTTTTAGGTGTAAGAGCTGAAACGCACTAGCGGCAGGCCGTGACGCGGCGTGCCGTTGCGGTTGGCCGCACTTCAATTTTTATATGAAACCGCTTGATACATTCAAGTAAGAAACCGTACAAACGGCACGCCGCGGGACAGCCAGCCGCTAGTGCGTTTCAGCCCTAAAAAAGGCATTTTTTACATCTAAAACTAAATATTCGGTGTTACAATATTAATGATTGCATTTCATAATTAATGTTTTATTTCGCTAGTTAGCCACATTTCGCATTTCCATACAGTAATATTGCCAAATTAATCAAAACAGTTAAATATTTGACAGCTATTTGCGATGTTGCCAACTTTTAGGATAAATGCTCTTAAGCCGTGCCGTAACATTTATCAGGTTTGCGTTCATACGTGGAGTTCTTGTGAAAACGTCAACAGTCGGTAACTGATGGCCGGGTTAAGTTACATCAAAATGGCGGACTGAAAACGAACCAGCCGTGGACCGTTTCAGCTTTCAACATAAGCTAAAAATACCTATTTCGGGATTGATTGATTGATACGATAGATTTCAAAACGTGGTTTAGGTGTTCCCAATCAAAATATACATGCTATTTCAACAGACTGACTATCGCCTCAACACAATGGGAACACTCGCTCACACAACCTACGCTTTGTTCTCTACTTACCTTGTTTCTTTTTTGGGTTTGATATTTTCAAATAACTTCTCCCGCTCTGGGCGGAGCGGGAGGACGTGTCAGACTCTTACTGACTAAAACCCACCCGTGTTCTTTCAGTTGCCATGTTGCCAGGGGCTATGGTATTCCTTTCGGACTTTTAAAGCAATATAGCTTGAAGTTAATGATTCGTGTAAATATTATAAAACGTGTGCATTACAGCCGGTCCTGAAGTGTTACTGTAGCCCAAGATAAACTTAATGGGTGCTGTGCTGCGTTTTTTATTGCACGGCAAAGCTTGATGGATAACTGGAACGATCCTCTTCCATTAAATGAAGTTGTTTTGTTGGTTTTTCTGCGACGAGGTAGTATTCTGTTTTACTTTCGCAGTGCTGTTAGAAGGTACAGTAGCAGGTGTTTGTTTGTAGAAAATATGAGTTTTTAAAACAAATTAATTAGGTAATAAGACTGTCGCAGTTCTGAGCTAGATGTAATGATGAGGTTGGTCTAGATTTAATGAAACGAGGGAATTTTTCTTGTGTGCTCCACCATCCGAAACTATTAATTATTATTTTCAAGGCTTGAAAAGGGTCTTCTGTCAAGAAGGTTTTAACTCATTTAGCAATACAATCGATTGTAGGCACTAAGTTTTTATAGTTATGACTAGCTGACCCCGGCAAACGTTGTTTTGCCAATTATTTGTTTGGGGTGGACAACCCTTATCACTTTGGGGAATGAAAAATAGCTAGTAGCCGATTCTCAGACCTACTGAATATGCATATAAAATTTGGTAAAAATCAGTAAAGCCGTTTCGGAGGAGTAAGGTAACTAACACTGTGACACGAGAATTTTATATAAAAGATTATTATTTTTACCCGACTACGGCAAACCCAAAAGGAAGGGTTAAACAAGAAAATCTTCTTCATCTAGTTTTTAAAATATGATTGACGTGTAAAAGTGTTTGTACAAACCTACTTACAGAAATAAAATCATTTATCATAAATATTTCAGACAGAAATCAAGACATAGGTACAAAAATGGTCAAGGTAAAGCCGTCGTCACATGCCATTATAATTTTGTAGGTGTTCCTGGCACCCACGTGGCATACAGGCATGCGATCTGTATATTATTTCTTGTTTCGTATTTTTTAGCTCACTTTTATTTTTCTGTAGTCGGGTTACAGTCCTTAAACTTAATGTTTTATTCGTTTATATTAACAGGGGGTTAAAAGTTTTATCAAAACAGGAAGACTGGCTGAGCTGAGACAGACTGGTTTTGGTAAACCTTATCAAAAGCCTTTATCCAGCATCCAGCAATGGATTGAGATAGGCTGTATTGTGCGAGATATTATGGCTATTGTACATGTCTGGCATTTGCACGTTATAAGTCAAAATTATCATTTGGATCTTGAGCCATATCATCCATTATGATCACTTTGACTGCAATACTACGTTAGCATTGCGTGGAAATAAATATGACAGGAAAATAAGCATTTCGTAAAGAAAACGCATTTGCTTTATGTTTGGCGGTTAATGGGCTAATACAGGATCAAGGCTCTTGGGTGAACGCAGGAGGAGACGCCCGGGGCGGGAATCGCGAGCCGATTTCCGGCCACCGTAGGCGCGGGCTTGCGGACGGTGAGCAATGGGTAGCTCGCCGTCCGATAAGGACCAAGCCCGGGTCGACGGCGCGTTGTGTTCCACGCGCGCCTCAAAGAGATGTCAGCAGAATTGACGGGGTCCGCTAGGGCCAATGCCTGCCGGGGGTTCGAAGAAAACCGATCGGGAAATCGTGGCCCCCGGCAACAGGGCAACCGAAGGAACACGGGTGGGTTTTAGTCAGTAAGAGTCTGACACGCCCTCCCGCTCCGCCCAGAGCGGGAGAAGTTATTTGATAATTTCCCACCCCAAAAAAAAAAAAAAAAAAGGCTCTTGGGTGACCTATGGTTCTAAGACAGCACATTGGATAGCTCGTGTAATAACAGGGACTCAAAAGAGTCGGTGTTGCCACAAAATTGTTTACGTAATTATGTGAAACTGCCCATGTTCGTTGTAGTTAACTTTTTGCTTGTCTATGCCTTCCAACAATTTCGAAGGCTAGTTGCAATATAAAACGGATAAGCTGTTTCTGCGTAAATCCTTCACATTAAAGTATTCTTTGAAAGGCTTACCGATCCGATATGAGCATACAACACTTTGATAATATAAATCGTATTTTCATCGTTCATTTTCAGTTTCAGGACCGACACACTGCAATTAACCAGAAGCCTAATTGCGTAACACGCGATCAATCACAATCTGTTTCATTTTGACAGTTCAACAACATTCATTGCGTTATTTACGTTGTTGAGCAGACAAATTTTCCGAACATATGAAGCAATAGATTAGCAAATTCTTTCAAAATGATTCAGAATGTGATTGATCGTGTGTCACGCAATTGGGGTGCTGGTACTGAGCAGGCTGTCAAATATAAAGTAAACGTCAGCACTAATTGCAAAACCTGCTGTTAATATTATCTAGAATTCAGTAGAGACATATCAATTAAGGTCAACATTTCACCACAAATGAATATATTCTGAATAGATAGACTGTAATGTCGTCACATGGGACTTAATCCTGTCTTCGGCAAATAGAACCCCTTTAGAGATTTCAGGCACAACGTCATCGTTGTCGGTCATCTATCAGATATTGTTATGCATACCATAGATGTATTATTTAGAACGGTATCTATGATGCATACATTATGTGAAAATGGTGAAAATAGAGAATGCTCATTTAATAGTATAGGAAAGTTCATACTAATTCCATATAAGTATAGTACATACTAATTCCATGCTGCCATGATAGTAGGTACTTACTAATTCCAAACTGTCATATCATTATTCTAAAGTAGCCATCTTGTCCGACCGAGCTCAGCTCGGCTGAAAATACGGAGAAAACGAATTTTCCCAGATATATGAGACCTATACTCCGTTTGAAATAATATTAGACATTTAACTAAACCTTTTTACAGTCCGTTCAACCCATTTTGACTTTTATTGCGTTGGTGTCATGACAAATGGCAGCTGCAGTAAACAGTTGGTATTGTAACCACTTTTTGCTTTTAATGCCATCCTTATGCCGGCCGGTATAGAAGTCAGAATCGGTTGAACGGACTGTAAAAAAGGTTTGTTTAAATGTCTAATCTTATTTCAAATGGAGTATAGCTAGATTGATTTTTCGCCCCCGTAAACCCCTATACTGCAACTTTTATCGAAAGCGTTAGTGCCGTTCTCGAGAACGTGATTCCAAATACATATATATATATTATTTAAATACAAATATTGCTCATTTAATAGTATAGGATATTATTATATCTACCTCCTCGTCTTCTTTAAAGCTTTCAAAATCAATCTAGCCTAGACTTTTCATGTAAAGTTCTAGCGAGATTGCTCTCGAAGCGTTGTCAGTACCCTTGCGTAAATGTAGCACGTCAATTATTAGAGCTGTTCCTTTGCAATCGGCATTTTCTTTTGTTTTGATTGTTTGTTAGTTGTCATTTGCCAATGGCGCAACAATATAAATTGTCTTCCCTAGCAATGAACAAAATTGACAAACTTTTATTGGTTAAATACGAGGCTTTTGGCTACTAATAACCACGTTTTTTGTTGAAATATCCGTTTAGTTTGTGCAGAATAAATATTTTTACTGTCTCGGTGGTCTAGTGGTCGCAAGTGCTACTGCTGAGCATGAGGTCCTGGGTTCGATTCCCAGATCGGGCAGTGTTATTGGGTTTTCTATCAGGAATTTCTCAGAAGCTTCCCGGAGTCTGGATTAGTGCCCGGTTGATGGCAATAGGTTCGCCCCCTTTTACATGGGACTTAAACATAACTGGCGAAATGAGGATGTCTTTTTGGCAGGTACACCTCTGCCTAACCCTTCTGGGATTCCAAGCGTGATGTTATATGTTCCAGCTGAACGTTAATACTACCCATAAAATCCACCGCAAAAACAGATCAATATCAAATTATAAGCCACACGTTTAATACAATTGTCAATAACTCCACACAGATAAACACCGCCATATTTGCGCCCACCCCTGATCACTTGGGACGAAGGCAGAATAGGTATCATAAAAAAAAAACAGTGGCACTCCGGGAGTGCCAACAGAAGTGAAAACTTGAACAATTTTATTGTGCAGGAAATACTTTTCTTTTTTGAAGTCGGTAAAAAAAAGGGAAATTTCAATCATGTCGTTGTCATGTTTCAATGTTTGGAATGTCATTAATCGCAAAGAAAATGTATCGCGCGTTGATGTCTTTTTAATGGTCAAAAGCTGGTGTCGGTAACAGTGTCGCGAGAACAATTGTATTTTTCCATCTCAAAAATGCCCAACGCGCCTAAAGAAGTTTTCACTTCAATTATGCAGACCTACAAACAGAAAAACTACCAAAATCCCATAAATTATGGCTTTGCCAAAACCACGACTCTTTTATTGGTTTCCATTTGTATCAATTTCAAGTATGGTTCGTCTTCCGCATTTTACTGGCGGCCCGGCCAATCCAATCTGGCGTTTACGACCAGTAACTGCACTCGTAGGATATTGCGCTGTGCCGGAGTTGTTACTTTTTAATGTTTATGCCTTTTAGCAGTGATTTCGACTGCGAGGTCAGATTTTTGGTGTTGTTCTGACTTTTATTTGGTTCCATGATGTAGTATGCTGTAAAAAAAATATGTATGTGATCGTTTTTCTATTTTGGACGTTTTGTAGATCTAAGCTTCGCAGTCACATCAAATGATAAATGTATGAGGCGATTCCCTAAACAGGTTAATAGTTCATATAAGCAAATAGCACACATATCAACTTGGAAAGGGATCGTCAGCGTATCAACTCGAGCCATTCAGTATTCTTTCTATGAAATTCCCTACTGCAACGCACACTAATCGGAATCGTAACGTAATCGCCTCGCCTCGGGACAAGCTCACGAACCGCGGCGATACGGTTACGGTCCCTTTCAGAGTTGAAATGTGTGCTGCATACCTGGAATGTTACGGAAGTCGATTTACCGGAACCGGAATCGGAGGTTTTAAATTTGATTTTGTAATTTTGACGTTCGAAAAGTGCTGATTCTCAGCCTAGTTTGAATAAATAACTTTTGAATTTTGTATTTTTTTTTTTAATTTTGAATTTTTGATTGATTGGAATCGGAACCGGAGTCGAAGGTGCAAGTAGAAAAAAGATGTAATTCAGTCTCTTTAATCAGTCAAATATTTGCGATAACATCTACAAACATAACAATAAACTGAGACTTCGAGCGCGAGCGTGTATGAAATACTCAAACTAAAATTACACCGGCGACGAGTTAAGGCTCCGTGCCGCCGCACCGCACGAAATCACTGATTTTGATCAATTTTGTTTATTCGTTGTGAGAAAGGGGACGAGAATTTAAACAAAATTATTTGTGATTTGAAAAGTCCAATTCTTCGTCTTGTACATAGGGGAAAGGGATTTTTGAAATAAATTAAGGATTCGTGGGAAATCACTAAAATTCGCAACAAGTTTTCCAAAAAATGACGCGAGACTGACGTTTGATCGTTTCGTTAGAAGAAACTGCTTTTGATGTTGAAAATTAAAAAATATCATCAACATCATTATATGGTCTACTTGTACATAGGGGAACCACTTTTTTCAACTTTCATACAAAATATAGCAGAAAAAAAATGTTGAAATAACGTAACTTTCTCAAAACTTCAAGCCAAATAAATATTTTTTTCTAATACTTAGAAACACTTTTAAGAAATTTTAAAAATTATATATTAATTTTAAGTTAATTGTTTAATAGAATCTAAATTTTATTTTATAAATAAACAATTACTTCATTACGTAAATAAATGGCAAAGTGAACTATATAAACGATCGCGGAAAATCTATTCCGTCAGTAGCGAACGGGCCTTCCCAGCGTGAGGACGTATCACTTTGCGTCGCAGCACGCACACACGCACGTACGTGTCCGATGTTAACATATTCCAGAAATTGTACGTCGACTACCACATTTTGATCCGCATTTTATTTTAAAGTACTTTGCTTGTTTTTGAAGAACATTAAAATTTTGCATGCCTGGCAATAAATAAAATACCGGTGTACGTGTGTTCGTAATTCTTCTTATCCTAAACGGCTTGACTGATTTAGATGTTTTTTTTTTTAAATTCTTTTTGTGTAACTTGGATGGTTCATAACTATAGTTGGATTCGCGTGGCGCTGTTGTCGCAGGACAACATCTGCCTGCTGGGTTCACTAGTAATATTTTGACTTTAGATTTCATAGTTTTGAATGATTTTTGGTAGGGGAAAAGTTATGGATTCGCGTCACCGATATGCCCGCGCCGATATGCTGTTGTAGCAATAAGTGAAGTATTTTTGGAACGAAGTTCTTTAACGCTACTGAAGACTACTTTAAGTCAAAATAAAGATCCAAGATGACGGCTGCGAACATTTAAAAATATTTCGTCATGGGTATCGTTTTCATAGTTTTCGAGGATGCTAAAGCTGATAGTGAGGTCAAAATATAAATCCAAGATGGCGGCTGTGACAATCTTCAGATTTTTCGTCATAGGTGTCTTTTTCATAGTTTTTGAGGATTCTAAAGCAGATTTTGATGTCAAAACGTAAATCTAAGATGGCGGCTGCGAAAATTTTCACATTTCTTCATAACATCACGCCATCAATTTCAAAGTGTTGGGCCCTTTGAAATTGATGGCGTGATGTTATGAAGAAATCTCATTTCCGCAACTTTTTCGCGCAAGTGGGTTCGCGCAAGTGTCTTTCGCGAAAATGTCTTTCGCGCAAGTGTCTCAGATCCCTTTATGGATACTGGTGCCAATTCTCTTGTCACAAATTAATGCCTCAAAACTAGACTAAAAATCACCAAAGTTTCGTTCATTCCTGTCAAACGATGATTTCCCATCGTGAAATAATTATAGAATATATTTTATTTTGACAGCACTAAGATGGCAATATGGTGCCGATTCTCTTGTATACCGAACTAAACTTACTAAACTATCACTAAAATTCCTTACTTTTGGCTATGAAAATCTTGAAGCTATTCTGCAACAAAAATTTTCTAAATTAAATTTAAATATATTTTGACACACTAAAATTATATTTGACAATCGCGAGTCCACGTGGTACTTGTTTGCCCTACCCCGTGAATTTTTTTTAGAGCTGGAGGCGCACAGGGGGCAGCCTTGACGTTTTATATAGAATTTTTACTTTTTGTAAGGAAAATAAGAAAAAATATTACCTACATGTAGAGTGTCAGGGGTTTAAGGGTTTTATAAAGGGGATTCTCATTTTTCATGTTGTCATGAACTAAAATTCACACCAACACCTCGACTTCAGATGAAAAAACAGTACCGAATATTTTTTTTTTCTTTTGCTTATATCTCGAAAACGGTGTGTCCAATCGCAAAAATAATGAAAATTTCGACACCCTTTATAAAACCCTTAAACCTCTAACACTCTACATGTAGGTAATATTTTTTCTTATTTTCCACACAAAAAGTGAAAAATCCATATAAAACACGTCGAGGCTGCCCCCCCTGCGCGCCTCCGGCTCTAAAAAGATTCACGTGGTTAGGTATCACGTGTGGAGTCGCGGTTGTCAAATTCGATTTAGATGTGTCAAAATTATTTTTAAATTTAGAGAATTTATTTTGCAGAATAGCTTTGAGATTCTCATAGTCAAAATTAAGGAATTTTAGTGATAGTTTAGTAAGTTTAGTTCGGTATACAAGAGAATCGGCACCAATAGAGAATTTTTCATTTTCACTAAATTAATAACTCATTCAGTTGCAAAAACTGTACTTTATCTTTTTTCTGTTCTTTTGCTTATATCTCGAAAATTGTGTCTTATCGCAAAAATAATGAAAATTTCGACCCCCTTTATGAAACTCATAAACCCATAAAACTCAACATGTAGGTAACTAATAATTTTTCATGTTTTCCATACAAAAAGTATAAAATTCCATATAAAACAGAATTGTTATAAATATACTAAACGAATATACACAAACATTCCAGACTTATTTCATAAGCGTACCTACGTAACTTAACAAAATACCGTCTATAGGATCAAAACTGTTTAAGCGATCACTACGCTCGATGTTTAGGCGTGTGTGCGTGAACGGTGCACACAAACATAGCATCGCAAGAATTTACCTAAACTCTGTCGAGTGAAGTCACAGCCAGGAGCCTTAAAACTTGTTTGTACGCGCTTTAGTCACGTGCATCGCTGCGTTTCAAACTTCGGTATAACTCCGATTCAAAATTATCAGAACCGAAGTCGGAATCGGAGGTGTAAAATTAATCGGAAGTTCTGACCTTTCGGAACCGGAACCGAAGCTCCGTAACATCCCTGCTCCACAGCTACAGAATATGCAATTCTGTAAAATGATAACTTCGTTTCTAATCTCGACACAAAACAGGGAAATTACTTTTTACGTGTCGAAAAGTGGGAATACAGGCGTGAATGTTATGTTATATGAAACTTGCCTTTTCTGGAAATTGACGTATGGTGGATATCTAAATCTAAACTAATAAAGAGAAAAGATTTGATTTCTTTATGTTTGTTTGTTACGCTTTCACGCTAAAACGGGTGAATGGATTTTTATAAAATTTGGCACATAGGTAGAACATGACCGGGGTTAGGACATAGGATACTTTTATCCCGATATTCCTACGGGATCGAGACTTATGCGAGTGAAACTGCAGGGCGCAGCAAGTTTCAAAATATAAGCGGATCGCGGGTTTACCTTTCGAGATTCAAAGTGTTGCTTATAATGCCACTACGGATATTCATAAGAATGTGTTATTCACAAGAATATCACTCTTATGAATGGAATATGGTATTGGGATTGGTTTCTGTTCAGGATAAGGCGGGAGGAAAAGCCCGGGTGTCACCATTGTGTGGATCGCCCGGAGGACACGGTGGAGCATACGGTGGAGGTCTGTCCGGCTTGGGCGGAGCATTGCCGTGTCCTCGTGGAGGCGATCGGCGGCGCTGATCTCTCGCGTCTGGCCGTGGTTCAGGCCATGGTACGGAGCGAGAGGAAATGGGAGGCCGTCACCTCCTTCTGCGAAGCGATAATGCTCGCGAAGGAGGAGGCGGAACGCGTGAGGGAGAGGCAAACTTCGCGCCCTCACGCCCCTAACTAACCGCCGCAGGACGAGACGCCCTGGGCGTCGGGAATCGCGAGCCGATTTCCGGCCACCGTCGGCGCGGGCTTGCGGACGGTGAGCAATGGGTAGCTCGCCGTTCGATAAGGACCAGGCCCGGGTCGACGGTGCGTTGTGTTCCACGCGCGCCTCAAAGAAATGTCAGCAGAATTGAAGGGGTCCGCTAGGGCCGATGCCTGCCGGGGGTGCGAAGAAAATCGTGGCCCCCGGCAACAGGGCAACCGAAGGAACACGGGTGGGTTTTAGTCAGTAAGAGTCTGACATCCTGCTCCGCCCAGAGCGGGAGAAGTTATTTGATAAATTGCCAACCAAAAAAAAAAATTCAAAGGTCTCCTACGCTGTTTAGGACATCTGCAAAAGATCTGGATGACCCGAGTGTTTCTGTTTTAATTTGGGGTCAAAAATATCTCTTATAAATGTTTTTTCCCGCTGGGAAAAGGGCGTGAAGAAAAGTTGTACTTTACGCATCCCTCGTGTTGAAGTTTTAAGAGATTAATATCTCTACCGAGACTGATCAAAAGCCAATATATCAACCATGTCCTATGGGATCTACCTAGTCTAAACACGAAAGTTTTTTTTTGGGTTTTGTTGTGAATCCCTTTGAGAATTAACTTTATCTATAAACTAGGTTCTGCCCGCGACTTCGTCTGCGTGAGATTTCTTATTTCCCCGACACACCCTGTCGCATCGCATCGCTTCGCCTGCCCGCGGCATTACTTCGTTTTCGCTTAGCATTCTTTGTTTTTTTTCTCTGCCCCTAAGGGTCCTAGCGTGATGTTAATTAAGATTGTTCCTCATGAATTGGACTATCAAATGCAAAAAAAAAAAATCAAATCCGACTGGCAGTTCCAAAGATTAGCGTGTTCAAACAAACTTTCAGCTTTATCTATCTCTGGCGCAGGAGCGATGAGGCCTGTGGTGGGAATGCTCGGCACGGGCTGCGACAGCCCTCGACAGGCATGGTCGCCCGCCAGGTCGGTGTCGAATTTCGCTAATATTTGATACAGAGGAAGACCTTGACCTTGGTTAGGACATAGGGTACTTCTCCCTGTGGTACGTTCCTATGGCATAATTTCTAACCTAGTGAAGCTGCGGGCAAAATATAGTCCTAAAATAAATGAACAATCGTAAACAAACTCAATCTCGAGGGTGACCTACATTATTCACGTAAAACTATAACGCATGCTCTTGAATGAGCACCAGCAAAACTATAGAACCGTTCCGCCGACAGAATATCAATGAGGGTTGAACATAAACTGAGAATATGACGATTTTTCTTGCGAATATTCGACCTTAGGTTTTCCGGTTTGAAGTTTGTATGATCCGATCAAACTTCATCGATTCTTGAAGCTTATTTTAGGGATTTGAGGTGCATTACATAGTTGGGGTATCTCAGCATTTATTTCGGTGTAAAGAATAAAACAAATTAATACCTGAAAAGATTGATATGTTCTATGAAAATGATAATTAATGAAACCTAGACATTGCTTAAAGGACTATCCACACATATCGGAGCCATGCCCGGGACGTGACAGGGCCGTGGGACACATAAGGCAGGCTCTGAAGCTCCGTCGCCGGCCCAGACACGTGTGTGTAAACGAGTTCATATAAAATGTGCACAACGATATTTTTTTCGCTCCGTCCACGTCCCGGGCACGGTCCTAATATGTGTGATAGACCTTAAAAGATCAGTCATCTAGAAACAAGAGAATTAAAATTCTCGAAGAAAACAATTCCCTGATTTATTATCTCCGATTATTGCTTAACCTTGTAAGTTTGATTTAGTAGCGATGTAGCACGAACCCGGAAGATGTCGGGCGTTATTGAAATTTATTGGATTCAACCAAGACCTATTGAAGGCTATATAAATATATCAAACTACATTACAGAAACTTAACAGGCTGAATTCCAATTTATTGGTAATCTTTTAAGGAGTGAATGCACCCACTTCTTCTTTTCGTGTCGATGGTACTCTTCTTCGTCGTTTTTATATTATTGTTTGAGCTGAATAGGTGGCCACGTTGGTTGCGGCATCAGAGGCATTCTTTGGGATTACTGACCCATTCAACATCCAGCGCGAGTGCGGTGCTTCTGATCAGACCATGCCCCACTTACTGTAATGTCCTAAGTGCCTGTTAACCTGCACCTAGGGTTACCATCCGTCCGGATTTGTCCGGACATGTCCGGACTTCTAGACTTTTTTCCGGACTTTGGCCAGCTCTTTCATTTGTCCGGATTTTTTGGCTTAGATGGAATACGAGTAATAAAACTTATTTAAGTAATACCAAATAAGTCTTTAATATTTATTAACTTGTCATTCATCTAAAAACAAAATATAAATCTTCTTTAACAATCAACTTAACTAGATCAAACAATAAGTGGATTTTGTGACTAAAATGTCCGGACTTTTATTGAAATGTCAGGCTTTTTGTCAGAACTTTTCAAATTTTTAAATGGTAATCCTACCTGCACCTCGAATGACAATATATACTCATGAATATAACCCACTGTTACTATGCCAAAGGCTCAAATATTGCATAAACATCATTGCCGTACTTACCCCTGAAAACGTACGAAACAGCCGATTCCTTTTCGATATTTTCTGAGCCGGTCGGTCGTATCGCTAAATTCCATAACTCATACAAATACCGAAACTGATAATAATATGTAGCTATTGTCCTTTCATAAACGTCAATCAAAACCACCCATTTATTCATACTCTGACCTTATATCTTCACATAGAAGTATATAAGAAATTATAAGCGAACACTAACGTATCGATTTTATTGTAATAATAATAACAAGGTCGGACTTGTCATAACTTGTTCATGTTAATAGACAAGTAGACATGTAGAGTATTTGGGTTTATGGTACAACTTTCTGAATAGGTAGGTGTTTGGCCGAAGTTTGGGTCAAATGATGTATATTTTGGGCTCTCATTAACATGGACGAGGGTAACTATATCTATCAATTCTGAAGCCTTCAGGTGCGCTACATTAACCGAGTTCTAGGTCTTATAAATATTTGCATTTCATCAAAACCGAGATAACTTAGATCTTAGGGCTTATATCTACACACGGAGTTTTTTTATACGCGCGTTTCAAGTGAAAAAAAGAGGAAAATAGGTTTCTTTGCGGTAAACATGACGCACAGAAAGATAATTTGTTTTTGAAGTGAAAACTTTCGACGCGTTGGGCATTTTTGAGATGGGAAAAAACAATTGAACTCGCGACACTGTTACCGACACCTCGAAATATTTCCTGCATGATAAAATTGTTCAAGTTTTGACTTCTGTCGGCACTTCCGGAGTGCCACTGTTTTTTTTTTTGTAACACGTCTCGTTTGCGCGAAGACGGTGACTCACGACGGCGCGTTTTCTGCCTACAAGAAGTAGCACTAGATGCTTTTGAAGCGCGAATACGCGCGCTTACGACTCGTTAAAAAACGCCATGTGCTAATTATACTCTTGGTATTATTATAAATTCAATAACTATCTAGCCGTATGTGAATAATACAGGCTGGCATCAACGCGAAAACTGTTACCATGGATTCAGTACATGGTTCTGAACCTCCGTGCGTTGAAATGTTTCGTCGCTTATTAAAAAAAAACTGCTGTTCCATAAATGACATGTTTTCATATTGTTTTTTCTGTATTATAAACAACAATATTTGTAATATTGTTTCCGAAGAAGCATAGTTTATATTATCAAGTTACAAATTAAAAAAAGAAATACATTAAGTTTTAAGTATTACGGAACACATTCAAATTTATCATAAATTTTCTAAAGCTAGTAGTACTATCGCGTCAAGCAATAATTGTCAATGTGTGCATGGTAGTATTACTCACTGTAGGTGTATATCGCTCCGACAGGCACTCACACTAGCGCAACGTGCTTGGAATTGAATTTTGCAAACATCTCGATTTGTAGTTGCGAGTCGTGTCGCCGGCCTCTTAACTGAAAAGTATTCTTATTTTATTCTAACAGACGTAGAAAAAAGTGCCCATTATTTTTACGAGTACAACGACTAATTCAAAGGCCCTAAACATATTACAAGACAAGAAAGTATATGTGATAGGTATTTTTGCGTAGGTATTCACAAAGGTTTGTTCTGAGTTCTGGACGAATAAATATTCTCCAATTCTAACAGAATTACGCAACATCTTTTCCATCATTTATGACTATTAGGACCCAAAACTCCCAAAAGGTAATGTTGGAATATTAAAGACTGAAAAGGTAAATGTATGAATAATTCTCTGAGCTCATTAGGTCGTGCAATACAAAATTCAGATATGACAGGATTAGGTAATGTTACGTCCAGGGCCTGGCACAAAATAGATATGTACAGAAGGTACACATCCGTGGTACACAGAAACACGCATAAAAGAAGTGCAAGTGCACTTGCGACTGGCAGTTTTAAGACAGTTTAAGTGGGAAATGCACATGAGTAATTCAGAATTATAATTATTAGAATCATCAATACAACTATTTGTATTGATGATTCTAATGATTACAAATCTTCTTCTTCTTATATATAAATTACGTGTCACGTTGTTTGTCCGCGATGGACTCCTAAACTACTCAACCGATTTTAATCAAATTTGCACACCGTGTGCAGTTTGATCCAACTTAAAAGATAGGGTAGGTAGGGTAAGTAGGGTAGATAGGGTAGATAGGGTAGGTAGGGTAGATAGGGTAGGTAGGGTAGTAAGTGGTAAAGATGGTCCACCCCAAACATTTATATGGCAAAACAACGTTTGCAGGGTCAGCTAGTGTGTAAATATATATTTGTTGTTGTCGCAAATCATATTTTGATTAAAATAAAAACCTGACACTGATCTGCAAATTGCAACTAACGTAAGAAAATTTGAAAGTCGCGTCGCCGGCTGCTGTGGAGCTTTTGCCTTAAGGCTCCTGCAGACAGGCGCGAACGGCGCGTCTCTGGTGGAACAATTTCTATGAAAACTTCATATCCTACCGGTGTTACGTTACGCCTGTCTGCGGAGCCTTTTAGATCTCCGTATGAGCCTTTTAAGATCTCCGTACGTTTCTACACGTTTATATTTGTGAGCGCCTGTTTTCGTTCGTTTTATGGAGCCCACTTTCTGTATCTATTTATTTTGTAGTCCAGGATCAGTTGAAATCCTTTAATGACCGCAGATAGAAGCAGCTCGAGTCTCAACTGGGAATTAATTAGAGATCCTGCCACCGACGCGGGGCCTGATAAATTGGTGTTCAGTAAACTGTTATTTTAGAGAGCACGAGTAGACTGATTAAACTGAGAAGATTTTTTGGCTGTCTAGGTTCGTCGTCGTGATTTATTATGGACTAGCAGCGCCCCGCGGTTTCACCCGCATAAGTCTCGGTTCCGTAGGAATATCGGGATAAAAAGCAGGGAAGTTACGGATATCCGTATCCGCAACTGCGGAGCATCCGCATACATTTTGATATCCGCAAAACATCCGCTTCCTCAACTTTTGATTTTAAAAGCTCCGCATCTTCATAATTTCTATGGGGATGTGACCCCACATTGTTCGCTCAAATAGTGAAATTTGTTAAACTCGCTCCGAGCCAGAAAAGTGCGGGCCGGAGTGTGTGTGTTCCTATTGCCTGAATTCGCAGTGTCCCTGTCCTATGACAGACGATCGGAATCAGGTGATGATTTTGGTATCAGGTGTCAAAAACAAGGGTTATTTTTCATACGACATCTGCATCCGCATCCTCATCCGCATCTCAATAAGTAATTTTCCAATATCCATATCCTTATCCGCATCCTCAAACCCGATTATCTCGATAACCTCATCCGCATCCTCATCCGTTATACGATATCCGTTACAACCCTGATAAAAAGTATCTTATGTATTAATAATCCAGGTTAACTATATGTATGTCAAATTTCATCCAAATCCGTTCAGAAAGTTTTGCGTGAAAGAGTAACAAACATCCATCCATCTTCACAAACTTTCGCATTTATAATATTATTATAGTAGGATAGGATAGTAATAGAACATTCTTTTCGTTTTTGCAAATATGTTTTTCGCTACATTACCGAAATCATTGCTTAAAGGCCAAAGAAAAGATGAACGGATTGTGTGAGGAATGATATGAAAGAGAAGGGAGTAAATGACAGCGTGACGGTTGACAGAGTAGAGTGGAAAAAGAAAACGTGTGCGCCAACCCCACGTACCATGGGACAACGACAGGAAGATGATGATGACCGAAATCATTGCTGATATTGTCAGTTTCTTCTATAGTGAGTTGGTTAACCTTAAGCCCAAAAATATCTCTATCCATCAAACACACATAATTTGTCGGTAACTCGATTCAGAAATCCAAAACTAAAGGCCGTGAAACTATCTTGTATTTGCAAAGGAGCAGTCTTGTAGTAAACGAGCCAGAATAATTACATTAAACAGCTGAATAGTTTCTGTGATGGAGGTAAATACATTCTCCCGATATATAGAAGAGGATAAATATAGATAGGACCACTATCAATTATTTATTTGCCATAGTACAGGAATATTTGAAATCGGGGATGAAGGCAGTTACCTTAACCATTGCACACCCAATACGTTTCGAGTACTTAATTGTTTCACAGATTTTGAAAAAATGTCAAGTCAGCTAGAAAAAAAATGAAAATTCTCCTGTTTTATTTTTATGGTGTTCGATGCAGTTGTGTATACCTAAGGATTAAAAGACTACGGACTACCAGCTGAAGTTAAAGTACTAGAAAAGCCACAAATCATAAAAACCTTTTTCCATGTACAGACGCCAGCACATCAAGCTACCCGAAACTGTCAAATTTTCCCAATCAACTTTGAACCTTATACTATCCATTGATAAAGTTGAAAATCTATTAAATAAATTTGACAGATTGTGGTAGCTTGATGTGCTGGCGTCTGTACTTCATAAGAATTAGTACTTATATCTATAACATAATTAAAAGTGTATTCGTGGGTCTTATGCAAACCTTTGTTGCACTATTTCTATTTAAATTCCATTTATTAAATCTGAGTCTTTTACAGTAAACTGAGACCCTTGCCGTTAATCAAATGTAATAAATAAAATAAGCACTCAGTAATAGCGTCGTATTTATTTTCAAAGAAGATTGGCAGGAATGAGTCTTTGAAGTATACACTTGCACCTCGTAATTTTAAACCAACATTGATTTAAACTTTGCAAACGGAAAGTTAGTTTTACAAACTCGAGAACGTTTTGATTGCAAGAGCTCCTGAAAGATGGCGCGTAGGAAGGCGCCCGGCGGTTTTGCTAATGTCTGCGATTTATTTGATTTATATTGGTGGTCAAACCATCACTTTTATTTTTGGAAGTAGATTTTTTCTAGAATAAAATCTGTTGTCGAACCGTGTAAAATCAGTCTTGTCAAATAAGTGTCATAATTTGGGTCTCCATTCAGCGTTTTTTCACCCGCGGATTTATTTTATTCATAAGTTTCGAAGCTTGATCACAGTAGACGAAGTATTAATTTATTTCCTCACACAGATTGTTACACACAAAAGCGGAGCATTAATTTCAATTTGAGAGAATTTTATTCGAGTAATAAGCAAGCAGGCGAACCGTAAATTCAAATTACCTAACTCTTCCTATACATAGATCCCTTTATGCGAATGTTCGGGCAGAAATACCACTGGCCTTCTTTTTTTCGAGTTGGTCCTATACTAAAAGTTGTTCGTATTCCTGAGTACTTCCACCCCTACACGCGTAGCAGGGCCAGTTATGTCGACGGAAGAATAGACAAAATGACAGATTCACAATTACAATCTGTTATTTTGTCTATTCTTCCGTCGACAAAACCCGTTTCTATGGAGGTCATGCTACGCATGCTGAAACATTGTCTTTAAAGTTAGCCTATATAAATAATTAGTCTATCTCATTAAAATAATTCGCTTCTACATAGAAACAATGCACGTTAGAAAGTCGAAAGTTCCCGAATAGCTTCGTAAAATTTCAAACGTTATCTAACTCGGCACTGCCACAACTATGTTCAACATTTTCTAATTACTTTCGGTGTCTGGTTTCAATGCTGTAATGAACCCTAATGTACTTTGTACACTGAGATAAATTCGTGTCGGTTTCAGCTGTATTTTTAGATTTAGGTAATAAAGTTGCTTTGTGGGATTGTTATTTTTCCTTGAGTCGGCTCAAGTTTTTGCTCATTAAAACATGGTTACGCCGGTAGCACACCTCGGTCCCGAAACCATAGCAGTAAAACCGCAGTAGTTCAATTCAACTGGCTTGCGTCTTGTTCCGCTACCCGAAATTCGAGGAGCGGAACTCGAGTAGCTGAAAATGACGCAAGCCAGTTGAATTGAACTATTGCGGTTTCGCTGCTATGATTTCGCAGCGGGGGTGTGCTACTGGCGTTAAACCAGTTGGTAGGTTGACTGTCCAGAATGGACCAACGTGCAGGATCTTTAAATTCAACCGTATTTTTCTGGCTAAAGTAGCACATGCACGATCAAATTTGAATGATCAATGTTGACTTAAAACTAGCTAACAGTGTAACTCTTTATCTCATTGTAGTAAAGTTTAAATTAGATGAAGGCTGAGAGTTTGATCAAACTCTATGCACATTAATCATGAAATCGAAAGCAGCTCCTGGGTCAGTCCGTTGCTAGTATCTTGCTTCTCTAGACCAGCACGTATAATGTACCAATAATGTCAATACTAATGTCCAGAAAACAACTCGCTATTTACATACGAACTGGACAATCATGACATAGAATATAATCCTTCCGATCAGTTCCCTACCCTTTATTGTATCGCAAGGAATTGACCCACATTCCGCACATGCTTATCCCTTTGAGCGCTTGGAACTTTGTCGGCGTGAGCATCCTCAAAGGACTCGCAAAGGCAATTGTTCACCGCGCTCACTGCCTAAGGAAAATTATATGGCAAAATATAGTAATAATGATGTTAAAACTGTAAACAGCAAACTGTCAAACATGATTAAGGTGAAAGCGTCAGGGTAGCCCGCGAAATTCAAATTTTCTTACGTTTTTTTGCAATTTTCAGGTCAGTATCAGGTTGGATGTTGATCTAAATATGATTCGCGGCCGTATCAAATGTTTATTAATACAATTATAATCAGAAAAATCATCAAAAGTTCATGTAATCTTTTTTTTGTTTTTTTTTGTTTGGGAACTTATCAAATAACTTGTCCCGCTTTGGGCGGAGCGGGAGGGCGTGTCAGACTCTTACTGACTAAAACCCACCCGTGTTCCTTCGGTTGCCCTGTTGCCGGGGGCCCCGATTTTCCTATCGGTTTTCTTCGCACCCCCGGCAGGCATTGGCCCTAGCGGATCCCGTCAATTCTGCTGACATCTCTTTGAGGAGCCCGTGGAACACAACGCGCCGTCGACCCGGGCCTGGCCCTTATCGGACGATGAGCTACTCATTGCTCACCGTCTGCAAGCCCGAGGAGTTGTATTGCTGATTCTAATGATTATAATTCTGTAAAGCCATATTTGTTACGGTCGCGAATCATATTTTAATCAACATACAACCTGACACTAGCCTGCAAATTGCAAAAAACTAAAGAAAATTTAAATTTCGTGGGCTACCTTAGCGCATTCCCCTTAAGGGGACGATAGCTGACTTTTAATGATTTCATACTGAAGATGACGTCTAAACGAGTAGTGTTAGTGATTTGGAAAAAATATATGTTAAATAAGAGCATTTTCTTAATATTTCAATATAGGCATATTTTTGATTATGTTTATATTACATAGTGAAATTAATTTGTAAAGTTATGTCTAACGCGGATAAAAAACTGAGAATGACGCAAAATCCATCAAGCGCATTTTTCTGAAAACTTCACCATTTTAAAGAAAATTAAATTACTGATCTTTTAGTATACGTATTTTATTAAAATATCTTTTGTTTTACGTGTAATAAATTAATAATGCGTCTAATTTGGGACAGCGCTCCTTAATGGGCGAGTCCTATTACTGGCTGGACGTACGACGCGTTGCGTGAGCTCAGTACAGAACACGCAAGCTAACCATTCAAGGTCACTGTCATATATGCGTCTTAACTGAAGCAAGCTCTAGAACGCCACCTACGATGTATTATTATCTAAAGAGATACCAGTCCTGTCTATACATTCCATAAGATTAAAAAGGCTTAATAAGGCAATAAATATATTATGTTTCTTGTCTTTTTTAATTTACTCAGAAAACATATTTCTATTGGAATTACAATGAATTACAGGCACGTACGTATTTGCGTTATTCCCGTGTCGCTGTCGGGGCGGTTTTTATCTTTCTAATGCAAATGGCGGTTACCAGCCCTCCTACCTGCTTTTATTTTAAATTCAACCTTGTTTTTGCCTTGGGGCGCTAGGGTTGGATTTGGACAGTGTAATTTCAGGCACACATTGTTATCTGTGAAAACATTTTTAATTTTCTTTAAAAATAAATTCAATTCGTTGAAAAATATACTTTAGACTTAACACAGACCATTAGAAGTTGCGGCTTACATTATTTTAGTATGCTTGCTAAAATATGTAAGCTGTTGCCTCTAATCGTCAGTTAAGTGTCCTGATGTTGGGTTATCTCGATTACGTATGTTTATCATCATCACAGAATAAATAAGTAGCAGTATTATAACTTTTAAGTGACCTTGAAATATTTACCTACGTACGGCCGCTCGGTAGATAAACCTTCCGCGTCCGTGCGTAACCGCCGCGCACTCGTTACTGTTGCATACTGATATGCACTGAGATTTCAAAGCGCGTCGTTTCGGCTGTTTTCTATGAAGATAGAATACTGTACTTATTTATACTGTGTGATCATCATCAATCGTAATAACCATACAAGTATTATATCATTATCATCAATCCACTACTAAACATAAACATCTCCAAGTACACTGAAAAAAACAATGACTTTCGCCGACATGTTTTCAAGATACAACCTAAACTTGATTCAACGTTAGGTTTAAATGACCTATCTAATAGAAACGTCCTAATATTTCAACTGTCTTAGTTTGAACATAACACACATAACATCACGCCTGTATTCCCCGAAGGGTTAGGTAGAGGGGTACCTACATATGTATAGTACTTACCCCCACATTGGCGACGATAACCGACTTGTAATGATTTTATACTGAAGATCACGTCTAAACGTGTAGTGTTAATGATTTGGAAAAAATATATGTTAAATAAGAGCATTTTCTTAATAACTTAATATAGGAATATTTTAGATTATGTTTACAATACATAGTGAAATTAATTTGTAAAGTTATGTCTTACGCGGATAAAAAACTGAGAATCACGCAAAATCTATCAAGCGTATTTTTCTGAAGCATAACATAACATCACGCCTTGTTTCCCCGAAGGGTTGGGCAGAGGTGTCCCTGTAGCAGGTACACCCACATTTCGCCAGTTATGTTTAAGTCCCATGTAATAGGGGGCGAGCCTATTGCCATCAACCGGGCACAAATCCAGACTCCGAGCTGCTACTGAGAAATCTGAAACCTTCACCAATTTAAAGATAATTTAATTATTGATCTTTTAGTATATGTTTTTTGTTAAAATACCATTTGATATCTGTATAATAAATTAATAATGCGTCTCATTTGGGACATCGCTTCTTGATGGGCGAGTCCTATCACTGGTTGGACGTACGACGCGTTGCGTGAGCTCAATACAGAGCAGGTAAGCTAACTACTCAAGGTCACTGGCATATATCTGCGTCTTAAATCCCATGTAATAGGGGGCGAGCATATAACCTTTAAAGCCCTAGCCCCGTCTAATTAAAAAGTTTTAATTAAACACTTCTAACGTAAGTCTAAGCCACTATTCTGTATTTTGTTACCTTACACAAATTATCAAGAAACTTTAGACTTTAGAACCTTGAAAAGTTTGCTACAGACAAAAGGAAGAAACTTAGAATATGTGGCTTAGATTCTTGTTAAAAACCAAAGCTTGTTAGTTACATTACGAGGTTACTGCAACTCACTTTGTGTTGGAAATGTTTTTACCCGACTACGGCAAAGCCAAAAGGAAGGGTTATGATTTTAGCAGTCTATGTATGTATGTTTGTATGTATGTATGTATGTATGTATGTATGTTTGTTTTTACGTGTGTTCCACCGTAGCGCCTAAACTACTAAACCGATTTTGATGAATGAGGTATCAATAGATTCGTAATAATGGTCCGGGTGACATAGGCCATATAATTTTTCCCTAAATTTAATTTGGTGGACTTTACACGTAAATTTCTAACCTCGAAAAAAATTAAAATGGGATGATCATGACATGTTTGGTATCAAAAGAAAGGTCTTGACGAGCACATTACAAATATGTATATAATATTATATTTTAAAAGTAAACAAATATGTTTAAATCGTTAAAAACAAGCAAAAGTGAGACTGCGCTACGTAGTATCGCAAGATGTTACCAACGTGCAGTTAATCAAATCTTAATAAGTAGTACCGATTTGTAATTCCAGTCTTATGGAGAAAAACAAGTACAACGAAATATTTATATTTTGGATTTCTTCGAAGCTCGATATCGATATATGGTGTTGGCGTCGAAATAAATCGCTCTATGGTTTCGTCCAAAGCACTATACACTGCTATTGGAATTTAAAATAGGTTAATTACTGAACTATTGTATTACTCTACTCTTATTTACGTTTATCAAGTGTAAAAACGGAAAAGTATAAAGTAAAAAAATAAAGTTTAATAAAAAACTGTAACCCGACTACGGGAAAATTAAAATGATCTAAAAAGTACGAAACAAGCAAATATTTCAGACAGAAATCAAGACATAGGTACAAAAATGGTCAAGGTAAAGCCGTCGTCGCATGCCATTATAATTTTGTAGGTGTTCCTGGCACCAACATGGTATACAGGCATGCGACCACGGCTTTACCTTGACCATTTTTGTACCTATGTCTTGATTTCTGTCTGAAATATTTGCTTGTTTCGTACTTTTTAGATCATTTTTATTTTCCCGTAGTCGGGTTACAGTTTTTTATTAAATTTTATTTTTTTATTTAAAACTCCGTACCCGAAGGGTACCAAACGGAACCCTATTACTAAACCTCCGCTGTCCGTCCGTCTGTCTGTCAGCGGGCTGTCATGAACCGTTATTGGTAGACAGTGGAAATTTTCAGAGACTGTGTATTTCTATTGCTACTATAAGTTTTTTTATTCGACGTTTTTTGCTCGATCTTAATACGGTACGGGATCCCGACCCTTCGTGTGCGAGTCCGACTCGCATTTGGCTGGTTTTATAAGCCTGTGTTGTCTCACTGCAGGGCAAAGGCCTCCCTTCCCTCTTTCCAGTTTTCCTGGGTAACTAGTCCAGAGTTCAGCTCATCCCGCCAACTCTTTCTGGGCCTACCGCGTAGTCGTTTTCTGTTACTTGGGATCCACCTTGTGGTGGTTTTTTTGTATTGCTCCTCCGACATGCGACAGATGTGGCCAGCCCAGTTCCACTTTAGTCCAGCAGCTGTGCAGCTAGCATCCGCTATTTGTGTTCTGGAACGAAGTATAGAGGAGCTGAATAACAAAGGAGATCATTCACCGTCCATACATTTTTGGGCTAAATGTGAAACAAAAAATAAGTTATAATGAAATGAAATTGATTATTCTATAAATAGAATATCGGAATCACTTTTACACGTCATATAAAAAAATATTAAAAATAAGCTAGATGAGTTCGGCGTTTCCTATTTGACTACTCTGAGAAGAAAGGCCGAAACAAACTCAGAGGTCGCAGTCTCTTTTAAAGTCCAGACATAATCTTGAGGACCATGTAGATTAGTGTCTGAAAAGGTCGCGTCCGGCCCTGGTTCAGGCCATGGTACGGAGCGAGAGGAAATGGCAGGCCGTCACCTCCTTCTGCGAAGCGGTAATGCTCGCGAAGGAGGAGGCGGAACGCGTGAGGGAGAGGCAAACTTCGCGCCCTCACGCCCCTAACCGCCGCAGGAGGAGACGCCCGGGGCGGGAATCGCGAGCCGATTTCCGGCCACCGTAGGCGCGGGCTTGCGGACGGTGAGCAATGGGTAGCTCGCCGTCCGATAAGGACCAAGCCCGGGTCGACGGCGCGTTGTGTTCCACGCGCGCCTCAAAGAGATGTCAGCAGAATTGACGGGGTCCGCTAGGGCCAATGCCTGCCGGGGGTTCGAAGAAAACCGATCGGGAAATCGTGGCCCCCGGCAACCGGGCAACCGAAGGAACACGGGTGGGTTTTAGTCAGTAAGAGTCTGACACGCCCTCCCGCTCCGCCCAGAAAGGGAGAAGTTATTTGATAATTTCAAACCCCAAAAAAAAAAAAAAAGGATAGAACCACACAGATTTGAGTGGACCTGTTCAGTCAGTGCAAGCGTATATATTTCGTTAGAACATTTTATTCTCTTCACTTTTCACTATGGAACCAAATCTGTAGAGCTATTCCCTCCGCTATTATACGAGTTTGAAAAATACTTGATTCAGTATGTTTTAGTTAAAAGAATACCAGTAATCTAATTATATAATAGTAATAGCTTTTTATGCTAGTACATTACAGTAATCATCTTTAACTGTGAAACTAAGGCTCTAGGGTTATTCTCCATATAACTACATAATCCGATTTTTTTTTTCGGCAGTACTAGTATTAGCTCATTGAAATAGGTATCACTAGTATTACATACCTTTTTACGTATTTTTCTATTCCTTTCTTCTTGTCTGGTAAAAAAAAAAACAAAAAGTATTTTTCAAACTCGTGTAACAGCGCAGGGCCCTACAGATTTGGTCCCATAGTGAAAAGTAAAGAGAAAGAATAACATGTTCTAACGGAATATAATGATTTTTTTGTTTGGCCGGCTTTTGCACTTTCATAATTTAGCCCAAAATGAACGATCTCCTTTTCAAAATAGGTAGTTTTTCAATTTATTCTTCATGAAAAAGTCATAATTGTGTAGCAATTATTTTTGATACCACTACATTTCCTTTTTTAACCCTTGATGCAAAAAGAAGGGTGTTAGTTTGACCGCTATGTATGTGTCTGTCTGTGGCATCGTAGCCACGTAGTTCTTAAACGGGTGAAGCGATTTGAATGAGGTTTTTTTTATTTGAACGCAAGTTTTCTAGCGATGGTTCTTAGACATGTTTTGTCAAAATCGGTTCAACCGTTTGAAGATTATCAACTCTTTTCTAGTTGATGCATGGATTTGAGTATCTTCCACCAGGTCTGATCAGTTTGAAGGAGAAATGAGGAAATGTTTGTGTTGGGAGTTTTTAAATTATAACTGTTAAAATTGTACTTGTTTCCAAAGATAATGTTGGTTCTCATTGTGGCTAAAATGCGTGCTTATTATGTTATTAATTTATGTCTGGATTTTCAACTTTTAATTAATGAATTGTTAATTCTGACAAACTTTATGATAAGGGTTATTTTAGAAGTAACTCTTTGGTTTCTCCAGAGGCAAAGAGTACCTATCTATATAAAATTTAAAATGATTATGTTGAGCTATATAAGTTTATAATATAAGTTTATTCAAAAAATAATGTAGTACAGTAAAAACATTTTTCGTAATTCTATGTAATAGTTCACAAGTGTTACATGCCTGAACTAGGACATCCTGTGTTTCAGGCGAGAAAAGGTAAAACATTATATCTAAATAATCACATCATATACAAAAGGTAAATTAGTCAACTAATAGGTATGTAAAAGAGGTGTAAACAGTATAAAAATCTTACCTGCTAAAATCTTAGTATATTAATTTAAGCTAACTAATCATAACAAAAAGTGCAATTAATATTTATTTAAGTACAACTAATAACTTCTCTGTATCTTCATAGGACAAATTTTGTAATGTTTCCTTCAGAGTTTTCTTGCAATTTACAAAATTTTGGGAATAAATTTTTGCTTTTGCATTAAGTCTGTTATAGAGTAGTGGTCCCAGAAAAACAAAAAATTTGGCTGTAAAAGCATGTTTTGTGCTTTTTGTGGGACAAACTATATCTTTCCGTCTCTTTTTAATAAGTTCAGTGCTGAAGCGGAGGGCTGCGTGTTGTTTTAGTACAATGCTCATTATGAATAACTGCCTGACTGTTAGTACTTCACAATTTTTATAGAGCTGGTTAGTGGGAAAAAGGAAAGGGCGGCACGTAGACACCTTGAGAATCGCTCTTTGAGCTCTTTCGACTTGTATTAATAAAGTTTTACCTGCTCCACCCCATGAGGTAATGCAGTATGTCAAAATTGACTGACATAGAGCAAAGTAAACTTGCTTAATTATTTTTGGATCCGCAATATGTCGCAGCTGCTTAAATACAAATATGAGCTTACGAACTCTATTATTTAAGACTTCTATATGTTGTTTGAAAGTAAGGGTCTCGTCTAATATAACACCTAGGTATTTTATTTGGTTAGTCTTATTAATATTAGGACACTTTAACGGGCATTCTGCGGGGACTGTGCAACAATGAGCATATAGCGTCGAGGAGTAATCGGAAGTTGGTTTGCGCATGGAAAACTTTATATAGTTTGTTTTATCCGTATTTAGGGTTAATGTGTTATGTTGAAGCCATTTATTTACAATATTGAAGCCGTTTTGCGCAAGCTTGTGAACTTCATGTTCCGATTCAGCCGCAAAAAGAAGAGCAGTGTCATCAGCGTAAGATATTACTGTACCGTGCTGTAGTTTAAGATTACAAAGGTCGTTTATGTATATCAAAAACATAGTGGGTCCCAATACACTTCCTTGGGGAACACCAAAAGACGTGTTTTTTTGGTCTGCGCTGAGGACATTGCCAATCTTAACGCATTGAGTACGGTCTTCTAGGTAACTTTTGAAAAGTTTGAGCTGGATACCTCTTATACCTACTGTCTCAAGCTTGCGCAATAGAGTAGGGATACATACTGTGTCAAAAGCTTTGGCAAGGTCCAGGAAAATACCTACTGTATGGTTACCCTTGTCAAGTTTTTGTGCTAGAAAATCAGTTAGATGATGTACGGCATCGGCAGTTGAAATTTTAGGTCTAAAACCAAACTGTCGATCCGATAAAATTGATTTGTCCTCTAGGTATTTGAACAACCTTTTATTTATAATTTTTTCCAATATTTTGGACATACAAGGCAATAGAGAAATAGGTCTATAATTTGTTGCTTGTTCTTTACTGCCTGATTTATGAACAGGGATGATAACTGCTTTTTTGAGACACTCAGGGAAAATGCCCAAGGATAAACACATACGAAAAATGTAAGTCAGTGGAGGTACTAAAATATTTCTGAAATGTTTAATAATTTTATTTGATATTTCATCCCAACCAACTGCGCATTCATCTCTCAATGACATGATTATATTTTCTACTTCTGTCTCATCAGTATCTAGTAAGGCAAAAGATGATAGAGTGGAGTTACCCGTGGTAGAAAAGTTCCCTAAATAAGGAGATTGATCCCGGTTATTTTTTTCCGCCAGACACTTACCAACATTAACAAAGAAATTATTTGCTATGTTAGCAGACGTCAGCTGTGACGAGTGCGCTCGTAATAAACTTGAAGATGACTCATTTTGTTTTGAGGAAAAAGTTACATGTTTAATATATTTCCAGATCTTTTTACTATTTGTTCCAGCCTTATCCAGTGCAGTTTTATCGTAGTTGATTTTAACCTTTTTGAGAAGACTATTACAAAAATTACGATATCTTTTGTATGACAGTTGTAGGACTGTATTCTCTGGATGAGATTTACATTTCATGTGCAGTTTATCTCGGTGTTTCATACAGCGAATAAGACCTGGTGTGATCCAGGGTTTTATGTTGCAATTTTTGTTGCTCAACTGCGATACGACCGTATTTTTCTGAATTGCATGACGTACATTTTCTATAACATACATCATACAATACTGTGGGTCAGCAGAATTATAGACTGGATCGAAGTTGATGACGCGTAAATCTTCATCAAGTTTATTTATATTCAATTTCGAAACTACACGAGTGTTATGTTTAGGTAAATTACAATTTAGTGTTAGTAGGACAGCATTATGATCTGTTATTGTAGAGTTAATAACAAGTGCAAGTGAAGGGAAATTGGTTTTAAGTATGATATGGTCCAAGCAAGAGCCACTATGATGTGTAGGAAAACAATGTGCTGGGAGCAAGCCATGATATGCGCATAAGTTGAGGTAGTCCTGAGCAGATGCGTCAGTACTTCCTGGAAGAATATTAATATTAATATCTCCAATTACTACCGTGTTTTTAAAAGGTGATAGGTTTTGCAAGACATCATTCAGAGTGTCAGTAAAATTTTTAGTATTTTTGAAAGAGGGGGGCCGATATAAAGCTACTATCGCAAAATCTGATCCAATTTTCACTACCAAACTGTTACAGTCTTGCATATTTGGTTCCTCAACAGAGACTTTCAAGTGATCTCTTACATAAACTATCACCCCATCATTTTGATTGTAATTCCTATCACTTTTGTACATCTTATACCCTGTGATCAGTGGTATATTATATTTCTTGGTAAGCCAGCATTCCGTTAAAACAATAATGTCACAGTTAATGTTTAGCCGTTGTTGAAAAACGCTGAAGCTGTCAAAATTCTTAAAAATACTGCGAATGTTTTGTGTTAGTATGGTTAATGGTGTTTTGTAGCCGGAAAGATATTGTTTGCAGCTTTCAACTTCACAAAGTCTAGACTCAGATACAGAAAAATTATCTAAATCATTAATTAAATTGTTTATCATAATAAGAAAGAAATAGAACTTTACTATATAAACTAAGAAGATCTAAAATAAATAACTTGTTGACGGCGCTCTTAGGCACCTTCATAATCTATTGAGTTTATGTACCTTTTTTCGGCCAACATTTTCGCCGGGCAGTCAGCTGCACCTGTGATGTGTTTGTCTGGCTTTTTGAAATGCAAGCAAGTAGCGCATTTTGGTTCATCTGACCTCTTTGGACATTCTTTGATTGAATGGCCTTGCTCACCACAGTGACCACAGGTGTAGGACGTCTGTCGACATGATTTGGCAGCGTGGCCATATTGCTGACACTTATAGCATCGTGTGACCAAAGTAAAATCTCTTACAGGGCATGATGACCAATTTATAAACACTCGTTCTTTTGATATTAGGGCTTTTCGTATGACTGGCGATACTTCTACAACATAGTTGCAATAGTCAGAGTCTCTCTTACCCGACTTATGACTTAACTTGATTGAGGTCAAAAACGTCTCAAGGCTGCAGTCCTGAAGCTTCTCGGCGAGATTTTGGTGGTACAAACATGTGAAAACCTCGTTTTCTGACATGGACGTCGGAACTCCTATTACTACAACCCTAGGCTTCCTTTTGTAAGGCTCGTCGACTGTTAGACCCGATTTTTTTAGCTGCTCCAATTGTCTCACCTTTTCGATGTCGTCTTTCGTCTCAGTGCTGATGATAACACCCCCGTTTTTGGTCTTGCGCAGGCCTCTTACATGCAGCTTCATCTGTCCGGGGCAAATGATTTTTTGGACGAGGGATTTCGTTTCGTCGCTGGATTTTAATTTATCTACTGGATAAATGGCCACAGAACTTACGTTTGTCTGCTGGATGTAATTGTTGGCTCCTTTTTTGACCATGTCAGCAAATGACGCGCCCAGGGCAGTTTTCGTTTTTTCTTCGACACTCAACTTGAGTTCCTTTAGTTGCTGTGAGAGGTCGAGTTGGGTTTCAAGAGCTTTGGCAATATTGTGGGATTCCAATCCTTTCGCTTTCATGTACTGGTACTGTACCGCCATTTGCGATGTGCTATGGCCGATCTTCCGGCATAGGGCATTGATGCGTATTTTGTGGTCCATATTCAGCTTGCCTTCCGCTGCGATAGTGCACACCTCCTGCAAGTTCTGGTCGATGGTCGTCATCCAGCTCTGAATTTCCGGTGTCGTCATAGCTTCAAGAGCTTCATTCGTTTGCTGCGGCGCTTGAGGGGGACGAGCGGGGCCGGTTACACCGCCAGGTGTAGGCGACGGGGAACGGGCACACCTACTTCTAGGGCTGAAGGGACTATCCTCCATCGTAAAGTAGATTATTTACCTATGTATTAATCACTGATCATTTTTATAGGAAAACACATCAAATCTAATGTATGAGTCACTTTATTAACAGCAAATTTAATAAAAACTAGGTCACGATTTCGCAAGTAATTATTTGTTTATACTAATATTGTTCGATACGTCTGTTCACTACGAATGATTGTGCGAAGAAGCTGATGTGTTTGTATGATTTAAATTGCATGTACTTAACCAATATTCATTTAGGTACGAAAGTCATCTTTCAATGTACAGACGCCAGCATATCAAGCTACTACAATCTGTCAAATTTATTTAATAGATTTTCAACTATAACACCGAGGAATAAAGTTCAAAGTTGATTGGGAAAATTGGACAGTTTCGGGTAGCTTGATGTGCTGGCGTCTGTACTAGTAGGTACCTACCTATATTGATTCAGTCCTTGTATGTTACTTCTTTATGACAAAAGTTGTATTTAATAAATATAATTTTGCTGAAAACATTTTTGCGAGCAACTTGGAAATAGCGGTCGGCGGCCGGTACCGCGGCACCGCTCGCTACGCTCGCTTGGCTCGCGCGCTTGGTCTCAGTTCTAACCCAACCTAACCTAATTCACCCAGTTCAAAATGACGAATCATACAATCTGCCGCAGAAATGTTTTCACCATTGTCTAATTATCCGTGTTTTCGCAATATCCCTAGGGTGTTTGCGAAAATTCGAATTATCAAATCATCCTAAAACATGTACACTGATAAAGTCCAATATAACCAAACTTTATATGTGTAACTGTATTGTATTCGCTAAAGTGGTTACTAAGTGAGTAACAGTGACAGTAAATTGTTTAACTTTCAAATTGTTTGTGAAAATGTTATTTCTTAAAGGCAATTTTCAGGGCAAAAAGTACTAAGTTATTCAAATATTATCAAGAAACATATCTGCTTAATTTAATCTTAAATGTTTTTGTCGCTTAACCGCACAAGGTTGCCAGGCATATCATTTCTTAGGCAAAACATTATTAGGGATTATTTGACAAGTTCGCAAAATATATATTTTTTTACTGATCCCTCCTTTAAATTCTCTGTTCACAATGTTAATAAAAACAATTCCCCTAGGAGAATAGGGTTATATTTAGCGGCGCGCATAAACTAAAGATCTTTCTTCGGGCGATTTTTAAGGCTGGGAATACACGTCCGATTTTTTCATCAGATAGTCGAATCCGATAGTCTGATCTGGCTATCAGAACAATACAAACTATCCGACTATAGGATCGAACGTGAATTCCCAGCCTAAGAATCAGGCGTTCTTCTTTCTTAAGACTGGGAATACATATCCGATTTTTTCATCCGATAATCTGATCCGGCTACCGGAAGGCGTTGTCATTATTTTGTTTGAACGTTCAACACACGTTCGATCCTATAGTCGGATAGTTTGCATTGTTCTGATAGCCAGATCAGACTATCGGATCCGACTATCTGATGAAAACATCGGACGTGTTTTCGCAACCTATATATAAATGTGCTACGCGTCTCATTTATTGCAAATTTGCAATGTTGCGGTCTACTGGGTGGTACACTTGTCTGCTACGCTTGAATTTGTCGCCCCCTTGAAGTTGGTGCCCGGGGCAGATGTCCCGGTTTGCAACCCCTGTTTGGCTGCGTGTACTGGGGGCTTAAGACCATTCACGGTCAAAGCAAAATATAATTAAGTATTCCAAGTATTTTTTTTTCTACCTAAAAATAAATATCCCTCCCGAATTACGGGTAACAAAATCCTATTTAATTAAACCGCTGTTAAGGGCTCATAGCGTCGTAAAAACACAAAATAAAAACGTGGAATTATCGTCTTAGCTAATTATGGCGGGTCTGTGATTTTATTTTGTCCACAATTTCTGTTTTATTAATCACGGTGCCTTCGTAAAAAAATCAACCTTAGACAATCTTCAATCACTATCCGAAAGAATGTTGTTTGTATTCCGAGATGAAATATATTTGATTCAAGACCAATTTAATATACTAGGTATTTGTCAATTAGGAGTATGTAATACTATTCTAGGTTTTCCAGCATCCAAAAGAATCCTAACTATCGTAAATTATAAATACGAAAGTGAGTTTGTTTGTTTGTTACGCTTTTACGCTAAAATAGCTGAACGGATTTGGATGAAATTTGGCACATGGGTAGATCACTACCTGAATTGGGACATAGGATACTTTTTATCCCGATACTTCCACGGGATCGAGACTTATACGGGTGAAACCGCGGGCGCAGCTAGTATTATATAAATTAGTTAATTTTGGGATTAAGCGTAGATGTTAAGTTTCGTATGTAAAAAGGCTTTCTATGAGAGTGACAATGTGTGTGAAGGTCACAATGTGATCAAACCCTCGTTAATAAATACATAAGATTAAAAAAAAAAAAAAAATTTGAAGACCGTAGTTTGTATCCCGAGATTGTAAACAGAATACTCTGTCTACTTCCGAGATGAAACCGACGATAAAACTAAAAAAAAAAAAACAGTGGCACTCCGGGAGTGCCGACAGAAGTGGAAACTTGAAAAAGCGGCCAAGTGCGAGTCGTACTCGCCCATGAAGGGTTCCGTAGCAGCAAGTAACGATAAGTTTACGATTTATGACGTATTAAAAAAAAACTACTTGCTAGATCTCGTTCAAACCAATTTTCAGTGGAAGTTTACATAGTAATGTACATTATATATTTTTTTTAGTTTTATCATTCTCTTATTTTAGAAGTTACAGGGGGGGGACACACATTTTACCACTTTGGAAGTGTCTCTCGCACAAACTATTCAGTTTAGAAAAAAATGATATTAGAAACCTCAATATCATTTTTGAAGACCTATCCATAAATACCCCACACGTATGGGATTGATGAAAAAAAAATTTTGAGTTTCAGTTCTAAGTATGGGGAACTCCAAAATTATTTGTTTTTTTTCTATTTTTGTGTGAAAATCTTAATGCGGTTCACAGAATACATCTACTTACCAAATTTCAACAGCATAGCTCTTATAGTTTCGGAAAAAAGTGGCTGTGACATACGGACGGACAGACAGACAGACAGACAGACAGACAGACATGACGAATCTATAAGGGTTCCGTTTTTTAACGGAACCCTAAAAAAGAATCGGCACCGCGGTAATCAACGCGTTGATGTCTTTTTAATGGTCTAAAGCTGGTGTCGTAACAGTGTTGCGATATCAATGGTTTAGTCCCATCTCAAAAATGCCCAACGTGCCTAAAGTTTTCACTTAAAAAAAAAAAATCGCCAAGTATAATAAAAAAAAGCGACTCCTTCATTTATTTTCGGCCAAAAAGGGTGGACGTATGGAATAAACAAAGCGAAAACGTTTGCATTTAATTAACGCAGAGGAAAAAGTTTGATGAAAACTGCCCAGAACAAGTTGCTGGAGTGGCAAGTGACGGTTGATTTAGTAATCTAGAAAGTTGTTTGGTTGTTTTTGAAGTTCTGTCTACCCTATCGACTTTATTACATAACAAGGTTTAAACCATCGAGCCATCATTAATTTAGAACTTTAATCAGACAATGTTAAAGTTCTAATTACAAAAACTGACGGTAAAACCGATTTTGCGACCTACTGAGCCAATGTTTTAAATTATTATGTTGCGCTTTTAGTGATTTTTGGTGCAAGAGTTCTTATTACAAAATTGACAACTAAGGTCAAGTTGTCAATCACTACATAGTATAAAACAAAGTCGCTTTCTCTGTCCCTATATCCCTATGTATGCTTAAATCTTTAAAACTACGCAACGGATTTTGATGCGGTTTTTTTAAATAGATACAAGTGATTGAAGAGGAAGGTTTATATGTATAAACTACATAGTATAAAACAAAGTCGCTTTCTCTGTCCCTATATCCCTATGTATGCTTAAATCTTTAAAACTACGCAACGGATTTTGATGCGGTTTTTTTAAATAGATAGAGTGATTAGAAGAGGAAGGTTTATATGTATAAATAATAACCCGGTTTATATCCGTGCGAAGCCGGGGCGGGTCGCTAGTTTTGTAATAAGAACTTCACTGAAGTTGGAATATGGTTCAAAATACAAAAACTAGTCCGAAGGTTTCTGTTATGTAGACTTTATCAGACAACAGTACGTACACGGAAATTGACAGCGCTTTTATTTCGTAGCAGTAACGATATGGTTTCATAGAAAGGCGGTGGCCGCCACATAACGGCCACAGTGACGGTTGTCATGAAAATGATGGCAGAGCTGTTTGACTTTACGCTGTCAAAAACGCTCTCTAGAGAAACACACCAACTTACTTTCATAAACAACTTTGCAGTGACGTCATTTGCTGGTAAATTGCAGACGCTATATGGCGGCCACCGTTCTTCTAGGAAATCGCAGTTAGGACGGTTTTCATAGGTCAAGTGTGACTTCTAGCGTGCGCTTGACCATACGTATTCAGACTAGAAAAGGCGTTTGATTGTGTGATTGATGTTCTTTGACTGCGACTAACGTTGCTAGAAAGTTGTAAATGCAATCAATCAACCCGTTCGACTTCGACCTACATTCGCTGACCTTTTTGTACCTAACTAGCTTTTAGACCTTTTAGTTAGTTCTGGAATTATGAGTAAAAGTTGAAATGAATTATTGTGATCGAATGTTCGATCCATAGCTTTCCATCAGACGAGTCAATCAACCCGTTCGACTTCGCCCAACATTTACTGACCTTTTTGTACCTAAGTAGCTTTTAGACCTTTTAGTTAGTTCTGGAAATAAGAGTAAAAGTTGAAATGAATTATTGTGATCGAACGATCGATCCATCGCTTTCCATCAGACGAGATTTAAGAGCTAGGACCATTCTGTAATAATATAAAACTAGTAGTTCTGCGAACAGTAGACCTCGCGAGCACAATTTTTTTTGCAACAATTAATATACCAATAAAGTTATTTAAAACGGGATACTCTAAATCTATGGGATATTGACTAACCGTTATGTACGGGTATGATACACTGTTGATACTACCACTAGAACAGTGACCATAGTAGTCCATGTCATGTTTCTTTCCGTGCCTGATACGTTCATAGCACGGTCATGGTATGGTACGGTACGGAGTAAAGGGCCGACACACATAAAAACATTGCGACGTTGTCGCATCGCATCGCAAAAATCAGCCACGGCACCTTAAGATTTTCTTAGGAAATGCCTGAAGCTTCTGCGTTGCGACGCACAGTTGGTAAAAATATCGCATGGACACAAATTTAACTGTAACCCATTAATTTTTGTTATGAACTACTCAGGATAACCTACTTCAACAGTGAAACTGCGAAGCAACAACCACCTAAGCTTAATAACCCAAAAAGTGCAAAACCACAATTACACAAGTTTTAAACCCACATATCCCAAACCCATGTAACCTAAACTAAAACCTTCAAACCGTCAACCCACTACCCCAAAACCTCTAATTAAGCTGAGGTGGTTGTTGCTGTTAACATAGTGCCAAGTAAAAAAAAAAAAAATATTACAATCTGGTCGCAGTTCCACTGTTAAAGTAGATTATCCTGAGTAGTTAAAAAAAAAAGTGGTGGCACTCCGAGAGTGCCGACAGAGTGAAAACTTGAACAAGATCGCCTTGGTGGAAGAAAAATACTTGTATGGAACATTGGTCCGTAACTAAATGTAAATAAAGAGCACAATGGCGTTTACAAAACTGAGGAGTCGTCATGGTGTCGCGAAATCAATGGTTTAGTCCCATCTCAAAAATGCCCAACGCGCCTAAATAAGTTTTAACTTCAACAAAAATTAATGGGTTACAGTTAAATTTGTGTCCGTGCGAGATTTTTGTTCATTTTTAGCCTACTGTGCGACGTCACACCGTCTTTATCTGTGTCGACAAGTAAGACACTAAGTGTTCGGTACGTACCCTGAAAGTTGTAAGCAACAAGCCTTAAAAGGGTTATTTTTCCTTTCCACTCAGATCTAGCGGTTTAATATTCTACCAGCCCTTTATTGTGATGTAACAAAGAATATAAAGACATTTTATTTTCCTCAAAAACTTGAGAAGGGTCTTGTTTGGAACTTAAGCAATAAATAAATAAAAAGGGTTGTTCGTCGTACTCAGTTTGCCCTTACGACTTGAGCGAGACAAGTGTCCAATAAACTTTATACGATTTTTATGACTACATCGTGTAAACGTAGACGTTTAATTTCTAGGTACCGCTATAAAATAGATTGTAAATTCTTCTTGTTAAGGCGAATCAGGGTATTTGCTGATTCTAATCATTATAATTATATAAATAAATATTTGATTTGGCCGCGAATCTTAAGTAGATCAACATACATCCTGATACTGCAATTTCGCGGGCTAACTTAGCGCATCCCCCTCAACCGCGTTAAGGCCCCAGACAGGCGCCTGTCTACGCGAGCCTTTAAGAATGTCACGTTAGAAATAAACTATTGCTTGGAGGAGCCTGCACCCACGCTTGAACCAGATTGGTCTAAAACTTGTCATCATCATAATATACGCGCGTATAGCCAATCATATAATCATAGCATAGTTCTGCTCCTACACTTGCCGAACTTAGGCCGGGTTTTTATGAAACATTACACAAAAACATTTGTTTTCATACACAAGCTGTCTTCTACGTATTATAATATTTTTATATTAAACGCGCCGCGGTTGAAAATTAAACAAACCTTTCCCCCTTCACCCGCGCGGGGAATGTTTTCCATGCAGCTCGGAAAACAAAAACATCATGTTTGCATACACAAATGTGTATAGCCTCGCTTCTTTGTTTCGATGTTTTTGTGTAATTTGTGTGTATGTGTGCAGGAGACCCTGCTTTAGACCATAACGATCTATAAAGTCCAATGATCGGTCTACCTATAATACACCCACATTTCGCCAGTTATGTTTAAGTCCCATGTAAGAGCGGTCTTCCCTTTACATATTCTACGAAGAAGTTAATAATTATCCTTTTCTCTAATTGTTGCAGTTGGAAAATGTGCAGCTACTGGACAAGTACAATCTGCGGAACCCGTCTAAAGGAACCTTGTACTTCGCGACCACACACCTCATATTCGTGGACCATGAGATGAGGAAGGAGACATGGGTATGTACTCTATTGCTATTAACCCCGTTTCTAAAAACTCCTTGAATTTAATCTATTTGAATTGATTGACTGATGATATCATTTATAACTTCCAATTACGGCTTTATATAGCTTTATGTCAGCGGGCACGCCCTTAATGCCTTTTTTTTTTGGGTTTTAAATTTTCAAATAACTTCTCCCGCTCTGGGTGGAACGGGAGGGCGTGTCAGACTCTTACTGACTAAAACCCACCCGTGTTCCTTCGGTTGCCCTGTTGCCGGGGGCCACAATGTCCCTCTCGGCTCGTATTCGCAGCCCCGGCAGGCATTGGCCCTAGCGGACCCCGTCAATTCTGCTGACATCTCTTTGACGCCCTTAATGCCTGGATGCTTTTCCCAGCTAAAGGCACTAGGAAGTGGTGAAGGGTGGGCGTTTTTGGGGGGACTGTCTTATGGAATTTTGACGTTCGAAAAGTGCTGATTCTCAGCCTAGTTTGAATAAATGACTTTTGAATTTTGATATTTGACGCATAAAACAAGTAATACACATCGACGGTTGAAAGGCTAATAGATCTAAGCATTCGACATTTTGTAAAACTTGCGGGAGGATGGATTGGTTGTTTTTTTTTAATCATAATAAGATCTTATTATGATTGATTGATTTAAGTAAATAAAAGTCTTTGAAGACTCGCTGAAAGCTTCTGAATAGTTTTGGTTTCAGAATCTCATGCATGTAACTTGCACAAAACTATGAAAGCAGCTTGTATTCGTTTGAGACAACAGATATTGTTGAAATTGCCGAGCAAATGTAATTATTATTTTTTGTTCTTGCATGCGTAAATGCACATCATTCTTCAACCTATCATTCATAGTTACACCACACATGATTTACAAAGAACGCTATTTTAGCTAATTACATACTTTTGAGCAAGTTACAGTCATGTCGACGGTTGAAAGGCTAATAATTGATCTAAGCGACATTTTGTAAAACTTGCTCCTGCAATTTTATGATTCGTCCTCCTGGACGGATCATAGTTATTTTTTTTGGAAAAAAAATCATAAAAACACAACTATTTGATAGACTTTTATTTACTTAAATCAATCAATCATAATAAGATCTTATGAAGAATGATGTGCATTTACGCATGCAAGAACAAAAAATAATAATTGCATTTGCTCGGCAATTTCAACAATATCTGTCGTCTCAAACGAATACAAGCTGCTTTCATAGTTTTGTGCAAGTTACATGCATGAGATTCTGAAACCAAAACTATTCAGAAGCTTTCAGCGAGTCTTCAAAGGTTTTAGTCGTGGTCGCACCCTTCAAACTGTCATTACCTTCAATTCCAATAGATAGGCAGTGGCGTGCACACAGTTTTAAGACAGGGTAGGCAGAAAATTTTACTCACCAAAAATACTGCACGTTGGTTTTGGTTCGTCGCGTCGTCTTGTCGATTGATGATTAAACGCGTCTCTATACGATTTTTTCCAAAGGTGTGATATTTAAGGGAAGCTTCTAAGTGTTTTTCAGATTGTTCATGTTTTCTCGCGGCGGTAGGAAAATTATGAATATCAGCGTAACCGGTGTCGTTCCAGACGGTTTTATTATTTGAAAATAGTAGACAAACGAAACAAAATAACCGATTAGGTACTGTGTATGCAACCTGTCAGCCAATGATATGAATCATATTGTTTTTTATTGAATTTACGATTGACTTTACCTTTAATTTGTATTAATTGCAAATCCGGTGTACCACGACCTATCTCGATAACTTGTTTTTTTTTTCACCGAAATATAGTTTTGAAAACGCATCATGTTTTATTTTCTCAATACACACACCATCTGAACAACTTTCACAGACAATATTATCCATTTTACACTAATAACAACAATCAAATTCTAATTACCTGATAGCGTATTCACAAACACAACGCACGTCAAACAATATGGCAACTATAGTAAAACGGGCAATAAAGGGTAAAAAAGGTTATACGACAAAAAATTATGGTCATCTAAATGTATAAAATTCAATGAAACAACGTTATTTCCTAAAATATTTGCATTGCATAGCAAACTTTCCTTCGGTAATGTTCGGTACGAGTCGTAATTTTTCGTCTTAGCTGTATAGAATAACTACAAAAAGACACTGGCTATTCTTGCAGTTGTGTGCGTGATTTTTGTCATTGTGTGTCAGCAAAGCCCGCGTAGCTATAGGAACGCACACACATTAAATACGACTTACCACGAGAGCACACATAAAAACATTCAGAGACGAATAGTTTGTGTCTTTACCGTGGCAGAGGCGAGGCGGCGCTAGTGCAGCGCGAATCGAGATGATGCGAAATTCGAATGATGATACCACCGGCACTCGATAGGTGGAGCTGATTTATGATTTGTTTTGTTTATTGATAAAATAATATTAGATCTATTATCAGAACTAGGGTAGGCAGTGTCTTTCTGTCTTTATGAAACGCACGCCACTGTAGATAGGGTATGACTGTTTCTCTTATTAAAATTTTCGAAACCTAGAATCTTTAATCCAAAGCAAAAAAAATAAAAAATAGTGGCACTCCGGGAGTGCTGACAGAAGTGAAAACTTGAAAAAAAAAAAAATTGACACCGCGGTAATCAATGCGTTGATGTTTTTTACTCCATGCACCTCGGTAATCAACGCGATGATGTCTTTTACTCCACGGTTTCGGTAATCTTTAGTCCTATCTCAAAAATGCCCAACGCGCCTAAAGAAGTTTTCACTTTTAAAAAAATTGCGAAGTTGTATGCGTTTTAAGGCTCCTGAAGACAGGCGCGACGCGAGGGCGCGACACGACTCTGGTGGAACAATTTCTAAGAAAACCGGTGTCGTGTCGCGCCTGTCTGCGAGAACCTTTAAAGTCTATGCTAGACAGAGACAGCACTACTAGCACCTGACGTCACAACACAGGAGCGTCATAGTAACTTCGCGCCCTTCGTTTACATTTCTGATAGTAGTTGTAGAAAGTAGTGCTCGGCGCTATGGTGACCTAACACACCTTTCTCGTATTGATAGGATATGGTATATATGGTTTAAGTTAAAGTCTCGAATTATAGGGGAAATAGCTATATTAAATCACTATAACACTTAATTACAAGAACTGATAGAAAATGGTAAACTATATAACTAACTTAATTATTGGTAAAATGTATGGTAAAATGGTATGGTAATGGTTTCGAGTACGTGGTGTCTCTAATGAGATCTAAACGCGAACTGGCCCACATTTAGGTGAACGAGCGAATGTGCATATTTGCTTTCGATGCAATTATGCATTTTCGCTGAGTGTTTGATTAACTCGAACATATTCCCGAGAGCGAGAAGAAATGCGGGATGAAAGCTAAAGCTACATGATATGGTACAAAAATATTTAACTACTTAACACATTCGTTTCTAGTAATCTTAACTGGTAGGCATAAAAACATTAATAAAGCATAGTAAAAGCAAAATATAAAAGCATATTGATCTACTTAAATAAATAATTATAGTTATTAAAAACATTAACAACGATTTTAAAGTCAAACTATTGAGTCTTCCACAGTAAAAGCACTTTGGTCCTTTAGATCCCCGGCACTGAGCACTTCACTATATGATTCGTGTCTTCTGGTTGGTTTTGGTGTCAGCGGAGCCGCTGCTAACTCGTGTTGACAGCGACTCTCGCTGCGGCGTCGAGTCCTCGGAGGTGGCGGGGTCACCGCGGTCTACTGCCAGCGGGATCCCTCGCCACGGTGCCTAGCGGCAGCCTTTCGGCACAGGCAAAATCGCCCGGTCCGCCACAGCCAGATTGCTGCCACGCATATAGCGATCGACATCAACACCTAATAAATTACGTATTGTGTCATGGATATGGTTAGGATTCCGTCATCAGTCTGTCGTTCGTCAGGGATTTTGATGTTAATCAAGTGATTAATCTGATCAAATTCAGGCATGTAAATGGTTGGTGAAATATTAATTTGGTTGGACTGATGTCGTGCTGAATATAATGAGAAGTCCTTTTCATACTGGTCTGCGAAACGTGGTCCAACACTCCGAGTAAGTCATTCGCTAGATACCCGATACCGTTGATAAGGCCTGGTCGGCGCCGACTCGTCTTCCCTGTGACGCGTCGCCGTCTAGCGTAGACATCAAAATGCTGTGCTAGCAAAAGTTCATTGTAGTATTCGAGTTCCTGGTAATCGTGCCGGGCTGCACGATCGTATTACAATGGCTTTGTGTTTCAATGGTTGCACACAATTATTGTTCTTGATAATTTGCTATTTTATTATAGGTGTTTATGTTTGTCCAATAGGGCCCCATGTCGTAGTACATGACTAATGTCCATTTATCCCTGATTAATTGTACTTTTGAAATAGGGTCAAAATAAAGCGTCTGGTTGGTTGTAAATGATTTGACGTTGTCTAAACCGTAAGATAGAAAAATCAGCATGAAACAACTTAGTATAACTGTTGCTACAGTTGTGATTTCTGATCTCGGTTTTCTTTTCCTTTCTGTTAATTTGGTTGTTGGTTTATGTCTGGTTTTGATAACGTTGTTTTATTCTGGTTGACGGGCAAAACGGAGAGTTTTACAATAGGGCGTTTTATGACCCCATTTTTTGTTTTTAGTGAAACCGCTCTGGTCAGACCGTCGTTTCCTGGATATATGTCGACCACACGTCCAAGAGCCCATTTTCCTGGAGGTAGTGGCTCATCATGAATCACTACTAGATCTCCAATTCCGATGTTTTTCTGTGGTTTCATCCATTTACTTCTAGATGAGAGTTGTACCAAGTATTCAGTCTTCCATCGTTTCCAAAGATCTTGGAATAATTTGTTGGTTAGATGCCATCTGGTTCTAGCATCTTGCTCTGTTTCTATTACAGTTGTTCCTGGTCTTCCTGATAAGAAATGAGCTGGTGTGAGGAAGTTTACGTCATCAGGATCCTCTGATATCGCGCAAAGAGGTCGAGAGTTGAGGCACGCTTCTAGTCTAGCTAACAATGTGGTGTACTCCTCGAAGGTTAGTCTTTGTTGACCAATGACCCTCTTGAGATGATGTTTTAGACTGCGTACTGCTCGCTCCCATAAACCGCCGGCATTAGGCCAACTAGGTACGTTAAAGTGCCATTCTATGCCCATCTCTGTTATCTCAGATATAAAACTTTCACTGAATACTTCTTGAAGCTGGTTAAATTCTTCCTGTATCATCCTGTTTGCTCCCACGAAGTTAGTGCCGTTGTCACTGTACATATGTCTTGGTGTCCCTTTTCTGGCTGCCATTCTGGTTAGAGCTGCCAAAAAGGCGGAGCTGCTCAGGTCTGATACAAGTTCTAAGTGAACCGCTTTCGTGACCATACATACAAAAACTGCTATGTACCCCTTTGTAGTTTTGATTCCTCGTCCTTTATTTGCTTTGACCTCTACGAAACCTGTGTAATCTATGCCGCAGTGGTAAAACGCATGTTCTGGATTTACTCTTGGTTCTGGTAAATCTCCCATAAGCTGGTGCTGCCGTACGGGATTCTGTTTCCTGCATATGACACATTTTCTTATGAACTTTTTAGTTGCCATATATCCACCAATAATCCAAAACTGTTGTCTAAGGTTTGCTAACGTTAGACGTGCTCCGCCATGGAAAGTCAATTTATGAGCTTGATCGATGAGTAATGTGGTTAGCGGATGATCGTGAGGTAAGATGATGGGATGCTTCATCTCAAGACTCATATGGGCGTTCTCCAATCTCCCTCCCACGCGTAAAATCCCATATTTAATCCGCGTAAAATTACATATAGTTAAATATCATTTTATAGTTAATTAGCGATTCAATGGCCTCTAAAGCGGTCTTAGTTGTCGTTGAATAGATGATACCTTCATAACGTTAATGAATAATGCTTTAAGCTTTGGTTTTATAGGAAAGCGGTGCCGTCATATTATATCGTTACTAGCTGCGCCCCGCGGTTTCACCCGCATAAGTCTCGATCCCGTGGGAATATCGAGATAAATGTTTCCTATGTCCTAATCCAGGTCATGGTCTACCCAAATGCCAAATTTTATCAAAATCTGTTCAGCCGTTTTAGCGTGAAAGCGTAACAAACAAACTCACTTTCACATTTATAATATTAAGTTAGGATTATATCGACTGTCATGAAAAACTGTCATTTTCCCCAGTATTTGACATTAAAGGTACACTAGTCGGTCATTCTTCCATACAAATGTAGTATGGTGATTACTAAAGAAAATAAATAAAGAAAATTCGTTTATTTGCGGTAAACATGACGCAAAGAAAGATTAACAAAACACGTAAATAACAAATTGGAGGAAATATGCGTCACATCCACGCAAAATGGCCATTGCACAGCGTAATGCTGCGACCCCATGCGAGACAGAGCCCCAGCGCTGATTTTCAGCGACAGCCGGCGCTGACGTGAAGACGTCAACAGGTGCAGCATATCGACGGTTGAAAGGCTAATTAAGAAAGAAAGAAAGAAAGAAATAAAATACATTTATTTAGCACAGACCAAAAAAGCACACAACATAATTAACAGCAGATAAAAAAATAAAATCAAACAATAAGTGTAAAGAGCGATGTAAGAAATTAGCAGGGGAGTGTGCCTCACGGCTGCGCCAAAAAGGCCCAGTTCAGCAAAAATGCCAGACAACAATAAGTGCCTGACGCTGGTTTTCAACTAGACCTGAAAGTGTGATGTGATGGATGTAAATCAGCTTTATAATGTAACGTGTAATTGATCTAAGCGACATTTTGTAAAACTTGCAGGAGGATGGATTGGTTGTTTTTTTTTAAATCATAATAAGATCTTATTATGATTGATTGATTTAAGTAAATAAAAGTCTATTAAATAATTATTTTTCAAAAAAATAACTATGATCCGTCCAGGAGGACGGATCATAAATATGCAGGAGCAAGTTTTACAAAATGTCGCTTAGATCAATTAGCCTTTCAACCGTCGATATAGTGAAATAACAAATCAAAAATAAAATAAATACAATGCTTAGTTCTAAATGTTTATACAAATATAATATTTAAAATTACTTGCCTGTTTGACGGTGTACGTTTAAAACTAAAAATTATATCAATTTGCCTTGTCTTGTCATTATCTAGCCCTGTATGGAAGCAGATTTGGGAAAAAAATATTGGTTTGGAAGTTATGAGCGTCGAAACTTTCATATTTCAACACTAATTTTAACTCATCTTTGGGCGTAAATAAATAACTTGTGTAGTATGAAAATGGCAAAATAGAAATCATAAAGGGATAGATAATTTATTGAAAAGTTCAAATAATTTTATTTTGAGTAGATACATCCAGCAGTTTTTCCATAATATCTATACGCCCAAAGGTCTGATCATGAAATTTTATGCGTTCATTTTCGTTATAAATCATCGTCTATTTCACTAAATAAATAAATAAAAACTAGATAAATAAATACTAAAAAAATAAAATTAAATAAAGAAATAACTTTACTAAACAGCATGCATGTTAGCCACGCCCAACGAGTTCGAGCCGTCGACCAGTGGAACCTTAAATGTCTCATAAAACACTCTCTGTTTGGACAGCCGTTATTGTGTAATCGTTCACTGCTTTCTTGGGTAACCAAAACTTAACACTTCATTTTAGATACGGTCAACCGCAAGTCAGTAATAACACTTAGCTTCAAAAACCTTTCTTACTGCCATTGAATAAAGGCGCTATCAATATTAAATTTTTACCATGTACATGCTGTTAGCTGTACAACTGAAGTTTACTGAGGGATACTTGAGGTGTCTACCTTTACCTTAAGAGCACTTAAAAGATTAAATCTTGGTGCTCTAAAATAACGATTTTCGTGACCGCTTTTACAAAAACAAGATTAGGCGTCTAAATTCTAGAAAGATGCTCAAGTACTTTATAAAGTCTTATAGCATAATCAGCCTAAAATGTTGTTGTGTTGAGAGCAATGGTGATGAAATAATTTACACAAAGTAAGGGTTTGAAACAGCGTTGCCAGACGTCCCGATTTTGGCGGAACGTCCCGATTTTTTGGCCAAAATTAAATGTCCCGCTCGGGACAGGCTTAGTCCCGATTTTCGGAGATAGAAAAATAAATAAGTAATTCATAAGTAATGTATAACTTATTTAATATTATATTCCTCTGAAGATTTAACAGGACAAACTAATAGGTATTGGTTATTTAGTATAGTAAAGTAACGTATTTTCATTAAAATACATTTAAAAAAAAATACAAATAAATAATAATAATTATATAATTTACGTTTTCTTATTATGTCCCGCTTTCGACGAAAGAATCCCGCTTTTTTACTAAAAAGGGTTCATAATACCGGATTGCCCGAAAAAAAAATCTGGCTACGCTGGTTTGAAATCTGATAGATGTGTTTAAAAATACTAATTAGTTACCGGAGAGTGGCTTATGCGTATAATACGGGCCAAAGACAGATATTTTCTAGACTCGGAAGTTTTAGAGCATCAGCAAAGCATGCATTTATCTTTAAACTAGCTTCTGCCCGCGACTTCATCCGCGAGCCTATAACCTTCCTGAAGAATTAGGCTATCCAATGAAAAATAATTTTTCAAATCCGACTGGTAGTTCTGGAGATTCCCCCCTACATACAAACAAAAATTTTTTACCTCTATAATATTAGTAGGGATTTGGAGAAGACAGTACAACAATAGATGAAAACACGGACAATACTAATGCGTATTTTGAAACTATCAAATAAATACAAACATGGAATTTGAAAAAGTGATTTTTACAAGCTTATTTAACTTGCACAAGCTTTTATTCAATTTGCTTTGTTAATTAGTATGTATGGGTCAAATCTTGCAAGCTGAATTAAAACACTTCTTACTTTAGCAGGAGTGGCGAACCAATGGCACGTAACAAAATAATTTAGGCACGGCATCATTTCAGGAATTTAGGTACTTGAGTCATTTAGTTTGCAACAGCAGAATTCGAACTAATTTGTTCTAAACATGAACATTACTGTATAATAAATAAAGGTATTATTGTGAATTGTGACAGTATTTATATAATATTTTTCCGGGACTCACTAAGTCAAGATGGTTTGTTGGCACGTCATGTCAACATTCAATATATATTTGGAAAAAATGACACGTAGATATAGAGAGGTTTGCCATCCCTGCTCTAAGGAGTTGAAATTTTACATGTACTTAGGTTCAGTTTCGAAGACAGTGCATTTTTATGATGCATGACCTAATTCTTCACCCAGGATTGACTCCAGACGAAGGAACACCTCAACGGTCAACAGTATGAAATTTAAAATACGCATTTAATTATGATATTCAGTTCTAAAGTTCACCATGACCTGGCTGCTGAACCCAGGATTGGTTGCAGACTTTTTAGTTACTTAATTAAAAGCTTGTTAAAAAAAAAACCGGCCTAGTGCGTGTCGAATCACGCACAATGAAGGGTTCCGTAGTTGGGATAAATTTATCCCAAAAACAAACTTAACTTTGTAGTTGATAAACATGTTCTCCTATACAGAATGTATGGGAAAACATGTTTTTGCAACTGCAAAGTTAAGTTGGTCGATTATTACTCGATAACTAGTAAAGCCTACTTAGCTGTGATAGTTTTCCTTTTAATTTCGTTATATAAACTTACTGCTGTGATTTTTTTCACACATCCAAAACCAACTATTTAGCTGGCAGGGGGGGAACACTTGGCACGCCGCAATTGCGGCGATAAGACCCCTCTTTGAGGAGTGGCTAGAGAGGCGCCACGGCGTCCTCACCTTCCGCCTGACACAGGTGCTCACCGGACATGGCTGTTTCGGGAGGTACCTGTTCAGGATAAAGCGGGAGGAAACGCCCGGGTGTCATCACTGTGTGGATCGCCCGGAGGACACGGTGGAGCATACGGTGGAGGTCTGCCCGGCTTGGGCAGAGCATCGCCGTGTCCTCGAGGAAGCGATCGGCGGCGGTGATCTCTCGCGTCCGGCCCTGATTCGGGCCATGCTACGGAGCGAGAGGAAATGGCAGGCCGTCACCTCGTTCTGCGAAGCAGTAATGCTCGCGAAGGAGGAGACGGAGCGCGTGAGGGAAAGGCAAATTTCGCGCCCTCGCGCCCCTAACCGCCGCAGCAGGAGACGCCCTGGGCGTCGGGAGTCACGAGAGGATTTCCGGCCACCGTAGGCGCGGGCTTGCGGACGGTGAGCAATGGGTAGCTCGCCGTCCGATAAGGACCAAGCCCGGGTCGACGGCGCGTTGTGTTCCACGCGCGCCTCAAAGAGATGTCAGCAGAATTGACGGGGTCCGCTAGGGCCAATGCCTGCCGGGGGTTCGAAGAAAACCGATAGGGAAATCGTGGCCCCCTGGCAACACGGCAACTGAAGGAACACGGGTGGGTTTTAGTCAGTAAGAGTCTGACACGCCCTCCCGCTCCGCCCAGAGCGGGAGAAGTTATTTGATGATTTCCCACCCAAAAAAAAAAAAAAAAAAAAAGGGGGGGAACACTTGACTCTAACAAAAATTTGCACTTTAAAGCTTAATATTTTGCAAACGGATCCCTGAATCCAAAAATGGTTTTCACAAACTCACAATGTTTTTAAAGGACCTTTCCAATGATACCCCTCACTATGGGTTAAAAAAAATAAAAAATAAAACATCACCACTTTACGTGTATGGGAGGTACCCAAAAAAAAATGTTTTTCATAATTTTGTTTTACCACTTTGTCGGTGTAATTAATATGTATACCTATGTCAAATTACAGCTTTCTAATCCAAAGGGTCTCGGAGCTAGACCGCGGACAGACAGACAGACAGACAGACAGACGGACATGCATGACGAAACTATAAGGGTTCCTTGTTTACTACGGAACTCTAAAAAGGGCTTTACTTAAATTTTATTTAAAAAAATCTTAATACCAGTGATGACTATGGGTTTTGCCATTCTTTGACTAGCTATACAATGTGTTACAAAAACCCTGTTCGATCCGAAAAGGGCACATAGGTACTGCAATAACATTATCAAAAAGTAATAAAAAACTTATTAGTATTATTGAAAATAAAAAAGTTATTGCTATTTAATTTTCTTAATGGAATTGGGATAGTTTTGGTACTTTTTAATTCCATAAAAAATTGGTGAATTTTCAACAGGGGTGATGATAAGTTATGACTTGTAGACACCCGCTAAACGATGGCTTTCCGCGCCCCATGTAAATAACCCGGTAAACTTACCTATAGAAAAAAAATGCGGCGATTTTTGAAGTGAAAACTTCTTCAGGCGCGTTGGGCGATTTTGAGATGGGACTAAACCATTGATTTCGCGACACCATGACGACACCTCATTTTTGTAAACGCGATTGGGCTCTTTATTTATAGTACACAGACGCCAGCACATCAGGCTACTACAATCTGTCAAATTTATTTAATAGATTTTCAACTTTATCGCTGAAGTGTAAGGTTCAAAGTTGATTGGGAAAATTTGACATTTTCGGGTAGCTTAATGTGCTGGCGTCTGTACATTACGGATCAATGTTCTATGCAAGTATTTTTACTTTAAAGGTTTCGGAAGTATTATTTTTTGTAAACGCGATTGTGCTCTTTATTTTTCTTTCACCAAGGCGATCTTGTTCAAGTTTTCACTTTTGTCGACACTCCCGGAGTGCTACCACTTTTTTTTTTTCTTTTTTTCCTGATAATTACCACAAATCTCTAGACTCTCAGTAAGATTCTTAACAACACTCTCACGGTTCGGACACGGTTTTTGTTACACGCTGTAGTGACTAAACTATTGAATATATTCGATTGAATATTTGTATGCAGACTGGAAACGACATTAGATATATGAAGTTTAATTTATTGTCGTGTTGGCGTCTCCATCTTATATACTACTTGTATACGACCCGCCCCCGCTTTACATGGTTTTAACGACTTGGCAAGACATCGAGATTTCTTTACTATGTTAATGTTTATTAAACACATAAACCTTTCGGAATAAACTCTGTAAATGATGATGAAAACTGCCTCAAAATCCATTGCGTGGTTTGGAAGAATAACGCGATCACACAGACATACACTAAAAGGGAGTTTAATTTATCAAAATTAAAATTCATTTATTTAAACTAGGCTGAGAATCAGCACTTTTCGAATGTCAAAATTATACATACTCGTAAGACAGTCCCCAAAACGCTCGCCCTTCATCAATTCCTAGTGCTTTATCTGAGAAGAAGAAGTGACGCAACAAACTTCCCAGCAGAATAATATGTATATTCGCCCCCTAAAGGGGAAGGGATGAATAATACAAAAACCATACTTACAAGTACAATCTTCCACAGATCCTTCTGATGCACATATCTACAGTGGAACGCCTGCCGATTACGACCACCGGCTCCCCGCTCCTGGTGCGCACAAAAACCTTCCAATCAGTATTCTTCGTGATTCCTCGGGAGAGAGACTGCCACGAAATGCACCAGACACTCCTCAGGCTCAGCCAACCAGGTTTGTCACAGATGCATTCATTCGTTTTACAAATAACAATCTTCTTTTTTTGCTTACCCTTGTCTCATTTTACATACTTCTTAAGCCCTTTGTACACGACACGGTTTCTTTACGGAACGGCGTATAAACCGTGCCGTAGAAAAAACTTGTCCATCAACAAGTTTCCATAATGATCTATACAACACGGGCCTCAGGCCTGTAGCGACATCTACATGGCCACATACGAATTACTCTCTCTACTATCACACTGACGTGACGTCACGCGAAATCCTTCATCGCGCAAGCTGGGTTTACCGCGCGATCAGCATATACTTGTACAGGGTGGCAGGGACATCCACACGAAAACTGTTACCATGGATTCAGTACATGATTCTGAACCCCCTTTTTTTTGTGTGGGAAATTATCAAATAACTTCTCCCGCTCTGGGCGAAGCGGGAGGGCGTGTCAGACTCTTCCTGACTAAAACCCACCCGTGTTCCTTCAGTTGCCATGTTTTCGTGGGCCACGATATCCCTTTCGGACTTCTTTGCAACCCCGGCAGGCATCGGCCCTAGCGGACCCCGTCAGTTCTACTGACATCTCTTTGAGGCGCGCGTGGAACACAACGCGTTAAAATTATTAAAAAAAACTGACGAATAATTTCAACGCCAGGGTGATCAGAATCATGTACTGAATCCATGGTAACAGTTTTGGCGTCGATGTCCCTGACACCCTGTATGTATATGACTTCCCGACATCAATCGTTGGGCAGTTACCCACCAGACACGACACCCGTCTGGTTGCAGGATCCTCTCTTTTCTATGGAGGATGAGTGAACTTTACACCCTGTTCCTCATACCTTAATAGGCCTTTTGTACGCACATACGTTTTTCTTGCAATTTAGTATCATAATAACCATATCCAATTTTTTGCGTTAACTTTATACCCGACTGCCCCAGAAGGAAGGTACCTAATTATTTGATTCAATTATTTGTCACTTATTTAATAAGTAAAAAAAATTGTTTGGTTTTATGAAACCACGGTAAAAGTGAAACTTCTATAGGCGCCGCCATATTGGCCTTGGCTGCTCTGACGAGCGCCTTTCACTTTATCCCTACTCCGCGGCCGACCGTCACGCGACATGCAACACACAGACGAAAAAGTTTGAGACGATGTAATAAAAATTTCACTTTAATAACGTGTTCCAGTTCACATAGACGAGCTATATTGCTTCTTCTACAAATCGACACCAGACGATCTGCCCAAGTCAGCTGGTTGGAACTTTTTCGACATTCAGACCGAATACCAGAGGATGAACGTGCCCAACGATCAGTGGGTTCTCTGCAATGCCAATAAGGATTACGAGGTAAGAACATAAGGGAAAAGGCAGATTGATTGCACACCAACAACATATTTACAAAGTTTGTCACAATAAGTAATCACTTATCTTTAATTACTGTGTAAATACATCACAAAGACACAGGTGTACAAAGACGCTTAACAAAGCCAAGAGTCACTTTGTTCTGTCTGTCATTGTTATTATGTTGTACTGGACTATACCTGGGAACCTTCTGGTTACTTGGATGTTGAAAGTCTAAGTTTTTAAATGTTATAACTTCAAATACCCCCATGACCCTTGTACCGTTGTAGGAATGCAAGGAATGCAATGCAACGCAATCTCATCGATATTAAAAAAAAGACTATTTCAATAGCTATTTCGAAAAAAAAAACATCGATATTTCGGTGAAATTTTCTTTATAGATACCAAACAAGGAACATAATTTCTGATGTAAAATCTTAGATTAATAAATCATTGATTAAAATAAATGGACTTTTTACGGCTTAGAATTCCAGCAGTTTTAGTCTCAACGGTGTTGTTATTGGAGTTAATCGTATTTGTTACATTTTCGATACTTGATAGGTTTTTTATATTGACATATCGAAATAATAGATATCACAAAAAAAAAAATCGATATATCGAACAAAAAATAAATAAATCGGTGAATCGCTACATTGATATTATATCTACAAACCAATACCAATATTTTGCGTGCGTACATTACGTGCTACTTACCATGAACAGATTTATCGCACCAAAAAAAACAATGTTTCCCATCAATTATCTTTGCTCAATGTTACTTAGTTTGATGTACCGAATGCGTAGATGATGGCATTACCTTTTAAACCATGTATATTTCTTTGTATAAAAAATGTCATCTTCCCTATTCGGTTGCTGATAAGATAATAACTCACCTTACCTCAACAGCTCTGCGACACATATCCAAGCGAGGTGTATGTGCCTGCGCGCGCATCCACCGCGGTACTCCTGGGCAGCGCAAGCTTCAGGTCGCGGGGCCGGCTGCCGGTGCTCGCGTACCTTCATCACAATAAAGCTGCTATAGCGCGCTGCAGCCAGCCACTCAGCGGATTTTCTGCCAGGTGAGTTAGTTAACCCTGTGAAGAGTTGTCAGAAATCTAAACAGTACAGTATTTTTATCTCACGAAGCGACACGCGCTTTGAGGAGCTCGTGGCTAAGTACTAACAGCCGCACGGATCGATCCATCAGGTTAAGCTACGCTTGCCGGGGTTGGTACGTGGATGGGTGACGATTTCTACATACCGAGACTCCTCCGTGCCTCGGAAAGCGCGTTAAGCGGTTGGTCCCGGCTGTCATTCCTGGATCTTTGACAGTCGTTACCGGACGTCAAAAGCCCTAAAGTTTGACAACCAGTCTTACCAAGGGGTATCTTATTACCTAGTTACTGGGTTGTGGAGGTCAGATAGGCAGTCGCTCCATGTAAAATACTGGTATTCAGTTGCATCCGGTTAGACTGGAAGCCGACTCCAACATAGTTGGGAAAAGGCTAGGCAGATGATGAAGCGACGCGCGCTTTACTTGTAGTTACCAAGTGTACAAACACGCGGTGAATTTGTGTGTAAGCGCAAGCGTAGTTGCTCTCGGTACCGTCCGAGACAATGGCGAAGTTGGAAGTGTGTGTGTGTGCGTGCATGTGTTGTGTGCTGACGCTACTCATCTTGACGCACACATTCACAGCGTGTTTGTACACTTGGTTACCACAAGTAAAGCGCGTGTCGCTTCGTGAGATAAAAATACTATAACGGTAAAGGCAGAACGAATTTTAAAAGAACTATGGCTTTGTAGAGCGGTCGTATCTGTCACAAATATGTGTGTGACAGTTTTGTTCTTAAGCTCATCATCATCAGTCTCCTCCCCTAATCCCATTTTATTTCTGGTCGGCGCAACATATTTTTCTTCCACACTTCTCTATCAGTCGTCATCTCGGTAGTCACCCCCTTTCTATCCATATCATCGTTCACACAGTCCATCCATCGTTTCTTTGGTCTTCCTCTACTCTTATAGCCATCCACATTCATACTCAAAACTTTCCTGAAGACATTTTCTTCGTTCCTCCGCATCACATGACCATAGCAGTGGTGGCCCACGATAACGGCTGCGACGTACGATTCTTAAGTCGTATCCAGACAGGCAATTTGTGTAAATTATTTCATCATCACTGCTCTCAAAACGGTGAAGGAAAACATCGTGAGGAAACCGGCATGTCCTAGAGCCAAAAATTCGAAGACATTGTGACATCTATCAACCAGCACTGAGCCCGCGTGGTTGATTACAGCCCACTCCCTCTCCTCTAACCCTTGCTGTACGCGTCTAGATCGTCTCGCCACCTCCTCTTCTTCTCGTCGGGCTAGTGCATAATACTTGAAAATCTTAATTGCAGATGCATGGAAGACGAGCAAATGCTGGACCTGATCAGGCGGGCGAACCCCAACTGCGGTTATATGTACGTGGTGGATACCAGGCCTAGGGTGAGAATATGATGCTATTCACATACTAATTTTTTCCACCAGGAAGTGTAACTGTGTTCCGGTTTGAACGGTACACATGCCGGTGTCCTTACAAGCACATGTGACATTTCAACGACGCGCTATAGTACGCGTCAAACTTCATGGCGGATCTGAAGTGCGCTACTCGCTGTGCAGTACCGCACCCCTCACCCCCGCTGACACGTGAATTTGTTACTGCGCAGCGACTCGCTTCATGTTCCGAGCAGCCATAAAGTTTGCATCGGACTGTTATTGTTACCATGAATTCGGCACATGATTGTAGACATCCTCAGACGAGAGTTTTTGAAGCAGATGATAATTATACAATACGCATATTAATCCGAAAAGTCTGAGGTGCCTGCCTTGGGTTCAAACTCGAGACTTGGTAATCCGACGGTCACACCACAAGGTTATGACTGCTGTGATAGCTTAGTAGTGGTGTGCAAGCAGTGGTCGATATGTATGGAACAGCAGATTTGAATTTTTATCTACGAAAAAATTCTATGCTGGGGGTGTTTCGAATCATGTGCTGCATTCATTCATGGTTACAGTTTGCTCGTGGAAATTATAAGAATCCTCTCGGAGGCTGAAAATACTCATAAATAGGCAAAAAATATGAATTATATTTATTTCTGTTTTTTATAAAAAACACATTAACACGTTTTAAAACTGGATGAGTTCGGTGTTATCGTCTACTATAATAATAGAATAATTTATTGACCAGAAACTTATTTAATATTTGTATCCATCAGATCAATGCTATGGTGAACCGCGCGGCTGGCAAGGGCTATGAGAACGAAGCGTTCTACGAGAACATCAAGTTCCAGTTCATGGGCATCGGCAACATCCATGTCATGAGGAAGAGCCTTCAGAAGCTGGTTGAGAGTAAGCATGAGAGCGTTCGCAGACGGCATTCAATCCATGGCCGATTTTTTGTAGGAGCTAAATTAAACAGTACAGATCAAATGTATCAACGCATACTACAAAACGTAGGTCATACAAGAGTATAGATAGTGCAATCCACGAAGACGCGCCCCACCCCGCTCCGCTCTGTACTAAAGTACAGCTTACAGTACAGTAGTCGCGGAGTCGGGCGCATCTTCGTGGATTGCACTATCTATAACTGTAGAGTTTCTCGCCCATTCTTCTCCATTCGAAACTACCTTTTCAAAGTCAAAGTTAAATAATTTATTTCAATTAGGCACATAAAAGGCACTTACGAACGTCAAAAATTCACAAAAAAAATGAATTGATTCTAGTCGCCCCTTCCAAAAGGTAAACTCTCAAACTCAAATATACCAATTACAGGCGCTTTTGAATGGTCAAGGGGTCGGTCAGTCAGAAAGATGAAGCTAGTTGCCCATTCCAAAGCGTAGTAGGAGAAGAACGGGATGGACACTTTTAAATCAAAATATGGTTACAAAATATTGGTTACATCATTCATGTTGAAGTTATACTGTAGTAGAATAGGGTGTGTGGTAGGTAGAAAGTAGGTATTGAAGTAATAAGTCACAAGTACACAAGAAGAAGATTGAAAGTTTATTAGGAACACAGACAGGTTTCAGTTCACACACAAGAGTTCCACTTAGACGAGAAGGAGTGGTAGAAATGAAGACAGAAGAGAATAGCACAGATATACAGTTAACGTAAACACAAGAAGGTCTAAAGAGTTATAATATATCTTAGCGCGGCGAAACTAGGGTCGCGAGATTCAATCTAAAGCTACGCGCGCAGTGAGCATACTAATCTACAAGTCACGGCGCGCGCGTCGCCTGTACGATACGGGTGCATGAGTGCAACGCACGATGACGCTGTCTCGCTCACGCACACGGTTCGCGTGACGTAGCGCGAGCGCCCGGGCGTCGCTAGAACAATAGACGCGTCATAGCCAGCTGATAAGTACTTACTACTAATACAATATTTGTCTGTTTGTTAATTGAACATTAAGTTAGTTATTGTAAATACTATTATTTTATGTTGTTTTTAAATAAGTCTAGTTTTAATTTCTTTTGAACATAATTATGTGTATAAATTATAATTAATTTTAGTTAAGGAATACATTTATATTTAATTTGTTTTACTTTAATAATTTAATCAGACTTCAGTGTGTAGGTCACTACAATACAAGTGAGAACGATGCAGAACGTTTAGTGTTGTGTGTCCGTAATAAAACAATTCAAAAATTAAATTAAAATAAGCCCGTGGCAGCTAAGAGATGACCAGTCCCTACTAACAGCGTCCGTTCACGAACATGACGTAGTAGCAGCCCCGGATCTAGGGGGGGGGGGGGGCAAGCCGGGCCCCGTGCCCCGGGCGCCAACTTCAGGGGGCGACAAATTGCAAGTGTAGCAGACAAGTGCACCACCCAGCAATTTGGAATAAATGAGATGCGCAGCACATTTATAATCTTTCTATTTTTTCTTTTTACAACAGTTTTGGCGCCCCTGTTGAATTGGCGCATTATGGATCGATACAATTTGATTAATATGTTGCTGCCAAAATTTTAATTTTGAGAAATTTTTATTTCGCGGGTGCTAACTTAGCGCATGCCCCATAAAAGATTGGCGGGGGACGCCAGACGGCAGTTATTGCCCCGCCTCAAAAAAAATCTAGATCCGGAGCTGCGTAGTAGCGTAGTGTAGTGGTAGTTTTCGTATGGAGAAGAATGGGCAATAAACTCCAGCGTTACTCTTTTAAAATGTTTTACAATATTTTGTATACATCTTTATATATATAATTCTTCTGTGAGTGTGTATGTCACTGAACTCCTCCTAAAAGGCTGCACCGATTTTGTAGATTTTTTTTTGTGTGTGTTTTAGTGGATCCCTGGATGGTTTAGATTCACAATCGGACCCTATAGGTGGCGGTATTCGGTCAGGACAACGTCTGTCAGGTCCGCTAGTTAATTATATAATTATACTAGCGGACCCGACAGACGTTGTCCTGTCAAAACATTGTCCAGCGGACAAAATTGTGAATCTAAACCATTCCCAGATCCCCTTGAACACACACAAAAAATACCATCAAAATCGGTCCAGTCGTTTGAGAGAAGTTCAGTGACATACACACTCACAGAAGAATTACACGACTCTACAAAAAAATTTTCGTTCTTTGTCCTAAAGTTTATACTATTATTTTCCAGTTAGTTATGCACAAAAACGAAAAAAAAATACCTTTTTTCGGTATAAAGTTTGCTTTTGTGATAGTTATAATAATAATACTCATTTTTCAATTTTTTCATAAATTTTAATTGATTTTAATATTTTTAAAAAGACCGCGCAGTGAGAGTGGGGTATTAACGTTTACACTGTGCCGCTAGATGGCACCCGAGTGATAAACAACCATCAGGTGTTATTTACAAGCCCAGAATAACTTAAAATGTCGTCACGAAAGTGCAAATACGATGCTGATGCATTTTGTTTTATATGTGGTCAATTTATTAAAGTTCGAGACGTGAAATATGAACTAAAGACATCTCACGTTCTCTGCGAAGCCTATGAAGCATATTTTGACTGTCCTGTACGGAATCAAGATAAGCCATGGGCAGTGGCGTGCACACAGTTTTAAGACAGGGTAGGCAGAAAATTTTACTCACCAAAAATACTGCACGTTGGTTTTGGTTCGTCGCGTCGTCTTGTCGATTGATGATTAAACGCGTCTCTATACGATTTTTTCCAAAGGTGTGATATTTAAGGGAAGCTTCTAAGTGTTTTTCAGATTGTTCATGTTTTCTCGCGGCGGTAGGAAAATTATGAATATCAGCGTAACCGGTGTCGTTCCAGACGGTTTTATTATTTGAAAATAGTAGACAAACGAAACAAAATAACCGATTAGGTACTGTGTATGCAACCTGTCAGCCAATGATATGAATCATATTGTTTTTTATTGAATTTACGATTGACTTTACCTTTAATTTGTATTAATTGCAAATCCGGTGTACCACGACCTATCTCGATAACTTGTTTTTTTTTTCACCGAAATATAGTTTTGAAAACGCATCATGTTTTATTTTCTCAATACACACACCATCTGAACAACTTTCACAGACAATATTATCCATTTTACACTAATAACAACAATCAAATTCTAATTACCTGATAGCGTATTCACAAACACAACGCACGTCAAACAATATGGCAACTATAGTAAAACGGGCAATAAAGGGTAAAAAAGGTTATACGACAAAAAATTATGGTCATCTAAATGTATAAAATTCAATGAAACAACGTTATTTCCTAAAATATTTGCATTGCATAGCAAACTTTCCTTCGGTAATGTTCGGTACGAGTCGTAATTTTTCGTCTTAGCTGTATAGAATAACTACAAAAAGACACTGGCTATTCTTGCAGTTGTGTGCGTGATTTTTGTCATTGTGTGTCAGCAAAGCCCGCGTAGCTATAGGAACGCACACACATTAAATACGACTTACCACGAGAGCACACATAAAAACATTCAGAGACGAATAGTTTGTGTCTTTACCGTGGCAGAGGCGAGGCGGCGCTAGTGCAGCGCGAATCGAGATGATGCGAAATTCGAATGATGATACCACCGGCACTCGATAGGTGGAGCTGATTTATGATTTGTTTTGTTTATTGATAAAATAATATTAGATCTATTATCAGAACTAGGGTAGGCAGTGTCTTTCTGTCTTTATGAAACGCACGCCACTGGCCATGGGCTCCACATGTTGCTTGTAGTTATTGTAAAAGGTGTTTGGAAGGTAAGCATATGCTGCATGCTCATTTGGATAAATTTAAAAACAATATGGGAGCCTATTCCGAAGAGCAAGGAGAACGTTTCCATCAGGACATCATGAATTTTGAACAACGCTATCAAGGCCAATACAATGAAAACATGATGGGCGACTATATTTGGGGTTTATTGAGAGAAAGTGCCTATGAACATAAAAGAAAAAGTAAAAGTGTGCACTTTTAAGTTATTTTCCACTTTTCTGTAAGCTAATTTGATAGTAAAACTTAATAAAAATAATAAACATTTTTATTTCAATAGTTTTATTTTCAATCAAAAATTAAAATCCGAGATTTTTAAAAATTTCGTTCAATCAGTCTTCTAAGCACAAAAGCAAAGTTTTTCATGCCATATATTTTTTTTCCGTCTTATTACGACCTAAACTACCGAAATTTAATGCTTTGCAATCAAAGTCAAATTTCATGTTGACCCGTGTTATATATAACACGGCGGGGAATCCCTCCTTTGCCGTTTCTGACCAGTCTCCGGTGTAATTCTTCGTTAATGGTAGATATAGGTAGTTTTCAATCACACAACAGTTAACTCAAACTCAAAGCGTTTATTTCAATTAGAACAGTAAACATTTACAGGCACTTTCTAATTATCACTTTATCACTTAGCAAGGAGTCTTTCAGTTTGAGTTTCATGACTCTAGTCGCCCATTCCAAAGCGAGTCGGTCTCTGCTGGAGAAGAACGGGCAAGAAACTCCAGGGACACTCTTTTAAATCAAAACATTATGTTACAGGGTTTACTTGTTTGACAATTACAATATTAGTCCTTTCTAACACTACTCTTGTTGTTATTTTTGCTAAGCCGGGTCGCCCACACCCGCCATTGTGTGTCCGACCCTTTTTCTAAATCGGCGGAACTCAGTGTTGTTCAATACTAACTCTTATTACTTAGTGTGGTCAATGAAACTCACAAACAATGCTAAAATCCTTATCAGTTAATTCTTTTATAATTAAACAATGCTAATATTCACAAATACAAAGGTTTATCAGAATTAAAGTTAAATTAGAAGCTTCATTACTTTCAACACTTTTTGACAACACTTCCTGTGATTCAAGGAATTTAATCAAACAACAGTTTATCTTTAGTAAATTGCAGTGTAAAATAATCTTAATACTTTATCGTTTGTTTTCTATTATTGAAACTTATTTAGTTCTCGTATTAAATTATTACATTCAGTTATTGATCATAATATTTGCAATCCGCGCCATTTTCGTCACATGAGGTAGCGCTTCATCATAAACAAATTTACTGTCAAATGAGCAATATTGTTAATATGACTAAAAACCTAAAGACTATACAAAATTACGTTCCCTTTTAATTTTAACTAAGACATGGGAATTGGTTTAATAATTTACTCCGGCGACAATGTGAGTTCGATTTCACAATAAGAGCAATAGATGGCGTTGTGGTCTCAAAGGAATCGATATCATTCACAGCATGCATATAAACGGTTGTAACAGTATTCCACAGTAACCATAGATGGCAGGATCAACGACTTTATGGTGAATAACAATTATAATAAATAGTTACGCATAAGATTATGTTATAATCTTTACGAATAGACGCTCTCGCGGCGACATATATATAAAGATGTGAAGACGATACACTTGGAATAAGATTACTATACCACAATAGGTAAAAAGAATTAAATATGAAGCAATGACATATAAATTAAATATGTGATGGATACATGGTGCTTATATATTTACAAACATTGTAGAAGTATATGTATAGTTTTGAAGGAGCAACTAGAATCAATTCTATTTTCTTGTAAATTTTGACGTTCAAAAGTGTCTTTTAGCATAAATGATTTAAACTTTGATTACTGTCTGCCCGGTTAGGTACTGTAAATAGTTTTAAGTGTAATCCTTTATTTCATTATTTACATATAAATTATATTTTTAAATATTAGAATAAAATAATATAAAAACATTTAAAAATATAAAAAATAGTGTCCCACCGGTATCGGGAACAGGGTCCAAGCTACCGGCGGTCAGGGCTCCAGAGAGAGGAACCTCCTAACGATGCGAGCCGTGTCCAGGAGTACCGCTTTCTGAATCAAGCCCTTAATCCAGCTGCCCAACGAGAGCCTCCTTAGGTGTTGGTCGAGGCTCTTGGCAATTAAGCCATTGGCTGATACGACTATCGGCACAATGATTGCTGAGTCCACATCCCACATGTCGACAACCTCGCGAGCCAAGTCAAGATTAAGTGTAATGATTTTATTAAAGTATGATTTTTATTGTTTTCAGCTTGTGAACAAAACACTCCGACCATGTCCTCATTCCTCAATGGATTAGAATCTTCCGGTTGGCTCAAACATATAAAGTAAGTTTATATTTGTTATGCCATCATCCACCTGGTCTTATCCCGATTTATTTGTAAACGACACATGACATCATGTCTTCTTCTACAATACATCCATGTGGCGACATCTACAAGATCACATGCGAACTACGGATCAAAGATCTGATGTCACACTCATCGTCCATAGAAAAAGGAGCATCCTCCGACCAGACGGGTGTTGTAACTAGTGGGCAACTGCCTGACGATTGATGTCGGGACGCGCGTCGTATATACAGTATGTTATTCGTGTATGTTGTTCTATGAAAGGCGACTAACAAAATGTATTTACAAGGGAAAGGCCGGTCGGGGACGCCCTAGGAGGACATATACTGACCTTATTGGTGATGTTCTTCAGAAAGGCCAGGTGCGTAGTACTCGCAACCGGCGTGCGTGTATGACCAGATGTATGAACGTAAACGAGGCAAAAGAAGTATGTAAGGATCGTAACAGTTGGCGTTCTGTAGTTTCTGCCTACCCCCATGGGAAGAAGGCGTGAGTTTATGTATGTATGTAATTAATATTATAGTACTAGCTTTCGCCCGCGGCTTTGCCCGTGTGGAGGTCGGAAATTATCCCACGGGAACGTACTACCGGGATGAAAAGTATCCTATATGTAACTCCTGGTATAAACTATCTGTGTGTCAAATTTAATCCAAATCTGTTCAGCCGTTTTTTCGTGATTGAGTAACAAACATCCAAACACACAAACATACAAACTTTCATTTATAATGTTATTATTAAAAATAAAATAGTACGGTAGCTTTTTTAGCTAGAAATAACCTATACTTAATCAAGATTTCTTTTTCCAGATCTATCTTAGACACATCATGGTGGATCGCTTCTGCCATAGAAAGCGGCGTCAGCGTGTGCGTCCATTGCAGCGACGGCTGGGACCGCACCGCGCAGGTGTGCTCGCTGGCCGCGCTGTGCCTCGAGCCACACTACCGCACCATCAACGGATACCAGGTGCATTATGTTATATTACTAGGTATACGCGGCGACGCAAAGGGGCAGCGTTGATCAATGAGCAGCGAGCGGGATGCCGTGCGCCGTGAGCGTTGTCGAAGGAGCGGCCTGCACTGCCCCCGTCTCGCCGCGCACATACTTAAGGCTTGGAACAGCGGTCTCGGTCAAACTTTAGCTGACCCGACAGACGTAGTACTGTCCCATTAAATATGAAAATCCCATAGTTATTTTTATATTTTTTCAGTTTTCCCGAATTTTCCAATTTTCCGGGCAACTTTTCATATTTTTACATACATAACTCACGCCTTCTTCCCATGGGGGTAGCCAGAAACATTTCTAATTTTTGTGCCCGGCTGATGGCTCAAGGCTCACCCTAATATTACGTGGTACTTAAATATAACTGGCGAAATGTGGGTGTACTATAGCTGCACTTCTGCTTCCCCTTCCGGAATACAGTCGTGAATGTTATGCTATGTTTCTCATTACTCAATGATTACTTGTTCTTACAGGCATTGATAGAGAAGGACTGGCTGTCGTTCGGTCACAAGTTCACTGCCCGATGTGGACATATAGCGTGCGACGGCCGCGAGAGGTCGCCCGTGTTCACACAACTACTAGACTGCACCTGGCAACTGTTGCGGCAAAGGCCTGAGGTTTGATACTTTAAATAAAATTTATAAGTACAGCAGAACTGAGAGGATTAAAATGAAGATGGACCGGCTACACTGTCAGGAGAGAAGAGGGATGAGGAATGGAACATAAAAGTGATCCTATGGTACCCTAGGGAGGTCAAAGTCAAATAATTTATTTCAATTAGGCTCATAAAAGGCACTTTTGAACGTCAAAATTTACTAAAAATAGAATTGATTCTAGTCGCCCCTTCCAAAAGGTAGTTTTTGTATGGAGAAGAATGGGCAAGAAACTCCACCGTTACTCTTTTAAAATATTTTGTATACTTTAATTATATAATTATATGTGAAGACGATACACTTGGAATAAGATTACTTATACAACAATAGGTAAAAATAATTAAAAATGAAGCAATGACAGAAAAAATAATTATGTGATGGATGGAACGTTTCACATATTTACAAGCATTGTAAATATGTAACACCATGTTGTTACATATTTACAATGCTTGTAAATATGTGAAACGTTGCAAAACGGTGAAGGAAAACATCTTGAGGAAATCGGCATGTCCTAGAACAAAAAAAACAGTGGCACTCCGGGAGTGCCGACAGAAGTAAAACTTAACAATTTTATCGTGCAGGAAATACTTTTCTTTTGAAGTCTGTAAAAAAAGGGAAATGTCAATCATGTCGTTGTCATGTCTCAATTTTTAGAATGTCATCAATCCCAAAGAAAATGTATCGCGCGTTGATGTCTTTAATGGTCAAAAGCTGGTGTCGGTAACAGTGTCGCGAGTTCAATTATTTTTTCCCATCTCAAAAATGCCGAACGCGCCTAAAGAAGTTTTCACTTCAAAAATAGAATACATGTGACATCTACCAACTCCACTGGGCCTGCGTGGTGGATTACGACCCTTTCCCTCTCACCGAGAGGAGGCCTGTGTCCTGCAGTGGGAATATAATAGGTTGATTTGACAATGACCTAGAAATGAAGTTATATGTTATTCTAGCTCTGTGTAATATACCGTTAATTTCAGGCGTTCCAGTTCAACGAACGGTTTCTGCTGACGCTCCACGACCACGCGCATGCGTGTCAGTACGGCACCTTCATTGGTAACTGCGAGAAAGATAGGCGTGACTTACGGTACGTGTTATTCTATCTGCCAAATAACTTACGACGAGGCTCCCTAAATTGTATGTTGATTTGCATTCATATTCTGAAAAAGTCACGCATACAATCAAAATGGAACTTTAGTATATGATTTATTGGATCTTTTTCTTTCCAAATATAAGACAGTTACGTAATTGGAACATTTTCGCTCGATTAATTTTTTATTCGAAAATCATGTCTTTTTAAAGATTATTTGAAACAAAAACGAGATTACTCAGCTTTTATGTCTAAAAAAAATATTAACAGTAAGAAAATATAGTTTATTATCCAGATATAAGATATTTTTTCTCTAGATCAATTCTTACTTTAGATAAAAACGAAATAATAATTGAGACTTACGACATTTAGTTCCGTGCTCGAACACGACCAAAGAGCGCACGCGATATTCAACTTTATTACTGATGTGTTAGCGTTTAGCACATAGTGGAGTGGTGGGGTGCATAGGGTCGGAGTTTGCGTGGAGATTGGAGTGCCTGGTTTTAACAGCGACTTCACTATCGAGACACAATAGAATTTTTATTGTTATTCTGCCACTGCTGTCGCGATTGGCGTGGCCACCTACTGGACCCAACTCGTTAAAGTTAATATAAGTTTTACCATCGACTCGAAGAAGAAGGAGAAGCCTTCTAAAGGCAAATCGACAGTTGAGCGGTTATTAGTAAAATAGTGTGAAATAGGAAGACAATCTCGTTCGACATCTCGATCGTATTGGTCGAGATAACAAACGGGATTTCGAGACAGCGTACGTGCTACGTGGGTTAGCACATTGTGCTTCTTGAGAAGCTATTTTCAAAATAATAATCAATCGATTCATATTGCTCGTGATGCGTGAGTGCTAATTTGTTGCGTTATGTATGCGTAGAGCAGATTTTTTTGTCTCGAAATTCAATTTAATGTTGTTTTATTAACAAAATAAAACACCAATACCTGAAGTAGGTGTAATTTTCATATTCAATAGATTTAAGCATTGTTAATTATTAAAAACGCATTATTTTAAAAAGTAGGCGCAATCTCGAACTTCCTAAATCGAGCGAGATCTCGAAATAGCCAATTCAACTCCAGACTTTGCCCAGCCGCTAAATCTCGAATCAGCACAATTGAAGGGGTCCGAAAGGGTTACCGTGGCCCCTGGCAACATACAGGCAACTGAAGGAATACGGGTGGGTTTTAGTCAGTAAGAGTCTGACACGCCCTCCCGCTCCGCCCAGAGCGGGAGAAGTTATTTGATAATTTACCACCCAATAAAAAGGCTTTTCTAAGCCGCGAGATCTCGAGTTGTCTATCTCGACTCGAGATTACCTTCTCTAATTATAGTAAAAACTCAATATATATTTTTTCGTTTCCAGGTTATCAGAGCGCACCTTTTCCCTGTGGGGCTACATGGCGAGTCATTTAAACGAGTATAAGAATCCCCTGTATAACCCTAAGTCACACCCTGATGTACTGAAACCGGACTTAGGGGCACAGAGTATCAGGTAATTTTTATGCTCTGTAAACATCTTTGAAATACACCGTTGCGTGCTCTCACCCGGTCTGCCCACCCCTTGCACTTCTTTCTATTTGAGAGACGACCATCATCATCTGCCTAGCCTTTTCCCAGCCTCCACAACCCAGTTACTGGGTAATACGATACTCCTTAGTAAGACTGGTTGTCAGGGGTTCGGGCTTCTGACGACCCGTAACGTCTGTCAAAGATCTACAAATGTCAGCCGGGACCAACGGTTTAACATGCTTTCCGAGGCACGGAGGAGTCTCGATATGTCATGGATGGTCTCCCATCCACGGACTGACCTCGGCAAGCATAGCTTGACCTTCAATCGACCCGTACGGGTGTTATTATACATTAGCCTTGAGCCCCTACTATTTGAGACAAGATCTTAAAAAAAATGAATCTTCAAATTCTTTTTTGCTTTGGAAGAAGGGTTAGATAAAGTTTATTTACGCATACTATAATGAAAGTCGCTTTTTGAGTATGTCTGTGTTACTGCTTAGATCTTCCAAACTTCGCAAAGAATTTTTCGTTTTTCGGTATTCACCATCAGTTAGGAGTGTTTATTCTGAAAGTGGGCAACGTCGCAAATAGATGTCATATATTTCACTGTTTTGATTAACTTGGCAATATTACTGTATGGAAATAAGACATGTGGCTAACTAGCGAACTAGAATATTAATAATGAATTGCAATTATAACACTGAATTTGATGTTTTAACAATTTTAGGGGTGCGAAAAAGGCATTTGGAAAGTTTCCAAATCCTTTTTGTACGTCTAAAACTAAATATTCGGTATTACGATATTAATTATTGCATTTCATTATTAATATTCTAGGGAACTAGTTAGCCACATTTCTTATTTCCATACCTACAGTATATTGCTAAATTAATCAAACCAGGTAAAATTTGACAGCTATTTACGACGTTGCCAACTTTTAAGATAAACCCGCATTTATTCCAGCACACTTAGCATGACCACAATAGAAACGGCTTTCGTCGACGGAAGAATAGACAAAATGACAGATAAACAATCACAATCTGTCATTTTGTTTATTCTTCCGTCGATAAGTCCCGTTTCTATATTTGTCATGCTACGCGTGTAGAAGGTATACAGCGTGTTATACATTAATAGTGAAAGCACGAAAATCTTGATACTTTAAAATGTCTCCAATCCTTTATATGTATGGTGGACTATAGAGTATTGTATTCTCCTCGTGTGACGCGCAGGTTCTGGCGCGGCATGTACTGCCGGCACGAGAACGGCGTGCACCCGCGCGAGTCGCTGGCCGACCTGCTGCCCGCGGCCGTGGAGCACTGCTCCGCGCTCGAGCACCACATCAACTACCTCACCAAGGTACAGCTGCCCGCCGGCCGAAAATCGTACACATACTTTGAACAAAGGCTAGGTTCAGCCGGTCTCCGCTCCCACCTCGGTGGACTGCCAGCCATAGTCTTCGCGCATACCGAGACATTTTTAAACCAACTTCCAAAAAGGAGGAGGTTCTATGTTCGATTTTAAGTTTAAAAAAATGTATTATCATCGGTATTTTCGTCAATTGTGGACCGATTTTGAAAATTCTTTTTCATTTGGTAGAGGAAGCTTGCGCGGTAGTCCCATTTAAATTGTATTAACTTTACTTTGGTAGTTTTTGAGTTAGCTTCAATAAATAATAGATATTTTTTTAACTTTATTTGCAATGTCCGCGCCAAAACACCCAAGCAGCATTTATTAATTTTTGTTTTTGAACTAGAATAACCAGCTCTGTTTCGCATTCATTTCGATCTCCCCTGACCCTGTAAAAATAGAGTGAAAATCATATCAATTTGGTATAAATTCTTCCTGATTTCATAAAGAGTGTATCAAGTTAAAATGTGTGTTCCTGATTCAATAATATTAAACATAATTTCGCAATATACAGATAAAATATTGTTTTCATTTTTATAGCGAATAACCACCTTCAAGAACCTGCTATCCGGCAAGAGGGCAGACAAGAGCAA